>OX451735.1:529825400-530425400 GCA_948472305.1 Vicia faba | reverse complement strand
ATATCAATCATCCTATGGAGAATCTAGATGAGATGTATATTGATGAGATTGTAAAGCTACACGGGATACCTTCGAGTATCGTGTCAGATATAGATTCAAGGTTTACGTCGAAATTCTTGGAAGGTTTGCAGAATACTTTTGGTTCTAAGTTAAATTATAGTTCTGCATATCATCCATAGAAGAACGGTCAAACAGAGATGATTATCCAGTCTTTGGAGGATTTGCTAAGGGCTTGTGTGCTGGAACAAGAAGGAGCTTGGGATAGCCATTTTTCGTTGATTGAGTTTACTTATAATAACAATTATCATTCTAGTATTGGAATGGAACCGTATAAAGCATTGTATGGTAGAAGGTGTAGGACTCCATTGTGTTGGTATAAGTCGGGCGAGAGTGATGTACTCGAACCCGAGATTGTGCAGGAAATGACTGAGATAATCAAGATGATCCAAGAGAGGATGAAAGCTTCTCAGAGTTGTTAGCAGAGTTATCATGATAAGAGGAGGAAGACACTTGAATTCTAAAAAGATGATCATGTGTTTTTTAGAGTTACTCCGGTAACCGTTGTTGGTAGAGCTTTAAAGTCGAGAAAACTTATGAAGCATTTTATGGGTTCGTATCATATATCAAAGAAGATATGGGGTGTCTTATTGGATTACTTTTCCACCGTCACTTGTGAATCTTCATGATGTGTTTTATGTGTACCAACTGAGGAAATACATTACGGATCCTTCACATGTAATTTAAATGGATGATGTACATGTGAGAGATAACGTGTCTGTGAAAGCATCACCTGTGAAAATAGAATGTTGGGAAGTGAAGCAATTGTGAGGAAATGACATCGCCTTAGTGAAGTTATTATGGGTTGGACTAGCTGGTGAAAGTTGGACTTGGGAACGTGACAACCAGATGAGAGAGTCTTATCCAATCTTGTTTTCGTCAAGTAATTTTCAAGGGCGAAAATTCTTTCAAGTGGGATAGAGTTGTAACACCCTAAATTAATTAAGTTATTTATTTATATTCTTAATTTTTTATGATGAGTAATTGTGATGATCTTCTTTGTTTTTATGATTATGATGGTTATATGATGTTCATCTGTTATAGGGATTATTGGGAATTAAGAAGATTTTGGATAATTTAAAATAATTAGAATTATTGGTTAGAATTATTTTAATTAGTAAAATAGAGTAAAATAAGTATTAAGAGGTGATAAAGGCAAAGTAGTCATTTGGGAAGAATAAGTGAGGACAATAGTGGAAGACCATATTAGGGGTCCAAGGGGTAAGTTTGGTATACAGAAGGTTTGAGAGTTTTGAAACGATCATTGTGTAAAATTATAAGATTTGGAGGAAGTGGTGAAAAGAAGAGAGAGATAGGGTAAAAGAATGTGTGATAGAACACCAAGAGGAATAGATTTGTTGATATAATCTAAGGTAAGGGGTGTTTATCATTATTATTATAATCGATATAAGGTTTAGATAATTATAGGTTGTGTTGGGTTTTTGTTGACTTTGGTATCTAGATGATTTGATGAAATTAGTGACAAATGATGTTATAATGATTAGGAATGATGAATATGATGTTTACTATGATGTACTCTTGTGATGTTGTGAAACCATGATGATTTAGATGAGTTTTGGGTCTGTATGGTGTGAGATCGTGAAAAAATCGACTGCTATAATGCAGAGATCGTAGAAGAGAATTGCTGACTGGTGTGCATCGCTGGGTGATAAGAGGCGTTGTCGGGCGATCATGATGTCGCTTGGTCATCGTCTGGAAAGATTGGAAGCGGAGGAATGGGCAGAATAATGGAGCTATGGGAGTGTGTCGCTCACATCGTCTTCGGGTGATGTAAGAGCAATAGGTGTGTCGCAAGGCAAGCAAGCTGCGTCACCGGGTGATGGAGGCCATAGAAGAATTGATGGGTTGTTGCTCCCACGTTGCCGGGAGAAGTTAGGTGATGGACAACCGTAGGATTTTCAATGTGCCGTAACTTGAGTTTTAGAACTTGGTTTGAGGTGTAGTTCGAAGCATTGAATAGCTAACCCGATGAAATTTAATTAGGTGGAATAAAATAAGTAATATGATGTATATTTCAGTACCTAAATTATGATGAAGTTAGGTTCCCTTGTGTTAGGTTACATTAATGCGTGTTATATGGTGAGTTATTGATACTGTGATAATACTATGTTGTTGCTATGATGATATGAAGATGTTGTTACGATGCTTGTATATTATAACGTATGTGA
Organism: Vicia faba; assembly: GCA_948472305.1. Taxonomy (NCBI): domain Eukaryota; kingdom Viridiplantae; phylum Streptophyta; class Magnoliopsida; order Fabales; family Fabaceae; genus Vicia; species Vicia faba. The sequence continues at coordinate 530,423,154 of OX451735.1, read as the reverse complement.
TGAATTCATGGATGATGATGCGTTTTGACTAGCCGTGGCCGTGTTTATCATGTTGTTGCACATCATGCATTCATGGCATAGTTTAGGACTTTAGTGCAGTGATGTTAGGAATTCGGTCTAGTGATGATAGGACGATATTCCAGTAAAGACATCAATCCCATATTATGGATTGAGTTTAATAGTATGAAGTTCTCTTGTTCCAAGCGGTAATCGATCCTATTGGTGAGGATCTTTGGAGAAAACAATGACTGAGTCGTGAGTGAAGTTTTTGTACCACATGCATGAGTCTATGAAGTTGCATTACATTATACATGACATTGCATAATTATTTGATTAAGTGATGTTGATGATAAGTGATGTTATGTATTGATGATGTTGTGAAAGTATGCGTATAACATGAGATTCTGATGACGTGTGATGTCATGCCTATGTGCATATCTATTATATTTATTCCTTATGTATTTTATAATGATTATAATTTACTCACCCTTTTTGCTTGGAAATGTTGCCTCTATTCGTGGGTAACTTGCAGGTGATCAAGGATTGTCCGTTGAAGCTTAGAGGATAGCTTCAGAGTGCATTTATTTACTTTCATTTGTATGAGAGGGTATTTCTCTGACATGTAACGTCAGGGTTTTGGGATTGATCGATTTGAACTATATGTTCTTTATGCCATGTTGTTTGAGAATGTTCATTTTGTCTTAGAATTTTTTAGAGTATAAACTTATGAACCATGTTGAGAGATGATATTTGATTTTGAAGTACTAATAAAGATGTTATGAAATATTATTTTCGCTGCAATGTGTTGAGTTAACAATGATATTCTTAAAGAATGTGTGTTTAAAATCATGAAAATCTGTGTTACGAAGCATAATGTTTTATTTTGATGTTTCATATAAAGATGTAACACCTTTGAATGGTGAATTACTCTAATCTATTTGTTATTTATTCGTGGGGTTTTAGAAGGGTGTTACATGTGACAAAGGTATCTTAATGACCCGATAAGTATTACATAATGTGTTAGGTTAACATCATCTTCATGTGAGTCTTTTGACAGTTGCAATCTTGGTTCAGCAGATGTCGAAGTCGAGTTGCATTCTCCCATCTCAAATATCTTTATTTCACTTGTATATCTTCTTTGATGCATCATTAATCCTCTACTACTCTTGTAGAATTTGATGCCAAGAGAAACTGTAACACCCTGTTGCACCCCAAAATTTACTCTCTTGGTTTTAGAACTTTAAAGGCATATGTTTCATAATATGCATTCATACATTGTGATAGGATCAAGGTATTTTGGTTCCCAAGTTCCTCTGCAAGCTATGAAAGATGGTTGTGTTATCAGTCAGTGCAATAAGGGTCTCATGCCCTCAATATTTGAGTCACTCAAGCTACAAGGGTTTCTCGTACCTCAAGACATATCAATTGTCTCTTTGATTCATCAAAATTTTAAAATTGCACGTGTTGATTTTGAATCACTATTCTCCTATTCATCTCTTAAGATTAGGGTTTTGGCCAGATGGAGTTTTTGATGCTTGTGTGGGCCAAAGTTATGAAGAAATATACTCTCATTTTTATATTAGAAATCTTTGTTCAAATAAGTTCTCATCATGTTCCTAAGAATTAGGGTTTTGAAGTTGGATCATCATCTCTTAACACAAAGGACCAAAATTAGGGTTTTTGATTCAATCAGGACATCTCTGACTTTTTGGGCAAGACTTGTTTCCATGCTTCTATACATGTCCATGAGCACTTAGGATTGAATAATTGAGCATAAATTTTGTTTCGAAGAGGTTCAATTGATCAATTGGGGTAAAACAGTCATCTGAGTAAAAGTCAACAAAAGTCACATGTTGACCAAGTGAACTTATGGTCAAAGTTGAGGTCAATGATCATGTTTCAATGTCATGTGGCCTATGGTTGAAGAAAGTCAAGATAAATATGGATTTTGAAGTTAACTTCTTCATGAAAAAAAGTGGTGGAACTTTGAAAATTTTCTATGGAAACTATAAGGCTGAATTTCAAAAATTCGTAACTTCTTCATCTTTTGTTGAAAAGTTGCAAATTTTGCATGATTGGAAAGAGGAAGAAAATTTCTTCAATTTTGTACTTGTGATCTCAATTCTAAAAAGTGAAAGGAGAGAAAGTTATATGGCTTAGAAAATTTGGACACTTAATTAATTTTCCAAGGAATGTACATAAAGTTTGAATTCTTCATGACCATTTTTGAGGATTTGAATGGACTCAATTCAAAAAGTCATTAACATCAAAATTGAAGCTTGAATCCTCCTCTCAAACTTTAATTAAGGGCCATCTCATTTGGTTCACCATGGAGAGAGATATAATTCTTAGGTTTTGAAGCCTTAAGATGACATTTTTCTAGCAAGCATGCATGCCAGGCCTGGAATTTCATTAAAGAGTTGGTGGGCACATGTTCATAGCCACTTTTCTTGTTGAATCACTCATCATTTTGAAAAATGATCAACATAAGAAATGAAATTGGGAGTCTCCTCTTCACTTTTTATTCAAACATTATTGTGTTTTATCCATTATGGAGAGAGATATGGTGCTTTGGATTCAAGGCAGTTTTTGGCTAGCACGACCATGCTTACGCGCATAGGGTGACTTGACCTTGCCTGGACAGTCCAAACTTCACCTTTTCATGCCAATATTTGAGGTCCTTACAAGATTCAATTTCATTTTTCATCAACATCAACGTTGATCTACATTACTTTATCTTCCCAATGATACCAATATCATCTCAAATAATGAAGAGATGAAGGATAAATTAGCATAAGGGCTGGGGCGGGCAAGAGATTTTATGTTTGTAGCCAGAATTGACCTCATTTGTGATTTCATGCACATAATGCAAAAATCTGATGCATAAGTCTTGGTGTACACCTTACATACACGCCCTTGATCTCTTTTGTTTACTTCATTTGGCCAAACACAACTCACACGCACCATGCACGTGATAGTGTAATTCTTGCCAAATTTGATAAGATTTCAAAATAAGAAATATCTTCCCCATGTCCTGATACTTTCCACTATCCCTCTCACACCTTTTTCGTGACATCATTCATCAATCAAAATGACCATGTAAACTCATCTAGAAAGAATAAAAATCAAGCATCACACCTTTCTCACTCAATTGGACAGATTTGTCAAATATGCCCTCCAACGGTCTTGAAAGCATAAAGACCTTATTGCCCTTAAACAATCTTGCTCAATACTCTTTCTCACTCTTTATAAGCACCTCACTCTCTCTATTTTCTCACACACTGAATTCATGCAAGGAATAAAAAATTGAATCTCTCTCCTCACAAATCCAACATGCTTTCTCTTTTCCATTGCAAGAGTTTTTCAACATTTCTCATAATTGGCTCGAGCATTCTTCAATCTTAAGCTTCCATTCTCATTTCTGAAACTTGTAGAAGAAGATCTATTGGTTTCTAGCTCTAAAGTCTTAAAGAAAATGTGAATTTATTTTTCACTCAAGGTAAGCTCTCTGAACTTCAAATCTCACTCATGCTAGGGATTTAGAACTGTGAATAAAGTTCATATATTTTAGATGAAGCAAACAATAGGTTTGAGATGAGTTTGTGGTTGCATTTTTCTTGAAATCATGATTTGAAGTTTCTGAGTTTCTTGATATTTCCACTTGTGCTGTGACTTTCTCACTCAATCATCTGATCTTGCTTCGTTTGTGAAAATCGATGGATATATCATGTTCCTTGTAGTTTGGTGATTAGTTTTCATGTTTGGATCATGTTGTTTGGTTGAGAATTGAGTTATATATCTTGCTCTGAATATCGCTTGTGAAACGATTTGATGAATCGTGTTAGGGTTTGTCTCATTAACAGGGATGAAGAGGTGTCAATTCGTGATTGAGTATGGTTGAAACCTTTTGTATCGTTTATTTCTCTCATAATAGGTGTTATAGATCTGGTTATATTTTGAATTTCATTTTATTTGGTTTACTAATTTTATTCTAAATATTTTCACTCATCCAAATATTATAAAAAAAATACTCCAAGTCTCTTTTTGAGTCTATTTTCTGAATGTAAATTTTATTTTACTATTTTTGCATTTTTGGTCAATTAAAAAATTCGTGTATATTAATTAGTTGTTTTGTTCATTATTTCAATGTTTGATTTTATATTCTAATTTCTATTAACCTAAAAAATATACAAAAACATTTTTCATGTCTTGTCCAGAGATAATTATGATATTTTTTATCCATTTTTATTTTATTTTTTATTTGATTTTAAAAATTGTTGAAGATGAACCTATACTTTGGTCTTTTTCTTTCTTAGGTTAGAAGTTTCACCTTCATTTCCTATTTTTCCTTGATATGAAAATTCTAAGTTAATTTGTGGATATGTTGGGACACTAAAAATGATTTTTCAATATTTTTGCAAATTGTTTTTGTCACTTTTTGGAAATTTCTTGGAAAGTGTGCTTCATTGAATGCCTTCCATGCCTAGTTTTTAAGTTTTGATTTAATTTTGAATATTCCATTGACATAAAAGATATGGAAAAATATGTGTGTTGCGGTGGGAGAACTGGCTTGAGGTTTTGCGTTTGTGTTCGCAAATGTTTCGGTTTAGCAAGAGTCACCACCGACTTTTATTTTATCTAAAAGGAAAGGTAAAAAAGCACAGGAAAGACCTTTGAGATTGTTTTTGGGTTCGGGGGGTAGATTATGAAAAGGGAAGGTGCTAGCACCCTTTTCATCCATGCTTTTCCATGGGCTCTTAGTTACTTGTTTTAGATCACTTGCTTTTACTTTTCAATTGTTTGAAATGGTGCTTTGTGTGGTTTTGAAAGTATTTTGAAAAGAGGCCTTTGTCTAGGCAACCTTTGTAATGATTCTTGTTTGAATGTATACAAAGGTGTTTGTCTTTTGAAAAATGTTTCAATGTTTGAAAGTTTGTTTGGAAATTGTTTTGAAATTGTGTGTGTTTGTTTGAAATTAGCATGGATGGTTTGCAAATTGATCAAGTAACTAGAAGCATCTACCCTACTCAAAAGTATTTCTTACACATTTTTATTCCTTTGACATTGTTGTTTTACCATTGCATTTGGTAAACAATCCTATCTTTGGATGTTAAACGGGGCGGGTGTGGGTCATCGTATGACCATGATAGCAATGGTGCCAAGTATCTTAGCAAGTTTTGAGGAACTAGATCATTTTTGTTTAGGCAACTTGTCTAGCGTCATTGAGGGACTATGAACTTTTTGTTTTGTTTTGTTTTGCCAAGATACCTAGAATGCATACCATGGACATTTTAAGGCAACAAAGTGGATGAAACCCTAGGGGTGCTTGTGTGCAAGGAGTTGTCATTTTTCATGCATTTTTGTCTTGCATTAGGTCATGCTATTTGTTTTGATTTTTGGTCCTTTGTATACAAACCCTAGTTTTTACCATCATGGTATATGAAAGCAATAAATGCGTAAAGTAAATCTAAACTATTGCACAATATTATGGGAAGGGGGGTACAAGTTTGAATAAGGGGATATTGCTCAAAATAAAACCCTAATTTACTATTACAACCCAATTGAATTTATACAACAATAAATAAATAAATAAACAGGTATTTAAATATGGAATAAATTGTAAATATGCAAAATGTTTTTTATATTTGTTTTATGCATGAGAAAATAAGTTTATTCAAGTCTTAAAAATAAGAGAAAATAAAGTGATTATTTTTGAAAGGGTAAAAACCCTAGTTTTTGTTTTAAAGGAAAATATGCTTTATATTATTTATTTATTCATTTATGTACAAGAAAATAAATAAAAATATATACAAAAATGTTAAAAAATAAAATATGTGAGAAAATAATATTTTAAGTATATAAATAATAAAAATAAAAATATATAATATTTTTATATTATTTGCAAGTTTATTTAAGAAAATAAAGTATATTGTTATTTAATAAACTATTTTTATGTCCAAAAAATAATAAAAATAATAAAATAAAATGCAAAAAATTAAGAAAATATTTTTGAGATTTTTAAATGTTCAGAAGAAAAATAAATAAAGTCAGAAAATATAAATATGCAAGAAAATATAAAAAATATAAGAAAATGCAAAAGGGGGTGCAGAAAGTAAAATGGGGGGTGCCAAAAGAAACAGGCCCAAGGCGCCCAAGCCCAGGACACACTTCATCCCTGTCCTTGCTCCTTCGTCCCAAACACGCGCCTTCTGTTACTCAAATCTGTTCTCTCTATTGCTTGCATGAAATAAAAAATTTACAACATGAAAGTTATAGCATTTTCAATCACGATTCCAACCATATCCATTTTGTGACCTAACTCTCAAAGGATAGAGAGAATTTTAATGGCCCTAAATTTTAACCTAAAATTTTTAGCATGTTCATCATCCAAATTCTCCTAGCTAAGTTAATATAAATATGAACTATGCATATGTACAGCTCAAGCACATTAAAGACTACATTTTTGCTTCACAAACCTAAGGCTAATGATGCCTAAATAAGGAGATAGAACTTTCAAAATTACCTTGTTCAGTTGAGTTTGGTTATGGCAATGCAGCAACTTTGAGTGAGGCTTGAAGGTCGTGTAAGCTTGCTTGATGTTCCCTCAACCTTTCCCAATGCTCAGCTTGCTTTGAAATGGCTTGAATCTCCTTGTAGAAGTCAACCTGCAAACTCAGAAATTGAAAATGGTGAAGCACGAAACAGGGGTTACAGTTGCTTGAGAAATGTCTGGACAGCTTAGGTGTGATGTATGGAATGTGTTTGAAGCCTTGAAACAAAAAACCCACGAGTGAAATTTGTTTTGGCTAGTGATCTGCAGAGGTTGCCTTGTTTTGGGCAGAAATGGTGATTTTGGTGTTTTTAGGGTGTTTGCAATGCTATGAGCTCGTGTATTGGCTTGTTACAATATGCTGAAGCTGTTTCAAATGATAGCAAAGCTTGGTTTTATCAGATAGAAGAGATCTGCTGACTTTTGCAAGTTGGCTTGTTTTTGAAGAAAAGTTGAGTTGACAAAGCTCAAAGCCTGTACAGGCTAGCTTGAGGTATGAACATAGTTGGTGTACTTTTCCTCAAGTTTGTGGATCTTGTTTGTAGCCAAAGATCAGGTTCAATGCTCAACGAATACAAAGTTGCAAAAAAGCAAGCTTTATGGAAATGGTATTGTTACCTTTATGCCATAAATGGATTAATTCATTGTACAAAGTTCCATAGCTCAGAACAAAACCATTGTCCAATGTATTTGCATTAAATTAAGGAGTGTAGAAAGGTTTAAGACCTGTAAAACAAGTACAAGCATGCTTAGGACAGATTTGCAAGTTGTAACCTTGTGCAAAATGCCATGGACAAAACTGAGAAATTTTCATTTTCTTTTCTTCGATTCTCCCTAACCATAAATGATTTTGGAGAGTTCTTGGACATTCTGGAAAGCTTGTAACATTCTCTACAATCCATATTTGAAATTAATTTTTCTATTCCTCTTGGAACTAGGTGAAAAATTGCCATGAAGATAGGTCAAAAACTTGCCTAAACTACGGCAAAATTTCACTAAGTTAGAAAGTTTTTGGACCTTTATTCACAAAATCATAACTTGAGATCCAAGTATCTTTTGGGAAAAATTTTTGAATCAAAGTTGTTGATTTTGTGGAGGACTACAACTTTCATGGTTGAAGTTTTGTTTGAATCTACTTGCATCATGGTGAAAAGTTGGGAAAAGTTGGGGGAAAATAAGAAATTTTCATAACTTAAACCCTAATTTTCAAAATTAGGTTTCTTGGTGAACAAGTTTCATGTTTTGACACATCTTGATGAAAAATGACCCTTGGCACTTGATTTTGACCAAAAAGTCAAAGTTTGACTTTTCAGTATACAGTTGATTTTTGATCAGTTGACTGGAAAATTCATCTGTCAATCCAATGCATTTGAGATCTTTTGAACCTTGTGATTAGGTCAAGATAATTCCATTGAGTCCTTGAAACCATGCTTGAACCCAATTTGCCATTGGCTAGGTAAAAAATCAAAAATTGCCCTTCTACAGTTAAAACCCTAAAAATGACCATTTTACCCTTTTGATGATTTGATCAAATTTCTTGAGGAGTTGTGGTCCAAACTTGATCAAATGGTTCATATGAGTCTATAATGTTGATGTGGATCAAAAGTTATGAGGTTTGACTGTAAATTGGCCACAATTGACTTTTTCCCCAATACAGTTGATTTTTAGGTCAACTGTCCAATTGATTGGTCAAAAATGTGATTCAAAGCTTGAAACTTGGTATGAACAATCTTATAGGTCCAACATGAAGTATGAAAGTCACACGAGGCATTGGAAGTCCAAAAATCCCTATGCAAACTCAAACCCTAATTTCAGGTCATCAGTGCAAGGTGAGGTCTTGAGCTGAGCAAACCCTAATCTGGTCTTGGGTCCAAGAGGTCTTGTGAGGAGAATCTTGATAAAATGAGAGGGCAAATTTCGGGGTACAACAATATGTTTCACATACTTATGTATGTTGTGAATAGCATGATATTTTTTTTCTAATTTTAGTTTCTGTTTTGATATTTTTCATCCATTTTATGGTGTAATGTGTCTAGTTTGGCTTTGTTTACAACTAGTCTTGCTTTTTGAATTTTATTTTCAACTTTTCCTTAATATAAAAAATGTAAAAAAAATATTTTGATACTTAGGAATGTTTTGTGATGCTTGATTAATTTTTTCCCATTTTTCATGATCAATTTTCTTTTATTTGATTATTTTTGCTAAGTGTGTTTGTTTGGATACCTTGTGAAGCTAGTCTCCATCTTTTAATTCCATTTTCTATTTTTATTCCACTTTGAATGTGTTGTAACAGTTGATTCTGACTTGTGATGAAATTAATATGCTTGAATTATTATTTTTTGAATTTGTTAATCCCTTTTCCTATTTTTCTTTGATTTAAACATTGTATGTGATTATTGGTGTTTTGATTGATATTTGGAGTCTTTGTTAAATTACTTTGTGAATTGATCCATGATTAGGGAATGATAAGTTCAAGGATAACCCCTTTAGGGTTTGATAATTAATTGACCTCATTAGATCAACCTTTCTTCATGCTTCTCATGTTGAACTTTTGCCTTACTATTTTGAACTTACTTCTTTGTTGCTTGAGATACAAGGTCTTCACTTGTGCAACCTATAAGAAACCAAGTTTCTTATTCTTTATCTTATTCTCATTAGCATGTGTATATCGTTACATTCATGTATATCAACAATTCAAGTGCTCTAACATCTCACCTTTATTTAGAAGCCATTTACTTATCTTTTGTGATCATGGTTTATGAGAATGTGTTTGTACATTTCCAATTGAGTATCATTGATCCAAAAAGGTTGAAATCCCCTTACTTATACTTCCGACTTCATTTCTTATGATCTATAAATCAATTTTTGTTTGATTATTTGATTGACATTTCATTGTCAATTCATCATCATGACAAGTTAGGAGCCACATTCTTTATTTTGACCTAATTAATGTGTGATGTATCTTTATTAAGGACTTTGAGTCCAATATGTCTGTGTTTAAGCTTTGATATTAACCTCTATCCTCATATCAATTCTCATACTTCCTTGATCCTTGGTTAAGTATTCACTTGCTAACAAACATGGCGATACATAAGAAGTTATACTCTCTTTTCTACTTGTGTTTTAAGCATCATTGTCTAATGATTGCCTCATGAGATTTTGTGTCATGTCCCATGAATGTATCTTAATGTTGGATACTTCCCATAACATCTAATAACATTTACCTTTGATTTATTTAGATCATATTTCTTTTATGCATCAAAGGAACTATACTTTACCATATATCATGATACTTGAGTATGTCATCTTGTTGACAATTCTTGAGGTTTTAAATTCATGATTGATATCTTGTGATGGTTTCATCATCACCCTATGATATAAAATATGTCATTTCACTCTTACTTAATCTTCATTAATATTGTTTGATTTAAGACAAGTACTATCCATCTTAAGATGATTTTGTTCATCAACTAGGTGACCTTTCTTGTGTATGAAGTTTCAGCTTCTCACGTGGTTACTCTTGAGTCTCATGTCGAGTTAACTTACTATACAAGTCACACATTGAATAACTTTTCAATTATTACATCTCTTCCTTTTGATATTTACTTCTTAAATTTAACATTGCTTGCTTGTCTCCTTTTACTATTCTCTTTGTGTGTTATGTTGCATTCCTTTATCCATCCTTGTGATGTTTGAATAGGTGATATTAGTGATTATTTTATACTGGCTTGTGTGTTGTGTCACCCTTTAAACGTGTTCCCTCTTCACCTATCCCTTTCTTGTGCTTCACTCACTTTTAGGAACATGTTATGGTTTGGTTTTAACCTAGTCCTGCCTTATCTTTTGAACGTGCTTGAATAGTAATGTCTTAGGGGTATTAGATGTCATTAATATGTATTATCTTTAGGTGTTTTCTTCTGACTTCACTCTTTCTTGACACATCAAGCCATTTTCACTTGATCACACACTTGTGCTCACTTCACTACAACATCAAATACCTCTTGTGTGATTGTTGATGTGTTATTATCTTACTTGTGTGATGTTTTGTCATACATATTTGATGTTTTGTCATCCATATTTGATGTTTTTTTTCATATTTACATGATGTTTTATCATATTTACATGATGTTTTGTCATCTTTACATGATCCTTTATCATCCTTCTCTTTTCTTTGAGGCTTGATATTTTATCATCCCTACTTGATGTTTTGTCATCCAGGTTTGATGTTTTTTCATCCATGCTTAATATTTTGTCATCCACCTATTTATGTGATGTTTTATCATCTCTTCTCATGTGTGTTTTATCACATTGCGTTATGTGCTTGATGTATTACCATCTTTGCTCTACTTGATGTTTTATCATCTCACTATATTTGATGTTTTGTCATCCATGTTTGATGTTTTGTCATATTCTCTTATTTGATGTTTTATCATCCCTTTTATACTTGTGACTTGATATTTTATTATCTTTTCTTATGTGCTTTGGTATATATCCTAATTCCATGCATGTTTATGTGATACTTGGTTTCTCTTTTATCTAAGTGTGATTGCCTATTTTTTCTTCCTCTTCTTCTCTTTTATGAGATTTCCATGTTCCCAGTAGGATATTTAGTTCATTCTTCTCTAAGTTTGAACTAAATAAACCTTAGGTTTGTTATACATGCATGACAACATTAGGTAGATCTCCCTCTTATCCCAACTTTAGATCCACAAGCATGACAAATTATAAGATTGAGATCCCCTTTTATTAGTCTTTTCTTTTTTGCATCCGTGTTAAAACAAAAACTTCTTTTTCTTTTAAAATGTCTAAAAACACTTAGTAACTAATCGATGAGAATCATACCTCCAAGAGTCTTTAGTAACAGGAAGAATGAGAGGGTATAGACCCTTACTTGTTCTTCTTTAGTTCACCAGTCTCTAGTGTGATTCAAATATCAAACTTTGTTTTCAGTAAGTAGAGGGATGATAAGTGTCCTAGTAGTGTGATCCATTTATCATCTTACCTACAAAAATATCAACCAATGCAAACCTTTTTGTCTTCGGACTTTTTATTTTAAAACCTTTACAAAAAGGACATGCTTTGCTAGCATTGTTCATTAAAAACATGCAACTCACCAAAACATTTGAGGTAACTACAATTTCCTTAATCCCTATTGCATGGTCGGTGGTACGCAGGCACAAAGGTTTGCAACCGCGGAAAGCACAACTAATAAAAACTTTATTTTTGTATATAATTTGCATTCATTCTATTTTTAGTATTAAGCTTTAGACATAGATTATACACACCCTTAGATTAGAACAAACTTAAGTGGATCATGTGGAGTACCATAGACGTGCGGAGTGCTAATACCTTCCCCTTGCGTAACCGACTTCCTTATCCTTTTTATCTTGGTCGCGATGACCCTACTCCTTTCCTTCCCTCAGGTTTACTCAATGTTTCCTTTCTCTATCTTGAGATAAATAACATTGATAATGACTTTTCTGTCTTTCTCCTTCGTTCGCGCTTCGATGAAAATCTCAGACGCGACACACCCTGTACATATATGTCAAGAATAAGATGTAGTGATATTATAAATGGTACATAGAAACATACAAAATTAGGAAATGACAAAGTTAAAATCGTATACAATTCAATTCTTCAGATACAACTGTATACAATATGTTTGTCTACAACAATGTACAACGGAAAGATGAGACCCAATAAAGTCTTCATGTCATATGCTCATCGAAGTCTTAAATCTATACCTTCTAGCAATTATTATACTTCTAACCTGTGCCTCAAAAAGGATAATATGATTGGGATGAGATTACTAAATCTCAGTGAGTCCCCCCTATCTTAAGGGTCTAGTTGATTTTACAGGGTACATGTATAGAATACGAATCAACCATTGATCCAAGTTTCCTTACTTACCATTATACACATAGTTCATATAAATTCTTAATTTACTAAACATCCATGTGGTATATTGCATCATGCCTAAACACGAGAGGAACTACTGTTTATTTAGTCTTGTGATATACCGCATCATGAACAAGTATGAGAGGCCATCACTTTATTCAGTCCTTGTGATATATCGCTTCATATAAAGTATGAGAGGCCATCATGTTATTCAGTCTATGTGATATATCACATTATACCAAGTATGAGAGGCCATCACATTATTCAGTCTATGTGATATATCACATCTTACCAAATATGAGAGGCCATCATGTTATTCATTCTATGTGATATATCGCATCATACCAAGTATGGGAGGCCATCACGATATTCAGTCTATGTGATATATCTCATCATACCAAGTATGAGAGGTCATCATGTTATTCATTATATGTGATATATCGCATCATACCAAGTATGAGAGGCCATCACATTATTCATTCTATTGAGCATTACGGGAAGTAACAATTCATGAGGTAAATCAATTTATATACTGGGTAAATCGATTTACTATTGAAGGAGAGTATAAAATGACATATTTCCTGCATGAAACCAGTACAAAAGTGTTCTAACACATCCTTAGATTCCCCAAACAAAGCCTAAGCATTTTTTTACAGTAGTAACATGTATTTGGCATTGTATTTCACCAGACACACTCAATGGTTCCATTGTTCATGTAAAATTATCAACTGTGTCTATATTTTCACCATGATTCATACAACCATTGAAACAACAAGACATGGTAATACAATCCAAACATGCAACATCATCATAATCAGGGAAATCAAGCATGTACTCAATAATAATCATTAGCAAAAAGTGATGAATATTAATATGAGTCATATCTTAGAACACATAACAATCACAACATGCATTAACATAATTTCCACTCATAAACCCCAATTCCCTTATCATGTAGAATCCCCAAATTCTACCCAAGTACAAACTAATGGAAGAAGAATAGGATGATGATGATGATTCTAACACTTGATCGTTCCCTTCCTCCAAAATCACCAAAGCTCTACACATGCAAGATGTTGGTGAAGTTGGTATTTCTCCATTCTTCCTCTTTCTTTTCCATGTTTCCCTTCTTCTTCTCATTCTTTCCAATTCTAAATTTTTGAAAACTAACTGAATGATGCCAAATAGCCCTTAAGTCACTTATACTTAAAGTGGAATGACCTTATAACCCTCAACTATGAAATAATTACACATGTGCCATTTATTTCAATCCTAACTAATTCCTTAAGATCTCTACTAATCCAAGTATGAAATGTCACCCAGATCATACATTTTGAATTTCTTGCTAAGATCACCTTTGAAGTCTTCGATCTCTTTCTTGAAGCTATCTGTTATCAACAAGCCATCGACATAGAGACATAGTGTTGTACCCCAAAATTTTCCCTCCCATTTTTTTCAAGACATTATTATAGGGTTCTCAAATGCTCGAGGATTCTCAAGAGTTGATCAGACAAACTCACCTCCAAAGCAATGGGTCCACAACTAGGGTTTCATCCTGCACAAGAAAGAATGGTTTTCAAAGGTCTACAATGGTTTGCATGGTTCTTAATAGGTCTTCAATAGTGCTAATGTCAAGTTTCAAGTCTTGCATCACAAGTTTTCTCAGTCAATGGCTCAGATGATTGAAAGTCAATTGTATTGGGTAAAAGGTCAAATATGGTCAATATACAATCAAACTTCAATATTTTTGGTCAACATCAACATTTTAAAGAGATATTCATCATTTAATCAAAGGTTGATCATGATTCCACAAGGGAAGCCCTCAAATCATCAAAAGTCCAAAGTTGCCAAATTAGGATTTCCTTAGGAGAAGTCAACTGAACCTTGACCAAGCATAACTTTCATATGCTTCATCAAATTTTCCCCAAACAAAGCCAATTTTGAAAGAAATTAAATTCTCCATAACTTTGTAATTGAATGCTCAAGTCCAAAAAAAGCTTCATTTGAGAGATATGAGCCCATACGTTATAGGTCATTTCAAAAGTCAACAAAAAGACACTTTTTGTCAAGGCAACTTACATCAAGATAAAGTCTCCAAATGCAAAAATGATCAAAATATAAATTTAAAACGACATCTTGAGCTTTCCAAAAAGTTCAATATCACCTTAAAAAGATAAAAATTTAGAGATTTATGACCATTGCAAATTGGGAAATTTTGAGAAAATGCATGAAATGCAAAGTAAGCAAACTTGAAATTTTGAACTTGTAGGCCTAACTTTTTAGGTTTCAAACATGTCCATGACCTCAGGGAAGACTCCTAAGCTCACTCATACCTTTTCTTATGTTTTCTTATTATTTTATTTATATTTATTTTTTATTAAAATAAATACAAAATAAATTAAATAAGGTACAAGATCATTGGGCCAAGCGCATGATTGGTTTCTTAATCATCTAGAGGCCCAAAACAATTCAACACAACTTGCCAAATCATGTGAGCATGGAAAAGGCAAAGAAAATATCAATAAAGGAAGTTTTTTATTGTGTTGGATTCTTGTCTAGCATAACCATGATTGTTTTATTTTGTTCCATTTTGGTTGCTTCATTCCTTCCTCTATTTAAGCACTACAAATCAGATCAAAAGGGACACGATTCCATGCCTCAAGAAGCTAGCCAAAATTCTCAATATTTTTTTAAAACCCTAAGTTTTAAATCGGGTGTTACAAGCCCTCTCCTTCCATAACTTCAATACCATTCACTTTCTGGAGCATCAAAGGGTAGGTTTCGATTATTTTTCATGATCCCAAACGCGTGAAATGCATAACATGGCCACATCGGTTTTCATATTTTTTGCAAAAGTAATTTCTTTGATCTTGTTTTGTTTTAACTTGATTTGATGTTTCTAATGAGTTTCTGAGATATCCTTGAACAGGTTTGAATAAGTATTATGGTCCCATGCATTCATATTTGAAAGGCACCATATTTTCTCTGACCAGTGTAGTTTAACTCGAACCGCGTAATACAAAGACCCATGGCCAAAACTTATTCCATATTTGGATTCAGGAGGGTCAAATTAGGGGGACATGGTGTTTTGGGATTACTAATGCTTGATTTCCGCAGGTTCAAGATTTGCAGGTCGTCGAAGAAGACAACTGGAGCTAGGGCTCTGACGCTTCTCCAGCCATAAAAGTTATTTTGTATATTTGTTGTTTTTGTTTGATTCAAATGAACAGAAGTAACAGCCTCCCCAGCGGTAAGCGTGTGTTTGTAAGGGTATTAGTGTACCAGGGCATGTGTTCGATCTCGGCCCCTAGTATGCTATTTTTCATCCTTTTCTGTTTCAGATCCAATGCAAGTCAGGTCCATGCACTCACCATGCGCTCTGACATCAACGCCATCAGATTCAGATCTAGGGAATCATATCTCACGCCCACGGTAGACCCCTAAGGAGGAGTTGTACTGGATCACACACAAGCAACTGGGTTGTTTGTTGTGGGCCTAACATATTTGCTTTTCTGAAACCCCCTAGGTTTATTGTTGCACGCCTATTTCGTTTTTCTTTTACAAATTCTTTTTTTAAAACATAATTAATTTTTTCCTATTTGATTAATTAAAGCTAACCTAGATTTAAATTAAAATCAACTTGACTTTTTTTCATTTATTTAAATTGAATTAACTTTTTGAAAATAAATTAATCAAATTAGTTAACTTAATTAAAATTTTCTTTAATTAAAAATAACTTAGGTTTTAATTCCTTTTGTTTAAAAGTAAACAAAAAAAATCAATTAATCGTCATTTATTTTCCCTCAAATAAACTATTCGTCTCTTCTTGTAATCTTCGCGCTTTTTTTTCATTTTTCGCATTAATTTTTCATAACATTGTAACTGATAAAGGCTGTAATAGTTTAAACTAGGGTTTACTATTTCTTCCCCCAATTTTTATGGTTTTTCATCCGCCTTTCCGAAGCTTTGTAATAGTGTAGGAAATTTAAATTATGTCTTTACCGCTTTCCCGATAACTCTGCTAAATGTATACTAATAGGCCTGTAAGGAAAGACTAAAAGAAACCATAACTAACCCTAATCAAAGATAAACATTAACTGAAACACTATTCATACCCGCGCCTCTAGAGTGACCCTAATTGTTGCCTTCGGAAAATAGTCATGTCCCTCGAACGTGGGACGCTTTAGCAAAAGACCCTCGGTTAAAAAGATCGTAGTCCCTCGATGAACCTTCGATGTTGCCTTCGGTAAACGATCTTAGTCCCTTACGACAAATTGTTAAAGCACCCTACGAGTTGCCTATATGATTGTACGATGACCCGCACCTGTCCCTCAAACATCCAATGATAGGGCTTCCTACTAACTAATGGTAGGATAGCACTATCTAAAGGAAGAGGAAAAGAACAAAAGACTTTTGAGTAGGTAGATAGTTCTTAATCGCTTGCTCGCGAACATTTCAAAACATTTTTCACACAATACACTTCTCTTTTGAAATATTTTCAAAACAAACACTTTGTATGCATTCTCAATGATACGGGAATCATTACAAAGTTTTCCGTACTTAGGCATTTTTCAAAATATTTTCAAAACTTACGCATTCACAAAACATTTTCAAAAGTGAGCTAGCGATTGAGAGCCCGTAGATAACTACAGATGAAAAGGGTGCTAACACCTTCCCTTTTCATAACCTATCCCCTTACTCAGAAAATTCTAGAAGGTCTTTCCTATTCTTTTCACCCTTTCCTTTATTGGATAAAAGAAAAGTTTGTGGCGACTCTTGCTATTCGCATCATTTGCGACAAAACATAAAACCAAAAGTCAGTTCTCCCACGATATTATAGAACTGGCGACTCTTCTAGGGAGAACTAAAAGTGGGGTTACCTTAAGAGCTAGATCACTTTTATTGCTTTACTTGTTTGCCTTGTATGCTTTATATTTTAGGATATGCATGAGTTTATTTCTTTTGTAGATCATATACCCGGATCTTGGGGGAATTTTAGGTAAGTAGCTATAGATTGTGGAAATTGTACGACATAGACCGATATGGTTGAAGCAATGGCTACGTTAGTGCGACATATTGGTTGGTGTCGGTGTCCCTTGAGTCAGTCAAGGAGAATGCTGGGCTGCCGCATGGTGTCATAAAGCACTAATTGACCTTATAAACTTAGTTGACACAACTTATCCATTAGAAAGTAGTGAGATGGTCGACTTTGGTGTAGACTGAAGTTGGTTGATACTGGATGCTACAATCATTGAGGTTGGAGTCTCGAGATATTTCGATCGCAAATAAGATGATGTGCTGAAATAATGCCTGAGAGAAAGATCGGTGATAATAAATTCCTAGAACCTGGTTACTTCTTTTAGGATAGGTTGAGCCAACTAAAACTCAAGAGGGAACTTACCTATAAACTCCATGCAATCCTAAACCTAAGGCCTTATGTGTTTTGATTGTGTTTGATTATATTGTTCGAACATGACATCATAACATCATGACATCATCATTTTCACTGACCATTTCAAGGACCAAGGTATTTATCTTCGTTCTTTTTTGTAGGTTATGGCCTCCGCTTGCAGAAACACTATTCGGATCGACTTTGTAAGGGTACCTTATCAACTTAAAGAGTTAGTCTCAAAGGTTCCCGAAATCTCTCAATTTACCAAGAGGCATGATTATATACTCAATTTGGTTACCTCGGGTTTTGAAGAAGACATGATGAGTGTGCTATTCCAGTTCTTTGACCCTACACATCACTGTTTCACCTTTCCAGATTACCAATTGGTACCCACAATGGAAGAGTTTTCTAAGCTACTGGGAGTGCCCATTCTGGATCAAAACCCTTCACTGGTTTAGAGAAAGCTCCATAACCTGAAGAGATTGCAACAACCTTACATCTGAAGTGGTCTGACATTATATCTAATTGGTAAACAAGAAGTGGAGTCAAGGGTTTTCTTGCTAAATTTCTGTTAGGAAAGGCTCAGTTATTTCTAGATGCTATGGGTTTTCAGGCTTTCGAGGAAATCTTGGCGCTGTTGATCTATGGTTTGGTACTATTTCCTAATCCAGACCAACTCATAGATGTGAATGCCATCAAAATATTTCTCACTCGTAATCCTCTGCCTACTTTGCTGGGAGATATTTTGCATTCGCTTCACAATCGTACTCTGAGGAGGCGAGGGACTCTTATGTGTTGCATACCTTTACTATCCAGGTGGTTTATTTCGCACCTTCCCCGATCAGTAATGAGGAATGAACAAGGTTTGAGGTGGTCTCAAAGGATAATGTCGCTCTCTCATTCAGATATCTATTGGTGTTCCCGATCTCAGGAGGATATTACTATCATTGACCGCTGCGGGGAATTCCCTCATGTTTCACTCCTTGGCATTAGGGGAGGCATTACTTACAACCCTTCTCTAGCTATACGTCAATTTGGTTATGCTCGAAGAGATGATCCTCATGACATGCTTATCCAGGGTATTGTATTCGATTACGAAAATGATCCTCAAGGTTATCATTGAAAGTTTGTACATGCTTGGGGCATGGTAAACAAGATTGATAGCAATACTTTAGGACAAAAGAATTCCATCCCTTTAGAGCCCTACATCATATGGGTACGATCTCGTGTTCAAAACCTTATAATGCCATATCCTACTGTCCTACCAATAAATAAGGAGTCTATTTTCGAGAGGGATATTCCTTATACCATTCTTCATCCAGATATGACTACTGACCTTAAAGAGCCGCAGAAGTGTTGGATTCAACTGAAAGAAGAAAGGGACACCTTTGAGACTCAGTTCTATGCTAGCGAGAAAAAGGAATTGGAGCTGAGAAAACAACTCCATGAAGAGCAGAACTTTAATGCATATGTCAACGCAAAGAGGAAGCATTCGTGGGAGACTTGAGTTTTAGGTTTTATGAGATCATATTGTTGTCTCTTTGAGACCCTCTTGTTTTCATTGTAAGCGTAAGAGGAAATTATAATTTGAACTTACTAATAAAAGCTTTTGTTTCTGTTTCCTTACGATTGAATAATTTAAATCTCACAAGGTCCTTAAAAAATTGCATTTACATATCATGCATCATTACATAACATGTTTTCTAATACAGGTTTTCTCATCTGCTTACTGTTCATTTCAGTATAAGATGGCCCTCGAACAAACTGTCAAGGAACTTCAAGCTCAGCACGCCCAATTTTAAGAGACTCTTCTGAATCTGGAAAAAGGGCAGAAAGATATAATGGCGCTTGTCGCCAAGAAAAAGAAGACTAAAAAGTCGGTTTCTATCCTCAATATGGGGAGAAGATCCAAAGGTCCTGCTCAATCGGTTCAAGTGGATGATATTTCCTATGAGGAAGATGACAACCAAGAAGAGGAAGGTAGAAGCATCAATGCTGAAGGTAGAAATAATCAGGGTTCTGAAGATGAAGACTACTCTAATGAACAGTATCCTACTATAGATGACAAGTACAAGTAGTTGGAAGACCGTCTCAAAGCTATGGAAATCTAGAAAGTTCCTGGAGTGGATTTTCGAGAAATAGGTCTGATCCCGGGGGTGGTCACCCCTCACAAGTTCAAGGTCCCCGTCTTTTCTAAGTATGATGGGGTCTCTTGTCCTAAACTTCATCTAAGGTCGTATGTTCGAAAATCCAACCCCATACTACTGACAAGAAGTTATGGGTCCATTTCTTTCAGGAAAGCTTGTCCAACACTTAACTTGAATGGTTCTATCAGCTGGAAGGAGCCAACACTCATACGTGGGAAGACTTGGTTGCTGCTTTTTACAAGCAGTATCAATATAATGCTGACCTTACGTTGTCTCGTGTGCAATTACAAAACATGTCCATGGGCTCGAATGAAGGGTTCAAGGAGTATGCACAAAAATGGAGGGATTTAGCTGGAAGGGTGCAAACTCCCTTGTTTGACCGGGAATTGGTTGATATGTTTATGGGAACTCGAATAGGTCTGTTATTTAATATACTCATTGGGAGTTCTTCAGCTCGTTTTACTGAGTTGATATTGATAGGAGAAAGAGTTGAAAGTGGTATTAAGAGTGGGAAGATTCTGATGGCTACGTCTTCTAATGTTGTGAAGAAGCCATTCAGTGGTAAAAAAGAAGCCAATGCAGTCTATGGCCAGAAGGGCCATACTAAAAATGACCGCCATCAGTCTGTGGGAGCGGCATTAATCTCTAATCCGGTGCCTGTTCAACAACAACAATAAGGAAACCGACGAAGGACAAACGCTCCAGTAAGGCAGTTTACCAATATCAGCATGCCTTTATCTCAGGCATTACAACATCCACTAAAAGCTGAACTCATTTCACTGCGGGATCCTCCTCAGAATCCCAACATATCCTATCCTAATCACAATCCAAACGAGAAGTGTTCCTATCATTCTAACAGTCCCGGGCACAACACCAACAACTGCTGGACTCTGGAAAAAAATTCGAGACATGATTGGTAATAAGGAAATTAAGTTCGATCCTCCATAGAATCCAAATGTGATTACTGCACCTATACCGAAGCATGACAAAGGCATAAGTGCTATTGAAGATGCTCTTTATGTTGCCTCTTTAGGTGATGTGGATACTCCTCTCCTAACAATAAAAAAGAATATGTTACAAGATGGTTTATTTTTGGGATGTGTTAAAGAATGTTATTGTTGCGCAGTCCAACCCAATGGCTGGAATTTGTTGAAGGAAGGAGTTCAACGCCTGATGGATGAACACATAATTTTGACTAAGAAAGTTCTGTCAACTAAGAATTTATGTCAAGATTTGTCTGTAGCATCTGGTACTCCTGTAAGGATCACTTCCAAATATCCTGTAAGGATTACCTCCAATTCAAAAGCTTCTCCTTTGATTATCACCACACCTGGACCCATCCCATATTCTTCAGATAAAGCTATTTCGTGGAACTATGGATCCGATGTCTATTACCATGGTGTCAAACAAGACTTGTCTGATAAAGATATTGAAGATTTTGATCCCAACATTGACAATATTGCGGGGACCAGCAAATTTACTAGAAGAGGGAGGATTTTCTCCTCAAAAATCTCTCTAAAAAATGTTGCTACACCTGTTCGAATTACCGTTACTAAGTCATCTGCTGAGGCACGGGGTAAAGAGCCAATAGTAGAGCATGCCCAGACAGAGGCTCCTAAAGAAATCACAGTTGAAGACACCTCTAGACAAGAGGGTGAAGAGGTTTTGAAGATCATTCACAAAAGTGACTATAAAATTATTGAACAGCTAGGGAAGACCCCGTCCAAATTCTCCATGTTACCTTTACTGCTATGTTCTGAAGCCCATGCGCAGACTTTACTAAAATTCTTGAAGACTGATCATGTGCCACAAGAAATTTTGGCTGATCAATTTGGAAGTTATGTGGCTAGCTTAACAACTGATAATGGATTAGGCTTCTCTGATACTGAGCTGATGCCAGAGGGGAGAAATCATAATAGCGCCTTGTATGTCTCCATTGAATGTAGGGGCACTATGTTGGCTCATGTGTTAGTTGATACTGACTCCTCACTGAATGTTCTTCGAAAAGACGCTCTTGACAGACTAGATTGTGAAGGGGTTTTGCTGAAACCCAGTGACGTTATAGTTCGAGCCTTCGATGGGTAAAAAAGAGTGGTGCATGGAGAAGTGGATCTTCTTATCAAAGTGGGTACATAGATATTTAAATCCACCTTCTATGTAATGGAAATTCAGCCAGCTTATTCTGGCCTATTGGGACATCCTTGGATCTATGGGGAAGGTGCTTCTACCTCCACCTTGCACCAGAAATTAAAGTATCATGTGAAAGGAAAGATTGTTACTATCGGCAAAGAAGAGCAGTACACGGTTAGTCACCTGAATTTGTTCTGGTACATGGAGATGGACGGGGAATTCATCGAGACCCCCTGTCAAAATTTTGAAGTGGTTTCCCCTGCTGCTATTAAAGATGTTTCTGTCATTCCAAAGACCACCAAAATTCCGCACAAGATGCCTTCCTTGAAAGATGCCAAAGCTACTATAGAAGAAGGTGGTTGTACTATTTGGGATCAAATTCCTGATATCCCTTTTAAATCTGAAAAGTTTGGTTTGGGCTTTACTGTAGAAGGTAAAAGGGCTATTTTCCATGCTCGTGTTGGAAGAACTCCATTTCGTATCAGCAACAACAGAGTCAACACTATAGAGGATGCTGATAGTGATTGTTACTTCGACAGCTGGATATTCCCTACCATTGGCAACAGACTCGACAATTAGAAAGAGAAAGACATTATCCCTATTGTTGTACCCCAAAATTTGCCCTCTCACCTATCAAGAATTTTCTCATAAGATCTCCTTAGGCTCAAGACTGCACTAGGGTTTGATCAGCTCAAGGCACCTCCTTATGCACTGATGACCAAAATTAGGGTTTGAGTTTGCACAAGGATTTTTGGACTATCAATGCTTCATATGACTTTCATGAACCATTATGGACCCCCAAGCTCACTCATGTCAAGTTTCAAGCCTTGTATCACACTTTTGATCAGTCAATTGAACATTTGACCTAAAACTCAACTATATTAGGGAAAAAGTCAACCATAGCCACTTTACAGTCAAACTTCATAATTTTTTATCCACATCAACATTTTAGACTCATATGTATCATTTGATCAAGTTTGGACCACAATTCCTCAATAAATTTGATCAAATCTTCAAAAGGGCAAAATGCTCAAAATTAGGGTTTTAATTGGGGAAAGGGCAATTTCTGATTTTTTTTACCTAGAAAATGATCAATTGGTTTAAGTTATGATTTAAAGAGTCCAAGTGCACCATTTTGACCTAATGACGTGATTCAAAACATTACAAGTCCATTGGATTGGTAGATGAATTTTGCAATCAATTAATAAAAAGTCAACTGTATACTAAAAAGTCAAACTTTGACTTTTTGGTCAAATTCAAGTCCCAAAGATCATAATTCATCAAAATATGTCAAAATAGGAAACTTATTCATCAAGAAATCAAGAATTTAATATTTCATCTTAAAATGTTAAAATTTCTTAAATTAGAAATTTTTCTAAGTATGAAAATTTCCTTATTTTTTCATAACTTTAAGCAAAATTTTCACCATGATACATGATGATTCAAAGGAAACTTCCAACATAAAATTTGAAGATCTACATGAAATCTACAACTTTTCTTCACACAACTTCTTCTGAAAATGCACGAATCTCAAGTTATAATTTTGTGAATACATGCTCATGAACTAAAAAAAAACTTCGTGAAATTTTTCCCTAGTTAGGCAGATTTTTTACCTAACTTCATGGCAATTTTTCACATAGTTCCAAGAGGAATCTTCAAAATCAATTCAAATATGAGTTGAATAGAACATTTCAAGCTTTCCAAAATATCTAAGAACTCCTTGAGATCATTCCTGAGCAAGGAGAATCGAAGGCAAGAAGTTGGTGTTTTGTCACTTGGATTACAAGCCATTTTGTGAAGAACACTTGATCCAATATTCAAGCATGCTTTACAAATCTTGCTTTGAAGGCTTAAAAATTTCTAATCACTCAATAATTTGATTCTTACAAAACTGATAGAGCCATTGTCCAAGCATTTGAGCCATTATCCAAGATGCATTTCCATTTTTGGAAGAAAGTCACCACTTCCATATTGGAAAAGTGACTTTAATCAGAATGTCAACCCTTCTTGAGACCATACATTGTTGTTTATGACTCAAAAGCATTCAAAAGCAAGAATCAACATGCCTACAGCCTGCTAACCACCCTGCAAACCCTTGTACTCTACATTGAAACCATGTTTGTCAACTTTGCTTTAAAAACAAGTAACCAAGCCATAACATGTGATTTTCAATTTCTGAGTTGTTTCAAGGCTCAAAATCTCTTACCTATAAGTACACACACTATTTGCAAGATGACACACGGATGCTAGTGCCCTGGAACTATCTCAAACACTCAAAAACCATAAATCTGCTCAAAAACACCATTGATACACAGTTCTTACCTTGAACTTATATCTTTCATTTTCATCGTGTGTTTTCCCTCAAATTCATTTGCAAAGCTTCTATACCTCAAGTATAGTCCATCCTTGTCCTTGTTTTGGAACTGTAACACCATCTTCACCTTCCTCCATAACTAAAAAAACAGAGTCTGCAAGTTGACTTCTCTAGACCATTCCAGCCACCTACAGTTCAAGCCAGCCATTGCACTAGTTTCCTAGAGGTCTAAGGAAGCTAACATGATCATCAGCACTGCTTGAAACAAGCTCATTTGCATTTCACAATTTCCAGTTTTGAGGTATTTTTCTTGAACTTCTATCTCATTACTTAGGCATTGTTAGGCTTGCATTTGTGAAGAAAAAATGTAGACCTCATTGCCACGAAATTGTACCTATCCATAGCTTGCATTTATATGGCCTGAGCTTAGAGAATTTTAGAGTTGAAGTTTCTGAAATTTTTAGGGTTCAAATTAGGGCCAGAGAAATTCTCATTTATTTTTTACTTTTAGCCTTAGTTATTTACATGGTTAGATTCGTGAGGAAGAATGCAACAACTTTCATTTTGTTATCTTCCATTGTTGTTGAGAAATGAAGAAGTTACAGGTATACCGGCTGGAGGTTGAAGATGAAGTTATCAGGACTTGATTTGCCTTACATATTTATGGTTTTGTTTATATAAACGGATGTATAGCCACCCCATTGGTAAAGTGCGCGCCTGTTCACCCCTTGGTCCTGGGTTCAAGCCCCAGCGTGACCATTTTTACGTTTTGCATATTTTCTGACTTTCTAACATTGTTTTTTTTGCAAGCGCTGGGCCCTTTGGGCCTGGCATTGTTTTTTTATTTGTTAACTCACCTCCCTGCCTACTTTTGGCACCCCCTGGCCCATTTATTTTTATTTACTTGTTTATTTCATTTTTCCTTTTTAATATATTTTATAAAATACCAAAAATCATGAAAAATACAAAAAAATGATATATTTTATATTTTGACTTATTTTATTTTATTTTCCCATGAACAAAAATATTTTATTTACTATACTTGATTTATTTTTCTTATAAATTTAATTAATGTTATATTATTTATTTTTCTTCATACCATTTAAAAATACATTATTTAAATACAAAAAAAGACTGATAATATTTTTAACACCATATATTATTTTCAAGACAAAAATACAAAAAATACCTTTTCTTTAAACTTATTTTCTTTTAATCAACTAAATAGAATTAGGGTTTTATTCAAAAATATTTTCTTAATTAATTTCTTTTCTTAATTAATTTAATTTAATTTAATTTTAATAATTATTTTTCTCTAATTAGGTTTAGGTTAAAACCTCTTTCATATAAAAATCTAAACATAAAAATCATTTCTTTCCATTTGCATTTGTACTTTATATATTTCTTCAATTATTTGTACATATTCAATTTGGTTGTAATAGATTAATTAGGTTTATATTATTGCAATCCCTATTCATAAATTTTATACCCCCTCCTACAAGTATTGTAATAGCGTAGTAATTTTAAATTTCGCAATTTATCGCTTTCATATATACAATGCTAGTAATTAGGTTTTGTATGGAAAGAATAAAATTAATCAAATAGAAAACCCTAATTCCAGACAAAATAAAGCATGAAAATAACACACTTGCACACAAGCACCCCTAGGGTAAAATCCACTTGATTGCCTTACAAAATGGCCATATTACGCATGTGAGGTATCTTAGCAAAAACAAGCAAATACAAGATTATTATAGTCCCTCAAAGACGTTATCTAAAGTTTCCTTACAAATGATCTTAGTCCCTCAAAAAAAGAATCCTAAGATACCTTGCAATATTGCTAATCTTGGTTATACGATGACCCACGTTCGTCCCATTTACATCCAAAGATAGGGTTGCTTACCAAATCAATGGTAAGACAATAATGTCAAAGGAAAATAAAATGAACAAGAAAGACATTTGAGTAGGTAGATTGCTCCTAATTACTTGCTCCATTTCAAACAAAACATCCTTGCTATTTTCAAAACAAACACTTACACTTTCAAACATCTTACAAACTTGAAAAAAATTTCAAAAGATCAACATCTTTGTATACATTCTTACGAACGAGAATCATTACAAAGATTTCCTAAACAATGGCCTCTTTACAAAATACTTTCAAAAACCACAAAAAATTACAATTTCAAAACAAAAGCAAGTGATCTAACAAGTAACTAAAAACCCATGGAAAACCATGGATAAAAAGGGTGCTAATACCTTCCCTTTTCATAATCTACCCTTCGAACTCAAGAAACAATCTCAAAGGTATTTCCTGTGCTTTTTCACCTTTCCTTTTGGATAAAAGAAAAGTAGGTGACGACTCTTGCTAACCGCAACATTTGCGATAAAACGCAAAACCCTCAAGTTAGTTCTCCCACCGTATCACCAGAACTGGCGACTCTGCTGGGGAAATTTCTAAAAGTTTGGTTACCTTAGGTCTAGATCATATTTATTTGCTTACGTTGTTTGACTTGTATGCTTTACATTATGGTTCTTTGTTTGGGTTTGAATCCTCTACCCGGATTTGGGATACAATATAGGTAAGTAGCAATACGTTGTGGAAACTGTGCGGGGTATACCGACATGGTCTAATAGCTACATTAGTGCGACATATTTGTGGGTACCATTAGCTTTTGAGTTAATCAAAGAGAATACGGGGCCTCTGAGTGATGTCATGAAGCACTAATGAACTTTTAGAACCTTTACTTGACCAACTTGGCCTTTAGGATGTAGTGAGATGATCCGCTTTGGTGCAGTCTGAAGTTGGTAGATACTCGATACTACACTTATTGAGGTTTGGTTTCTTGGGATATTTAGGTCGCCATTAAAGAGGTTTGTGCTGAAATAATGACCAGGGAAACAAACCAGTGATATTGAGCTCCTTAGAACCCGGTTACTATTACTAGGACAAGTTTGAGCCAACTAAACTTCAAGAGGGTACTTACCTATAAAACTCCATGAAAGCCTAAAAATAAGGATTTGTTTGCTTTGTTTGTATATGCATATTTGTACATAACATCATGAACATCATATACATCTACTAACCATTTCAAGGATTTTTGGATTCATCTTTATTCTTGTTTTGTAGGATATGGATTCACTTCGCAGGAAAACTATTCAAGTCAACCTTGTAAGGATCCCTCCACAACTCAAGGAGCTAGCTTCAACGATTCCTGAAAACTCTTTATTTACCGAGAGACATGGTCGCCTACTCAACTTGGTCACCTCCAACATAGATGAAGATATGATGAAGGTGCTTTTTCAGTTCTTTGATCCTTTACACCATTGCTTCATATTTCCCGACTATCAACTTGTGCCTACTTTGGAAGAATTCTCCAAACTCTTGAGAATTCCCATTCTCAACCAACTACCTTTCAACGGTACGGAAATAGACCCAAAGCCAGAAGAGATTGCTCAAGCTCTACACTTGCACTCATCTGATGTCATAACTCATTAGGAAACAAGGAGTGGTGTCAAAGGTTTCCTGGAAAAGATCCTTTTTGAGAAAGTCCAAAGCAGTTGGAATTCCTTGGACTTGCAAGCCTTTGAGGAAATTGTGGCTCTCCTCATCTATGGGATGGTTTTGTTTCCAAATTCTGACCAACTCATAGATGTCAACACCGTCAAAATCTTCATATCCCGCAATCCGGTCCCTACATTGCTAGGAGATATCCTACACTCTTTTCACACTCGCTCAATGAGGAAAAGAGGTATCCTTATATGTTGCACTCCTCTCTTGGCAAGATGGTTTATTTCACATCTTCCCCAATCTGTATTAAAAAATGAGCAAGGTTCAAGGTGGTCATAAAGGTTGATGACGCTCAAACATTCAGACATTCATTAGTATTCCCGATCCAAAGAGAATGTTATCATTATCGACCTTTATGGGGAATTTCCTAATGTCCCTTTACTTGGAATTAGGGGAGGTATCACCTACAACCCTTATTTAGCTTTAAGACAGTTTAGTTATGCCCGAAGGCATGACCCGTACGAGATGTTGATTCAAGGTTTGGTATTTGACTACGACAACGACGATCAAGGTCTTCGCCAGAGATTTATTCGAGCTTGGAGGATGTTGAATAAAGTGGATTGCAAGACTTTGGGGCATAAGAATTCCATCACTCTTGATCCTTACCTCAAATTGGTACGAACTCGTGCTCAGAGTCTTATGATGCCTTACCCCTCCATTCTCCCGGTAATTATTGAGCCTGTTAAGGAGGGAGATGTTCCATACACTATCCTACATCCTGACATGCCCACATCTCTTGAAGACCTACAAAGAGATTGGATACAACTCAAGGGGGAGAGAGATACTTTCGAAGCCCAATTCTACGCAAGCGAGAAGAAGGTTTTGGAACTCACTAAGCTACTTCATGAGGAGCAAACTCTGAATGCCTACATCGCACCAAAGAGGATGCGCACTACCTTTTTATCTTAAAGTTTTTGTATTATTTTTCCAAAGAAGGCATTGATGTACCCAAGCTTTAATGTATTAATATAACGTGTGTTTCCTTTTTTTCTAAAACAAATATGAATATTAAAATCCTTGAAATCATTACATATGCATATACCATTCATCATAACATAAGCAGGTCTTTTGCAACAAGTCTCATCATCTGTATACTGTTTATTTCAGTAAGATGGATCTCGAGCAAACAGTGAAAGACCTCCAAGCTCAGAATACACAGTTTCAACAGTTGCTCTTGACCTTAGCCAAGGGACAAGAAGAATTGAAGACTTTGCTGGCTGAAGAGAGGAAAAAGAAGACAAAGAAGGTAACCGAAGTCCTAAACATGGGAAGAAGATTTCATGGGCAGACAAGAAGGACCTTAGACTTTGCAACAACATCCGGTGAAAGAGACAACCAAGATGGGAAAGGCATGGAAACGATTGTCCCATCAGAATCTGAAGAGGAAGAGGAAGAATAAGACTATTCTGAAGAACAATACCCTCCAGCTGATGACAAGTATAAACATCTCGAAGAGCGGTTGAGTGCGATGGAAATCCAAAAAGTGTTTGGTTTGGACTTTGAGGAATTGGGGCTAGTATCGGGGATTGTCATTCCTCCGAAATTCAAAGCACTTGTGCTCGCCAAGTATGACAGAGTCTCATGACCTAAAATGCATCTCCGATCATATGTAAGGAAAATCCAGACCCATACCGCTGACAAAGACTTATGGGTACATTTCTTCCAAGATAGCCTGTCTGGAACTCAACTTGACTGGTTTTACCAACTAGAAAGAGCCAACATTCACAATTGGGAAGATCTTGCTGCAACCTTCTACAAACAATACCAATATAATGTTGATCTCGCGCCTACCCGTAATCAACTCTAGAGTATGGCCATGGTGTCCAATAAAGGTTTCAAGGATTATATGCAAAAATGGAGAGACTTGGCTGGAAGAGTTCAACCCCCTCTATCTGAGAGAGGATTGGTAGACATGTTCTTGGACACCTTGTCTGGTCCCTTCTTCAATCATTTAATTGGAAGTTCATCTGCAGGCTTTACTGAACTAATATTGACCGGAGAAAGGGTAGAAGTCGATATAAAGAGTGGAAAGATTCAGAAAGATACATCTTCTTCTACAGCTGTAAGGAAGCCTTTCATTGGAAAGAAAGAGGTGGTTGTTGTATATCCGCAGAGAAACCAAGATAGGTCCGAACACTGACCAATGGTGGAGGCTGTTATGATTCCTAAGCCTACCCGTGATCAACAAAGAAACAACCAACCGAGGATGGAAAGGCCGGTCAGGAAGTTCACTAGAATTAACATGACCCTGTCTCAGGTATTACTGCATCTACTAAGATCCAATTTGGTGACCTTGAAAGAAGCTCCAAAAAACCCCAACACAACATCTCCTCACTATCATCCCAATGCCCGTTGCGCATATCACTCTGAAAGTCCCGGCCACGACACTAATAATTGTTGGGCTTTAAAGAACGAAATACAAGACCTCATTGAAGCAAAAGAGATTGAATTCGATGCGCCCGAAAAGCCAAATGTCATTTATGCCCCTATGCCCAGACATGGCCATAATACCAATGCCATTGAAGAAGGATTATTTGTTACTTCAGTTGATGAACTTATGACCCCACTTCTGACTATTAAAATGAACTTGTTGAATGCCGGTGTGTTCCCGGGATGTGATGAAGTTTTCCATTTCTGTTTGTCCTTGCCAACCAGCTATCCTTTGTTGAAATCAGGCGTTCAGTGCCTAATAGATAACAGAGAAATTTTATTCAAGAAGACTTTTGTTCCACCTATTCCTTTTGAAGATGTTACTATCATTATCATTTCCGCCAATTCTTCCAGGGTCTCCACCAAAAGACCCGTTAGAATTACATCAGTTCCGAAAGCAACTCCTTTAATAACCACAATGCCTGGACCAGTCCCATATTCGTCAGACAAGACCGTCCATGGAATTATGGAGGGGATGTCTATTACCATGGTATCAAGCAGGACTAGCCAGCCACCGAAGATTCAAGTTGAGAAAATGGATTCCAACGTCAGTAATATTGCAGGGACTAGTAAGATTACCCAAAGTGGTAGGATCTTCTCTCCAAAAATTGCTCCCCCAAAAGCAGTTTCTGGACCCGTAATCATTCCTGTTGTTGTTGCTCCTCTGAAAGCTATTCCCAGTCCTACAATTATCTCCAACAATACTCCAACTGACAAAGCTGTTACAACCCCTGTTATCATTCCTACCAACACTCCTGCTGCCAAATTAACCGAGACTCGAGGAAAAGGTGTTCTGGTTGAGTCTGTCAAGACGAAGACACAATCATTAGCTATCCCTGATACCTCTCGGAAAGAGATGGAGGAAATTCTGAAGATCATAAAAAGAAGTGACTACGATGTAGTTGAACAACTGGGGAAAACCCCCTCTAAAATTTCCATGCTGGCATTACTTCTATGTTTTGAGGCGCATGCAATAGCCTTGGTAAAATTCCTCAAAACTGCCCATGTACCCCAAGAGACATCTGCCAACTGCGTAGCCAGCCTAACTGCAAATAATGGTCTAGGTTTTTCAGATGCTGATCTAACGCCAAGGGGAAGGAAGGATAATGAGGCATTGCATGTCTCAGTTGAATGTAGGGGCACAACCTTGGCCTATGTTTTGGTGGACATTGGCTCATCTCTGAACTTATTGCCTAAAAAAGCTCTTGATAGGCTTGACTGTGAGGGATTGACATTGAAGCCAAGTAACATAGTAGTAAGGGCTTTTGACGGCTCGAAAAGGGTGGTACATGGGGAGGTAGACATTCCCATAAAAGTTGGAACACAAACTTTTGATTCAACTTTTTACGTAATGGATATTCATCCCTCATATTCTTGCTTGCTAGGACGACCATGGATTCACAATGTTGGCGCTGTCACTTCTATGTTGCACCAAATGCTAAAATATCTGATTCAAGGGAAGATTATCACCGTTCATGGAGAAGAAGAGTATATGATCAGCCATCTCAATTCCTTCAGATATGTGGAATTAGATGGTGAATTTATTGAAACTCCATTTCAACACTTTGAAGAGGTTCCACAGGATGTGGCGGTAACCAAGGCTGTTCCCAAGATTACAAGGCCTCCACTCCGGATGTCATCTCTAAAGGATGACAAAGCAGTGGTAGAAGAAGGTGGGTGCACTATCTGGGGACAACTCCCAGATATCCCATATAAGTCTGACAAGTTTTGCCCGGGTTTCACTTCAAGTGCTCAGAAGGTTGTACGCCGCGCTCGCACCGGAGGACCACCCCTGAAGATCAGCAATCGCGAGGTCAATGCCGTAGAAGGAGATGAAGATAGCTATAACTTGGAGGATTGGATATTCCCAACTGTCAGTGGAGGGCTCAACAACTGAGAGGCTAGAGATTTTGTACCGATCACTTTTATCCGACAGTAATTTATCTTTATATTTTGTTGGATCTGTAATATTAAAAAAATTCGCACTCTTAAATCCTTGTGTCTTACCCGAGGCACAATGGTCTATTTGTAAGGGTTATTATCTCATTTTCATATGACATCAATGAATCATGGACATTTTCGCATACAAAATTTTGTGCTCATTGTTTTTCTTCTTACATTTTTATTTCTTTCAAAGATAGCTATACCCTTACACACACTCACACTCACAATGCAGGTATACATCTATTCGGCATCCCATGGGTAACAATACTGCTATGACCTTTTTGTAATTCTGAGAATCTAATCTACCAAGCCGAAGATGAAGGTGAAGACGGTTATGAAGTACCAGGAGAACTTGCCAGACTACTACAACAAGAAGAGAGAACCATTCAGCCTCACGAGGAACCCGTGGATACGATCAACCTAGGTACCGAAGAAGACAAAAAAGAGTGTACATTGTGTAGAAGTCTTTGCCTGGTCATATGAAGACATGCCAGGACTTGATGCAGATCTTGTGGTACATTGTCTGCCTACAAGAGATGATTGTCCACCAGTAAAACAAAAGTTTCGCCGCATGAGGCCTGATATGTCAGAAAAGATTAAAGCAAAAGTCATGAAGCAATTCAACGTTGGATTCTTGGCTATCACCTCTTATCCCCAATGGGTTGTCGATGTTGTTCCCGTGCCCAAAAAGGACGAAAAAGTGTGAATGTGTGTAGACTACAAAGATTTGAATAGGGCAAGCCCTAAGGATGATTTTCCACTCCCCCACATTGACATTCTAGTCGATAATACAGCACAACACAAAGTATTTTCCTTCATGGACGGTTTCTCAGGTTACAACCAAATCAAAATGGCGCCTGAGGACATGGAGAAAACAACATTTGTCACACAGTGAGGCACATTCTGCTACAAGGTGATGCCATTCAGACTAAAGAATGTTGGGGCAACCTATCAGCGTGCCATGGTAGCTTTATTTCATGACATGATACATCATAAAATAGAGGTCTACATGGACGATATGATATCCAGATCTCAAATAGAAGAAGAGCATCTTGATCACCTACAAAAACTGTTTGAGAGATTGAAGAAGTATAAACTGAGGTTGAATCCAAACAAATGCACATTCGGGATACGGTCTGGTAAACTCCTAGGCTTTATCGTCAGAAACAAAGGTATTGATGTCGATCCTACCAAAGTAAAAGAAATACAAGAGATGCCTGCTCCTCGTAATGAGAAGGAAGTCAGAGGGTTCTTGGGACGTTTGAACTACATTGCCAGATTCATCTCTCACCTGACACCTACTTGTGAACCAATCTTCAAATTGTTAAAGAAAGATCAAGTAGTCAAATGGAATGACGAGTGCCAAGTTGCTTTTGACAAAATCAAAGAATACTTACAAGAGCCTCCTATGTTAATGCCACCAGTGGAGGGAAGGCCATTGATCATGTATCTGACTGTTTTAGAAAACTCAATGGGGTGTGTATTGGGGAAGCATGACGAGTCTGGCCGAAAAGAGCACGCTATTTATTACCTGAGCAAAAATTTTACCGACTGTGAAATAAGATATTCACTGCTCGAGAAAACTTGTTGTGCTCTGGCATGGACTGCTCGCCGGCTAAGACTGTATATGCTGACTCATACTACCTTATTGATATCTAAAATGGATCCAATAAAGTACATCTTCGAGAAACCCGCACTCTCTGGAAGAATAGCGAGATGGCAAATGATCCTGACGGAATATGACATACAATATAGTACCCAAAAATAAATAAAGGACAGTGTATTAGCTGATCACCTTGCTCACCAAGCTGTAGAAGACTACTAGTCTATGAAGTTCGAATTTCCGGATGAAGACATCATGACGTTAGATAACTGTAAAGAATTCAGGCCATATGACGGACCTGAACAAGGATCCCGATGGACCCTGTTCTTTGATGGGGCATCCAATGAAATTGGCAATGGTTTCAGTGTTGTACTCATATCTCCGGAAGAGTGTCATACTCCCTTTACCGCAAGACTCTTCTTCAATTGTACAAACAACATGGTGGAATGCGAAGCATGCATCTTTGGTCTCAGAGCCGCCATATACGTAGGGATCAAATCCTTGGGTGTATTCAAAGATTCAGCTTTGGTTATCAGTCAGATCAAAGGGGAATGGGACAACAAACACCCTAATCTTATGCCTTATAAAGTACATGTTTTGACATTGCTACCATATTTTGAGAAGATTACCTTCGAGCATTTCTCGCGAGAAGAAAATTAGCTAGCAGATTCTCTAGCCACAATGTCATCTATGTTTAAACTTAATTGGGATAACGAGGCTCCCCTGATCACCATCGAACGAATGGAAGAACCAGCGCACTATCACGAGATTAACACTGAAGAAGTAGTGGACCAACCTTGGTTTCACGAAGTAAAGAAGTATCTCGAGGCTCAAGAATATCCAGAAGGAGCTTCAATCAATGATAAGAAGTTCTTAAGGAGATTCTCTGCTAAATTTTTCCTTAGTAATGGCATCCTGTACAAATGCAATCATGACTCTGTGTTACTTCGGTGCATAGATAAGGTTGAAGATGAAAGGATCATGACTGAGTTACATGAAGGCACTTTTGGCACCCATTCCAGTGGGCATACGATGGTAAAGAAAATCCTACGGGCAGGCTATTACTGGTCTACCATAGAAGTAGATTGCTATCAACACTCTCGAACTTGCCATAAATGCCTGATTTATGCTAACAAGGTGCACGTACCTCCAGTTCCTCTGAATGTCTTGACAGCTCCTTGGCCCTTTGCTATGTGGGGAATAGATATAATTGGGGAAATCAAGACGACAGCCTCTAATGGACACCGCTTCATCTTAGTGGCCATTGATTATTTTACAAAGTGGGTGGAGGCAACATCCTTCACTTCTGTTACCAAGAATGTTGTTGCCCGTTTCATCAAGCAAAATCTCATTTGCCGGTACGGTATCCCGGAAAGGATCATCTCTGACAATGGTACAAATATCAACAACACTATGATCATCGCCTTGTGCGAGCAATTTAAGATCCAGCATCACAATTATTTCCCTTACCGACCAAAGATGAATGGTGATGTCGAAGCTGCAAATAAAAACATTAAAAAGATCATACAGAAAATGAGAGTCACATACAAAGACTAGCATGAGATGTTACCATTCGCTCTCCACGGGTATCGTACCACGACTCGCACATCAACCGGGGCAACACCCTATTCTATGGTTTACGGCATGGAAGTTGTCTTACCTATCGAGGTCCAGATCCCCTCTCTGAGGATTATGAAGGATGCAAGGCTGAACAAAGACGATTGGATCCAGACTCGACTTGATCAACTGAACTTGATTGATGAGAAGAGACTTACTGCTATTTTCCATGGTCAAATGTATCAAAAACGGATGATCAAGGCTTTCAACAAAAAGGTCAGACGCCAAGTGTATCAAGTTGGAGATCTGGTGATCAAACACATCATACTGCCACAAGGTGATCCTAGGGGCAAGTGGACTCCTACCTATGAAGGACCATTTGTCATCAAAAACATTTTCTCTTGTGGGGAAATGATCTTGACTACCATGGATGGTGACGACCTGCCGCATCCTGCAAACACAGACATAGCCAAAAGATAATATGCATAAGAGACCCGCTAGGTTGATATACCAAGGAAAAATAAGGGCATCCCGACGAACCAAAAGTGTTCGGGCAAAAATTAGGGATAAAACAAAAAAAATCTGTACACCCGGCAAGTTGAAAACCCGAAAGGGAGGCTTGGGCAAAAAAGGGTTACCCGGTGGACTGAAAACTCGAAAGGGCAGTCCAGGCAAAAGTTAGGTTTTTAAAGCGTATGACTATGTCCCGTTGGATCACCTTACGGACAACCTTTGGCTTCAACTGAAAAACTCAAAGGTTTTGATCAATTCAATCATCTTTGGACGAGGCAACAAATAGACAAGATGCTCAGAGATACAAAGGCTATAGCAAAATGGGAACCCCATGGGATTAATGCACATAGCTATCTTTTTTTTGTATTTAAATTTTCATTTTTTTCTTAGGACGGTGTTCTCCTACTAGAATGTTTGTCTCACTGTACAAAAATAATTACTCAAAGCCAATACAAAGATATTCCTTTGAAAGTGCAAAACTATCTGTTTTTCTTTACTCTTGTGTTTTGTTTACAAAAACGTCCAATGATTCATTGTTGAACATATGCATTTGAATATAATTACTGTTTACAAATAAACAAAATAAAAGACAATTACTAATGGCTTTAAGAGGTAGGGAAATCTATCTAAGCTATTTCCATAAATTCCCCATAATTTACAGTTTGATTCCCAGCGGAACAAAGCTTCCAATTATCAAGCCCCAGTAGAAGTCGTTCAATTTTTCAAGATTCCTCAAGCAGGATTTTTCAAGCAGTACACAGCATTTCCCTTACAACAGAGTTTATTTCTCTAAGCGGAAATTCATCAACACTTCGACTTTACAAACATGAAGACTTACATATCCTCAGCAGCAGTCAGAGATTTATTTTCCCAATCCAACAGTAGTGCAACAAATTAGCTCAGATACGCATACATCGCATCCATATATCGTAAACAATGATAGCACGAATGCATCATATCATGCATTTCATACGACATGACTTTGCATTTTAGCTAACATTTTACCCTTTTAGGATAAGGTTAACAACTACCATTAACAATGTTCAAAGTTTTCAGATACAGTTCAGATACGCTCCAGACACGGATGCCATCCTGATACTCATTCAAAATTAACTCCCAGATACAGTTCAGATACGCTCCAGACACGGATGCCATCCTGATACTCATTCAGATTCAGTTTTTAGATATAGTTCAGATATGCTCCAGACACGGACGCCATTCTGATACTCATTCAGATTCAATTTTCAGATACAGTTCAGATACGCTCCAAACACAGACGCCATTCTGATACTCATTCAGATTCAACTCTTAGATACGGTACAGATACGCTCCAGACGCGGATTCCATTCTGAAACTCATTTAAAATCAGCTTCCAGATACAGTTCATATATGCTCCAGACACGGACGCCATTCTGATACTCATTCTTTCAGCTTAAAAATTACAATACAAACAATCACTTTTGGATGGCATATTTAAGCCCATATCCTACAACTTTTTATCACCTCTCCAAATGGCATCTTTAAGCCCATTCCCTTAAACCATCATATCACCGAGTGCAAATTTCTGGGCACTCTAGTGTTCGACCATCTTCCACCTTCAAGTCACGAATGGAAAAACTCGCCAATCTAACTCTTCAGGTTTAAGAAGATTGAATAGGGGAAGCTGTTGTACCCCAAAATTTTCCCTCTCACCTATCAAGAATTTTCTCATAAGATCTCCTTAGGCTCAAGACTGCACTAGGGTTTGATCAACTCAAGACACCTCCTTATGCACTGATGACCAAAATTAGGGTTTGAGTTTGCACAAGGATTTTTTGACTATCAATGATTCATATGACTTTCATGGACCATTATGGACCCCCAAGATCACTCATGTCAATTTTCAAGCCTTGGATCACACTTTTGATCAGTCAATTGAACAGTTGACCTAAAACTCATTTGTATTAGGGAAAAAGTCAACCATAGCCAATTTACAGTCAAACTTCATAATTTTTTATCCACGTCAACATTTTAGACTCATATGTATCATTTGATCAAGTTTGTACCACAATTCCTCAAGAAATTTGATCAAATCTTCAAAAGGGCAAAATGGTCAAAATTAGGGTTTTAACTGGAGAAAGGGCAATTTCTGATTTTTTTTTGACCTAGCAAATGATCAATTGGTTTAAGGCATAATTTCAAGAGTCCAAGTGCACCATTTTTACCTAATGACATGATTCAAAACATTACAAGTCCATTGGATTGGCAGATGAATTTTGCAATCAATTGATCAAAAGTCAACTGTATATTGAAAAGTCAAACTTTGACTTTTTGGTCAAATTCAAGTGCCAAAGATCATAATTCATCAAAACATGTCAAAATAGGAAACTTATTCATTAAGAAATCAAGACATTAAGATTTCATCTTAAAATGTTAAAATTTCTTAACTTAGAAATTTTTCTAAGTATGAAAATTTTCTTATTTTTTCATAAATTTAAGCCAAATTTTCACCATGATACAAGATGATTAAAAGGAAACTTCCAACATAAAAGTTGTAGATATCCATGAAATCTACAACTTTTATTCACACAACTTCTCCTAAAAATTCTTAGATCTCAAGTTATAATTTTGTGAATACATGCTCAAGAACTAAAAAAAAAATATAGTGAAATTTTGCCCTAGTTAGGCAGATTTTTGACCTAACTTCATGGAAATTTTTCACATAGTTCTAAGGGGAGTCTTCAAAAGAAATTCAAATATGAGTTAAACATCACATTTCAAGCTTTCCAAAATGTCCAAGAACTACTTGAGATCATTCTTGAGCAAGGAGAATCGAAGGCAAGAAATTGGTGTTTTGTCACTTGGATTACAAGCCATTTTGTGAAGAACACTTGATCCAATCTTTAAGAATACTATACAAATCTTGCTTTTCAGGCTTCAAACTCGCTAATAACTCAATAATTTAATGCTTACACAACTGATAGAGCCATTCTCCAAGCATTTGAGCCATTATCCAAGCTGCATTTCAATTTTTGGAAGAAAGTCACCACTTCCATTTTGGAAAAGTGACTTTAATCACAATGTCAACTCTTCTTGAGCCCATACATTGTTGTTTCTGACCCAAAAGAATTCAAAAGAAAGAAGCAACATGCCTACATCCTGCTAACCACCCTGCAAACCCTTGTACTCCACATTGAAACCATGTTTGTCAACTTTTCTTCAAAATCAAGTAACCAAGCCATAACATGTGATTTTCAATTTCTGAGTTACTTCAAGCCTCAAAACCTCTTACCTATAAGTACACATACTATTTTCAAGATGACACACAGATGCTAGTGCCCTAGAACTATCTCAAACACTCAAAAACCATAAATCTGCTCAAAAACACCATTGATACACAGTTCTGACCTTGAACTTGTATCTTTCATTTCCATCGTGCGTTTTCCCTCAAATTCATTCGCAAAGCTTCTATACCTCAAATGTAGTCCATCACTGTCCTTGTTTTGGAACTGTAACACCATCTTCACCTTCCTCCATAACCAAAAAAAATAGAGTCTGCAAGTTGACTTCTCCAGACTATTCCAGCCACCTACATTTCAAGTCAGCCATTAAACAAGCTTCCTGGAGGTTTAAGGAAGCTAACATGATCATCAGCACTGCCTGAAACAAGCTCATTTGCATTTCACATTTCCAGTTTTGAGGTATTTTTCTTGAACTTCTATCTCATTACTTAGGCATTGTTAGGCTTGCATTTGTGAAGATAAAATGTAGACCTCATTGCAACAAAGCTGTACATATCCATAGCTTGCATTTATATGGCCTGAGCTTAGAGAATTTTAGAGTTGAAGTTTCTGAAATTTTTAGGGTTCAAATTAGGGCCAGAGATATTCTCATTTATTTTTGACTTTTAGCCTTAGTTATTTACATGGTTAGATTCGTGAGGAAGAATGCAACAACTTTCATTTTGTCATCTTCCATTGTTGTTGAGAAACGAAGAAGTTACAGGTATACCGGCTGAAGGTTGAAGATGAAGTTATCAGGACTTGATTTGCCTTACATATTTATGATTTTGTTTATATAAATGGATGCATAGCCACCCCAATGGTAAAGTGCACACCTGTTCACCCCTTGGTCATGGGTTCAAGCCCCGGCGTGACCATTTTTACGTTTTGCATATTTTCTGACTTTCTAACATTGTTTTTTTTTGCAGGCGCTGGGCCCTTTGGGCCTGGCATTGTTTTATTTATTTATTAAACTCACCTTCCTGCCTACTTTTCGCACCCCCTGGCCCATTTATTTTTATTTACTTATTTATTTCATATTTGCTTTTAAATATATTTTCTAAAATACTTAAAATAATGAAAAATACTAAAAAATTATATATTTTATATTTTGACTTATTTTATTTTATTTTCCCATGAACAAAAACATTTTATTTACTATATCTTATTTATTTTTCTTATAAGTTTAATTAATGTTATATTATTTATTTTTCTTCATACCATTGAAAAATACATTATTTAAATACCAAAAAAAACTAAAAATATTTTTAACACCATATATTATTTTCAAGACAAAAATACAAAAAAATACTTTTTCTTTAAACTTATTTTCTTTTAATCAACTAAATAGAATTAGGGTTTTATTCAAAAATCTTTTCTTAATTAATTTCTTTTCTTAATTAATTTAAGTTAATTTAATTTTGATTTAATTATTTTTCTCTAATTAGGTTTAGGTTAAAACCTCTTTCATATAAAAATCCAAACACAAAAATCATTTCTTTCCATTTGCATTTGTACTTTATATATTTCTTCAATTATTTGTACATATTCAATTTAGTTGTAATAGATTAATTAGGTTTATATTATTGTAATCCCCATTCATAAATTGTATACCCCCTCCCACAAGTATTGTAATAGCGTAGTAATTTTAAACTTCACAATTTATCGCTTTCATATATACAATGCTAGTAATTAGGTTTTGTATGGAAATAATAAAATCAATCAAATAGAAAACCCTAATTCAAGACAAAAACAAGCATGAAAACAACACACTTGCACACAAGCACCCCTAGGGTAAAATCCACTTGGTTTCCTTACAAAATGGCCATATTAGGCATGTGAAGCATCTTAGCAAAAACAAGCAAATACAAGATCATAGTCCCTCGGTGACGCTATCTAAAGTTGCCTTACAAATGATCTTAGTACCTCAAAAAAGAATGCTAAGATACCTTTTAATATTGCTAATCATGGTTATACGATGACCCACGCCTGTCCCGTTTACATCCAAAGATAGCGTTGCTTACCAAATCAATGGTAAGACAATAATGTCAAAGGAAAAGAAAATGAACAAGAAATACATTTGAGTAGGTAGATTGCTCCTAATTACTTGCTCCTTTTCAAACAAAACATACTTGCTATTTTCAAAACAAACACTTACACTTTCAAACATCTTACAAACTTGAAAACATTTTCAAAAGATCAATATCTTTGTATACATTCTTACGAACGAGAATCATTACAAATATTTCCTAAACAATGGCCTCTTTACAAAATACTTTCAAAAACCACACAAAGCACAATTTCAAAACAAAAGCAAGTGATCTAGCAAGTAACTAAGAGCCCATGGAAAACCATGGATAAAAAGAGTGCTAATACCTTTCCTTTTCATAGTCTACCCCCCGACTCAAGAAATAATCTCAAAGGTCTTTCCTGTGCTTTTTAACCATTCATTTTGGATAAAAGAAAAGTCGGTGGCGACTCTTGCTAACCGTAACATTTGAGATAAAATGCAAAACTCTCAAGTCAGTTCTCCCACCGTATCACATCTATCTCCTTTATCCAGAAGTAATAACTATATTTCTGTCTTTTTTGCTTTAAAAGATTTTGGTTTTGTAATAAACAATGACTTTAAACCTTGTGTCTTACCCAGGGCACAGTGGTTCATTTGTTAAGGGTTGATAATTCATAAACATTATTCATTTAATAAAAACATTGGACGTTTTGCATTCAAATTTTGTGCTCTTTGTTTTTATTTCACTTTACTGCATTTTTAAATAACTATGTGATCTTACACACACCCACATACTACATTGCAGATCCCCATCCACTCTGGATCTTGTTGATAACGATTATGTTATTGCCGTTTATGATTTCGAAAATCCGATCTACCAAGCCGAGGATGAAGGTGAGGAAGATTTTGAAATACATGGAGAACTTTCCAGACTCTTAATACAAGAAGAAAAGGATATCCAACCACATGAAGAGTAAGTAGAAGTTGTAAACTTGGGTACCAAGGTAGAAAGGTAAGAAGTTAAGATAGGCGCCAACTTGGAGAGCAGTTTCAAGAACATGTTAATTTATATGTTGCATGACTATTGTGATCGGTGGAAATAGAACTGACTGTTTTGGAATGCTGGTTCGCGTTTGTGTTTAGAAAAATGTCGCGGTAAGCAAGAGTCGCCACCGTCTTTTATTTTCTCCAACAAGGAAAGGACAAAAGCACAGCAAAATTCCTTTTCGAGATGTTTCTCGGGTTCGGGAGGTAGATTATAGAAAAGGAAGGTGTTAGCACCCTTTCTATCCGTGGTTATCCACGGGCTCTTAGGTACTTGCTCACTATGTTTTCAAAATGTTTTGCTTTTCTTGTATTTGTGGGTTTTGAAAAAGTTTGTTTGAAAACTTCGATTTAACTCTTGTGTCTGTCCTCAAGAGTGTATGAAGTGTTGTTTGAAAACTTTTGTTTGAAAAGTGTAGGTGCGAAAAGTATTTT
Source organism: Vicia faba (assembly GCA_948472305.1). Classification (NCBI taxonomy): domain Eukaryota; kingdom Viridiplantae; phylum Streptophyta; class Magnoliopsida; order Fabales; family Fabaceae; genus Vicia; species Vicia faba. Next base: position 530,380,358 of record OX451735.1, on the reverse strand, counting down.
TGTTTTGAAAGAGCAAGTATCTAAGAACCTCTACCTACTCAAAAGAAATTAAGCTGTGTAAATGTCCTTTAGACAGTACTATCCCACTATTGAGAAGTAGGTAGCACCGTCATTGGAGTTTTGGGTCAATTCGATTATAGGGACATCTGGTCACCAAAGCAATAGTAGGACGCCTTAGCGGTAACCCTAATGTCTTAGATCATTTTTTATAGAGGCAACCGTTCCGAGGCAACTTTGATCTTTAGACAGGAGGGCGACCTCTAAAACACCCTATACTCAATGACCACGTCGAGGCAACCAAGTGAGGCGTACCCTAGGAGTGGCATGTGCGAGTGTGTCAGGTTTCAGTTAAGTTATCTTTGTACATGTTATGGTGAGCTACGATTGATTTTATTTTAAGAGAAGTCTTGTCATGCATATCCTAGTTAGCATACATCTAGCCGTTAATAGTTGCGGAAAATAAAGCTAAGCTATTACAAGGCGTCGGGTATTTACATCGCCAAAAGCAAACCCTTGAAAAAGTAAATTGCGGCAAATTAAATAAAAGCGATAAAAAGGTCCTAATTAAAGCTATTACATCCTCGGAGCAATTACAATTATATGGATTAAGCATGAATAAAATACAATACGCGCGAGGAAAAATTAAACCGAAGAGTTTTTAGGGTTTTGACCCCTTTTTGGGAAAGAAGGAGATTTTTTGTTATTTGGCATTTAATTAAACCTAGACTAATTAATTAATTAAATAAAGAAAGATATTTTTATGTTTTTTAAAGGAAAAAATAAAAAGGATTAAAATTGTCAAGAACCCTAATTCTACATTGATTTTTATTTATTGTGAAAATATTAAAATTAACCTAATTTAAAACTAAATTAATTATGTTAGTATTTATTTACAAAAATAACTAATTAAGGGTGAAATTAATTCTAATAAATAATAATAAAAATATTATATTTTAGTTTTCTAATTTTATTATGAAAAAATTAATTTGGTTAATTAAGTAATAATAATAATAATAATTAATAGTAAAACAATTAAATGAAAAATATAAAAGAAGAAAAGAAAAAAGGAATAAAACCCAGGGGGTGATGGGCCAGCTTTGGAGGTGTTTCTGGAATTTTATGGCCCAACAATACTCCAGCCACGTTGACCTTTGTGATCATCCACATGCTTGTTGACTGGGGAATATGGTGATCCTTCCATCTAGGCCATTGGATTTCAGTCTGAAGACAACTGGCGTGTTGAGATTTGAGATGTATGGTATACCACCTTTTGAAAGCTGCATGTGAACACATAAAGAAAAAATAGGATAAGTGTTTTGGGGGACCTGGGATTCGAACCCAGGTCCCAATGCTTCAAGGCCAGCGCGCTTACCACTCAACCACTTGCATTCTTTTATTATTTGGATAATAAACAATTATTATATATACAAACAATTCAAGATGCTGTAAATAAAAATAAAACGCGCGCTTTTTCAAACACGCGAATCAGCTACCCACACGTCATCGTCTTCTTCATTTTTCTGTATGTTTTAGAATCAGATAGCGGGGGTTTTTAACCCCCACTATTCATCTGCACGAAAAATAGCGATTAGAGCCACAATGATCATAAATATTTCGCGAGGGGTGGATCTTATTCGTCTTGTTCTTACGATTTCAGTCATATGTCTCATGAGTCCCAATTTTTCCTGGTCTAGAAAGCCCTAATTGAAAGCTCAGGAACCCTAGAAACTTGTTCATGGCATCTTTTAATTCAGGGCATTATAATTTAATTCATCCATTCCATTAGCTTCGTATGGTCTCTAACAACACAAATCAAACATAAAAGCATGTTAAGTATGCATGATTTAAGAAATACGATTCTGAATAAAAAAGGCAAACTGTGAAACTGTAAGCGACGATTCTTTGAGCTTTGGTGCGTGAATTCAATTGCAAAACGTTCCTGGCACTTCCTGTAATGTGTTTGAATGAAAAGCACGCCTTGAATTGGCCTGGAATGCAAGAACAGATTTTCAATTTTCTTGGAATTTCTTGAATTTGGACAGGGTGGTTTTTGCAGCTTTTTCATGTCCATTAGGTCAGGGTGTGCTTGCATGCATATAAGGCAATTGAATTAGGTCAAAAGCTGGGCAAAAATCCATGTGCATTGATGATTGAATCCTTGATTGAAAAATCAAATATTCTTGATTTTCATGATTGAACAAACTTGGCAAAATTGAATTTTTTGATATCTTTAACTTGTGCACGAATTTTCCAGCATGTTTAGGTCATATTTGCTTCACAAAAAGATTTAAAAACCAAATCTTGTATTTTCTTATGATTTAAATTGATTAAATGAATTAATATTAATTAAAAATCCAATTAATCAATAAAAATAAGAAAATAAATCCAATTAAGCTTGGTGGGTCGTGCATAGGTCATGGGTGAAGTTTCAAAAAGAGATTTGAGGCCCATTAGCAAAAATAAGGTGTTTTGAGCAAAGTTGACTTTTGCAAATTCATAAAAATTTCCCAACTTCTCCAATGCACAACTTGCCCAATTTTAATCATATGACCATGTTCTTGAACATTTTGGAAAGCTATTGAAGTCCTCTAACCAATGCCTTTGGTCCCATGTCATTTGGATTTACCAATCTCAAGTTATGGCCTTAGACTCAAAGTGCATTTTTGTTGACTTTTGAAATTGACCTATAATGTAAAAATTGGTAACTTTTTGTGAGAGAATTTATTGAACTTGTAATGTGAAGCTGGATTGTAGGAAATTGCATCCCCTTCAAAATGAGCATTGGATGGGATTTTTCTGATAAACCATGAAAAAGTTATGCCCTAGTCAAGATACAGTTGACTTTTCTGCTGTCCAAAAATAGTAACTTTTGCATCTTGATGATTTTTGAGCTATTCTTGTGGAATCATGATCAAGACTTGATAAAATGATGATCGTGAACTCAAAATAAGATGTTGTCCAAAAAATTTGACTTTTGACTGCAAAATGACCATTTTGCCCTTGTAGTTGACTGTAGATCAAATGAAGCTTTTGACTGTGCAAATTGGCAATGTGAGTCTTGAAACTTGGAATGTAGGTGCTTGAGAATATATATAGGCCTATGAGACTTGATTGAACCATTTAAAATCTCAAATTCCTTGAAAGAACCAAAACCCTAATTTCAGCTGTCTTAGGAGGTGTTTGGACTTTACAATCCTTGAGTAATCTTGAGCAACTTAAGGATCATTCTTGACAAATCTTGAGGAATATGGGAGGGAAAATTTTGGGGTACAAAAGTTGCCCCTGTTCAATCTTCTTAAACCTGAGGATGTAGATTGGTTTGCATGCCTTTCGTGATCCGAAGGTGGAAGATGATTGAACACTAAAGTGCCCAGAAATTTGCACTCGCATGGTGCAGTATCAGCAATGTGATGTCGGGAATGGGCTTACAGATGCCATTTGGAGATTGTTGGTAGGAGGATGGGCTTATAGATGCCATCTGGAGGTTGTTTGTTGAATTGTAACTTTGTAAGTTGAAGGAAGGAACCTGTGTAGGGTTGCCTGGTGATGAGTCCATGTGAAACTGCGTTTAAAAGAGAAGGAATCGATGTAGGGTTTCTTGATGACGAGTCCGTGTAAAACTTCATCTTTGGAAAGAGAGAACCTGTGTAGGGTTTCGATGATGAGTCAGTGTGAAACTGCATCTTGGAAGGAAGGAAACCTGTGTAGGGTTGACTGATGATGAGTCCGTGTGAAACTGCATCTTGGAAGGAAGGAAACCTGTGTAGGGTTAACTGATGATGAGTCCGTGTGAAACTGCATCTTTGGAAAGAGAGACCCTGTGTAGGGTTTCTTGATGACGAGTCCGTGTAAAACTTCATTTTAAAGAGATGGAACCGATGTAGGGTAGCCTGATGAGGAGTCCGTGTAAAACTTCATCTGGAGTTGAGAAGGAACCGGTGTAAGGTTACTTCGGGATAAGTTCGTGTAAAACTTCTGGATGAACCGGGGTAAGGTCATTTTGAGATAAGTTCGTGTGAAACTTCAGGAGGAACCGGGGTAAGGTTACTTTGGGATAAGTTCGTGTAAAACTTCTGGATGAACCGGGGTAAGGTTACTGTGATAAGTTCGTGTGAAACTTCAGGATGAACCGGGGTAAGGTTACTTGATGATGAGTCCGTGTGAAACTGCATCTTGGACGGAGAAGGAACCGGTGTAGGGTCTCCTGAGGATGAGTCCGTGTAAAACTTCATCTTGGAATTGGGAAGGAACCGGTGTAGAGTTACTTTGAGGATGAGTCCGTGTAAAACTTCATCTTGGAATTGAGAAGGAACCTGTGTAGGGTTGCTTTATGAGGATGAGTCCGTGTAAAACTTCATCTGAAATTGAGAAGGAACCGGTGTGGGGTTGCTTGATTAGGATGAGTCCGTGTAAAACTTCATCTGAAATTGAGAAGGAACCGGTGTGGGGTTGCCTGATGATTATCAAGTAGATAATTGTCCTATCTGGTTTCAGGTATTAATCTGGAATTAGTCGCCCACAAATGCTTTTCCTGTCTTGTTACAGGTGTTGATCTGGAACTTAAAAAGGTTGATGGTAGCCATCTTTTGATTGACCTTTTCCTGAAAGGCAAAACATTAGCTGTATGCAATATCATGATGCATGAACTGCATGATGTCATGATGTTCTCAAGAATAAATGAGATTTGTGTTGTATGATGCGTATGCATGTCATGATGTATGAAGATGTGATGTTTTTAGTTGGGGAAAATAAATCTCGGAGCAGTTGGAGAATAGTGTTGAGTTCTTCGTTTCCGCTGGGGATGATGAACGGAGATGATTGTGAGAATAAACCTGCAGGAGGAAAAGATCTTCGTTGGGGAATAAACCTAGTGAAGAGATTACTCTGCAGGGAATTACTCTGTGGGAAGAGATACTTCGATGGGATTTTAATGATAAACTCCACTGGGAATTCCGTTGATAAGCTCTGTTGGGAATTTGGATGATGAACTCCGCTGGGGATGGAAAGAACTTTGCTGGGGATAGAAAGAACTTCGCTGGGGATGATCTTTCCATTGCAACATGCTGAGAATAACCCAGTTAGACTCTTGTGGGAATAACATTTTGAATATGGTTGGGGAGATACATTTGTACTCTGCAGGGGACAAGCTTCCAGAATCTACTAGGGAAGATGATTCAACTCTGGTGGGGAAGCTTTTTTAGACTGCACTGGGAAATGGCTCCACTGGGGGCATCTTGTATTCCGCCGGGGAACATTCTTATATTTTGTTGAGGAATATTAAGACTGTCGGGGATACTTTTATGCTTGCTGGGGAATATCTGTATACTCCGCTGGGGAATATTAAGATCTATTGGGGACATCCAACTTCTTTAGGGCTGATGGCAGACCAACTCTGCTTGGGGAGAGTGTTGCTGATTCGTTCATGGTTGTAAGTCTCAGTGGGGAGAGCTACCATTATTGTCTTACTCTGCGGGGAGTGAAGGTATCTTGGTCATGCTCTTTAACTGAATCTACCTTGTACCTGGAGGAGAGAGCAGCTTGTACAGTTCGGACAATTCTTATTGCCCCAGTTTCTGCGGGAGAAGAAGGCCTATGAGGTGCTTGATAACTGCCGATGGACAAATCTTCTTTTGGTAGGCAAGTGACGAGATGACGGGACATGGTCGTACGCTTTTGATCCCTAATTTTTTCCTGGACCGCCCTTTCGGGAATTCAGTCCATCGGGATACCCTTTTTTTGCCCAAGCCGCCTTTTCAGGTTTTCGACTTTCCGGGTGTATAGATTTTTTTTTATTTTCATCCCTTATTTTTTCCCGAACCCTTTTGGTTCTCCGGGGAGCCCTTATTTTTGCCTAGGCCAGTCGACCTAGCGGGTCTTTGATTATGCGTAGTATTCTTTTGACCATGTCCATGCTCTCAGAGTGTAAGGGAGTTGTCACTGCCAGTAGTGTTGTGTCACCATACTACCAGAAGATGTTTGATCGTGCAAGATTCGTTGCTGGAATTCATGTCCAATGCCCTAAGTGACTCAGGCGGGGATTTGCCCCTGGCTATTTGGCATCTTGAGAGATTCCTTGAATCTTGACTTGACTGCCCTAGATGATGGACAATGATCATGCCGTGCCCCTGGATTGGAAGTGTTTTTTTTCCACTTGAGGTGACTTTTTTTATTGAAACGGTTTTTGTTCACGAGATATTCGTCGTGCGAATTTCTCTGCTGTTTGAACAAATAGCCATATGCAAACAATGTTATTTTAAGAATGCAAAGTTTATGTCTGTTTTGAAGTTTTTGAAAATGCATTTTCAGTAAAACAAGCGAATTTTTTGTAAAATGTGATGTCAACTCAGGATTTTACAGCAAGCCCTACAGGAGTCAGGATACCTTTTGTAACAGTATGCTTTCGAACTAACCCATGCATCAGCTAGGACTTTTAAGGGTTATAACGTGGCCTGGTTCACGGTTTAAGAAACAAAGGGTAAAGGCTTAAATTTTATTTGTACCCACCCGTTCTTCGTGATGTTCTTCGATCCTAAACTCAGTTAATCGTGCATCAGATCTTGTTTGAGTCTTTGCTCTGATATTTCGGTGATGGTTCGGATACTGACAATTTATTTTGAATAGGCAGTCATTTTTATAAGAGTTTGCAGGACCTCTTTCTTTTTTGATTTTATTATCCCTGTCTTTTGCCTGAACTGTTTCTTTTGTAATTACAGTCAGCGGGATGCCCCAGTTTTGTAAGTCTCCTTCATAGGTTTTGACTTATTGGGCTTTTATTTTGAGAGACAATGACTGCCTGACCTTATGATTATACGAAACCATCACCGTTATTTGTCTCAGAAGGACTTCTTTGATGCCATTCATTGTGCACCTAGATCAACTGAGAGAACTACCCTGCCCCAGGTTATGATTAAGGGTTTTAATTTTTGAAAAGAAAACTCCAACTTCTTTGGCTCAAAGGGGTTGACTAGGGATTATCTTCCTTATAACTCCACTATTTAGGATTTGAAACAATGTATGTACATCGTCAGCGGGGCCTGTTCAAAAGCATACTGTAAAGACCGTGGTATCGTTTTCGTCATCCTCCCTCAAAAGGCTTAGAATTTTTTTTAATCGAGAGTTTGAACATCACAAAAAGGAAATATGAAGCAATTTTAAGCATAGTGAAAACAATTAATTCAAAACAGACACGTGTAATGCATTAATGAAATAAAAGAGTTTGATATGATAATTGTGAATAAGCAAAGAAAAATACAGCTTCAGAATTCAAATGAACAAAAGTCTCTCAGTCCTAGCCATGTTTTGGCAAGGGAGAAGTGATCACATTGGGAGTCTCAGGAGGCTCGAATTCGATCTCCTTAGCGTCAATCATATTCTGAATCTTGTATTTCAGCGCCCAACAATCGTCAGTATCGTGCCCCAGGCTACCGGAATGATAAACACACCTCGCATCTGGGTTGTAGCTTGGAGAGGAAGTCTTAGGGTTCGCAGGAGGGTTTATCACCGCAATCAGGTTCATCTTCAACAGTGCTGCAGTGCTTGTGACAATGGCATGTTGATGTTGGTGAACTGTCTTTTAGGCTCGTCTGGCCTTTGTTGATTTCCCTTTTGCTGTTGTCGGCGTGACGCAGGACCAGAGATCAGGACTGCCCCTACGTGTTGGTCACGACGACTCTTTTGACTGTACGCGGCATTAGAATCTTTCTTCCCACTGTAAGGCTTTTTATGAGCATCAGAAGGTGTAGCCTCTTGAATCTTCCCAGCCTTGATACCAGCTTCAATTCTCTCACCAGTCAAGATAAGATCTGTAAATCCGGCTGAAGAGTTTTCAATCAAATGGTTAAAGAATGGACCAGACAGGGTCCCCAGAAACATATCGACAAGTTCTCGATCAGCCAAAGGTGGTTGCACCCTTCCGGCAAGGTCTCTCCATTTTTGAGCATACTCTTTAAATCCTTCACCCGTCCCTAGTGACATACCCTGGAGTTGGGTACGCGTAGGAGCGAGGTCGGAATTATATTGATACTGCTTATAGAACGCAGTAGCCAAATCTTCCCAGTTGCGGATACTGGCCCCATCCAGCTGATAGAACCATTCGAGTTGAGTCCCTGAAAGACTATCCTGAAAGAAATGGATCCACAAATTCTTGTCAGCAGTGTAAGGTTGGATCTTCCTTACATACGACCGGAGGTGCAGCTTTGGGTAGGAGGTTCCGTCGTATTTGGCAAAAGCAGGTGCCTTGAATTTATGGGGAATCACCACCCCAGAGGATAAGCCTAGGTCTCGAAAGTCCAACTCGGGCACATTCTGTATCTCCATGGCGCTCAAGCGGTCCTCCAATTGTTTATACCTATCCTCAGCAGGAGGGTACTGTTCTTCATCATAATCCGTCTCGTTGTCGGAGACCACGGGACTAGGAACCCTTCTCTCTTGTGGGCTGTCTTTTCCTACAGATGAGGTAGTCAGCTCAACCTCATTCTATAATCCATTCCCAAATCTGCGTCCAGTGTTGAACAAGACGGTCCTCTTCTTCTTCTTCTTCCTCTCCTTCAGAATCAGAGTCTTCAAATCCTGTTGACCCTGGGCTAGGCTCATAACCAACTCTTGGAACTGGGCGTTCTGGGTCTGGAGGGCCTTGATAGCTTGTTAAGTGGAAGGCTCAGTACATATGATGATGCTGAAATAAACAGCGAAGAAGATAAATGACATGTAAAAGGGTACCTGTTATGCATATGATGAAATGAAATGCGTATGATTTATGTTTGCAATGTTTTCAAGAATCTCGTGGGGTAAACAAAGAAACTTGTTAGAATTTGAATTTTGCGACTTGATTGAAGGAACTTCATGTTGCTGAGAGTCCTTCTTCAAGAGTCAAGCTCACCATATCGAGTGGGTCATAGCCCCTGACTCAAGTTATCATGTTTTGATCTCCAAACAACCTTGGCTAGAGGAAAATAAATCCCCTTTGCCCCTTGCTAGACATTTGGTTCATCATGACCTGCATCACAAACCCTTGAGATCCTTGAAATGGGTTAGTCCTTATGCAGGATGTATGCAATGTTATGATGTTATGAGGTTATGATAAAGGCACACCACAAGTATTCACAAAAGGCAAACATGGTAAAGGCACACAAGTCACACAAGAGAGCCCTTAGATTTCAGGCTGGAATGAAGTTTAGGTACTACCCTCTTTCAGTTTCAGTTGGTTAAGACTTGTCCTAAAAATAGAAACCGGGTTCTAGAGGATCTCAATATCACTGACTACCCTCAATTGGTCATAATTCTAGTTTGGCAACCTTTTCTTGCGGCCGGAACCATCACGAGAGTTTAGTCTCAATGAGCGTAGCATACTGCTACTGTTCTATGGCCAAGTTGGTCAATTTAAGGTGCTAAGGTCAGTTGGTGCTTAATGACTCCTCAGAAGACCCATATTCTCCTCGTTCCAACACAAGGGATATAGGTACAGACCAAGGTGTCACACCAACGTAGCTACTGCTTCACCCGTATCGGTCTACGCCGGATAGGTCCCTCACAGTTTATTGCTACTTACCTAAAAAAAGGGTACCCCCAGATCCGGGTTAGGATCTATAAAACTCCGATACAAGCCCACAAATTTTAAAGCATGCAAAGCAATACAATTGAAAACACAAGTGATCTAATCCTAAGGTACACCTCACTTATGTCCCCAGCAGAGTCGCCAGTTCTGTGATCGGTGGAAATAGAACTGACTGTTTTGGAATGTTGGTTCGCGTTTGCGTTTAGCAAAATGTCGCGGTAAGCAAGAGTCGCCACCGTCTTTTATTTTCTCCAACAAGGAAAGAACAAAAGCACAGCAAAATTCCTTTTCGAGATGTTTCTCGGGTTCGGGAGGTAGATTATAGAAAGGGAAGGTGTTAGCACCCTTTCTATTCGTGGTTATCCACGGGCTCTTAGGTACTTTCTCACTATGTTTTCAAAATGTTTTGCTTTTCTTGTGTTTGTGGGTTTTGAAAAAGTTTGTTTGAAAACTTCGATTTAACTCTTGTGTCTGTCCTCAAGAGTGTATGAAGTGTTGTTTGAAAACTTTTGTTTGAAAAGTGTAGGTGCGAAAAGTATTTTTGTTTTGAAAGAGCAAGTATCTAAGAACCTCTACCTACTCAAAAGAAATTAAGCTGTGTAAATGTCCTTTAGACAGTACTATCCCACTATTGAGAAGTAGGTAGCACCGTCGTTGGAGTTTCGGGTCAATTCGATTATAGGGACATGTGGTCACCAAAGCAATAGTAGGACGCCTTAGCGGTAACCCTAATGTCTTAGATCATTTTTTATCGAGGCAAACGTTCAGAGGCAACTTTGATCTTTAGACAGGAGGGCGACCTCTAAAAGACCCTATACTCAATGACCACGTCGAGGCAACCAAGTGAGGCGTACCTTAGGAGTGGCATGTGCGAGTGTGTCAGGTTTCAGTTAAGTTATCTTTGTACATGTTATGGTGAGCTACGATTGATTTTATTTTAAGAGAAGTCTTGTCATGCATAGCCTAGTTAGCATACATCTAGCAGTTAATAGTTGCGGAAAATACAGCTAAGCTATTACAAGGCGTCGGGTATTTACATCGCCAAAAGCAAACCCTTGAAAAAGTAAATTGCGGCAAATTAAATAAAAGCGATAAAAAGGTCCTAATTAAAGCTATTACATCCTCGGAGCAATTACAATTATATGGATTAAACATGACTAAAATACAATACGCGCGAGGAAAAATTAAACCGGAGAGTTTTTAGGGTTTTGACCCCTTTTTGGGAAAGAAAGAGATTTTTTGTTATTTGGCATTTAATTAAACCTAGACTAATTAATTAATTAAATAAAGAAAGATATTTTTTGAGTTTTTATGTTTTTTAAAGGAAAAAATAAAAAAGGATTAAAATTGTCAAGAACCCTAATTCTACATTGATTTTTATTTATTGTGAAAATATTAAAATTAACCTAATTTAAAACTAAATTAATTATGTTAGTATCTATTTACAAAAATAACTAATTAAGGGTGAAATTAATTCTAATAAATAATAATAAAAAATATTATATTTTAGTTTTCTGATTTTATTATGAAAAAATTAATTTGGTTAATTAAGTAATAATAATAATAATAATAATTAATAGTAAAACAATTAAATGGAAAATATAAAAGAAGAAAAGAAAAAAGGAATAAAACCCAGGGGGTGATGGGCCAGCTTTGGAGGTGTTTCTGGAATTTTGTGGCCCAACAATACTTCAGCCACGTTTACCTTTGTGATCATCCACATGCTTGTTGACTGGGGAATATGGTGATCCTTCCATCTAGGCCATTGGATTTCAGTCTGAAGACAACTGGCGTGTTGAGATTTGAGATGTATGGTATACCACCTTTTGAAAGCTTCATGTGAACACATAAAGAAAAATTAGGATAAGTGTTTTGGGGGACCTGGGATTCGAACCCAGGTCCCAATGCTTGCAGGCCAGCGCGCTTACCACTCAACCACCTGCATTCTTTTATTATTTGGATAATGAACAATTATTATATATACAAACAATTCAAGATGTTGTAAATAAAAATAAAACGCGTGCTTTTTCAAACACGCGAATCAGCTACCCACACGTCATCGTCTTCTTCGTTTTTCTGTATGTTTTAGAATCAGATAGCGGGGGTTTTTAACCCCCACTATTCATCTGCACGAAAAATAGCGATTAGAGCCACAGTGATCATAAATATTTCGCGAGGGGTGGATCTTATTCGTCTTGTTCTCACGATTTTAGTCATATGTCTCATGAGTCCCAATTTTTCCTGGTCTAGAAAGCCCTAATTGAAAGCTCAGGAACCCTAGAAACTTGTTCATGGCATCTTTTGATTCAGGGCATTATAATTTAATTCAACCATTCCATTAGCTTCGTATGGTCTCTAACAACACAAATCAAACACAAAAGCATGTTAAGTATGCATGATTTAAGAAATACGATTCTGAATAAAAAAGGCAAACTGTGAAACTGTAAGCGACGATTCTTTGAGCTTTGGTGCGTGAATTCAATTTCAAAACGTTCCTGGCACTTCCTGCAATGTGTTTGAATGAAAAGCACGCCTTGAATTGGCCTGAAATGCAAGAACATATTTTCAATTTTCTTGGAATTTCTTGAATTTGGACAGGGTGGTTTTTGCAGCTTTTTCACGTCCATTAGGTCAGGGTTTGCTTGCATACATATAAGGCAATTGAATTAGGTCAAAAGTTGGGCAAAAATCCATGTGCATTGATGATTGAATCCTTGATTGAAAAATAAAATATTCTTGATTTTCATGATTGAACAAACTTGCCAAAATTGAATTTTTTGATATCTTTGACTTGTGCACGGATGTGCCAGCATGTTTAGGTCATATTTGCTTGACAAAAAGATTTAAAAACCAAATCTTGTATTTTCTTATGATTTAACTTGATTAAATGAATTAATATTAATTAAAAATCCAATTAATCAATAAAAATAAGAAAATAAATCCAATTAAGCTTGGTGGGTCGTGCATAGGTCATGGGTGAAGTTTCAAGAAGAGATTTGAGGCGCATTAGCAAAAATAAGGTGTTTTGAGCAAAGTTGACTTTTACAAATTCATAAAAATTTTCCAACTTCTCCAATGCACAACTTGCTCAATTTTAATCATATGACCATGTTCTTGGACATTTTGGAAAGCTCTTGAAGTCCTCTAACCAATTCCTTTCGTCCCATGTCATTTGGATTTACCAATCTCAAGTTATGGCCTTAGACCCAAAGTGCATTTTTGTTGACTTTTGAAATTGACCTATAATGTAAAAATTGGTAACTTTTTGTGAGAGCATTTATTGAACTTGGAATGTGAATATGGATTGTAGGAAATTGCATCCCCTTCAAAATGAGCATTGGATGGGATTTTTCTGATAAACCGTGAAAAAGTTATGCCCTGGTCAAGATACAGTTGACTTTTCTGCTGTCCAAAAATAGTAACTTTTGCATCTTGATGATTTTTGAGCTATTCTTGTGGAATCATGATCAAGACTTGATCAAATGATGATTGTGAACTCAAAATAAGATGTTGACCAAAAATTTTGACTTTTGACTGCAAAATGACCATTTTGCCCTTGGAGTTGACTGTAGATCAAATGAAGCTTTTGTCTGTGCATATTGGCACTGTGAGTCTTGAAACTTGGCAGGTAGGTGCTTGAGAATATATATAGGCTTATGAGACTTGATTGAACCATTGAAAACCTTAAATTCCTTGAAAGAACCAAAACCCTAATTTCAGCTGTCTTAGGAGGTGTTTGGACTTTACAATCCTTGAGTAATCTTGAGCAACTTAAGGATCATTCTTGACAAATCTTGAGGAATATGGGAGGGAAAATTTTGGGGTACAACAACTATGTTGAAATCTTTGCTTAGTCTTACAAAGACATGCCTGGGCTCGATACTTATATTGTGGTTCATCATCTGCCAATGAAAGAGGGTTGTTCTCCGATTAAGAAGAAGGTTCGTCGCATGCGTCCCGTGATGTTAGAGAAGATCAAGGCCGAGGTTATGAAGCAATTCAATGCAGGTTTCTTAGTAGTAACATCATATCCTCAATGGGTTTATAATTTTGTTCCGATACCAAAGAAAGACGGAAAGGTACACATGTATGTAGATTATAGGGACCTAAACAGGGCAAGCCCCAAAGACGATTTCCCGCTTCCACATATTGATGTTTTGGTCGACAACACCGCTTAAGATAAGATATTCTCTTTCATGGATGGTTTCTTAGGTTATAATCAGATCAAGATGGCGCCTAAAGAAATGGAGAAAACTACCTTCGTCATACAGTGGGGCACTTTCTGCTATAAGGTTATGCCTTTTGGGTTGAAGAACGTTGGGGAAACTTATCAGCGTGTCACAGTATCCTAATTTCATGACATGATTCATCATGAGGTAGAAGTCTATGTTGATGATATGATAGCTATATCATAGACCGAAGAAGAACATCTTGATCATCTGCATAAATTGTTTGAAAGACTGAAGAAGTACAAGCTAAGGTTAAATCTGAGCAAGTGCATTTTTGGGGTGAGATTCGGTAAACTCCTGGGTTTCGTCGTCAGCGGTAAAGGTATTGAAGTTGATCCTGCAAAAGTTAAAGCTATTCAAGAAATGCCAGCTCCATATACCGAGAAGGAAGTCAGAGGTTTCTTAGGAAGACTGAATTACATTGCCCGATTCATTTCCCATTTGACTGCTACTTGTGAGCCAATCTTCACGTTGTTGAAGAAAGATCAAGTAGTAAAGTGGAATAACAACTGTTAAATAGCCTTTGATAAAATTAAGGAGTACCTATAAGAACCTCTGATTCTGATACCACCAATTGAAGGAAGACCTTTAATCATGTACCTAACAATGCTAGAGAACTCAATCGGGTATGTACTGGGCCAACATGACGAGTCTGGTCGAAAAGAGCATGTAATATACTACCTTAGCAACAAGTTTACCGACTTTGAAACAAGATATTCACTGCTCGAGAAAACTTGATGCGCTTTAGCATGGGCTGATCGCTGACTAAGACAGTATATAATGACCCATACTACTTTGTTGATTTCTAAAATGGATCCCATCAAGTACATATTCGAGAAGCCAAATCTCTCTGTAAGAATAGCCCAATCGCAAATGGTCTTAACATTTTACGACATTAAAAAAAACCACTCAAAAGGCAATCAAAGGAAGTATAATGGCATATCATTTGGCGCATCAAGCTGTAGACGACTATCAGTCTATGAATTTCAAATTCCCGGATGAGAACATTATGCTAGTTACAGATTGTGAAGAACCTGGACCATATGAAGGACCTGAGCCAGGATCCTAATGGACTATGGTTTTCTATGGAGCTTCTAACACACTTGGCAAAAAAAATTGGTGTTGTAATTATCTCTCCTCAAGGTTGCCATACACCCTTCACCGCCAGACTTTGCTTTGACTGCACCAACAATATGGATGAATATGAAGCGTGCATCATGGGTATTAAAGCTTCTATTGACCTGAGAATCAAGTTCTTAAGCGTATATGGGGACTCAGCCCTGGTAATCAGTCAGGTTAAGGGAGAATGGGATACGAAGAATCTGAATCTTATCCCTTACTGAGAACATGTGCTAACCTTGATTCAGTATTTCAAAGAGATTACTTTTGAGCATATCCCAAGAGAAGATAATCATTTGGCGGACACATTGGATACCATGTCATCCATGTTCAAGGTCATATGGGACAATGAGGCTCCCAGAATTACTATTGATAGAATGGATGAACCAGCACACTACTACGGAGTCGACACTGACGGAGTAGAAGAAAAACCATGGTTTCATGAAGTTAAAATGTATCTTAAAGCTCAAGAATACCCTGAAGAGGCATCGATCAATGACAAAAAATTCCTACAGAGGTTCTCAACTAAGTTCCTCTTGAGCAACGAAATTTTATAGAAGCGCAATCATGATTCGACTCTGCTTCGTTGTGTGGACCAGAAGGAAGCAGAAGAAATTATGGAAGATATGCACTAAGGTGTCTTTGGTACTAACTCCAATGGGCATACTATGGCTAAGAAGATTTTGAGAGAGGGTTACTATTGGTCGACTATGGAAACCGATTATCACAACCACTTGAGAACTTGTCATAAGTGCCAAATATACGCTGATAAAGTTCATGTGCCTCCAGTACCTCTAAACGTCTTAACTGCTCCGTAGCCATTCGTAATATGGGGAATTGATATGATTGGAGAGACAAATCCCACTGCTTCTAACGGACATTGCTTCATCCTCGTCACCATTGATTACTTTACAAATTGGGTTGAAGCAGCCTCACTCGCCTCTGTTACCAAGAATGTGGTCGCCTGTTTCATCAAACATAACCTTATTTTCCGGTATGGCATCCCCGAAAGGATTATCACAGACAATGGTACTAACCTCAATAAACACTTTAATCACAGAACTCTGCACACAGTTCAAGATCAAGCACCTCAACTCTTCTCCGTATCGACCGAAGATGAATGGCTCTGCGGAAGCCACCAATAAGAACATAAAGAAGATTGTGTAAAATATGGTTGTGAGCTACAAAGACTGGCACGAGATGTTACTATTTTCTCTTTATGGCTATCTCACTTCGGCTAGAACATCAACTAGGGAAACCCCATTCTCTCTGGTTTACAGTATAGAAGTCGTCCTACCTGTCGAAATTAAGATTCCCTCTCTAAGAATTATGAAAGATGCAGACTTAGACGAAGACGAGTGGATTTAGACTAGGTTGGATCAGTTGAATTTGATTGACAAGAAAAGGCTTGCGGTTATCTGTCACGGTCAGATGTATCATAAGCGTATGATCAAGGCATTCAACAAGAAAATCAAGCATCGGGTATATCAGGCTGGTGACTTGGTAATAAAACACATCATCCTACCGCAGGGTGATCCCAGGGGAAAATGAACTCCCACCTACGAAGGGCAATTTGTAGTCAAGAGGTTATTTTCTGGAGGTGCTATGATACTGACCACAATGGACGGTGAAGATTTTTCGCACCCTGTGAACACAGACATAGTTAAAAGATACTACACACGAAAACGGTTCGGGAAAAAATTATATATATATATATAAAAGATTATACACCCGGCGAGTCGAAAACCTGAAAAGGTGGCTTGGGCAAGAAAGGGTATCCTGGTGGACTGAAAACCCGAAAGGGTGACCAATGCAAAAGTTAGGGACTGTTGTACCCCAAAATTTGCCCTCCCATTTCCTCAACATTTTTTCATCACAAGACCTTTGAAGATCAAGATCCAGTTAGGGTTTCCTCTGCTCAAGACTTCTCCTTGCACTGTTAAACCAAACTAGGGTTTGTGGTTGAACAAAGATGTTTTGACCTAAAATACCTAAGATGACTTTCATGCTTCATATTGGACTCCCAAGTTTATCCATACCAAGTTTCAAGTCTTGATTCCAAGTTTTGCCCAGTCAATTGGACAGTTGACCTAGAAATCAACTGTATTGGGGAAAAAGTCAACTGTGGCCAATTGACAGTCAAATCTCATGAAATTTGATCCACATCAACATTATGAACTCATTTGGACCATTTGATCAAGTTTGGATCACAATTCCACAAGAAATTTGATCAGATCATCAAAAGGGCAAAATGGTCATTTTTAGGGTTTTGACTGCACAAGGGTAATTTTTGACTGTTTGACCTAGCCAATGGCAAACCAAGCTCACATATGGACTCAAGGACCCCATGAAATTATCTTGACATGCTCAACAAGTTCAAAAGATCCCAAATGCACAAGATTGACAGTTGAATTTCCCAATCAATTGATCAATTTTGACTGTATACTGAAAAGTCAAACTTTGACTTTTTGGTCAAAATCAAGAGTCAAGATTCATTTTTCATCAAAACATGCCAAATCATGAAACTTGTTCACCAAGAAATCACAAAATGCAAATTAGGGTTAGAAAATGGAATTTTTCATAACTTAGAATTTTTCTAAGTTATGAAAAACCCTAATTTTTTCCCCAACTTTGACCCATCTTTTCACCAAGATCCACTTGGATTCAAACAAAAGTCAAAACATGAAAGTTGTAGCTTGTTGCATAATCTACAACTTTTATTCACAAAGTTTTCTCATTTGAAGCTTTTATCTCAAGTTACAATTTTTTGAATAAGGGCACTAAACAATTTTTAACTTAGTGAAATTTTAACCTATTTTGACAAGGTTTTCTACCCCACTTCAAGGACATTTTCCATACCCTTCCACTTGGAATTTCAACTTGCATTTCAAAGATAGATTGTAGTACACATTCCAAGATTTCCAAAATGTCCAAGAACTCATCAAACAACCTAATAACTTGAGAGATTCGAATTTCACAAGTTGGCAAAAATTCACTTTTGTTCTTCATTAAAACATGTTCATAAACTTGCAAATCTGAACTTAGCTTGCTTTATGCTTGATTACAGGTCCTTGAACCATTCCATACTCAATAATTTAATGCATATTCAATGTGTTAAGGTGTTGTTCTTTGAGTGCAAGCATTGTATGCAAGATTAATCCTAAACTAGATAAAGTGCTTTATCCATTTTTGTAAAAAGCTAGCTTTATGTCAAATTGAAATCCAAGAAGGTACAAGCAAAATCCTTTTGGCACAAGATTATGGGCAAATTGCTTTGATCAAGAGAGGCTTATGCAGCAGGATTAGAGGCCCCCTACTGACCTAAAACACAAAGTGACCATTGCTTGCTTCAAATTCAAGTAACATTGCATAACTTGTACCATATCTCATCTCAGCTTACAAACACAAGAAAAGAGTTATCAAACACATTCAGAAGAACATATCTAAGCTAACACACGAGCCCTTGGCCTCTCAAACACTCCCATTGCCATAACCACCTTGAAACTGCTCAAACAGGGCAACCCCTGCAGATTGAGTGCTATCTCTCAATCCCTTCGAGCATTCTTGTCCAAACCTGTTCCTCTACCTTCCTTACAACATATGCAAGCTAACCATGGCCTAAAACCTGACCTGTAATCACCCTAACAGTTTCCACCATTTTCATTTTTTCCTTTTGCAGTTGAAGTTCCATAGCTTGATTCAGAAGCTCTCAAGACAAAGTAAGCATTGAAACAGCATCCCTGGACCTCAAGGAAGCTTTTCCAATCATCACATTGCACTGAAAGTTCCTCATTCTCCAGATAGAAGTTCAACTGCACAGGTAAAACTTTGAACTCGTATCTCTCTTATCATGCATCTTTAGTCTTAAGTTTGTGAAGAAACAAGGTTCTACTCATAGCCCTGAACATGTACATATCTTTACATTTCATTTCTTTTGCCTGAGTAGGGAGAATTTGTAGTTTAAAAATGGCAGAAAAATTAGGTTAGGATTTGGGGGAGGAGAAATTCTCCCTCATCTTAGAGAGTTAGGTCAAGTTCCATACATGGTTAGAACCGTCTCTTCATGCTGAACATTTGTTGTGTTATGAGTTTTTGCTAAAAAGCCAGGAATCAAGAGTTAGAAGAAGCTGAACATGGCGCGCGTTTTTTCAAACATTTGTGCTGGAGGTTGAAGACAGTGAGCTTTGGGCTGGGCCTGTGCATTTTTTTCTTATTCACACCACTTAATTGCTATTACACCCCCTGAGCCCATTTGCTTATTTATTTGACTTTTTTGACTTTTTCTTTTTTGATTGACTTTCTTTATTTTTTCTCATGATATAAAAAATATAAAAATATTTTTTCCATCTTTTTTTGAATATATGGCATATTTATTTGATTTATTTCTTTTGTTTGTATATAAAATATATATATATATACTATTATTAGAATAAATAGAAAAATAGTGTAAATACATTTTTTATTTTTTATTTACCTTCTTAAAATATTTCACATGAAAATACTCTTTTTATTTATTTTGTTAAAATATTAAATATATATTATGTTGTGTATAATGCATATTTAAGACTTAATATATATATATATATATATATATATATATATATATATATATATATATATATATATATATATATATATATATATATATATATATATATATATATATATATATATATATATATATATATATATATATATATATATATATATATATATATATATATATATATATATATATATATATATATATATATATATATATATATATATATATATATATATATATATATATATATATATATATATATATATATATATATATATATATATATATATATATATATATATATATATATATATATATATATATATATATATATTTATTAATATATTTAAGTTAAAATATAAAAATACTTGAATTTTTTTCATTTTTATTAATATTTGATACCAAAATATCTTTTTTCATAATATACTTCATTTTATTTTATTTTTATAAATAATAAATAAATGTTTGTATTAAATTAAACAATAATACATTTTCCTTAATAAATTAGGGTTTTTGCCCTAAATTCAAAATACTCCAAAAAATAATATATTTTTTTATTTTCTTTTCTCTTTTACATAAATAATATTTTTTCATACATATACAAAACATTTTTTGTGCATCTTGCATTCTTATTTAATTTTTGTATATTGATTAAATTGCAAATATTCAAAATGATGTAATAATTTAGATTTAAATTCTTGTCAATATCCCCATTTGAACATTTGTACCCCCCTTCCCATATTTGGTTTTGTAATAAATTTAATTTCGCACTTTATTGCTTTCTAATGATAACATGTTAGAATTAGGGTTTGTATGCGAAAAACGATAAAAAATAGTTATGACCTAATCTCAAGATAACAAGCATGAAAATGAACACACAAATCACACTTGCACCCTTAGGGTACTCCACTTTGTTGCCTTCAAATAAATGGGCCATATTGTATGTTGAACTTCTTTGGGCAAAGCAAACAATTTGAATGATCATAGTCCATCGATAAAACTTTTCAAAACAAACAAAAACAAACGATCAAGTCCCTTAAAGAAATTGCCCAAAGACATTTAACGCCGTTGCAATTATGGTCTAAACAATGACCCGCGCCTGTCCCTTTCACATCCTAACACAGGTTGTCCACCAAATTCAATGGTGGAACAAACTTGTTTAAAAGGGTTAAAACATAGCAATAATCTTTTGAGAAATTTAGGAGTAGACAACCTCTTAGTTACTTGAATCAAACTTGCAAAACAAAACACTTGCCTAATTTCAAAACCACACATCACTACATTTTCAAAATGACTTTCAAAAACAAATGAAAACCTTTTCAAAAGATGTACATCTCTGTATACATCCCCACATGGATCATTACAAAGGTTGCCACCACCCATTGCGCTCTTTTCAAAACATTTTCAAACCCACGCACTCAAGCACCATTTAAAACAATTGAAAACAAAAAGGCAAGTGATCTAAGCAAGTAACTAAGAGCCCATGGATAACCATGGATAGAAAGGGTGCTAATACCTTCCCTTTCTATAATCTACTCCCCCGAACCCGAGAAAACATCTCAAAAGGTTTTTTGCTGTGCTTTTTAACCTTTCCTTAGGATAAAATAAAAAGTCGGTGGCGAGTCTTGCTAACCGCAACATTTGCGAATACAAACGCAAAACCTCAAGTCAGTTCTCCCACCGTATCACAGAACTGGCGACTCTGCTGGGGATTTTTTTTATAAAAGTGGAGTAACCTTAGGGCTTAGATCACCTTTGTTTTCAATTGATTGTCTTGTTTGCTTTTACATTTGTGGGCTTTGTATCGGAGTTTTATAGATCCTAACCCGGATCTGGGGATACCTTCATAGAAAGTAGCAACAAGGCTGTGAGGGAACTGTGCGGGGTATACCGACATGGTTGAAGCAGTCTGCTATGTTGATGTGGCACTTTGGTGAGTACCCGGTAACCCTTGAGTTCAGTCAAGGAGAGTACGGGGCCGCCGCGTGGTGTCGTGAAGCATCAACTGACCTTAGGAACCTTAATTGAACCATCTTGGCCTTTTTAGGGTAGTGAGATAACTGACTTTGGTGCAGTCCGAGGTTGGTTGATACTCGATACTACACTCAATTGAGGGTTGCTTTCCTGGGATATTTCGGTCGCCGGTTCAGTGGCTAAATCGAAACGATGAACAATGAAAGTAATCCAGTGATATTGGGACCCTTAGAACCCGGTTACTTCTAATAGGACAGGTTGAGCCCACCAAACTTCAAGAGGGTAATACCCAGACCCCATACAGGCCTAAACCCTAAGGGTTTGTCTTGTGTGACTTGTGTGCCTTACCATGTTTGCCTTTGTGAATATTTGTGGTGTATTTAATCATAACATCATGACATCATACCACATCATGTGCATTGACTGACCATTTCAAGGGTTTCGAATCTTCATCTTTGTTCTTGTTTTATAGGACATGGAAACTGCTCGTAGAAAGACGATTCAGATTAGCCTTGTAAAGATCCCTCCTCAGCTTAAGGAACTCATGTCCAGGATTCCCGAGGGTTCTTCATTCAGTGAGAGACATGGAAGACTCAACAGCTTGGTTAACACCAACATTGAGGAAGATTTGATAAAGGTCCTGTTCCAGTTCTTTGACCCTCTGCATCACTGTTTCACTTTTCGGATTATCAATTGGTGCCTACATTGGAAGAGTTCTCCCGAATCCTGAAGGTCCCCTATCCTTGATCACTACCCTACAACGGTACGGAAGAGGAACCCAAGCTTGAAGAGATTGCTAAAGCCTTGCACCTACAACCGTCTGACCTCAAGGGACATTGGGAAGTTAGAAGTGGTATCAAGGGTTTCTTAGCCAGGTTTCTGTTCGAGAAGGCCCAAGAATGTTGGAACTCCCTTGACCTACAAGCTTTTGAAGAAGTTATGGCCCTCCTTGTCTATGGTTTGGTGTTATTCCCTAAGCCAGATCAGCTTATTGATATCAGTGCTGTCCAGATCTTCATGACCAGGAATCCTATACCTACGTTGCTGGGGGACATCCTTCACTCATGTTACACTCGAACCATGAGAAGAAGGGGTGTCCTTATGTGTTGCACTCCTCTCCTGGGAAGGTGGTTTATTTCGCACCTTCCACAATCAGTTTTGAAGAACGAGCGGGGTTTGAGATGGTCACAACGGTTAATGACTCTCACGCATGCAGATATACATTGGTGCCCTAGGACCAGGGAAGACGTCACTATCATTGATCGTTGCGGGGAGTACCCTAATGTTCCTTTATTTGGAATCAAAGGAGGTATTACTTACAACCCATGCCTGGCTTGGAGACAGTTTGGTTATGCTCGGAGGATGGCCCTCATGACATGTTAATTCCTAACATAGTTTTTGAATTCGACAACGATACTCAAGGACTTCGTTAGAAATTTATCAGAGCTTGGAGGATGCCAAGTAGGATAGACAGCAAGACACTGGGGCACAGGAACTCCATCCCGTTGGAACCTTATCTCAAGTGGGTACGAGCCCGCTCCCAGAAGTTAGTAATGCCTTATCCTCATATGCTCCCTGTGATCAAAGAACCAGTCTTGGAAGGAGAGGTGTCCTACACCATTCAACATCCTGACATGCCCACGTCCTGGGAAGAGATGCAGAAGAGCTGGATCCAACTTAAGGAAGAACGGAATTCTCTTGAGACCAGTCTACATGCTAGCGAAAAGAAGGTCCTGGAACTCACCCGCCTACTGCACGAGGAAAGGAATCTCAACACCTACATCGCACCAAAGAGGATGCGCAATGTTTTTTTACCTTAAGGAGTCATTTTGTAATATTTGGCCCATGGGGCATTTATGTACTAACGAATTTCTCGTTATTAATATGATGTGCGTTCCTTTTTGTCTACAACAAATTTTGAATATTCTAAATCCTTGAATGCATTGCATACATACGCATTCCATTGCACCATATGCATAGCAGGTACCCTATTTCACAGGTTGCTTAATTTTCTTCGCTGTTTGTGTGCACAGTCATCATGAATCCAGACTCCTCTAGTGAGCAAGCAATCAAGGCCCTTCAGGCCCAAAGTGCACAGTTTCAAGAGATGGTCCTAAGCCTAGCCCAGGGTCAGCAAGAGTTGAAGACTCTACTCATGAAGAAGAAGAAGAAAAAGAGGACTGCGCTGTTCAACACCGGACGCAGATTTGGGAACACACTCCATAATGAAGCTGATCCAACTACTTCTTCTGCTGAGAAAAACAGTCCCCAAGGGGGAGGAGCTCCTAGTCCCGCAGTCTCCGACAACGAGACGGACTATAACGACGAACAATACCCACCTGCTGCTGACAGGTACAAACAATTGGAGGACCGCTTAAGCGCCATGGAAATTCAGAATGTGCCGGGACTGGATTTCGGAGATTTGGGGTTATCTTCTGGGGTAGTAATTCCACACAAGTTTAAGGCGCCTGCCTTCGCCAAGTATGATGGGGTCTCCTGCCCAAAGCTGCATCTGAGGTCGTACGTAAGGAAGATCCAACCTTACACGGCGGATAAGAACCTCTGGATTCACTTCTTCCAAGATAGCCTCTCAGGGTCACAGCTTGAATGGTTCTACCAATTGGATGGAACCAGCATCCGACATTGGGAAGATTTGGCAACTGCGTTCTACAGACAATACCAATACAATTCTGATCTCGCACCTACGCGTACCCAACTTCAGGGTATGTCTCTAGGAACGGGTGAAGGGTTCAAAGAGTACGCTCAAAAATGGAGAGATTTGGCTGGCAGGGTGCAGCCTCCATTGACTGATCGGGAGCTGGTTGATATGTTTCTAGGGACGTTGTCTGGTCCGTTTTTCAATCATTTGGTTGGTAACTCCTCCGCTGGGTTTACAGATTTGATATTGACAGGAGAAAGGATTGAAGCTGGCATCAGGTCAGGCAAGATACAAAAGGCTGCCTCCACAAGTGCTGAGAAGAGGCCGTTTAAGAAATAAGCAAGTGCCGTCTATGGTACTAGAAGACAAGTCAAGCCCGAAAGTCGCCAAGCCGTCAATGCTTTGGTCATCTCAAAACCTGTTGTTGCTCCTCAGCAGTACAATCAACAAAGAAGCGAAAGGCCCAAGAGGCAGTATACTCGACTGAGTATGACCTTATCTCAAATTTTACCCCAACTGTTATCCACCAACCTGGTGACCCTCAAAGAAGCTCCTAAGGTCGTCAACACTGCGTCTCCTAAGTATAACCCAAATGCCCGGTGTGCTTATCATTCTGATAGTCCCAGGCACACTACTGATGATTGCTGGGCCTTGAGAAACAAAGTACAAGATCTGATCGACGCAAAGGAAATTCAGTTTGAAGCGCCGGAGAGACCAAATGTTGTAACTGCTCCTATGCCCCAGCATAGAGTGAATGCCATTGAGGAAGAAATGTATGCTGTTTCGGTAAATGAAGTTGTTACCCCTCTAAAGACCGTCAAGAAGAACCTACTGCGGGCCGGTTTATTTCCGGGTTGCAGTGAAGGTTGCCTGTTCTGTGCTGTTTCCCTATCTGGTTGTCCCTTGTTGAGGTTAGGCGTCCAAAGCCTAATGGATAGCAAGGAGATTCTATTCAAGAAGTCTGTTGTTCAGTCGGTTCCGATAAAAGAAGTTTCTGTGGTTACCATCTTCAAAAATCCAATCAAGGCTCTCCCGAAGAAGCCTGTTCAAATCATGACTGTTGCACCTGTGATTATTACTGTTCCGGGGCCTCTCCCCTACGTGTCTGATAAAGCTGTCCCCTGGCATTATGGGGCAGACGTATATGTGAATGGAATCAAACAAGAATTCGACACTGGCGCCAGTATCTGCGATATCACTGGTCCAGCCAAAGTTACCCGCAGTGGCAGGCTTTTCTCGCCTGACATTGCACCGCCCGCTACTCGAAAACCCCTCCTTATAAAACCTACAAGTTTACCTGTTCCTGCTGCTGATCAAGTTGTTTCCCCTGCTGCCGAGTCATCAAATGCTCGGGGAAAAGGGATTGAAGAAGAGCCTGCCCGGATGGAGGCACCAATACCTATAAATGCTGAGGCCTCCCAACAAGAAGTGGAGGAGATCCTGAAAATAATAAAGAAAAGTGATTTCAACGTTGTCGAGCAGCTGGGGCATACGCCCTCCAAGATCTCCATGCTCTCCTTATTGCTATGCTCCGAGGCCCATGCTAAGGCCTTAATCTCATTTCTCAAGACGGCCCATGTGCCACAGGAGACATCTGCGGTCCAGTTCACTGATTGCGTAGCAAATCTGATGGCAGATAATGGCTTGGGCTTTTCAGATGCTGACCTGACTGCGAAGGGAAGAGACCACAACGACGCCCTGCATGTCTCTATCGAATGCAGGGGCACTACTCTGGCACATGTATTGGTGGATACTTGTTCTTCCTTGAATGTCCTACCGAAAAAGGCTTTAGACCGTTTGGATTATGAAGGCCTAGAACTGAAGCCCAGCAACATCATCGTCAGGGCCTTTGACGGTTCAAAAAGGATGGTTCATGGAGAGGTTGACATCCCTATTCGAGTGGGCTCTCAAGTATTCGACTCTACTTTTTATGTGATGGATATACGTCCATCGTACTCTTGTCTACTAGGTCGACCTTGGATCCATAAAGCTGGGGCAGTGACCTCCACTTTGCACCAGAAACTGAAGTATCCCGTCAGGGGGAAGATCGTCACTGTGCAAGGAGAAGAGGAGTATATGGTGAGCCATTTGAATTCCTTCAGATACATTGAGATGGATGGAGAGTTTATTGAAACCCCCTTTCAGCATTTCGAGGAGGTGCATCCAATTTCAGCGGCAGCAGAAGCAACAGTCGAAGAGAATGTTTCCTTGAAGATGGCTTCCCTAAGGGATGCCCGGGCTGTGGTTCAGAAAGGCAATTGTGCAAACTGGGGTCAGCTTCCTGACTTCACTCAGAAGAACGACAAGTTTGGGCTGGGCTTTACTGTAGAGGCTCAAAGGGCTGTGCGCAAGGAGAAGATCAGAAAGGCTCCGGTGTTTATCTCCAGCTCAAGGGTGAATGCTATCGAGGAGGATGTAAAGGAAGTAGAATTTGACAGTTGGATCTACCCGACCACCAGCGACGGACCAAGCAACTGGACGGCAAAGGATTTTACCCCTATCACATTTGTCACGCAGTAATTAATTTCTTTTGATTTCCAATTTGTAACAAACAATATGTTAAAACTTTGTTGGCTCGGTGTCCTACCCGGGGCATCGTAGCTCCATTTGTGAGGGCTTTTTGTATGACATTTTCATATATCATCAATCAAAACATTGGACGTTTGTTGCATTTCAAATCTTGTGCTCTTTTCCTTTCTGTGTTATATATATTGCAAAACAACTATATTTACACACACTCACCTATACAGGTTTCAATCCACTCTGGATCTCACTGGTAACAGCTCTGCTACCGCCAGTTATGACTTCGAAAATCCGATCAACTTGGCCGAAGACGAAGGTGAAGATGATTGCGAAGTGCCTGGTGAACTCGCAAGACTGCTACTCCAGGAAGAGAGAGCTATTCAGCCACATGAAGAGCCGGTGGAGACAATTAACTTGGGTACTGAGACAGATAGGAAAGAGGTCAAGATTGGTGCCAATCTAGAGCTCAGCGTGAAGCAACGATTGATCCAGATGCTACAGGATTACATGGAGATTTTTGCTTGGTCCTATGAAGATATGCCTGGTTTGGATGCCGACATTGTAGTTCATCACCTGCCAACCAAGGAAGACTGCCCTCCGGTAAAGCAAAAAGTCTGACGGATGCGCCCAGAGATGTCTGAAAAGATCAAGGCCGAGGTTATGAAACAGTTCGATGCCGGTTTCCTTATAGTGACTTCTTACCCTCAGTGGGTTGCCAATGTGGTGCCAGTGCCGAAGAAGGACGGTAAAGTCAGAATGTGTGTTGACTATAGGGATCTGAACAGGGCCAGCCCCAAAGATGACTTCCCCTTACCTCACATTGATGTCCTTGTTGACAACACAGCTCAACACAAGGTGTTCTCCTTCATGGATGGTTTTTCAGGGTATAATCAGATCAAGATGGCTCCAGAAGATATGGAGAAGACTACCTTTGTGACTCAGTGGGGCACCTTCTGCTATAAGGTCATGCCGTTCGGATTGAAAAATGCTGGGGCAACCTATCAACGTGCCATGGTTGCTTTATTTCATGATATGATCCATCATGAGATTGAGGTATACGTTGATGACATGATCGCAAGGTCTCAAACTGAGGAGGAGCACCTTGACCATCTGAGGAAGTTATTTGACCGACTCAAGTTGTACAAGCTGAGATTGAATCCCAACAAATGCACCTTTGGGGTAAGGTCCGGAAAGTTGTTAGGTTTCATTGTGAGTGATAAGGGTATCCAGGTGGACCCTGGCAAGGTAAAAGCCATACAAGAGATGCCGACTCCAAAAACAGAGAAAGAAGTCAGAGGTTTCCTAGGACGACTGAATTACATTGCCCGATTCATCTCACATCTGACTGCTACTTGTGAGCCAATCTTCAAATTACTGAAGAAAGATCAAGTAGTACGTTGGAATGATGAATGCCAGGCCGCCTTTGAAAAGATAAGGGAATATCTCCAAGAGCCACCCATTCTTATGCCACCAGTGGAAGGAAGACCTCTGATACTATACTTGACAGTACTTGATAATTCAATGGGGTGTGTGCTGGGGCAGCATGACGAGTCTGGCCGAAAAGAGCACGCTATTTATTACTTGAGCAAAAAGTTTACCGACTGTGAGTCTCGTTACTCACTGCTTGAGAAAACTTGTTGCGCTCTTGTATGGGCTGCTCGCCGGCTGAGACAGTATATGCTGACTCACACTACTTTATTGATTTCAAAAATGGATCCCATCAAGTACATATTTGAAAATCCCGCTCTGTCTGGAAGAATAGCGAGATGGCAAATGATCTTGACAGAATATGATATCCTGTATACAACTCAGAAAGCAATTAAGGGAAGTGTACTGGCAGATCATTTGGCACACCAACCTGTGGACGATTACCAATCATTGAACTTTGATTTTCCGGACGAAGACATCCTGGTGGTAACTGACTGTGAAGTACCTGGACCAGATGAAGGACCTGAGGAAGGATCCCGATGGTCTATGCATTTTGATGGAGCCTCCAATGCTTTGGGTAACGGCGTCGGCGCTGTAATCATATCTCCCAAAGGAACTCATACTCCCCTCACCTCCCGATTATGTTTCAGCTGCACCAACAACATGGCAGAATATGAGGCATGCATCATGGGTTTACAAGCTGCAATCGACTTAAGGATCAAATTTCTAAGTGTCTTCGGAGATTCCGCTCTCGTGATCAATCAGATCAAAGGCGAGTGGGATACGAAACACCCGAATCTTATTCCTTACAAGGAGTATGTGTCGACCTTTCTCCCCCACTTTGAAGAGATAACTTTCGAACACTTCCCTAGAGAGGAGAATCAGCTAGCGGACGCCCTAGCTACGATGTCTTCAATGTTCAAAGTTAAATGGGACAATGAGGCTCCCCGAATCATTATCTGGAAGTTGGATGAACCGGCATACTGCTGCGAGCTCGAGGCTGGAAAGGTTATTGAAAAACCCTGGTATCATGAGGTGAAAAGGTACTTAGAAGCTCAGGAATACCCTGAAGGTGCATCTGTCAATGATAAGAAGTTCATGAGAAGGTTTGCTGCAAAATTCTTCCTCAGCAACGGCATTCTCTACAAACGGAATCATGATTCAACTCTGCTACGTTGTGTGGATAAGACAGAAGCAGAGAAAATCATGATAGAACTGCATGAAGGTACATTTGGAACACATTCCAGTGGACACACCATGGCTAAGAAAATCCTTCGGGGAGGATATTTCTGGTCCACAATGGAAGCCGATTGTTACCAACATTCCCGAACTTGTCATAAATGCCAGATCTATGCTGACAAGGTGCATATCCCTCCGGTTCCTTTGAATGTCCTGACGACACCTTGGCCTTTTGCAATGTGGGGCATCGATATGATCGGTGAGATCCGACCGACGGCATCCAATGGGCATCGCTTCATCTTGGTGGCGATCGATTACTTCACGAAGTGGGTTGAGGCAGCTTCCTACGCCACAGTAACCAAGAGCGTCGTGGCACGTTTCATCCGGCATAATCTAATCTGTCGGTACGGCGTCCCGGAAAGAATCATTACGGACAATGGTACCAATCTCAATAACAAAATGATCACTGAACTCTGTGAACAATTCAAGATACAGCACCACAATTCTTCTCCCTACCGACCGAAGATGAATGGGGCTGTAGAGGCAGCCAATAAGAATATCAAGAAAATTGTGCAGAAGATGACAGTGACCTATAAAGATTGGCACGAGATGTTACCGTTCGCTCTCCATGGGTACCGGACCTCAGCCAGAACGTCAACCGGGGCAACTCCCTTCTCCTTGGTCTATGGCATGGAGGCAGTCTTGCCAATTGAGGTCCAGATACCCTCTCTCCGGATAATGAAGGATGCAGACTTGAATGAAGATGACTGGATCCAGACTCGACTTGATCAATTAAATCTGATTGACGAAAAGAGGCTCACTGCTATCTGTCATGGTCAAACGTATCAAAAAAGGATGATCAGAGCATTTAACAAGAGAGTCAGACCGCAAGAGTATCAAGTTGGGGACCTGGTAATCAAACGCATCATCCTTCCTCAAAGTGATCCCCGGGGCAAATGGACCCCTACATACGAAGGTCCATTTGTGGTTAAACGCGTGTTCTCAGGAGGAGCCATGATCCTGACCACCATGGATGGTGACGACCTTCCTCACCCCGCTAATGCAGACATAGTGAAAAAATACTACGCATAAATGAAAGACCCGCTAGGTTGACATACCTAGGCAAAATGAGGGCTTCCCGGCGAACCAAAAGGGTTCGGGCAAAAATAAGGGATGAAATGAATAAAAATCTGTACACCCGGCAAGTCGAAAACCTGAAAAGGCGGCTTGGGCAAAAATGGGTATCCCGGTGGACTGAAAACCCGAGAGGGCGGTCCAGGCAAAAGTTAGGGATAAAAGTGTAACACTATGTCTCATTGGATCACTTCGCATCCGGAATTCGGCATCAACTATCTGGCTCCAGGTTTCGGCATCGACCAATCAGCTTCATCTTCAACTAGGTAGCAAAGCGATGAGACTTTCGAAGACATAAAGGCGATAGCAGAGTCGGAACCCAGTGGGATTGTTCACATAACTGTTTTGTTTCCTTTTTCAAATTGTAAACTCTATGTTATTTGGCGGCGTCCTCTTACTAGGATGTCAGCCTCTTGTACAAAAACGCCTATTCACAGGCAAAGTTTAAATCAATACAAATTCACTTGTCCATACAAATTACCATTGTTTTCCTTTTTCTGTCTTGTTTTGCGAAGAACGTCCAATGTTCATTTTTGATATATGCATTTGACATTAAATTGCTGATTCATAAATGTTTACATATGAAACAAGAGATTGATTACAGGTGACATCAGAGACAGGGGCAATGTGAAGTTGTCTAATGCAGTCTGGTTGTTTTGTCCGCCAAGATACCAAGGTAGGTTCAACTGAAGAATGTGGCCAAATCATCTCAACTCCCCGCAGAATAAAACAAGATTCAGCAATACTTTCCCCAAGCGGAGTTGACTCCCTGTCAATCCTAAAAAAAAAAAAAAAGTCACAACATTCCCCAGTAGATTCTGGAAGCTTATCCCCTGCAGAGTACGGACGTCTCTCCCGAGTTTTATTTAGAGTTATTTCCTCACAAGGACTTATAACTGGGTTATCCTCAGCTAAAAACCACGGAAGACCGCCCTCGGCAAAGTTCCTTCAATCCCCAGCGGAATTTATCATCATTATCCCCAGCAGAATCCATCTTTAAAGTCCTCAACAGGTCTCTAAGCAAAACCTCGGCCAAGTATCGCTACCACGGAGCAACTCCCCGGCCGTTCGTCAAGGATTTATTTTCCTAAGACAAAATTGCATTCATAAACATTTCACGTTTTCATACATCTTGCTTACATATATGATAAAGTGCATACAACACTATCTCATGATCGAACATCATAACACCATGCATATCATACATCATGACATTGCATACAACTTACGTTTTTGCCTTTTCAGGAAAAAGACAATCCCAAAAACAATTACCTTCAACTGTCACAATTCCAGATCCGATACCTGTATCTAGCCAGGGCACATCTGAGAGTGATCAGTTTCCAGACTCGATTCCTGTATCTAGCCAGGGCACGTCTGAAGAGTCCGAAGATTCGATTCCTGTATCCAGCCAGGGCACATCTATCAACTACAACATCTCCAGATTCGATTCCTGCATCCAGCCAGGGCATATCTGTTGACCACGTTTCCAGACTCGATTCCTGTATCT
Organism: Vicia faba; assembly: GCA_948472305.1. Taxonomy (NCBI): domain Eukaryota; kingdom Viridiplantae; phylum Streptophyta; class Magnoliopsida; order Fabales; family Fabaceae; genus Vicia; species Vicia faba. Next base: position 530,348,507 of record OX451735.1, on the reverse strand, counting down.
AGCCAGGGCACGTCTGAAGAGTCCGAAGATTCGATTCCTGTATCCCGCCAAGGCACATCTATTAACGACTATTTCCAGATTCGACTCCTGTATCCAGCCAGGGCACATCTGTGAGCAACCGATTGTAGATTCGACACCTGTATCTAGCCAGGGCACATCTGCATAAGGAGATTGAAGATCAAACACCTGTAACAAGCCAGGAAAACATCCGTCTTTCTCAAATATACAAGTTTCTCGCTAAGGAATCTCTTATGCGATCGACACTTCCAAATGGCATCTATAAGCCCATTCCCGACAAGGTTCTGTCACGTCTCCAGATGGCATCTATAAGCCCATCTCCCTATCTACCACCTCTCCAAATGGCATCTGTAAGCCCATTCCGGACATCACATTGCTGATACTTCAACATGCGAGTGCAAATTTCCGGGCACTCTAGTGTCCAATCTCCTTTTACCCTCGAGTCGCGAAAGGCAAACTTGCCAATCTAACTCTTCAGGTTCAAGAAGATTGAACAGGGGCAACTGTTGTACCCCAAAATTTGCCCTCCCATTTCCTCAACATTTTTTCATCACAAGACCTTTGAAGATCAAGATCCAGTTAGGGTTTCCTCTGCTCAAGACTTCTCCTTGCACTGTTAAACCAAACTAGGGTTTGTGGTTGAACAAAGATGTTTTGACCTAAAATACCTAAGATGACTTTCATGCTTCATATTGGACTCCCAAGTTTATCCATACCAAGTTTCAAGTCTTGATTCCAAGTTTTGCCCAGTCAATTGGACAGTTGACCTAGAAATCAACTGTATTGGGGAAAAAGTCAACTGTGGCCAATTGACAGTCAAATCTCATGAAATTTGATCCACATCAACATTATGAACTCATTTGGACCATTTGATCAAGTTTGGATCACAATTCCACAAGAAATTTGATCAGATCATCAAAAGGGCAAAATGGTCATTTTTTAGGGTTTTGACTGCACAAGGGTAATTTTTGACTGTTTGACCTAGCCAATGGCAAACCAAGCTCACATATGGACTCAAGGACCCCATGAAATTATCTTGACATGCTCAACAAGTTCAAAAGATCCCAAATGCACAAGATTGACAGTTGAATTTCCCAATCAATTGATCAATTTTGACTGTATACTGAAAAGTCAAACTTTGACTTTTTGGTCAAAATCAAGAGTCAAGATTCATTTTTCATCAAAACATGCCAAATCATGAAACTTGTTCACCAAGAAATCACAAAATGCAAATTAGGGTTAGAAAATGGAATTTTTCATAACTTAGAATTTTTCTAAGTTATGAAAAACCCTAATTTTTTCCCCAACTTTGACCCATCTTTTCACCAAGATCCACTTGGATTCAAACAAAAGTCAAAACATTAAAGTTGTAGCTTGTTGCATAATCTACAACTTTGATTAACAAAGTTTTCTCATTTGAAGCTTGTATCTCAGGTTACAATTTTTTGAATAAGGGCACTAAACCATTTTTAACTTAGTGAAATTTTAACCTATTTTGACAAGGTTTTCTACCCCACTTCAAGGCCATTTTCCATACCCTTCCACTTGGAATTTCAACTTGCATTTCAAAGATAGATTGTAGTACACATTCCAAGCTTTCCAAAATGTCCAAGAACTCATCAAACAACCTCATAACTTGAGAGATTCGAATTTCACAAGTTGGCAAAAATTCACTTTTGTTCTTCATTAAAACATGTTCATAAACTTGCAAATCTGAACTTAGCTTGCTTTATGCTTGATTACAGGTCCTTGAACCATTCCATACTCAATAATTTAATGCATATTCAATGTGTTAAGGTGTTGTTCTTTGAGTGCAAGCATTGTATGCAAGATTAATCCTAAACTAGATAAAGTGCTTTATCCATTTTTGTAAAAAGCTAGCTTTATGTCAAATTGAAATCCAAGAAGGTACAAGCAAAATCCTTTTGGCACAAGATTATGGGCAAATTGCTCTGATCAAGAGAGGCTTATGCAGCAGGATTAGAGGCCCCCTACTGACCTAAAACACAAAGTGACCATTGCTTGCTTCAAATTCAAGTAACATTGCATAACTTTTACCATATCTCATCTCAGCTTACAAACACAAGAAAAGAGTTATCAAACACATTCAGAAGAACATATCCAAGCTAACACACGAGCCCTTGGCCTCTCAAACACTCCCATTGCCATAACCACCTTGAAACTGCTCAAACAGGGCAACCCCTGCAGATTGAGTGCTATCTCTCAATCCCTTCGAGCATTCTTGTCCAAACCTGTTCCTCTACCTTCCTTACAACATATGCAAGCTAACCATGGCCTAAAACCTGACCTGTAATCACCCTAACAGTTTCCACCATTTTCATTTTTTCCTTTTGCAGTTGAAGTTCCATAGCTTGATTCAGAAGCTCTCAAGACAAAGTAAGCATTGAAACAGCATCCCTGGACCTCAAGGAAGCTTTTCCAATCATCACATTGCACTGAAAGTTCCTCATTCTCCAGATAGAAGTTCAACTGCACAGGTAAAACTTTGAACTCGTATCTCTCTTATCATGCATCTTTAGTCTTAAGTTTGTGAAGAAACAAGGTTCTACTCATAGCCCTGAACATGTACATATCTTTACATTTCATTTCTTTTGCCTGAGTAGGGAGAATTTGTAGTTTAAAAATGGCAGAAAAATTAGGTTAGGATTTGGGGGAGGAGAAATTCTCCCTCATCTTAGAGAGTTAGGTCAAGTTCCATACATGGTTAGAACCGTCTCTTCATGCTGAACATTTGTTGTGTTATGAGTTTTTGCTAAAAAGCCAGGAATCAAGAGTTAGAAGAAGCTGAACATGGCGCGCGTTTTTTCAAACATTTGTGCTGGAGGTTGAAGACAGTGAGCTTTGGGCTGGGCCTGTGCATTTTTTTCTTATTCACACCACTTAATTGCTATTACACCCCCTGAGCCCATTTGCTTATTTATTTGACTTTTTTGACTTTTTCTTTTTTGATTGACTTTCTTTATTTTTTCTCATGATATAAAAAATATAAAAATATTTTTTCCATCTTTTTTTTGAATATATGGCATATTTATTTGATTTATTTCTTTTGTTTGTATATAAAATATATATATATATACTATTATTAGAATAAATAGAAAAATAGTGTAAATACATTTTTTATTTTTTATTTACCTTCTGAAAATATTTCACATGAAAATACTCTTTTTATTTATTTTGTTAAAATATTAAATATATATTATGTTGTGTATAATGCATATTTAAGACTTAATATATATATATATATATATATATATATATATATATATATATATATATATATATATATATATATATATATATATATATATATATATATATATATATATGTTTATTAATATATTTAAGTTAAAATATAAAAATACTTGAATTTTTTTCATTTTTATTAATATTTGATACCAAAATACCTTTTTTCATAATATACTTCATTTTATTTTATTTTTATAAATAATAAATAAATGTTTGTATTAAATTAAACAATAATACATTTTCCTTAATAAATTAGGGTTTTTGCCCTAAATTCAAAATACTCCAAAAAATAATATATTTTTTTATTTTCTTTTCTCTTTTACATAAATAATATTTTTTCATACATATACAAAACATTTTTTGTGCATCTTGCATTCTTATTTAATTTTTGTATATTGATTAAATTGCAAATATTCAAAATGATGTAATAATTTAGATTTAAATTCTTGTCAATATCCCCATTTGAACATTTGTACCCCCTTCCCATATTTGGTTTTGTAATAGCTTAGTAAATTTAATTTCGCACTTTATTGCTTTCTAATGATAACATGTTAGAATTAGGGTTTGTATGCGAAAAACGATAAAAAATTGTTATGACCTAATCTCAAGATAACAAGCATGAAAATGAACACACAAATCACACTTGCACCCTTAGGGTACTCCACTTTGTTGCCTTCAAATAAATGGGCCATATTGTATGTTGAACTTCTTTGGGCAAAGCAAACAATTTGAATGATCATAGTCCCTCGATAAAACTTTTCAAAACAAACAAAAACAAATGATCAAGTCGCTTAAAGAAATTGCCCAAAGACATTTAACGCCGTTGCAATTATGGTCTAAACAATGACCCGCGCCTGTCCCTTTCACATCCTAACACAAGGTTGTCCACCAAATTCAATGGTGGAACAAACTTGTTAAAAGGGTTAAAACATAGCAATAATCTTTTGAGAAATTTAGGAGTAGACAACCTCTTAGTTACTTGAATCAAACTTGCAAAACAAAACACTTGCCTAATTTCAAAACCACACATCACTACATTTTCAAAATGACTTTCAAAAACAAATGAAAACCTTTTCAAAAGATGTACATCTCTGTATACATCCCCACATGGATCATTACAAAGGTTGCCACCCCATTGGCCTCTTTTCAAAACATTTTCAAACCCACGCACTCAAGCACCATTTAAAACAATTGAAAACAAAAAGGCAAGTGATCTAAGCAAGTAACTAAGAGCCCATGGATAAACATGGATAGAAAGGGTGCTAATACCTTCCCTTTCTATAATCTACTCCCCGAACCCGAGAAAACATCTCAAAAGGTTTTTTGCTGTGCTTTTTAACCTTTCCTTAGGATAAAATAAAAAGTCGGTGGCGACTCTTGCTAACCGCAACATTTGCGAATACAAACGCAAAACCTCAAGTCAGTTCTCCCACCGTATCATAGGGATTAATGCGTACGACTATGTCCCATTGGATCACTTACAACAAGCTTTATTATCAACATCAAGTTCAAACGATACAGATCAATTCAATCACTTTCTTCCGACAGCGAGGGATGAGATGCTTGAAGACATAGGAACAATAGCAGAGATGGAACCTAATGAGATTATTCCCACATAGCTATTATCTTATTTTCACTTTGTACTCTTTTCATTTCACGATAAATTCCTCTTACTAGGATTTCTATCTCTTTGTACGATAATCGCCTGTTTATGGACAAATTATCAATACAAATACGCCCTAAAATTCAAATCCTGTTTTACTTTTTCTGTTTTGTTTTCAAAAACGTCCAATGACTAAAATTGAATGCACATATGTATATGAATATGATTAAATGTTAACAAATATATGCATAAAAACAGGAATAAGCAGTTACTCAAGACTTTAGGAGTTGGGATAATGTTCAAGTCGTCACGTATCCCTACAGAGAGATCCTCACAGGATTATCCATACATAGTAGTCTTAACAAGATCATCTTGAACAAAGATATATCCCCTGCAAAATGGGATTCACTAATCATACTCACTAGTCGATCGCTCTAGCAGATAAGGGAATATGATCTTTTCCCCGATAATATCACCCACATACGGAGTCCAAATTGGTACAATTTATGGAAAATTTTCTTCCCCAGTTGAGTTTATTCCTCAAAAACTGTAAAAACCCTTGCAAATTTCTTTTCTCAAGCAGAGCTCATTTCCTCAGCAAGGGTGTTTCCTTAGCAGAGTATTTCTCCGTCAATAGGGTTTATTTCCCCAAACAGATTACCTTCTCACCAGCTTGAGTCTGTTTCTACCATGAATTACCAGAACGATTCCCATCTCTAGTAAAGGACAGTCCGGGTTGCTATCCCCAGAGAGTTGCTACTGAATTTGGAACTATATCAGATATCATTAAACCTTATTCTCTTCATACGAGCCGATATCCTTATCAGAAACTCGGTCAGACAACGCCTCAAAAGTTTATCCATCTCTTTTATCCCCAATCAGGGTATATAAGAACTAAAGTCCCCAATAGAGCAATGAACAACCAATTTTCCTAGACTCTTCTCCCCAAAAAGGAATCATCATTCCCCAGCCGAGTTTCCTCAAGCAGCAAGCAGGAATCCACATCAAGGTCAAAGATACACATACTCTTCATCCTCACTAACAGTCAGGGAGTTATTTTCCCCAGACAAGAATCTTATACGAAGTCCCCGATATACTTCATACTCATACATCATTAACAAACGGCATAACATATGCATATGAGACGCATATAGCACAGTCTCATTTATTTTGAGAACATCATTACGCAATACATTTCATACATCATGACATTGCATACAACTAACTCTTTACCTGTTCAGGTAAGCTCGACCAATGGATGAATATCATCAACTACCTACATGACCAGACAGTCTTCTCAAAGGCTACATCTGACAAATAACTACTTAAGCCATTTCCTCAGAGTGTCATTCTAAAAGGGGAACCTTTTCTAGTTGAAGTCGGGCTAGACATCTTATGGTTCAGATGCAATTGAGCGTAGATTTATTCTGATACTCCTTCGAAAAAGTTGGGCCTAAACTCTTTCTAATACCTATTCTAGATGAAGTCGGGCGTAGACATCTTCTAGTACATCATTCAGACAAAATCGAGCGTAGATTCCTTCTGAAGCTCCTTTAGAAAAGTCAGGCGTAGACTCCTTCCAATACTTCTTCTAGTTGAAGTTGGGCATAGACATCTTTTGGTTCAGACAAAATCTAGCGTAGATTTATTCTGATACTCCTAAGAAAAAGTCGGGCGTAGACTCTTTCCAACACCTTTTCTAGTTGAAGTCGGGCGTAGACATCTTTTAGTACATCATTCAAACGAAATCGAGCATAGATTCCTTCTGAAGCTCATTTGGAAAAGTCAGATGTAGACTCCTTCCAATACTTCTTCCAGTTAAATTCGGGCGTAGACATCTTCTGGTTCAGATAAAATCGAGCATAGATTTATTCTGATACTCCTTCGGAAAATTTAGGCGTAGACTCTTTCCAATACCTATTCTATATGAAGTTGGGCGTAGAGATCTTCTAGTACATCATTCAGACGAAATCAAGCATAGATTCCTTCTAAAACTCTTTTGGAAAAAAGTCGGGAGTAGACTCATTCCAATACTTCTTCCAGTTGAAGTAAGGCATAGACATATTCTGGTTCATATTAAATCGAGCGTAGATTTATTCTGATTATCCTTTTGGACCATGTCAGGCGTAGACTCACTCCAAATACATCTTCAAAGAAAAATTCGGGCGTAGACTTTGTCTCATTTCTATCAACGGTTACTTTGGATGGCATCTATAAGCCCGTCTCCGATGACTCTCCGTCACCTCTCCGTCACCTCTCCAAGTGGCATATTTAAGCCCATTCCCGGTATAATCAACCAACAGTGTTATTTTATGCACAGGCGAGTGCAAATTTCTGGGCACTTAAGTGTTCAAACATCTTCCACCTTCAAGTCATGAATCGCTGACATGCCAATCTAAATCTTCAGGTTTAAGATGATTGAACAGGGGAAGTTGTTGTACCCCAAAATTTTCCTTCCCATTTTCTTCAACACATTCATCTAGGGTTCTCAAATGCTCAAGGATTCTCAAGAGTTGATCAGACAAACTCACCTCCTAAGCAATGGGTCCACAACTAGGGTTTCATCCTGCACAAGGAAGAATGGGTTTCAAATGTCTACAATGGTTTGCATGGTTCTTCATATGTCTTCAATAGTTCTCATGTCAAGTTTCAAGTCTTGCATCACAATTTTGCTCAGTCAATGGCTCAGATGATTGAAAGTCAATTGTATTGGGTAAAAAGTCAAATATGGTCAATATACAGTCAAACTTCAAGATTTTTGGTCAACATCAACATTTTAAAGAGATATTCATCATTTTATAAAATGTTGATCATGATTCCTCAAGGGAAGCCCTCAAATCATCAAAAGTCCAAAGTTGCCAAATTAGGGTTTCCTTAGGAGAAGTCAACTGAACCTTGACCAAGCATAACTTTCATATGCTTCATCAACTTTTCCCTAACCAAAGCCCATTTTGAAGAAAATTCAATTATACACATCTTTGAATTTGTATACTCAAGTCCAAAAAATGCTTCATTTGAGAGATATGAGCCCATACATTATAGGTAATTTCAAAAGTCAACAAAAAGACACTTTTTGTCAAGGCAACTTACATCAAGATAAAGTCCCCAAATGCAAAAATGATCAAAAGAGAAATTGAAGAGGACATCTTGAGCTTCCCAAAAAGTCCAAGATCACCTTCAATATAAAAATTGAGAGAGTTATGACCATTGTAAATTGGGAAATTTTGAGAAAATGCATGAAATGCAAAGTAAGCAAACTTAAAATTTTGAACTTGTGGGCCTAACTTTTTAGGTTTCAAACATGTCCATGGCCTCAGGGAAGAGTCCTAAGCTCACTCATACATTGTCTTATGTTTTCTTATTATTTTATTTATATTTATTTTGTTTTTATTCAAATAAATACAAAATAAATTAAATAAGGTACAAGATCATTGGGCCAAGCACATGATTGTTTTCTTAATCATCTAGAGGCCCAAAATAATTCAGCACAACTTGCCAAATCGTGTGAGCATGGAAAAGTCAAGGAAAATCTCAAGAAATGAAGTTTTTCAATGTGTTAGATTCTTGTCTAGCATAACCATGATTTCTTTATTTTGTTCCATTTTGGTTGCTTGATTCCTTTCTCTATTTAAGCACTACAAATCATATTAAAAGGGACATAATTCCCTGCCTCAAGAAGCTGGCCAAAATTCTTAATATATTTTCAAAGCTCTAAGTTTAAAAACTGGTGTTACAAGCCCTCTATTTCCAAAACTTCAATATCGTTCACCTTCTGGAGCATCAAAGGTTAGGTTTGGATTATTTGTCATGATCCTAAATGCGTGAAATGCATAACATGGCCACATCGATTTTCATATTTTTTTGCAAAAGTCATTTCTTTAATCTTGTTTTGTTTTAACTTGATTTGATGTTTCTAATGAGTTTTTGAGATATCCTTGAATAGGTTTGAATAAGTCTTATGGTCCCATGCATTAAAATTTGAGAGGCACAATATTTACTCTGATTGGTGTAGTTTGACTCTAAACGCGTGATACAAAGACCCATGGCCAAAACTAATTTCATATTTGGATTCAGGAGGGTCAAATTATGGGGGACATGGTGTTTTAGGGTTACTAATGCTTTATTTTCGCAGGTTCAAGATTTGCAGGTCGCCGAAGAAAACAACCGAAGCTAGGGCTCCGACGCTTCTCTGACCATAAAACTCATCTTGTATATTTGTTGTTTTTGTTTGATTCAAATGAACGAAACTAACGACCGCCCTAGTGGTAAGCGTATGTTTGTAAGGGTGTTAGTTTACTAGGGCATGGGTTCGATTCCGACCCCATGGTATGTTATGTTTCAAGCTTTTCTGTTTCAGATCCTATGCAAACCAGGCCCACGCGCTCACCATGCGCTCTCACATCAACATCATCAAATCCAGATCCAGTGAATCAAATCTCACGCCCACGGTAGACCCCCAAGGAGGAGTTGTACTGGATCACACACAAGCAACTGGGCTGTTTATTGTGGGCCTAATTAATTTGCTTTTCTGACACCCCCTGGGTTTACTTTTGCAGGCCAATTTTGTTTTTCTTTTACAAAATCTTTTTTAAAACATAATTAATTTTTTCTAATTGATTAATTAAAGCTAACCTAGATTTGGATTAAAATCAACTTAACTTTTTTTTCATTTATTTAAATTGAATTAACTTTTTGTAAATAAATTAATCAAATTAATTAACTTAATTAAACTTTTCTTTAATTAAAAATAACTTAGGTTTTATTAGGTTTTAATTCCTTTTGCTCAAAAATAAAAAATAAAAAAATCAATTAATCGTCATTTATTTTCCCTCAAATAAACTCTTCGTCTCTTGTTACAATCTTCGCGCATTTTTTCATTTTTCGCATTAATTTTTCATAATTTGTAACTGATAAAGGCTGTAATAGTTTAAACTAGGGTTTACTATTTCTTCCCACCATTTTTATGGTATTGTATCCATCTTCCCAAGCTTTGTAATAGCGTAGGAAAATGGGTTTCCTTATAACTGAAACACCATTCACACACTCACCTATAGGGTGACCCCACTTGTTGCCTTCAGAAAACAGTTATGTCCCTCGAGTGTGGGACGCTTTAGCAAAAGACCCTCAATTAAAAAGATTGTAGTCCCTCGATGACCCTTCGATGTTGCCTTCTGTAAACAATCTTAGTTCCTTACAACAAATTCCTAAAGCGCCCTACGAGTTGCCTTTATGACTATACCATGACCCGCGCCTGTCCCTCAAACATCCAATGATAGGTCTTCCTACTAACTAATGGTAGGATAACACTATCTAAAGGAATAGGAAAAGAAAAAAAGACTTTTGAGTAGGTATATAGTTCTTAATCGCTTGCTAGCGAACATTTCAAAACATTTTTGACACAATACACTTCTCTTCTGAAATATTTTCAAAACAAACACTTTGTATGCATTTTCAACGATACGGGAACCATTACAAATTTTTCGGAACTTAGGCATTTTTCAAAATATTTTCAAAACTTACACATTCAAAAAACATTTTCAAAAGTGAGCTAGCAATTAAGAGCCTGTAGATAACTACAGATGAAAAGGGTGCTAACACCTTCCCTTTTCATAACCTACCCCCCTTACTCAGAAAAATCTCAAAGGTCTTTCTTGTTCTTTTCACCCTTTCCTTTATTGGATAAAAGAAAAGTTGGTGGCGACTCTTGCTATCCGCAACATTTGCGATAAAACATGAAACCAAAAGTCAGTTGTCCCACTGTGTTACACATAGTATAAGCAATTCACTTTTGTTTCTTCTTACATAAACTCCATGCTAAGTTTTGCACTTCACAAATTCATCATCTCTTAGGAAACTATCAATATTCTTATTTCAAGCTCTTGGAGCTTGTTTAAGTTCATACATGGATTTATGCAGCATGTACACCTTTCTTTCTTCGTCATGCTTCACAAACCTGATGTTGAGTATAATTAAATGAAAGTATTGTTTTATCGTATCCGCGGGGGTTGGAGCGATATCAAAACCGTTCAACGATTTCTATATTTTTAAGCATAGTTTCAAGATTTGTTTGGTTTATAAGTGACGAAAAGTAGAATGCGTAAAATAACGAAAGATAAGATTCAGAGGAATATACTTGTTGGGAATTAGTGCTCATTCGCCGATTCAATATGCATATCAGAAATCAGTTATACACATTTTAAGAATATTTCTTTATCATCACATATCACACACAAACAAAGCTCATGTCTAAACCTTGATGAGATTTCTACCTTATGGTTTAATCGACGATTTCTCATCCTATTAAACAACACGGTAGCATTACGATTCAATACGTTTAGTGAATATTAAACCTAAATCTATGTCTAGAATTTAGAGTTTAATAGTGGTTATCTTGGATCAAGATAAGAACCGTATTTGTCAATATCAATTCAATCTATGAAATAAACAGTAAAGAAAAGATAACAATGATAATGATTCAAACATAATTGCATATAATGCCATGATTAAAGAGAATACATATTGTTTCGATGAACCACGACCAATCCCAACAAGAGAGGGATTTAGCTACTCATGGTAGCTTGAAGCACAATTAGAGAATTGAGTTAAAATGACATCAATGACGATTTCCCGACTCTTGATGTGTATCCATCCCTTCTACCTAAAACCTCATATATTCCTACTGCTATTACAACTGTATATTGTATTACAAGATAAAAAGTGGAATGAATTTGCTGAACTGAGTTGTTGTCCTATTTATAGCAGTTATGGTTGTCTGAGTTTGCTAAGAGAACTATACTTCACTAAGAGAAGTGTCTGTTACTTCTCCTTTAAGTTTCAAACCAAACCTCCCTTCAGATTCCAGCAAAGTTTTATAAGCGGAAGTGAGGTTCACTTAGAAAATTTCTTTCTTCAGCCTGAAGTCTTTTCTAAATATCTCTTTTTGACCGCCCTATTTCTCTAAGCAAAGTGATACGCACTTAGCGAAGTTGCTTTCTTCATCCCGAAGTCTTTTTAACTGCCCTGTTTCGCTAAGCGAAGGCCCGATTTGCTAAGCGAACTACTTTGCTTCTCCTCGCTGCTGGTGAAACCTGTTGATTTGATTTTGTCTTGTGTTTGCTTGGCGAACTATTCCTTGCTAAGTGAATTGGTCTTTTTGCTACAGCTCGCTTAGCGAAGTGTCTGCTAGCTGGTTTTTGATTTAGGGACCAAATCCTTCACAAAACAAACCAAACCAAGTAAAATTGCACAATAACACTTTTATTTAGTAATTTATGTTTTGGTGTTATAATCTTGTTAACTAAGTAAGAAAAATGCTATGTAATGATGTAAAAATTTCCATGAATCAGGCATTCATCAAACTCTCCCAAACTTGAATCTTTGTTTGTCCTCAATCAATGAAAATCAAAAGCAAGAGTTTCTATACCATTCTTCATATGATCAATCAAATTTTTCAATGAAGTAATCAAGGCACATGGTTTTTTGAAGTTGCACATCTAAGTGTTGATGCATTATTACTTTCTTTAGCATTTATACATATGCATGAAACAAGTCTTCCACATAAAATTCATATCAAGCAATCAAATAGCAAAAAAAATGTCTATCATGAATCACACCTATCACACTTTTTGTATAAGTGAAAATAAGGAGGTATTTGATTTCTCACATGACAAATTTTTCTAACATTTAATTCATTCATTCATCTAAGCAAAGTATGTTGATATGCAAAGACAAAGATCACTAAGGTCTTTTTATGGTTGTAATGTGGCCAATGTACCAAGTTTCATTTATGTGGATAATGGAAACAAAGTGGTTTTTGATTTTTATTTTTTAGAAGATCAATCATACTTTTTTATTCTTTGTAACATGTTACTCATCCAAACCTTTCTTATTTCTTTCTTTTGAACACATTCATTTTTGGTCTTTTTTTCTCACTTTTCTCTTTCTTTCATTTTTTTGTAATTTCCAACTTTCTATTTTCCTTTCTTTTGAAAAAGTACTTTTTGCTTTTTCTCCCCAATTTTGAACAAAACCTTATTTTCTTTGAATTCTCTTTCATATTTCGCAAAAGATATAAATGGTTTCAAGGTTCATTTTCAAGAAAAATAGAGTCTATCATAGATGAACTTCTTATGATTTTCAATGATATAGAACAGTGCTTTAGCAAGTGTTTTTCTTAATACATTGTTCAGTTCATGGATGATGGATTCATTTTATAGGGATAAAAAAAGGGGTTACAAATGATCACTCACTCTGAAGGAACAATGAGGCTACATTTGGTCTACTAGTTATGCTCAAATTTAAAGAATTACCTTGATCCCTTCTATGTTTTTACTATGATCATCATAAATGCAAGATTAAGTATTAAATGAGTTAAAATAAGAATTTATCACTCTCTTAAGCATATGGTGAACCATGGAAGGCTGCCTCACTTTTTATGATTTTTGAACTAAGTGATTCATAATGAAAACATGTTATTGCTTAGGATGAATGAGCTGATTTTATGCAGATTACTCATGTCATATTCATGCTAAACCCTAAGAAATAAATAAACACATACATTGGTTTCTATAATTCTTTCAAAATTGAATCCATACCATTGCACCTTTGTTGATTCATGTGACTTTGGTCTTCCACTCATTGCCTTTTCTATTTCAATTGTAGAGGACAAATGTTCAAGAAAGATATCATTGATTGATCATAAGACACCTACAGCTTAAAAATTATTTAAAGATACACAAATACTAAAGTGAAGGAAGTAGCAGAATGTCATTTTTGTTGGTTCTACTATTTTCTCTTAGTGAAACAAGGCTCGCTTAGCGAATTCTGCGGAATTCAGTTTTATGCAGAACTATTTTTTTGGCGCATTCATGTTATTTTTCTTCCTATTCAAAACTAATTATGCAAGGAAATGAATGTGTAAAGGGTTGGGTTACCTCCCAACAAGTGCTTGTTTAACGTCATTAACTCGACGCCTGTTTTCGCGAAAAATCAAGGTGGTTTGTATGAATTTTTCAATGTGTTCTTACCATCATGCTTTGGCCTTTCTTTGTCATTCATTCTTTTCAGTATCGGGCATATTTCATCAGGAGCTTTTACTTTGGAATAGTCTTCCTCTTTGTGTTGTAAGGCTTGAAACAATTTTAAGTTTACCTCCTCATTTTTGCACCTTACTTTCATCATTCCTTCATCGACATCGATCATTATTCGGGCTTCTTTTATGAATGGACGGCCTAAGATCAGAAGTATGTTGTCATCTTTATCCATATTTATCACCACAAAATCAGTTGGAAACAGAAAACTTTCAAGGTTCACCATTAAGTCCTTTACTATGCCAACTGGTTGCGCGATGGATTTGTCAGCAAGTTGCAATTTCATTGTTGTTGGTTTCAAATTAAGCTTACCATTATTTTTGAGAATGAATAATAGAAGAAGGTTGGTTCTTGATCCAATACCAACCAAGGCTTTATCAAACTTGATGCTTTCAATGATGATTGGTAATGTAACGCTTCCAGGATCAGTTTTGAGGTTTTTCTCCTTTTTCTCATTTTCAACTCCCTTTTCTTTGCCACTCTCCCTAAACTTTGTTTCAGCCATGTCTTTAATCTTTGTTGAAACAACATTGAGAGTTTCTTTTGGATTGTCTTGAGTGGTTGCGGTGAAAGTTACCATTTGTTGTTCACTCAATTGTTTTGCAATTTGCCCAACTTGTGTTTCCAAATTCCTGATTGAAGCATCAGTGTTTTTCTGATTTGCCATGGACAGCTGCATAAATTAATTTAGGGTATCCTCTATCTTTGAAAGCTTATCTGGTTGAGCGTAACTTTGGTATTAATTTTGTCTGTTTTGGCCAAAGCTTGCATTGATTTTGTATGGATAACCTTGATTACTTTGAAACGGTACTTGCCTTTGTTTCTGATGATTCCCCATATAATTGACTTCTTCATTTATAGAGTGACAAAATCCGGTTGGATGGTCTCCTCTACATAGCACACATTATGCTACTTGTTGCTGTTTAGGTGTTTCCTGCATTTGCTTGAGCTATTAAGGAAGATTTTAAATTTTCTTTGCTAATTCTTCCACCGTTTGAGTAAGAAGTTTGTTTTGCGCCAATATCGTGTCATTTGTATCCAACTCAAGAATACCCAATTTCTTTTGCATTGTACCTTTGTTGTACTAGACCTGGTGATCACTTAGAGCCATACGGTTGATAATAGATACTGCTTCCTTTGCATTTTTGGATAACAATGAACCATCGGTTGTTGCATCAAGTTAGATCTTTGGTTGGGGCTGCAATCCATTACGGGAACATGAAATGTGTGTGAGATTATCAAAGCCATGATTTGTACATTTGCGCAACATATATTTATATCGTTCCCAAGCTTCACAAAGAGTTTTTGTTGCATTTTGTGTGAATACGGCTATTGCTGTTTTTGCATCCATGAACCAATTGTGCGGAAAGAACTTGTTGAAAAATTTTGTCCTCCAATACATTCCAATTTGTCATGATTTGAGTAGGTTGGTGGAGGTACCGATCCTTTGCTTTTCCGATCAAGGAATATGGGAACAATCTCATGAAGAAAACTACTTCTTCGTCTTCGGGTGCACCTAATGTACCGGCCAGCTGATCGAATTTTGTGAGATGGTTGTATAGATCCTCATGATTCAAACCTGCAAAAGTGTTAGCATAAAGAATATGTAGCAAACCTATTTTCATTTCAGCTCGTCTTGCAGCTGGATTATTGTTGAGACGGGCCAGTCTCCTTGGACTGCTTGCGCATAAACCGTTGACAACTTCTGCCATTGTTTCATTGGTTGGATTTGATGAGAAACTTGATGAGAAATTTTATGTAGATACTCCTTTTTATTTTTCTTCTTGGTTTTTCTTCCTTTTATTCTTTCGGATTGTTCTTTCAATCTCGGGATCAAAGAGAATTTTTCCTTCTGAACTTTTTCCTCGGAGCATAAACATAATTTTCACTTATCCAAACACTTGAACAAACGGTTACGAAAAAAACAAATATATATAATATATAACAAATTCACAAAACTTAGAAGTATAGAAACAATTATCATGTTTTAATACCTTAAAGGCTAATCCCTGGAAACAATGCCAATTTGATGTTAAGTACAATCAAATGAAGTATTATTTTATCGTATCCGCATGGATTGGAGCAATATCAAAATCGTTCAACAATTTCTATATTTATAAGCATAAGTTTCAAGACTTGTTTGGTTCATAAGTGATGGAAAGTAAAATACATAAAGTAACGAAAGATAAGATTCAACTGATAGCCTTGTTGGGAATTGGTGTTCATTCTCCGATTCAATATGCATATCAGAAATCAATTATACACATTTTACAAATGTTTCTTTATCATCATGTATCACACACAAACAAAGCTCATGTATAACCCTTGATGCGATTTCTACCTTATGGTTTAATCGATGATTTCTCAGCCTATTAAACAATACGGTAGCATTATGATTCGATAATTTTAGTGAATATTAAACCTAAATCTATGTTTAGAATTTAGAGTTTAATAGTGGTTATCTTGGATCAAGATTAGAACCGTATTTGTCAATATCAATTCAATCCATGAAATAAACGGTAAAGCAAAGATAACAACGATAATGATTCAAACATAAATTTCATATAGTGCCATTCTTAAAGAGAATACATACTATTTCGACGAACTACGAACAATCCCAACAAGAGAGGGATTTATCTACTCATGGTAGCTTGAAGCACAATTCTTTAATTGGGTTTAAACAACATCAATGACGATTTCCCGACTCTTGATGCGTATCCAACCCTTCTACCTAAAACTTTCTCTATTCCTACTTCTATTACAACTGTATAATGTATTACAAGATAAAAAGTGGAATAGATTTAATGAACTGAGTTGTTGTCCTATTTATAGCAGTTATGGCCGCCTGAGTTCGGTAGTCGAACTATACTTTAGTAAGAGAAGGGTCTGTTAATTCTCCTTTAAGTTTCAAATCAAACCGCCCTTCAGATGCCGCCAAAGTTCGCTTAGCAAGGTGAGGTTCGCTTAGCAAAATTACTTTCTTCAACCTAAATTCTTTTCAAAATATCTCTTTTTGACCGCCCTGTTTCGCTAAGCGAAGTGATACTTGCTTTGCGAAGTTGATTTCTTCAGCCTGAAGTCTTTTTTACTTCCCTATTTTGCTAAGAGAAGGCCCGATTCGCTAAGAGAATTGCTTCACTTCTCCTCACTGCTGGAGAAACTTGTTGATTTGCTTATGTCTTGTGTTCTCTACGTGAACTATTCCTCGCTAAGAGAATTAGTCTTTTTGCTACAGATCGCTTAGCAAAGTATCTGATAGCTGGTTTTTGCTTTAAGGACCAAATCCTGCATAAAACAAACCAAACCAAGTAAAATTTCATAATAACACTTTTATTCAATAATTGAGGTTATTATGTTATAATCTTGTTAATTAAGTATGATAAATGATATGTAATGATGTGAAAATTTCCATGAATCAAGCATTCATCAAAACCTAACTTGTTGGGCAACATAAACTTCATCGTCTAAGGGTCCATTTAGGAATGCATATTTCACATCTGTTGTACCCCAAAATTTGCCCTCCCATATTCTTCAAGATTTGTCAAGAATCATCTTCAAATGGTTCAAGATCACTCAAGAGGTTGCACAGTCCAAATACCTCCTAAGCCAGTCAAAATTAGGGTTTTGGTTCTTGCAAGGAATTTGAGGTTTTCAATGGCTCAATCAAGTCTCATGTGCCTATATACATCCTCAAGCACCTACATGCCAAGTCTCAAGACTCATAGTGCCAAATTGCACAGTCAAAAGCCCTATTTGCTCTACAGTCAACTGTAGGGGCAAAATGCTCATTTTACAGTCAAAAGTCGGAATTTTTGGTCAACATCTTATTTTGAGTCCACAATCATCATTTGATCAAGTCTTGATCATGATTCTACAAGAATGGCTCAAAAATCATCAAGATGCAAAAAGTTACTATTTTTGGACAACAGAAAAGTCAACTGTATATTGACCAAGGCATAACTTTTTCATGGTTCATCATAAAAATCCCATCCAATGCTCATTTTTAAGGGGATGACATTTCCTACAACTCATCTTCACATTCCAAGTCCAAGAAATGCTCTCACAAAAAGTTATCAATTTCTACATTATAGGTCAATTTCAAAAGTCAACAAAAATGCACTTTAAGTCAAAGACCATAACTTGAGACTGGTAAATCCAAATGACATGGGACCAAAGGCATTGGTTAGAGGACTTCAAGACCTTTCCAAAATGTCCAAGAAAATGTTCATATGATCAAAATTGAGCAAGATATGCATTGGATAAGTTGGGAAATTTTTGTGAATTTGCAAAAGTCAACTTTACTCAAAACACCTTGTTTTTGCTAATGGGCCTCAAATTTCTTCTTGAAACTTTATCCATGATCTATGCACGACCCATCAAGCTTATTTGAACTTATTTTTCTTATTTTTATTAATTATTTGGATTTTTAATCAATTTTAATTCATTTAATTAATTTAAATTGTAGGAAATACAAAGATTTGATTTTTCAATCTTTTTGTGAAGCAAAAGTGGTCAATATATGCTGGAAATTTCATGTGAAAATCAAAGGGACAAGAATCTCCAAATTTAGCAAGTTTTTCCAATCAAAAAGATTCAAAAATATGTGATTTCCAATCAAATATTGAAACATCAATTCCATGGATTTCTTTGCAAGATTGTGACCTAATTCTATTCTACTATAAGTACACAAGCCAACCCTAATGCCACAGACATGAATTTTCTGGAAGAAAGCCATAACCACATTAAAAAAAATCCAAGAAAAGTCAAAACTTTTTTCTGCATTCTAGCACGATTCAAAGCAATTTGTGGTTTCAAACACGTTGCTGGGAGTGTGAGGAACGTTTTGCAATCAAAACCACACGCTAAAGCTCAAGAAATACGCAAGAACAGACCCACGGTTTCCATATTATTTTCTTAATCGTAACTCATGATTCATGCATATTTAATATGATTTTGTGTTTGTTTTGCATTGCTAGAACTCACAGGAAACTAATGGCATAGTTTAATTGGATTATAGTGTGCAGAATCGTAAGTTGCCATTGACAAAATCTAGGGTTCTTGAGCTTCCAAATTGGGGCTTTACAGTAGAGGAAAAATTAGACCCTTTAAGACCCATGGGTGGAACCGTTGCATCCAGACGAACACAAAGCCATGCTCGTGAAACATTTATATAAATCCTAGAGCTAATCGCTATTTTTCGTTGTTGTAGGTTGTAGGGGTTAAAAACCCCCGCTATCTATTTGTTTTTTTTACAGGCAAACGAGGAAGACAATGATGTGTTGATGTATCATTGGTTCGTTTAAAAAACGAGCGTATTTTTTGTCTTATAGCATATGCATTAATTTTGATATATTATATTTGCTTAGTATCATATTAACAAAAGCAAGCAAATGGTGGAGTGGTTAGGTGCGCTGGCTGGTGATCATTGGGACCTGGGTTCGATTCCCAGGTCCCCCAAAACTCTTATAATATTTTCATAACATGTTCACATGCAGGTTCCTTAATAGTGTCTACCATGTACTACAAACATCCAAGCGCCATGTGTCTTTAAGCCCAGATCTGAAGGCCAAGCGTGAGTGACTACCATACTCCAAGTCAACAAACATGCAGCTAATCCAAAAAGTCAAACAGACTGGCAAACGAATGGGCCTGAAAGTTGCTTTCTCACCTCCATATTGGGCCATCACCCCCCTGGTTTATTATTCCTTTTTATTTTCTTTTCCCTTTTATTTTCTTTTATTAATTATTATTATTATTAATTAATTAACTCATAAACTATTATTTTCATAATAAATTCAGTAAAACTAAAAATGTAAATATTTCTATTATTATTATTATTTATTAATTTCACCTTAATTTATTATTTTTGTAAATAAATTCTAACAAATTAATTTAGTTAATTAGGTTAAATTTGACAATTTTTGCAATAAATAAAATCCATGTAGAATTAGGTTTTGACAATTTTTAACCATGTTTTCCTTTTTTTATTTTATTTTCATTAAAATATAAAAAACTTAAAAAAAAATTTCTTTTGTTTATTTAATTAGAACTAGGTTTAATTAATTGCAAAAGGGACCAAAATTCATTCTTTTCTCAAAAAAGGGTCAAAACCCTAAGGACTTCTCTGATTTAATTTCTTTTTGCACATGTTATTTTTGATTATATTTATGTAATTGCTCCGAGGATGTAATAGATAATTAGGACCCTTTTATCGCTTTATTTAAATTCCCGCAATTTACGTTTCAAGGGTTATGTTTTTGGCGATGTAAATACTCGACGCCTTGTAATAGCGTAGATTTACTTTCCGCAATTTATTTTCCGCAAATTATTAACTGTTAACTATGCATGACAAGACTTGTTCTCAAAATAAACTCAAAACGTAGCTCACCATGACATGTGCAAAGATAATTTAACTGAATCCTGACACACTCGCACATGCCACTCCTAGGGTACGCCTCACTTGGTTGCCTCGACGTGGTCATTGAGTATAGGGTGTTTTAGAGGTCGCCCTCCTGTCTAAAAGATCCAAGTTGCCTCGAAACGGTTGCCTCTGATAAAAAAGGATCTAAGACATTAGGGTTACCGCTAAGGCGTCCTACTATTGCTTTGGTGACCACATGTCCCTATAATCGAATTGACCCGAATAACTCCAACGACGGTGCTACCTACTTCTTAATAGTGGGATAGTACTGTCTAAAGGACATTTACACAGCTTAATTCCTTTTGAGTAGGCAGAGGTTCTAAGGTACTTTCTCTTTCAAAAAAAAAAACAACTTTTCGCACCTACACTTTCAAATAAAAGTTTTCAAACAAACACTTCATACACTCTTGAGGACAGATACAAGAATTACCTAGAAGTTTTCAAAACAAACTTTTTCAAAACCCACAAACACAAGAAAAGCAAACTCTTTTGAAAACATAGTGAGCAAGTACCTAAGAGCCCGTGGATAAACACTGATAGAAAGGGTGCTAACACCTTCCCTTTCTATAATCTACCTCCCGAACCGAGAAACATCTCGAAAAGGAATTTTGCTGTGCTTTTGTCCTTTCCTTGTTGGAGAAAATAAAAGATGGTGGCGACTCTTGCTTACCGTAACATTTCGCATACCAGCATTTCAAAACAGTCAGTTCTATTTCCACCGTTCACAGAACTGGCGACTCTGCTGGGGATATTTATAAGTGAGATGTACCTTAGGATTAGATCATTCTATGTTTTCAATTGTATGCATTGTTTGCTTTTATATTTGTGGGCTTGTATTGGAGTTTCATAGATCCTAACCCGGATCTGGGGAATACCCTTTAGGTAGCAATAAACTGTGAGGGACCTGTCCGGCGTAGTCCGACACGGGTGAAGCAGTAGCTACATTGGTGTGACACCTTGGTCTGTACCGATATCCCTTGTGTTGGAACGAGGAGAATATGGGTCTTCTGAGGAGTCATTAAGCACCAACTGACCTTAGAACCTTAAATTGACCAACTTGGACATAGAACAGTAGCAGTATGCTACACTCATTGAGGCTAAACTCTCGCGATGGTTCCGTCCGCAAGGAAAGGTTGCTAAACTGGAATTATGACCGATTGAGGGTAGTCAGTGATATTGAGATCCTCTAGAACCCGGTTACTATTTTTAGGACAGGTCTTAACCAACTGAAACTGAAAGAGGGTAGTACCCAAACTTCATGCCAGCCTGAAATCTAAGGGCTCTTTGTGTGACTTGTGTGCCTTCAAACTTGAACTACTTGTACATACTTGTTATCTAACAACATGGGTTCCTTGTAGGTTTTCGCTTACAGTCCTTATCCAATAATTTGGACTCATTGCAGGGTTTACTTACATCATTTCATGCATAGCATATACATCATAACATTGCATACATCCTGCATGAGGACTAATCCATTTCAAGGATCTCAAGGGTTTGTGATACAGGTCATGATGAACCAACTGTCTAGCAAGGGGAAAAGAGGATTTATTTTCCTCTAGCCAAGGTTGTTTGGAGATCAGAACATGATAACTTGAGTCAGGGGCTATGACCCACTCGATATGGTGAGCTTTGACTCTTGAATAAGGACTCTCAACAACATGAAGTTCCTTCAATCAAGCTACCGAATTAAAATTCTAACAAGTTTCTTTGTTTACCCCACGAGATCCTTGAAAATATTGCATACATAAATCATACGCATATCATTCATCATATGCATAACAGGTACCCTTTTTACAGGTCTCTTATCTTCTTCGTTGTTTATTTCAGCAATCATCATGTCTACCAAACCTTCCACTGAACAAGCTATCAAGGCCCTCCAGACCCAGAACGCCCAGTTCCAAGAGTTGGTTATGAGCCTAGCCAAGGGTCAACAGGAGTTGAAGACTCTGATTCTAAAGAAGAAGAAGAAGAAGAAGAGGACTGTTTTGTTCAACGCTAGACGTAGATCTGGGAATGGATTACAGAATGAGGTTGAGCTGACTACCTCATCTGTAGGCAAAGACAACCCACAAGAGAGAAGGGTTCCTAGTCCCGTGGTCTCCTACAACGAGACGGATTATAATGATGAACAATATCCTCCTGCTGAGGATAGGTAGAAATAGCTGGAGGACCGCTTAAGTGCTATGGAGATACAAAATGTGCCCGGGTTGGACTTTGGAGACTTAGGCTTATCCTATGGGGTGGTTATTCCCCATAAGTTCAAGGCACCTGCTTTTGCAAAATATGATGGAGCTTTCTGTCCTAAGCTGCACCTCCGATCGTATGTAAGGAAGATGCAACCTTACACTGTTGACAAGAATTTGTGGATCCATTTCTTCCAGGATAGTCTTTCAGGGACTCAACTCGAATGGTTCTATCAGCTGGATGGAGCCAGTATTCGTAATTGGGAGGATTTGGCTATTGCGTTCTATAAGCAGTATCAGTATAATTCCGACCTTGCTCCTACGCGTACCCAACGCGTACCCAACTCCAGGGTATGTCACTAGGGACGGGTGAAGGATTTAAAGAGTACGCCCAAAAGTGGAGAGACCTTGTTGGACGGGTGCAGCCACCCTTAACTGATCGTGAACTTGTGGATATGTTCTTGGGGACCCTGTCTGGTCCATTCTTCAACCATTTAATTGGGAATTCTTCACCCGGGTTTACAGACCTTATCTTGACTGGGGAGAGAATTGAAGCTGGTATCAAGTCTGGGAAGATACAGAAAGGTGACTCCTCGAGTACTGAAAAGAAACCGTTCAAGAAGGAATCTAGTGCTGTCTATGGTTCAAGAAGACAGAATAGGTCTGAACACCGCCAAGATGTCAATGCGGTAGTTATTTCAAAACCAGCCAGTGCTCCTTAACATCGCAACCAACAAAGGGAAGAGAGACCTAGAAGGAAATTCACTCCTCTCAGCATGACCTTGTCCCAGATATTGCCACAGTTGTTGAAGACCAATTTGGTAACTCTAAGGGAAGCCTCAAAGAATCCCAACAAGACATCTCCAAAGTACATCCCCAACGCCCGCTGCGCTTATCATTCTGACAGCCCGGGGCATGCTACATATGATTGTTGGTCTTTGAGGAACAAGGTTCAGGACCTAATCGATGCAAAGGAGGTCGAGTTCGAAGCGCCCGAGACTCCCAATGTGATCACTGCTCCCTTGCCAAAACATGGCTAGGATCGAGAGACTTTTGTTCATTTGAATTCTGAAATTGTATTTTTCTTTGCTTATTCAAACAATTATCATGTCAAACTCTTTTATTTCATTAATGCATTACATATGTCTGTTTTGAATCAATCCATTTGTATTCACTATATTCGAATTGCTTTCATTTTTTGTGATGTTCAACTCTCGATTAAAAAATTCTAAGCCTTTTGAGGGAGGATGACAAAAATGATACCACAATCTTTACAGTATGCTTTTGAACAGAACCCGCTGATGAGGTACAGGCATTGTTTCAAATCCTAAACAGTGGAGTTATAAGGAAGATAATCTCTAGTCAACCCCTTTGAGCCAAAGAAGTTGGAGTTTTTCTTTTCACAAAAAAATTAAAACCCTTAATTATAACCTGGGGCAGGGTAGTTTTCTCAGTTGATCCAAATGCACAATGGATGGCATCAAAGGAGTCCTTCCAAAACAAAAGACAATGATGGTTCCCCATAATTGTCAAGACAGGAAGTCGTTATCTTTCAAAAACAAAAGCCCAATAAGTCAAAACCTATGAAGGAGACTTACAAAACTGGGGCATCCCGCTGACTGTAATCACAAAAGAAACAGGTCAGGCAAAAAACAGGGATAACGAAATAAAAAAGAAAGAGGTCCTACAAACCCTCAACGAAAAAGAAATGATTGCCTGTTCAAAATAAAACTGTCAGCATCCGAACCATCACTGGAATATCATAGCAAAGACTCAAACAAGGTCTAACGCGCGATTAGCTGAGTTTAAGATCGAAGAACATCATGAAGAGTGGGTGGGTACAAATATATTTTGAGCCTTTATCCTTTGTTTCTTAAACCGTGAACCAGGCCACATTATAAGCCTTAAAAGTCCTAGCTGAAGCACGGGTTAGTTCGAAAGCATACTGTTACAAAAGGTATCCTGACTCCTGTAGGGCTTGCTATAAATCCTGAGTTGATATCACATTTTACAAAATTCACTTGCTTTATTAAAAAATGAATTTTCAAAAAACTTCAAGACAGACATAAGCTTTGCATTCTTAAAATAACATTGTTTGCATATGACTATTTGTTCGAACAGCAGAGAAATTCGCACGACGAATATCTAGTGAACAAGAAACCTTCTCAACAAAGAGGATCACAACAAGCGAAAAAACACTTCCAACCAAGGGGCAGACATGATCTTTGTCCATCATCTGGGGCAGTCAAGTCAAGATTCAAGGAATCTCTCAATAGCGAGGGGCAAATCTCTGCCTGAGCCACTTGGGGCATGGGACATGAATTCCAGCAACGAATCTTGCACGATCAAGCATCTTCTAGTGGTATGGTCACACAACACTACTAACAGTGACAACTCCCTACATTCTTAGAGCGTGGACATAGTCGAAAAAATACTACGCATAATCAAAGACCCGCTAGGTCGACTGGCCTAGGCAAAATTAAGGGATTCCCGGTGAACCAAAAGGGTTCGGGAAAAAATAAGGGATGAAAATGAAAAATCTGTACACCCGGCAAGTCGAAAACCTGAAAAGGCGGCTTGGGCGAAAAAGGGTGTCCCGATGGACTGAGAACCCGAAAGGGAAGTCCAGGCAAAAGTTAGGGATCAAAAGCGTACGACTATGTCCCATCATCTCGTCACTTGCCTACCAAAATAAGATTTGTCAATCGGCAGTTGTCAAGCACCTCCACAGGCATCTTCTCTCGCAGAAACTGGGGCAATAAGAATTATCCAAACTGTACAAGCTGCTCTGTTCTCCAGGTACAAGGTAGAATCAGTTGAAAAATTTGACCAAGATACCTTCACTCCCTGTAGAGTAAGACAAGGATCAGCAATACTCTCCCCAAGCAGAGTTGGTCTCCCATCAGTCCTAAAAAGGCACAACATCTCCAGCAAGTCAGCGACACTCTCCCCAAGCAGAGTTAGGCTACTGTCAACCCTAAGGAAGTTGGGTATCCCCAGAAAATCTCAATATTCTCCAGCAGAGTATACAGATATTCCTCAGCAAGCATCCCCGGCAGTCTTAGTATTCCTCAACAGAAATATAAGATTGTTCCTCGGCGGAATACAAGATACCCCCAGTGGAGCCATTTTCCTCAAACGTTTCCCTAGGAGAGTTGAATCATCCTCCCCAGTAGATTCTGGAAGCTTATCCCTAGTAGATTTTGGAAGCTTATCCCCAGTAGATTCTGGAAGCTTATCCCCAGTAGATTTTGGAAGCTTATCCCCAGTAGATTCTGGAAGCTTATCCCCAGTAGATTCTGGAAGTTGGTCCCCTGCAGAGTACAAATATCTCTCCCCAGCCATATTCAAAGGTTATTCCCCACCAGAGTCTAACTGGGTTATCCTCAGCAAATTGCAACAGAAAGATCATCCCCAGCAAAGTTCTTTCTATCCCTTAGCAGAGTTCATCAAAATCCCCAACCGAGCTTATCAACGGAATCCCCCAGCGGAGTTATCGTCAAAATCTCAGCGAAGCATCTCTTCCCACAGAGTAATTCCCCGCAGAGTAATCTCTTCACCAGGTTTATTCCCCAACGGAGTCATCTTCTCCTACCGGTTTATTCTTGCAATCATCTTTGTTTATCATCCCCAACGGAAACGAAGGACTCTACTCTTCAACATCAGCCCGGGATTTAACGAACTTCCCGGCATTCGTCAAGAATTCATTTTCCCAGACATAGAGACATTCATAAACATCACATTTTCATACATCATGATACATGCACATACACAATCATATCATACAATCTCATTTATGATGAGAACATCATTGCTTGATCCATATCATGCATTGCATATGACTGACCTTTATCTTTCGGGAAAGATGCAGTCAAATTCTCAAATCCAGTCAAAAGAGACAATCTAGTCAAAAGAGACAAGTCCAGTCAAAAGAGACAAATCCAGTCAAAAGAGACAAGTCCAGTCAAAAGAGACAAGTCCAGTCAAAAGAGACAAATCCAGTCAAAGAAGACAAATCCAGTCAAAGAAGACAAATCCAGTTAAATCGATTCCTAAAGATTTTTCTGACGCTAATCCAGTCAAAGAAGAAAAATCCAGTTAAATCGATTCCTAAAGATTTTTCTGATGCAAACCTATCAATGAAGACAATCTGTCAATAAAGACAATTTGTCAATGAAGACAACTCGTCAATGAAGACAATCTGTCAATGAAGACAACTCGTCAATGAAGACAATCTGTCAATGAAGACAATCTGTTAATGAAGACAACTCGTCAATGAAGACAACCTGTCAATGAAGACAACCCGTCAATGAAGACAGCCCGTCAATGAAGACAACCTGTCAATGAAGACAATCCGTCAATGAAGACAACCTGTCAATGAAGACAGCCCGTCAATAAAGACAACCCGTCAATGAAGACAACCTGTCAATGAAGACAACCCGTCAATAAAGATAACCCGTCCATGAAGACAACCCGTCAAAAGAGACAACTCGTCAAAGAAGACAAAACCTCCCCTGGTTCAGTTAAATCGATTCCTAAAGATTTTTCTGAGATAACCTGTCAGTAGAGACAACCCATCAACCTTTTGAAGTTCCAGATTCGATACCTGTATCTATCTAGGGCATATCTGTGAGCGATTTATTGTAGGTATATACCTGTAACTAGCCAGGAAAGTATCAGCATGATGAGATTGAAGATCAACACCTGTAACAGGCCAGGAAATTATCTTTCTTCCTCAGGTACGCAAGTTCTCGCTAAGGAATCTCTTACGCGATCAACATCTCCAGATGGCATCTTTAAGCCCATCTCCACTCCTATCCATCATATCTCCAAATGGAATCTGTAAGCCCATTCCCGACATCACATTGCTGATACTCCACTATATGAGTGCAAATTTCTAGGCACTCTAGTGTTCAATCATCTTCCACCTTCGGAACACGAAAGGCATGCAAGCCAATCTATATCCTCAGGTTTAAGAAAATAGAATAGGGGCAACTGTTGTACCCCAAAATTTTCCCTCCCATATTCTTCAAGATTTGTCAAGAATCATCTTCAAATGGTTCAAGATCACTCAAGAGGTTGCATAGTCCAAATACCTCTTAAGCCAGTCAAAATTAGGGTTTTGGTTCTTGCAAGGAATTTGAGGTTTTCAATGGCTCAATCAAGTCTCATGTGCCTATATACATCCTCAAGAACCTACATGCCAAGTCTCAAGACTCACAGTGCCAAATTGCACAGTCAAAAGCCCTATTTGCTCTACAGTCAACTGTAGGGGCAAAATGGTCATTTTATAGTTAAAAGTCATAATATTTGGTCAACATCTTATTTGAGTCCACAATCATCATTTTATCAAGTCTTGATCATGATTCTACAAGAATGGCTCAAAAATCATCAAGATGCAAAAAGTTACTATTTTTGGACAGTAGAAAAGTCAACTGTATCTTGACCAAGGCATAACTTTTTCATGGTTCATCAGAAAAATCCCATCCAATGCTCATTTTGAAGGGGATGACATTTCCTACAACTCATCTTCACATTCCAAGTCCAAGAAATGCTCTCACAAAAAGTTATCAATTTCTACATTATAGGTCAATTTCAAAAGTCAACAAAAATGCACTTTAAGTCAAAGACCATAACTTGAGACTGGTAAATCCAAATGACCTGGGACCCAAGGCATTGGTTAGAGGACTCAAGACCTTTCCAAAATGTCCAAGAACATGTTCATATGATCAAAATTGAGCAAGATATGCATTGGAGAAGTTGGGAAATTTTTGTGAATTTGCAAAAGTCAACTTTGCTCAAAACACCTTGTTTTTGCTAATGGGCCTCAAATTTCTTCTTGAAACTTTATCCATGATCTATGCACGACCCATCAAGCTTATTTGAACTTATTTTTATTAATTATTTGGATTTTTAATCAATTTTAATTCATTTAGTTAATTTAAATTGTAGGAAATACAAAGATTTGATTTTTCAATCTTTTTGTGAAGCAAAAGTGGTCAATATATGCTGGAAATTTCGTGTGCAAATCAAAGGGACAAGAATCTCCAAATTTATGCAAGTTTTTCCAATCAAAAAGATTCAAAAATATGTGATTTCCAATCAAATATTGAAACATCAATTCCATGGATTTCTTTTCAAGATTGTGACCTAATTCTATTCTACTATAAGTACACAAGCCAACCCTAATGCCACAGACGTGAATTTGATGCAAGAAAGCCATAACCACATTAAAAAAAAATCCAAGAAAAGTCAAAATTGTTTTCTGCATTCTAGCACGATTCAAAGCAATTTGTGGATTCAAACACGTTGCTGGGAGTGTGAGGAACATTTTGCAATCAAAACCACACGCTAAAGCTCAAGAAATACGCAAGAATAGACCCACGGTTTGCATATTATTTTCATAATCGTAACTCATGATTCATGCATATTTAATATGATTTTGTGTTTGTTTTGCATTGCTAGAACTCACAGGAAACTAATGGCATAGTTTAATTGGATTATAGTGTGCAGAATCGTAAGTTGCCATTGACAAAATCTAGGGTTCTTGAGCTTCCAAATTAGGGATTTACAGTAGAGGAAAAATTGGACCCTTTAAGACCCATGGTTGGAACCGTTGCATCCAGACGAACACAAAGCCATGCTCGCGAAACATTTATATAAATCCTAGAGCTAATCGCTATTTTTCGTTGTTGTAGGTTGTGGGGGTTAAAAACCCCCGCTATCTTTTTTTTTTTACAGGCAAACGAGGAAGACGATGATGTGTTGATGTATCATTGGTTCGTTTAAAAAATGTGCGTATTTTTTGTCTTATAGCATATGCATTAATTTTGATATATTATATTTGCTTAGTGTCATATTAACAAAAGCAAGCAAATGGTGGAGTGGTTAGGTGTGTTGGCTGGTGATCATTGGGACCTGGGTTCGATTCCCAGGTCCCCCAAAACTCTTATAATATTTTTCATAACATGTTCACATGCAGTTTCCTTAATAGTGTCTACCATGTACTGCAAACATCCAAGCGCCATGTGTCTCTAAGCCCAGATCTGAAGGCCAAGCGTGAGTGACTACCATACTTCCAGTCAACGAACATGCAGCTAATCCAAAAAGTCAAACGGACTGGCAAACGAATGGGCCTGAAAGTTGCTTTCTCACCTCCATATTGGGCCATCACCCCCCTGGTTTATTATTCCTTTTTATTTTCTTTTCCCTTTTATTTTCTTTTATTAATTATTATTATTATTATTTAATTAACTCATAAACTATTATTTTCATAATAAATTCAGTAAAACTAAAAATGTAAATATTTCTATTATTATTATTATTTATTAATTTCACTTTAATTTATTATTTTTGTAAATAAATTCTAACAAATTAATTTAGTTAATTAGGTTAAATTTGACAATTTTTGCAATAAATAAAATCCATGTAGAATTAGGTTTTGACAATTTTTAACCATGTTTTCCTTTTTTTATTTTATTTTCATTAAAATATAAAAAACTTAAAAAACATTTTCTTTTGTTTATTTAATTAGAACTAGGTTTAATTAATTGCAAAAAGGACCAAAATTCATTCTTTTCTCAAAAAAGGGTCAAAACCCTAAGGACTTTTCTGATTTAATTTCTTTTCGCACATGTTATTTTTGATTATATTTATGTAATTGCTCCGAGGATGTAATAGATAATTAGGACCCTTTTATCGCTTTATTTAAATTCCCGCAATTTAGTTTTCAAGGGTTATGTTTTTGGCGATGTAAATACCCGACGCCTTGTAATAGCGTAGATTTACTTTCCGCAATTTATTTTCCGCAAATTATTAACTGTTAACTATGCATGACAAGACTTGTTCTCAAAATAAAATCAAAACGTAGCTCACCGTGACATGTGCAAAGATAATTTAACTGAATCCTGACACACTCGCACATGCCACTCCTAGGGTACGCCTCACTTGGTTGCCTCGACGTGGTCATTGAGTATAGGGTGTTTTAGAGGTTGCCCTCCTGTCTAAAAGATCCAAGTTGCCTCGAAACGGTTGCCTCGGATAAAAAAGGATCTAAGACATTAGGGTTACCGCTAAGGCGTCCTACTATTGCTTTGGTGACCACATGTCCCTATGATCAAATTGACCCGAATAACTCCAACGACGGTGCTACCTACTTCTCAATAGTGGGATAGTACTGTCTAAAGGACATTTACACAACTTAATTCCTTTTGAGTAGGAAGGGGTTCTAAGGTACTTGCTCTTTCAAAACAAAAACAATTTTTCGCACCTACACTTTCAAATAAATGTTTTCAAACAAACACTTCATACACTCTTGAGGACAGATACAAGAGTTACCTAGAAGTTTTCAAAACAAACTTTTTCAAAACCCACAAACACAAGAAAAGCAAACTCTTTTGAAAACATAATGAGCAAGTACCTAAGAGCCCGTGGATAACCACGGATAGAAAGGGTGCTAACACCTTCCCTTTCTATAATCTACCTCCTGAACCGAGAAACATCTCGAAAAGGAATTTTGCTGTGATTTTGTCCTTTCCTTGTTGGAGAAAATAAAATACGGTGGCGACTCTTGCTTACCGCAACATTTCGCGAACCAGCATTTCAAAACAGTCAGTTCTATTTCCACCGATCACAACATCCATCTGACATATGTGCCAATTGCTCATATTCGTCAGACCAACAACCAACCTGATTGTTTTGATCCTAGCAAAAGATGCAAAAACTTCATCAAAGTCGGTTCCTTCTTTCTGAAGAAATCCTTTCACCACAAGTCTTGCTTTGTGTCGAGTTACTTCTCCTTTGGGATTCAAATTCATCTTATATACCCATTTCACATTGATTTCCTTCTTAACTTGAGGCAGTTCAAATCCTTCAATACCTCAGCAACATTGACTTATTCGACATTTGTATAGAAAGCATATTGTACCAGCTCTCCTTCATTATTGACCACATCGTCTGATGTAATCACAGAATCCTATAACCTTGCATTTATGCGTCTCGTTCTTTGAGATCTGCTCGGGCCTGCTTCACCTATGATTTCTTCTTGTTGAACTTTTTCTCTTTTGACTTCGGTGGTTGGTTCTTCACATAAGATTCTCACTGAATCCTTGTTTACATTTTCAGTCCACTATCATTCCTAAAGCTCAAATATGATCACGTCCCTGCTGATCACTAATTTCTTATTCACTGGGTCAAACAACTTGTATCCACCAGTTGAATGATATCCTATAAGGATCATTTGACTTGAATTATCATCAAGTTTTTTCTCAACTTATCTGCCACGTGTCTATATTCTATAGATCCAAATACCTTCAAATGACTTAAGCTAGGTTTAACACCAAACCAATATTCTTCTGGAGTCATTCCTTCTAGCTTCTTTGTTAGACATCTGTTCAGGATGTATGTTGTAGTCGACACAGCTTCACCCCAAAACTCTTTAGGTAAATGCTTTTCTTTCAACATACTTCTCACCATATTCATGATGGTTTGATTCTTCCTTTCTACAAGTCCATTCTGTAATGAAGTGTAAGGTGGCACCACCTCATGCATTATCCCTTCTCTCTCTCACACATAACATGTCAAAGTATTTTGACACATGTTCTCCAACACCACCAGTCCTCAAAATCTTGAGCTTTCGACCACTTTGTCTTTCGACCATAGACTTAAACTTGGAAAATACTTCGATCGCTTCACTTTTCTTCTTGATCAGGTAAGTCCATAGTTTTCTACTAATATTATCTATAAATGAAACCAAGTATTTGTTACCTCTAGTAGAATCCACTTGGATAAGACCACATACATCAGAGTATATGATTTCAAGAATTTCCTTCGACCCGCTTCCTGCATCCTTGTTGAAGTTGGTCTTGTGTTGCTTCACCTAACACATTCATCACACACTTCGTTTGGAATGTTAATTTATGGTATCCTTGGAATCATATTTCTTCTTTTAAAATCTCTAGTGTCTTTAAAGTTGAGATGGCTAAGTCGATAGTGTCATATCCATTCATCCCAGCTAGCTTCAATCATAAGGAACTTGTGCTCCATCACATTAATTTCAATCTTAAAGATTCTATTATGATACATAGAACCTTCCTCTTTAGTCGTGAACTCTCATCAACTTGTATTCAATCGATAACTTGTAGTTTTTTTCAACCAACAGCCATATACTTAGTATATTACTTTTCATACCTGGTATATACAATACATTGGAAATCACTGACTTTTTGATATATTTCCTTATAACCAAAACATCATCAATACCTTCAGTTACTAGAGTATTGTCATTTGAAAATTTCACCATGTTCTTCATTGAGGGCTTTATGTTGACAAACAAATCTTTCCTTCCAGACATGTGTGATGAGCTTCTTGAGTCCAAGTATCATTGGTCCTTGAATCTCTCTTCATATATTGTTGTGATCATCAAGATCATCTCTTCTTCTTCATGTTTTATAAACTTTACATCACTTTCTTGGTTCTTTTGTTTTTCTGAATAATCACTAGAGTAGTGACCATACTTCTGACAATTAAAACACTAAATATGACTTTTGTCAAATTTTCGACCACCATATCTTCCTTTACATGCAACACCACATCTTTGGTTGCTTTGATACGAGGGTCTTCTTTGGTTCGACTTTAATACCCAAAATTTGTCCTACCTCTTTATAAGGATCATTTGGCTTATGCATCTCGCACTTTTCTCATGTGCATAACTTCCATTAGGTCATTTTGCACGTCATGCATCATTCGTCAATAATTTGGAAAGGGATCTATGATATTGTGGAATTAGGGTTGTTGTATTGCTTTAATCTTCGTGTAAGGCTTTTAATTGGGTTCCTTGTCAATTATGGTTGGAAGCTAAGTTTTTAGGATCCCAGTTACCATAGAATTTTCTTCATCAAGTTACCAGGACTCTTGGATCATGGAGTAGAGTTTATTTCTCTACGCTTGGATTTGTTAGGAGAATCAAGTATTGACTCTTCAATCATCATGGGTTTTCTTTCTCAACATTTGGTTTTACCATTATTTGAGGTTTGGTTCATAATTTTTGGGGTCACAAGTTATTGACTTAGAGATTTCATGCAAGATGTGAGGAGGACATGGTGTACTATTAGACCATGTAATATTGGAATGGATATTGTTGCGACTTTGGAGAAAATCCTTATCAATTTTCTTGTTGGTTATCATCTTATATGATACTTGTTCAAGATTCAAACAGAATGATATCATGCATATGGAAATCAATTTGATAACATTATTCAAAGTTTCGTTCAAACGTTAGGAAAAGTTCATAAGCATTTTCATGGAATCCAAGAAGATAATCTTCATTCAATATTATTTCAAAGATTCATCAAATCCATCTAAAATTCTACAATCAAAAGACATTATTTAGTGATATAATGGCATCATTATAGGAATGAAGGTTTCGATAAAAAATTTCACCAAAGTCCACGTGAATATCTTGGCTTTCATCTTATCTTATAATTCGAGAAAGATTTAAGATGCTATAAGGGTTACAAAATTGAAATGGAATTCAAAACATGCTTCAAGTTCTTCTCACGACCAAGTCATCACAGCAAGATCCCTTCTTCGGGCCTTCCTTTTCAGAACTGACAGGATTGTTTTTGTACACTTCCAAAAACTGCACAAATAGCTCTACACATACTGATTAGCACTAATTAAAGTCAATAAAAAACCAGCCAGCCTTGTATCATTTAGAAACATAAATATTTTTAAACCAGAAAATCATTGAAGAAGCAGAAAAAACCGCAAAACCAATTCCATTACCTTCCACAACAAATAAACTACGGTCATGTTCATGGAAGACGTCAGCAAATCAGAAATCCAGGGAACCGTGAGTTTGGAATTCAGAAAATTAGAAACAAATATTGTGCCCTGCACATATCAGAAAATCAGGAAAGTAATAGAACTTCATACTATAATAGAAAAATAACTACCAGTAACCGAAACTAACAGTTTTGCAACCGACTTCACAACAAAATCATATAACTGTTTTTAACAGAAAAAGTTCCTAGCCTCATACCTCTAACCAACTGTCAAAACAACATCTAACAACTCAATAACTAACTACTAACTGATTCCATAACCTCCTAACTGCTTCTAACTACTTCTAACAGAATATATAACAAAAAAAAAGAGGAGGAGGGATATGATTCATTCATAACAGGAAAAAGTCATAGAAAGTTCACTAGAAAAGAAACTCACCTTTCAACCTCACTCTCTGGGGGATCTCCACCTTCCATCATCATCTTTAACCTTCATTCTCAATCTCCATTCTCTCTCTACAAATTTCCATAATCTATGCTATCTTCATCTGAACCCTCTGCAAATTCCCCTTTCCTCTCTGCAAACCTTCATTCATCATCATTCTTTGAATCTGCTGAAGAATCACCACACGAAAACTCTCCTCTGATTCTGCAACTCTTTCTCTCACTTTCCATCTCCATCAACCACCACCTTCGACCATCCTTCTTCCTTCATCATCACTAAATTTCCATCTTCAACAACCTAATATCATCATCTTCATCACCACATCATCAATTTGCAAATCGCATATTCAACAACATCATAATTTCTCTCCAGAATTTCTATAAACATTAACGCAACAACTATTTCACTGATCAACAATGAACAACAACTCAACGCGTTAACAACTCTTCATTAACAAAGAAATACGCAAATAGAGTAGAAGTCAAAATCAAAGAAAATTAGAAGAAGAATCAAGAACGAACATACCTGAGTTGAAAACAAGGTGTTGAATTGCGACGAGGAAGGAGATCGCGACGAAGATCAGAGAAGGAGTAACTGTGTCTCGCGCCACAACTGAATCAGAAACAATGAGATGAATCAGCTGGAATAGAGTATGAAGCGAATCGAATGGAGTTTGGTATGGCGGTTGAATGATGAAGCTAGAACAGAGTCCGAAGCAAAGACATGGAGGTGAACAATGTTGTTTTACAAGATGAAGAAGAAGAGTGAAGTCACTATGTTTTTTCAAACCTAACACAACTTCTTTACTCTTGGATTTTATTTACTTTATTTTATATTTTAATAACATCTTGAATTTGAAATACATAAAAGATGATAGGAAATTGGAATATGCTTGGACCAATCTACCCTCGTCCTTGGCCCAAATGGAATTTTTTGAGAGCATGTGGATTGTGCAATAAATGGCTAATGCACTCATTCAGATTGGGCTTAACATCAATTCAGTTGCTTGTAATATTACCCCTGGATGTAACTATGCACCCCCAATGTCTTGGAATTTGATTTCTACATCAATTTTCTTTCCATTTTTTTGTTGATAAAAAATGATACAAAACAGTAGAATATTTTAGAATTGATTTTAGCATTTTTCCTTAGAATTTTATTGAAACTTTGTCATTATTTTCCTTCACTTTTCATGATTAATTTTGTGATAGAATATTGATGCAACTTAGGCGATATACAATGCTTGAGAATTCATTTGTTTGGTCACTAGTGTGAAGCTTCTCTAGAGTTTTCTCTTTGCTTGCATGGTTTCTAAGAGACAACAGACCTTCTCTGTTAGGTATCATCACAACTTCATTTTTTCCTCATTCTCGCACTTTATCATATTTCTTTACTGCTTTTCTAGAGATCATGAGAAGTAGGGCTTTACTGCTTTCTGATGCTATGAGAAGTAGGGTAGAGATGTATGAAGGGGATCTCTGTTACTTATTATGTTAGGAATCCCTCTGGTTTATTGAAAGACCCATTTAGGGCAATTATGCATTGTGTGCTTTCTATGTGCTATTTTTGTTTGTTTAAAACCCTACCTTTGAAGTAGGTATTTTGCACGTGTGTTTATATTTGTGCCCGCATGTGTTACGAATGACAACTCCTCAAAAATAGGCGAGCGAGGAGGGTTCACAATCAACCCCCAGAATTTCGTTTGTGTCATCCTTAGCTCGTGACGCACCACAATGCTTCAGAGTTGTAGCTGCTCTTGTTATCAAGTTGTCAAGTATGGAATGGTTTTGCAATCAAATCCACACGCTTTGTAAGGAGTTCACACTGGCCGATGTTGATACTCCGTGATTGTTCATATTGCCTTTTATTGTTTACCTTAATATCTTATATCTTGGTTATGTGTTTAGTCGCTTTGGACATCACATTTTTGTTTTACATCATACTCCTGCTTGTTTGTCATGGGTGATACACTCCCCTTGGCTAAAGCATTTCACTTCTTTTCTTTACCATTTTTCGCGTGTTCTCTTTCTAGTTTGATTATTTTTATCCTTGTACATACCATGTTCCCTTAGGACGCGCTTGTTCCCTTCGGATGCAAGTTAGACCTTAGGTTGCAAACTATGCATGCTAACATTAGGTAGACGTTTCCCTTTTGTTAATCCAAACTGTAGGGCTACCATTGTATGATAACATTAGGTTTAGAAATAGGCTAATCTTCCGTAGACTCTTTTTTTCCCTTTAGCATCCGCATTTAAAACTAAAACTTTCCTTTTCTTAGCAAATCATAAAACATGTTAATCACACTTAAATCCTTTTTCAAGGTAATGAAACACAAACCAATCAAATGTGGCATCTTGCCTTAAGGGCGTAACTCAAAACCATTTTCAAGTAAGGACATGATTAATTTACTTTTGTGCCAACGCGTGATTTTCCAAAGGTCGAGCTGCAGAAGAAGGCGGAATTAACATTATTCATAAAAACATAAGACAAACAAAAACATGTGAGCCGAACTACAGTAACTCTGATTCCTCAAAAAGGATATGTAGGCATTGGGGTAGGGCCCAAGCAAGAACAACTTTATTTTCCCTACATTATCTTCTCATTTCTTTTGCATGCATTCTTCCTCAATAGTATAATAAACAGTAAGCATAGATTGAACACACCCATAAGATAGATAGGTAGAGTGGATACCATAGAGTACTACGGGCGTGTGGGGTGCTAATATCTTCCCCTCGCGTAACAGGCTCCCTTATCCGATCTCTCGGTCGCAAGACCGTGACTTCTCCCTTCTCAGGTTTTCTCGATGTTTACCTTTCCCTCCATGTGAAATAAAAGATGTTCGATGGCGACGTTATTTTTTGATGATTTTTAGCCGGTTGTTTCATCGACCAATTTCATTCCCGCTGGTTTCCTCGACTAGTCAAATTGTTGTAGCCCCATCTACCTTTACTTACGAACCACTTTCCTTTTCCTTTCTTTTCTCTTGTTGGTTGATCCCGTAAATCCACATAACTCTTCGACTAGTCGGCAGCTCTTTCAACCATTCTTTGTTCATGAGATTCAAGCATCCCTTGAAGCTCTTCCTTCGTCAATGTCGACAAATATCTCGACTCTTCTATGGAAATTACCACATGGTCAAACTTTGGATCCAAAGACCTCAAGATCTTTGCAACAACTGATCTTGTTGTTAACGCTTCTCCACATACTTTGATTTGATTCACTAGTTTCGTAACCCCGGTGAAGAAATTAGTTATGCTTTCACTTTCTTCCATCTGAAGCAATGCCTACGTTCTTTTATGAGTTTGTAACGTCACCTCTTTCACCTTTTCAGCGCCTCCAAACAATTTCTCCAGAATTTTCCATGCTTCTTTTACTGATTCAACATCACTTAGCTTCTCAAAATTGTCTAAATCAACATATTGATGAATTATAAAGAGAGCTCTATAATCTTTCTTTTTCAATTCTTTATGTGCTGCCTTTTCTTCATTTGTTGCTTCTTCTGCAAGTAGTGATACACCTTCTTTCACAAGATCCCAAAGATCTTGATAATAGAAAACCACATTCATCTGCTTGCACCAATTCTCATAATTGTGACTCTTCAGAATCTGAAGACTCGCCGAAAATGCCCATTTAGATTATTCATTGCCATCAATATTGCTTGCCTTGAATCGCTCAGTCAGAGCTCTAGATACCAGATGTTGAAATTAAACCCAAAACTTTGAGTAATTCTGAATCAATCTTGATGGACAAGTTCAATCAACTCAGTGGAAATCTAATGTTTTTCATTTTTCACTTGAGTGAATTAACCAACCTTGGTTACAAGATGACTCTGAACAACAATTAACAATGGAGAAAGAAATAAAATAGAACTGGAGAAGAAGAAGAAGTTATAGTTTGTGTGGTACCCCAATTTTTTCCCCTAAAACATCCTCATCATACCATGTTAATTCCATCACAACAAGATCACATAAGGGCTTTTGGTTCTCCTCTCGATATTTAGCTTTGCTCTTTGAGGAATCACCAAACACCTTGACTTGTTTTCTTTTGTGATCATGAATATTTTGTCTTGATTTTCTTTATAATTAATAAAATGCAATGTTGGTTTATCTTACTTGTTGATAATGTAGGTAAAGGCAATGTGGCTCAGCAAGTTGATCCATGGGTTCATGAGTTTTTTTCCATGCCCTAGTTAATAAAGATTGAGAAATTCAAACCTCACCATTGGATTTGTTTTGGAATAAATGTCATGGAAAGGTTTATTTTGGTTCACTACATTTCCAAGTTATCAAATTTATTCAAAATTACAAGGGGTTGATTGAAG
Organism: Vicia faba; assembly: GCA_948472305.1. Classification (NCBI taxonomy): domain Eukaryota; kingdom Viridiplantae; phylum Streptophyta; class Magnoliopsida; order Fabales; family Fabaceae; genus Vicia; species Vicia faba. The sequence continues at coordinate 530,309,377 of OX451735.1, read as the reverse complement.
AAGTTGTTATGGTTGGACAAAGCCTTGTTCCCATTGGTCAGAAGTGCATATTTCTCTCAATTCTCAAGATATGGAAGTGTTTTTTGTGGCTATGAGATCTCATTTTCATACTCAATAACTTACATTTACAAAGCATTTGTGTTGGTACAAGAAGTTTGTTCAAAATTGTCAAAGTTCCTCAAAGCATTCTCTTGATCTACGAGCTAGGGTTTTGAACTTCAAAGAAACATATCTTGCTCATCTTTTGGTATTTTTGAGTGATTATAAATACATCCTTCTCCTAAAATGGTTATCAACAAATCACTTCAAAAGTTCCAAGGATTTTTCATGTGGAAGAAGCTTGGTGATGAAGAAAGATTACAAGTCCTCCAGATGAACCCCCATTTTCCTATGTGTGACTTCAGATGATCATGACTTGCTCAATTTTTATCACCTTGAGCCCACTCTTCTTCCATAATGATCTTGAGGATGTTAACTTTATGCCTTCTTTTATATGAAAAGTGAGAAAATGGACGGAAGATGCCCTAAGGATACAAACGATTATAGGTCATTCCATGATTTTTTGCCAACTTCAACAATTCATAACTCTCACATTTTTGGAGATTTTGAATGGTTCAAGTTTCAAAATGTCATTCAAGAAGTCTATTTCATACCATCTTTTTTGGTCAAGAGCAAATTCCAAGAGGAAGGGCATGTTTGGATGCAAAACATTATAGGTCACTTTTGAAGAAAAACTTGAAATATTTCTAAGTATGGAAAGTCAACCTTTTTTCCCCAACTTTGACTCAATGCAACTTTCAGCTCAAGCATCCATTTGATTCCATTATTTTTCCATTACAAAGCTTGTAACCTCATCTTTACAAAGCAACAAGAATCATGCCTTAAGATCCCTTGAGATGAGAATGCCATTGGATTGAACATGGTACCTTGAAACTAAAGTTTCTTCATAAGTCAGAATTTGAAATCATTGGTTTAGCTTCTAAACACTTTGTTTCTGCGCATTTTTGCCTCTAAACATGATTAGTGAACTTCCAGAAGTGATTAGCACAACAAAACACGTGTTTTGGATGAGTTTTGATCAAATTGGAAGTCACACTTTTCTTGTTTGCAACTTCACACGATTTCCCTTCAAACTTCATCATTTCACACGCTTGGACATTCCATTTGATTCCATATAAATAGAGGGTCGTCCCCCATTCATTTCTTAAGCTTGGATATCCAGAATCACCCTGCCAAACTTGTTCCATAACTCAAAATTCTGCTACTTCAAAATCTGCTTTCAAGCCTTTTTCAATCCAGTTTTTCCATCAATTAACCTTCCTCGATCTTCCCTGAAGCTAACCATATAATTACATTCAAGAATCGTGCCTTAGATTTCTCCATAGAAATCCAGTTTCAGAGCTCTGCAACTCAACTTCAATAGGTAGATTCCTTCATCAATTCTTCAAAACTTTGATATCATTGTGATGCTCTCATTACCCTGGTTCTAGTCGCAACACTTACTTTCATCTAGAATCTTGTTTTGACCACCGAATTTCAAATCCCTTTTCAAAATTTTCCTTCCAATTTGCTTGAGCTATAGTTTATATAAATTTGCCGTGAAGGTGTGGTTGTCTTCGTCTTGAAGAGATGAAGCGAATGACATAGGTCTGAGCTTCTGATTTTACAGTTTGAGAGACCTACAATTCACGTTGGTTGGAGGTTGAAGATGACCAACGTGTCATCTTCCAACCAATGATGGCACGCCACTTGTATTTTTTGAAATCTGATTTAATTAATGATTCAATGCATTACCGACTAAAGTCCATAACATGCACAGCGCGCCAGGTCCACTTGATATGTTTACTAACGCGTTTTGACATTGATCAGATGGCCCATATTTTTTTAGTTTTTATTTTCTTTTCTGGTTTTTATATTTAATTGTTTTAAATTTCAAAAAATCATAGAAAATTCATTTTTAGTCCAAAAAATTTGAAAGAATTATGATTTTTTTTCTCTTTCTGATTTTATTTTTTACAATTTTATTTTGTGTTTTGGTATTTTTTATAAATTTTCACTTTATTTGATTTGTTTTAAATGTTTAAAAATACTTTCATGCATTTTTAAATTCTAAAAAAAATATGGAATAATCCAATGATATTGTGACAAATATTAGTGACCTCACTTATTTTTTATTTCTGACTTTAGTATTTTTTTATCATTTTTGGTTTATTTTACTCATTTCTTTTAATTTTAAAAAATAGTTTATGACTTTAAAAAATCACCAAAAAATTTATAAAAATGTTTGAGTCTATTTCTTATTTTTCTACGGTCTTACTTTTTATTTCTTGATTAATTTGAACATAGTTAATATTTTTATCCCTTATTTCTATTTAAATATTTCTAAAACCTTTTTTAATATATATATTAAAATGCAATATTATTTTGTGATTATTTTCTGGCTAATCTTGGGTTGAATTTTTTATCATGAACTTTATTAACATCATTGGATCCATGGTGTTGAGTTTAACTCCACAAAAATGGATGAATGATTTTAATAATAGTTTGATTAAATTTTAATTCAAATATGGTTTGTATATTCTTTCCCACTCCTCTTCATCACATCCCCTTCTTATTGCACTAAGTGTTATTAGAGAATGATCTTTATATCATGTCTCAAGACAAATGGTGCATAGATTGTTATTGACCGACCTCAAAATAGGTGCGACTTCTATATAAGTCCACTTACGATTGCTTAACATAGCGCTAAATTTTGTCCCGATTCGAACAAATGATCATTCGTGGCCCAAACCCATGTTTGCAAGCCCAAGTATGTTAATTTGACCCCTTTGATCCAACAACCTTGATATTCATTGTGTGGAGGCTTTGGTTCTACCGATCCTCTAATGGATCTACAACACTTTTGGTCAACGCGGATCACTTAAACATTATTGCTCATTAAATGATACTTTTGAGGATTCAAAATGGATGATATACTTGACAAAAAGCAAATGCAACTTGTTGTGTGGAGGCTTTGGTTCTACCAATCCTCTAATGAGTTCCAAATGCAAGTTTCAAGATGATCATCCAACTAACCACTAATCACTAATAATTGATTTTACCTTTTGTTTTTACTTTATGCCCTTTTATTTTTTATGCTTTATTCCCCATTTACTTTAAGCATTACATTTCATGCCTTTTTTTAATATTTTGCTCACTTGAGCATTTATATTCTTGTTATTTTTATTTTGCTCACTTGAGCTTTTCTTTTATCTTTTAAGACGCCTAATAATCAACATGAACCATAAAAATCTTTAATGATACTTGGACTATTTGGTTACTATCCTTGGCATCATGGCGTATTGGTCTTCTTGGACTTAGGGTTAGAAACCTTGGCCTATATTGGATACCTTGTGACCTTAATTGATATTTTGTATGAAGTTCTTGAGGTTTACCTCAAGACATTGGGTTGCTTGTTTGTTTTGTGTGCAGGTTATTATGATTACATACCTTGTTTGTAATATGGAATTCACCCGTATACAGCCGTTACTCTGCCCAATTTTTGTGAAGACTTGATACACTTGAAGTTTGTTTCTCTCAAGAGGTCTAATATCTTTGCTTGCTTGGTTTCAATCCAAAGAATGGGAATTTTATCTTGACTCATATTGTCAAGTATTGGCTTCTTGTTGGTTATATGGTTCCTATCAATAGATTTTACCTTATGCATTAGGATAGTCTCTTCTTCTCCTCCCATCTTCTTAATTTTTAAAAAAAAAAACTTCTTCCTCCTTTTGAAAACTCTTCTTGTTTCTTTTTAAACTTGAACCACTTTCATAATAAACTTGGATGTAGGTCCATGCATTTTCAAAGACTTTTCATAAATAAAATTCAATCAATTTAATAAAACCTTGACATTTTTTTAAGAAGACTAAATGTCAATCAATCATTTCAAGCCATTTTTCCACTTTGGCTTTTTATTTTAAAACCTTTCTCAAAATATTAGACTCTTGTCTATACTTGTAGTGATGCAAACAACTATACTTCCACAATATGTAGTGAAGAGAGATATTTTCCACTTGGGTGTTGAGTGAGGCATTGTTGATTTTAAAATCCAAGCCATATCCTCCACTTTGAGATGATGCAAATTTTCCTTTCTCATGATTGTGTGTAGTAAGTATGTTTTCCACATGGACAATGATGATGATGTCTTATCTCATAAAATTAACTAACACACTTGTATTTTAAATTTTTTTTAAAGAGGAACTACGTGTGCCCTGATCCCCTATTGCACGGAATGTGGTATGTAGGCACTAAAGATTCACAACTGCGGTGGGTGCAAAAATCATAAAAAATAAATTTATTTTCTCACCTCCACCATCTATTTTTATACAACATTTCATAGCCAAAATATACATATTTTTTACAAAGTGGTTCCTACGGAGTACCGTAGATGTTTAGGGTGCTAATACCTTCCCTTTGCATAACCAACCCCCTTACCTAGAATCTTCCCCCTCTTTTTGGGTTATTCGCTCTTTTCCCATTCCTTTGGAAACAATAAAGCGCGGTGGCGATTTTTAATTTGATTTGTATAAGTCTAGTCAATCTAATGGCTTAGTCTTAAACATTTCTACCGCTAAAGAAAAATGGCAACTTCACTGGGGAAAGATTGACCTCTTGCTGGTCCATCCCTAAGTTGGTTAAACCTATCTTTGTTTATATTTGTATATGTGCTATTGTTGTTATATATTATATGTTGTATATATGTTTGTCTAGACTTTCCTGGTTTTGAGGGTGCTTGGTGATTACTCATAAGTCCTATACACGGACTTGGGAAAACTTTAAGATAGGACAGACAGTATAGTCATGTTAACTTTGAGGGAGTAATCCCAAAAAAGGAGGCATGAGATCCCCCACTCAGTGGAGGCCCATTTGATTGTGGTTTCGTTTACCGAGTAATTGGGAAGACGTGCTGCTTTCGACCTAGGAGCCTGCTGAAGCCGAGGACCGTAGAATACCTAACCCATCTTGGCCTTTTAGGTGTAGTACGAAAGCTATGACAGAGTAATCCGGAAATAGTTGTCACACGATACTATGCTCGGACGAGTTTTTCTTGAGAATATTACTAATTACTGAGTCAATCGGGAAGTTAGTAATATCCGAAGGAAGGATGTAGACTCTGGGAACCTTTAGAACCTTGTTCGGTAGGTGACAACTTTTACACCAATACCTTATGGGTAGTACCTTCGACCTAATGCTCGTGACGTTGAACCTATGAACCCTATATGTGTGATCTTGTGTGTGATTGTTGCATCAGGAATCCATGCACTCATAAGCATCTTTTGAAGAAATATTGTTTCAAGGGATTTGAAAGTTGAACATCTGTGAATATCTCAGGTACTCTTTAACCATGGATTCTGGAAAAAGAAATATCAGGAAGTACAGTTTCAAGGATCCCAAGATAGATGAATTGATCAGTTTAATTCCCGAGATTGAGTGTTCTACAGATTTTCGGAAGAAGTATGGATCCATCATTTCTCTCATGAAGTTGAAGATGAAGGAAGGTATTCTCTCGACCATGGTCCGGTTCTATGATCCGAGGTATCATTGCTTTACTTTTCCCGACTATCAGTTGATGTTTACACTAGAGGAGTACTCTTATCTATTGGATTTACCTATTACTAGTCGTGTTCCTTTTACTGGCTTGAAGGATGAGCCAAAATCACATGAGATTGCTGCTTTGATCCATTTGGGGAAGTATGAGATTGAAGCCCATATGACTACTAAAGGAGGGATTAGGGGATTACCAACTCAATTCTTATTGGAGAAAGCTTTCTACTTTGCCAGGATGAAGATTACAGTCGCTTTTGAGCCCATCTTTGCTCTACTTGGTTACGCGTTGTTCTTATTTCCTAATGTGGACAAGTTTGTTGACGTTAATGCTATCAGGACCTTCATGATTGGAAACCCAGTTCCTACGTTGTTGGGTGATGCTTATTACTCTATTCATCTTCGGAATTCTTATCATGGATGGATGATTATATGTTGCACGACTTTGTTGTATCGGTGGTTTATCTCTCATATGCCTCAGTCTGATGTTTTTTGGGATGTCAAGAAGGAACCTCGTTGGGCTCCTAAGATCATGGCACTTACTCACTCGGGTATTTATTGGTATCATCGAGCTTACCAGGATATAGAGATTGTTGACAGTTGTGGTAGTTTCCCTAATGTACCTCTTCTCTGTACAAATGGAGGAATTAACTATAACCCTATTCTTGCACGACGATAGCTTGATTATCCGATGAGGGATAAACCAAATAGTATTCATTTGAGTAGTTTCTTTCTGAAAGAGGGATAAGACCATAGGGAAGCTAGGGAGAAGATTGCGAAGGTCTGATGTCACATTCATAAGAAGAGTAGGAAATACTTGGTACCTAGTGGTGTTGTTTCTTTGGAGCCATATCTTCAGTGGGTCCAAACGAGAGCTATTCAGTTGAAGATGTCGTATTCCCGGGAAACACCTATGCCTGATTTATTTGTGAAGGCCACTCCTCCCTTATTAGATGATCTAGAAGAGCTACAACTTTCTTTAGTCAGGATGCAACATGAAAAGGATGCTTGGAAGAATAAGTGCCAAACTGTAGAGATTTCCTATAGAGCGAACTTGAAGGAGAAAGATGAGTTAATTGAGATCCTTGAGAGACGGGCTGTAGAGACTATGGAGAGGCAAGGGGATTTATTTTCTCCTAAGCCTCAGTCAGATGCAAGTTGCTCACTTCCTGATTTAGGTGATTGGAAGAAGGTTGCCACCAGGTATGCGAAAGAAAACCAGAGGTTGAAGGCTCAGATTGCCAGGCTCACAGGGAAGCGCCAGCGTGTAGAGTGATCTCCATCAGCTTCGCTTCTCAGGGTTTTAGACTTTATTTTCATCTTATACTTGGTATTGTTGAGACTTGTAATCCATTTTGAAATTGTTATAATAAAAATTTTCAGTATTTTCAAATGCGTTATTACTTTGATATTTGCAACGTGTCCATAAATTTTGAATCCCTTGAAATATTAAATAAAATAAAATCATGTGCATTGCATATTATGCATCATATTGCACATATTTCTTGCATTTGTTATGCATATCCAGGTGTCTTACCAAGCTTATTTACTTTTTTCAGCAAGCTGACTCATCACTACAACACTCGGGCTAATTTCATAAAGAAGATGGACAACTTAGAACAAGAGAATCGCGAGCTGCGCGGGGAGGTTTCTGATTTGAAGGCCGGCATGGACAATCTTACTGATCTGATGGAATCTCTGGTGGCTGCTCAGAATCAGCCACCAAGTGTTCAACCTCAACCAAAAAGGGTTACTACTGAAGCTCCGGCTGTTCTTACGTATGCTACTCCAGCTGTTGCTCAGAATCGCATGCCTCAAGGTTACCCATGGGGAATGCCAGAGAATTTTGTGCCTGAAGGTTTCAACCTTGGTCCTCAAGATACTCCAGTTGTTCAGACTATTGTTACTCCGGCACCTCCTGTGGTGCATGCTGCTCCTGCTGCACCTACTTCGGTGAATATGGTTCCGTTTTTTAACGATGATGTGTGTCGTCCTTTCCCTCCACCGGGTGAAGACTTTGGTCTTTATGATAGAATGGATGATTTTCAAGAACAGTTTGACAAGATGCAGAGGGAGATGAAGGCCCTCAGGGGAAAAGATTTATTTGGGAAGAACATGAATGAATTATGATTGGTCCCAAATGTCAAAGTGCCTGCGAAGTTTAAGGTCCCGGAGTTTGAGAAATACAAGGGAAACACTTGCCCTCGTTCCCATCTGGTGATGTATGTAAGGAGAATGTCTACCCATACTGATGATCAGTGTCTGCTGATTCACTTTTTTCAGGATAGTTTGACCGGTACCCGCGCTGAAGTGGTATATGAGTTTGGAGAGTGTCAACATCCATACTTTCAATGACTTGGGAGAAGCGTTCATCAAATAATACAAGTACAACATGGACATGGCGCCTGACCGTGATCAACTCAGGGCCATGGTTCAGAAAGATAGGGAATCATTCAAAGAATATGCACAGAGATGGCGTGAGGTTTCCGCCTAAGTGATTCCTCCCATGGAAGAGAAGGAGATGACTAATATTTTCTTGAAAATGCTGGGTGCTTTATACCATGAGAGGTTGGCAGCGAGTGCGCCAAGTGACTTTATTGAAATGGTAGGTATGGGTATCCGCTTAGAAGAGGCTGTAAGAGAGGTCCATTTAACGAGAAGTGAAGGATCTGGAGGTGTGTATAAGCCATGTTATGGGTTTACCAAGAAGAAGGAAGGGGGTGCAAATGCAGTTATGCAAGAGAGGAGAGTTAATACTCCTAGAAGGAATTCTCAGCGTCATCAGCATGTCGCCTCAGTTACTCCAGTTGTGGGTGTAACTCCAACTACCATTGCCTATCAGAGACCATCCCAACAAGGGAATCAAGGGTATAATCAGAGAAGGGAGAGTTATGACCCTATTCCTATGAGCTATACGGAATTACTACCGGCATTGATTCAGAAAAAGTTGGTTCAGACCTGACCACCTCCCGCTGCATCATCACCATTGCCTTGGTATTACAAGGCAGACCAAACATGTGCTTTTCATCAGGGAGCACCAGGGCATAATGTTGAGAATTGTTATCCTTTGAAGACTGAGGTGCAGAAATTGGTGAAGTCTGGTATTCTATCTTTCAAGGATGTGGGCCCTATTGTGAAAGACAATCCTCTACCCAAGCATGAAGGAGTAAATGTTGTGAATATGGTGGCCGAATGTCTAGGTGACTTTCGGATTTTTGATATTAATCTGGTTAGAGGAGATTTGGTGAAAAATCACGCAGACCTCTATGAATTTAGCTACTATACACATGACCATTCCGGTTGTGCTATCTGCAGTACAGACATACAGCGTTGCGATAAGATAAAGGTTGTTTTACAAGAGATGATAGATGAGGGCTTCATTTACATAATCGGGCCTAGGATAGAGTATAAAGAGCAGGCGAATATGGTTTTTGGATGTCTTGTAGAATTCAAAATTTTTGATGTAGAGCATATGAATGAGGATCTGGTACAATTGCATGCTACTTTCTACCATTTGGATGGTCAGGTGGAACACCAGTATGGATCCTGCCGAATTTGTTGTTGTTGTACCCCAAAATTTTCCCTCTCATTTCATCAACATTTCTCATCACAAGACTCTTGGAATTCAAGATCAAGCTAGGGTTTGCTCTGCTCAAGACACCTCCTTGCACTGTTAACCTAAATTAGGGTTTGAGTTTGCTCAGTGATGTTTTGACCTACAATTCCCAAATTGACTTTCATACTTCATGCTGGACTCACAAGTTTGTCCATACCAAGTTTCAAGCCTTGATTCAAATTTTTGCCCAGTCGACAGTTGACCTAGAAATCAGCTGTGTTGGGGAAAAAGTCAACTGTGGCCAATTGATAGTCAAACCTCATGAAATTTGATTCACATAAACATTATGAACTCATATGAACCATTTGATCAAGTTTGGATCATAATTCCACAAGAAATTTGATTAGATCACCAAAAGGGCAAAATGGTCATTTTTAGGGTTTTGACTGTACAAAGGCAATTTTTGACTGTTTGACCTAGCCAATGGAAAATCAAGCTCAACCATGGACTCAAGGACTCAATAACATTGTCTTGACCCATTCAACAAGTTCAAAAGATCTCAAATGCATAGGATTGATTGATGAATTTTTCAGTCAACTGATCAAAATTTGACTGTATACTAAAAAGTCAAACTTTGATTTTTTTTGGGTCAAAATCAAGTGCCAAGGGTCATTTTTCATCAAGACATGTCAAATTATGAAACTTTTTCATCAAGAAACCCAAAAATGCAAATTAGGGTTTAAAATGGAAAATTTTCATAACTTAGAATTTTTCTAAGTTATAAAATTTTCTTATTTTTTCCTAACTTTGTCCCATTTTTTCACCAAGATGCAAATGGATTCAAACAAAACTTACAACATGAAAGTTGTAGTCCATCACAAAGTATACAACTTTGATTCACAAAGTTTTCTCAAAATAGGATTGTATCTCATGTTATGATTTTTGGAACAAGGGTACCTAAAACTTTTAACTTAGAGAAATTTTGCCCTAGTTTAGGCAGGATTTTGACCCATCTTCTTGGCCATTTTTCACTTAGTTCTACTTGGAGTTTCAAGTTTCATTTCAAATATGGATTATAGTACATGTTACAATCTTTCCAAATTCTCCAAGAACTCCTCAAACACCCTTGTGGTTAGGGAGAATCGAATGCTTGAAGTTGGCAAAAACTCACTTTGATCCATGGCCAATACATGTTCATACCAAGTTGCAAATCTGACCAAGATAGCTTAGTACATGATTACAGGCCTTTAGACCAATTTACACTCCAAAATTGAATGCAAATACATTGGATATTGGCATTTTCTGATCAAGAGAGCTTTGAACAATGAACATTGCCATTTTAAGCATAAAGGGCACACTTCCATTTTCATAAAGGGCACTTTATGTCAAATTGCTTTTCTTGAGCCTTGGACTTTCTTCCTTTGTAGAAAACAAGCTCCAAAATCTTAGGCATAGTACAAGAAGTTGGTGCATGCTTGGAGATAGCTTGTACATGCCTATCACACTTCACTTCCAACTTTGCTTTCAAAATAAGTCAAAGGGCCAAAAGCTTGTATCTCCAATATCTGATAAAACCAACAAGAACAAAGTTGTCAAACAAGTTTTGCAGATCCTCACAAGTCAGAAGCACGAGCCTTTCACCCCTAAAGCACCCTCATACTCCAAAACCCCATTTTTCTGCAAAACAGGGCAAGCCCTGCAGAATCACCTCCATCTCCACTTTCCCTCGTGCGTTTTGCCTCATATTTGTTCCAATACCTTCCATTCAACTCACCTAAACTATTCCAGACCTCTATTGCCAGATGTAACACCATTAACACACATTGCCATTTTTGTTTGGAAGCTTTGCAGGTTGAGTTCTGTAGCACGATTCATGCTAATTCAAAACAAGCCAAGCATTGGGAAAGCTTCATTGGACCTCAGGCAAGCTCAAAAGAACCTCAAGCACTCTTGGAAGTTGCTACATTGTCCAGCTCGAAGTCAACTGAAACAGGTATTTCATGAACTTCTATCTCTCTATTTAGGAATAGTTAGACTTATGTTTGTGAATGAAAGATGTTGTATTCATAGCCCTGAAACCATACATGTGCTTAGTTTTCATTTATATTAATCGTGCTAGGAGAATTTTGTTCATGAACTTTCTGAAAAAACTAGGTTAAGAATTAGGGCCAGAGAAATTCTCTCTGGTCTTTGAGAGTTAGCTTAAGTTTTTTATATGATTAGATTCGTTGTTTGATGCTCTACAAGTTTCATGTTATGAGTTTTGTCAAAAAAGCAAGGAATCAGGAGATAGCATTTTGTGTACAAAGCGCGCGTTTTGGTTTGAACTGAGGAAGAAGATGAAGTTGATTGGGCTGGGCTTGGTTGTTTTTACTTCTAACACCTGCCTTTTCAGTTTACACCCCCCTGACCCATTTCTTTGTATATTTGTCATTTTTGTATTTTTATTTTTATTCTGACTTTATTATTTTATGTCTAAATATAAAAAATGCCAAAAATTTATTTTTATATTTTCTTCATATTTATTTGATATTTATTTTTATTTTACTAGTATAAAAATGTTTAAATACTTTATATTCTTTTATTAAAACTTAAGAAAATAATGCAAAAATATGTTTTATTTTCATTTATTATTTATATTCACATTTGAAAATATTTTCTTGAAATATATACATTTTGTAAATAATTTATTTTATTTTTATATACACTTAATATATTTAATATATTTAGTATATATATATATATATATATATATATATATATATATATATATATATATATATATATATATATATATATATATATATATATATATATATATATATATATATATATATATATATATATATATATATATATATATATATATATATTATTAAATAATTAGGACAAAAAACACAAAAATAATACATTTTATTTTTATTAATATTTTATACTAAAAATACATTTTTTAATATACTTACATTTTTTGTACAAATTGATACATTATTATATGTAAATAATAAATAATACTATCTATTTAAGAAATTAGGGTTTTGCCCTAAAAATCAAAATAATTGAAATTAACTTTTTATTTATTTACATTTCACATTAAAAATACTTTTTACATATATAAAAAACTTTTTTTGCATAATACATTTTATTTAATATTTATTTATTGTATTTATTTAAATATTGTACATTTAAATATTATGCCTTGTACTTTCAATTTGGTTGTAATAATTTAGGATTTAATTTCTTGCAAAATAATCCCCAATTCAAATTTGTACCCCCCTCCCTATACCATGTTGTAATAGTGTAGAATTTAAATTCTCGCACCTTTAAGCTTTCAATTATGCCATGATTAGACCTAGGGTTTGTATGCAAAATCAAATTAACAAATAGCTTGACCTAATCCAAGATAACAATGCATGAAAACAAACACAATGCACACTTGCACCCCTAGGGTTACAATCTACTTGTTGCCTTCAAAAATAGGTCATGGTATGCATGTCAAGTACTTTGGTAAAACAAAAACAAAACAAAAGATCATAGTCCCTCAACGATGCTATCTGAAGTTGCCTAAACAAAATGATCAAGTTCCTCAAGAAAATTGCCAAAAATACTTGACACTATTGCTATCATGGTCTATATGATGACCCACGCCTGTCCCGTTAACATCCTAACACAAGGTTGTTCACTAAATACAATGGTGAAACAACACTGTTAAAAGGGTTAAAAATATAAGAAAGATCTTTGAGTAAGATAGGGTAGACAACTCATAGTTACTTGATCATAACTTGCAAAAACATCCTTGCTATCTTCAAAACACACTTCACCACACAATTTCAAAACCCTACTTTTAAACATTGAAAACTTTTCAAAAGACAAAAACACCTTTGTATACATTCAAACAAGAATCATTACAAAGGTTTCCACAACGATGGCCTCTTTTTAAAACATCTTTCAAAACCACACACAAAGCACCATTTCAAACAATTAAAGATCACCATTTTAAACAATTGAAAAGCAAAGCAAGTGATCTAAGCAAGTAACTAAGAGCCCATGGATAACCATGGATAGAAAGGGTGCTAATACCTTCCCTTTCTATAATCTACTCCCCGAACCCAAGAAAACATCTCAAAGGTCTTTCCTGTGCTTTTTGACCTTTCCTTAGGATAAAATAAAAAGTCGGTGGCGACTCTTTCTAAACCGAAACATTTGCGAACACAAACGCAAAATCCCGAGTCAGTTCTCCCATCGTATCACAGTTGTCAAGACTCCTGATGATGTTCTATTGTGAGGAAAGGTGTTCAATTATTATTGGACAATGGAACCATCAAGGTCACAGGTCAAAGGGATGATTACCATGAAGTTGATATGGTTTATTTGGATGAAGACGAGTCGGATGAAGAGTATGCCTCTGCAGATGATTATTTCTCCTCAGATGAGGATTTGTTTTCCAGAAATGACTCAATAATGACTGATTGTGTTGAAGAAGGGGTAAACGTCACTGTACCTTGTTTTGGGGAACCTGCCCATCTTGAAGTTGAATATTATTGCAAGCCAGTTGTTACCCCATTGGTGATTAGTTTGCCGGGGCCTATTCCCTACAAGTCGGATAAGGTTTTTCCCTACAAATACAACGCTACAATCTTAGAGGATGGAGTGGAAGTTTCCATCCAGCCAATGCCTGATGTCGGAAATATCGTTGAAAATAGCAGGGTGACCCGCAGTGGTCGTGTGTTTTCACCAATTGTTCGAGGAGATGTTAGTGCTGGAAAGAAAATTGCTGAGAAGGTTGAATCCAAGAAGGATATGGGTGAGACTAGTGAGGCTATGCTAGAGAAATAAGTGGATGATATTTTGAAGATAATCAAGATGAGTGACTACAGAATTGTAGATCAGCTATTGCAGACTCCTTCAAAAATATCTATCTTGGCTTTATTGATGAACTCATCTGCTCATAGAGAATTCTTGATGAGGGTATTAGATCAAGCTTTTGCGGAGAGTGATATGCCTGTAGACCAGTTCAGCAGCGTAGTAGGGAACATTACATCATGTAATAACTTGAGTTTCTGCGATGATGAATTTCCAGATGAAGGAAGGAATCACAACTTGGCCCTCCACATCTCTATGAACTGCAAGAATGATTCACTATCCAATATGCTGATTGATAATGGATCCGCTTTGAACGTTATACCGAGGAGCACTCTTATGAAGTTGAAATATCAAGGAACGCCTATGCGCCCGAGTGGCATCATTGTGAAAGTGTTTGATGGATCGAGGAAATCTGTTATTGGTGAAGTGGACTTGCCTATTCATATAGGCCCGCATTTGTTTCAGATTACTTTCCAGGTCATGGACATTATACCCGCTTATAGTTGCTTGTTGGGACGGTCGTGGATTCATGAGGCAGGGGCTGTCACTTCATCTTTACACCAGAAACTGAAATTTGTACGTGAAGGGAAAGTAGTGATCATAAATGGGGAACATGTATTATTGATATCTCATTTATCCTCTTTCAGCATTGTGGAGGCGGATGAAGCTGCTGTTGGGATCCAGTTCCAAGCTTTATCTATTGATAACATAAGAGGAAATGATAATTCTATGGTTTCGCTTAAGGATGCGCAGCAGGTTGTGTGTAAGGGTCATAGCGAGGTATGGGGACAGATTGTGGATCCACCTGTAAACAAGAATAGAGTCGGCTTGGGGTTCTCTTTGAAGAATGACAAAGGTAAGAGCCTGAAGCCAAAGTATGCTGCAGGAAAGTATCAAAACATCTTCTGTGGTGGGAGTTATCTTCATTCAAATGTTTTTGGGATTAATGCCATTGTGGAAGATGAAGTAGAGCAGGAAATGCCGAATTATGTGACGCACAGAGTTAGGGTTCAGAACTGGATCACCATTGATGTTCTCTCTTGCATACATGCTTCAAAGTAATTTGTTTTGTTAATCTTTTTGAAAAGCATTCACTCTGCCCAAGGTGGAAGTATTAATATTGTAGGGCTTGTCTGTTTGCAGTGACTTTTAAAATCAATAATAAAAGTTGTCTTTGTTTCCCGAATTGTGTCTTTATTTTCTGCTTTTTCTTGGAAAATGGTAATATAAAAAAATCCTTCAAAATAAATAATAATTGAAATTCAATCTGCATGATCACTTGTTATATGTGTCAATTTCTAAAAGCAATCATAAATCATATGTGCAGATTAATTAAAAAACCCTTTGAATACAATGACCATGCACCCTCTCCCAACTTTGAATGTCTTGTGCATGGGGCTGAAGGAGAAGACTATAATGAGATTCCAGAAGAGGTCTCACGATTTCTTGAGCACGAGGAAAATACCATTCAGCCATATAAAGAGCCATTGGAAGTGATCAATTTGGGTTCAGAAGAAGATCCGAAAGAGGTCAAGATCGGAGCATTATTGCATCCTGGTGTGAAGAGCAGCTTGATTGAGTTGTTGAAAGAGTATGTAGATATTTTTGCTTGGTCTTACTAAGATATGTCTGGTCTAGATACAAATATTGTAGAGCACCGTTTACCGCTGAAGCCAGAGTGTCCTCCAATCAAATAGAGGTTGAGAAGAACTCACCCAGATATGGCAGTGAAGATCAAAGAGGAGGTTCTAAAGCAGATTAATGTCAGTTTTCTTATGACGTCAGTGTACCCTCAGTGGATTTCCAATATTGTCCCAGTATCGAAAAAAGATGGAAAAGTCCACATGTGCGTAGATTACAGAGATCTAAATAAAGCTAGTCCAAAAGATGATATTCCATTACCACACATTGGTATGTTAGTGGATAGCACAGCAAAATTCAATGTTTTCCCGTTCATGGACGGATTTTCTGGGTATAATCAAATGAGAATGGCTCCGGAGGACATGGAAAAAACAACGTTCATCACACCCTGGGGAACATTCTGTTACAGAGTGATGACTTTCGGGTTGAAGAACGCTGGTGCAACGTACCAGAGGGCTATGACAACCCTATTCCATGATCTGATGCACAAGGAAATTGAGGTATATATTGACAATATGATTTCTAAATCCCAGACGGAAGAAGGGCATGTAGAAGATTTGTTGAAGTTGTTTCAGCATTTGAGGAAGTATCATCTCCGCTTGAATCCGAATAAATGCACCTTCGGTGTTCGATCAGGAAAATTGTTGGGTTTCATTGTTATCCAGAAAGGAATTGAAGTTGGCCCTGATAAATTCAAAGCAATTCAAGAAATGCTAGCACCAAGCACTGAAAATCAAGTCAGAGGGTTCCTCGGACGTTTGAATTATATTTCTAGATTTATTTCCCACATGACTGCAACATGTGAACCGATCTTTAAGTTGTTAAAGAAAGATCAAGGTTGTTTGTGGACGGATGACTGCCAAAGGGAATTTGAAAGTATTAAAGAATATCTGCTTGAACCTCCTATCTTGCTCCCTCCTGTCGAAGGAAGACCGTTGATTATGAATCTGATAGTGTTAGATAAATCCATTGGTTGTTTTCTGGGACAACAAGATGAAACAGGGAAGAAAGAGTATGCCATTTATTATCTCTGTAAAAAGTTTACTGATTGTGAGTCACAGTATTCCATGCTGGAAAAGACAAGTTGTGCTCTGGCCTGGGAAGTAAAACTTTTGCGGCAATATATGTTGAATCACACCACTTGGTTGATCTCCAAGATGGATCCAATTATGTACACTTTTGTAAAGCCTGCTCTGACTGGGAGAATTGCCCGCTGGCAGATGTTGCTATCTGAATATGATACGAATACCGTACTCAAAAAACTGGCAGATTATCTTGCTCACCAACTAGTGGAGGATCATCAGTCTGTGAAGTATGAATTCCCCGATGAGGATGTGATATTTCTAAAAGTAAAAGATTGTGATGAACCATTGCCTGAGGAAGGTCCTGATCTTGAATCTCGCTGGAGTATGATATTTGATGGAGTTGTGAATGCTTATGGTAAAGGAATTGGTGTCGTGATTGTCAGTCCCCACGGATCGCACATTCCTTTTACTGCAAGGTTGACATTTGATTGCACTAATAATATGGCAGAATATGAGGCTTGCATCATGGGTCTCGAGGAAGCCATCGATCTCAAAATTAAAATTCTTGATGTGTATGGTGATTCAGCTTAGGTAATAAATTATATTAAAGGAGAATGGGATACTCGTCATCCTGGCTTGATCCCTTACAAAGATTATGCTAGAAGGTTGTTACCCTTCTTTAATAAAGTTTAATTCCATCACATTCCTAGAGATGAAAATCAAATGGCGGACGCTCTGGCAACTCTGGCTTCTATGTATCAAGTAAATACTTGGAATGATATACCTCGAATTATGGTTCGGCGACTGGATAGACCCGCTCATGTGTTTACAACAGAAGAGGTAGCAGATGAAAAACCTTGGTATTATGATATCAAGCATTTTCTTCAAACTCAGGAATACCCAATTGGTGCATCGAATAAAGATAGAAAGACATTGGGAAGATTGGTTGGAAGTTTCTTCCTCAGTGAAAATGTGTTGTACAAGAGAAATTATGACATGGTTCTGCTCAGATGCGTGGATAGACACGAAGCAGATATGTTGATGCATGAGGTTCATGAAGTTTCATTTGGTACTCATGCCAATGGATATTCAATGGGTAAAAGGATGCTAAGGGCAGGTTACTATTGGATGACAATGGAATCCGACTGTTACAAATTTGCAAAAAAGTGTCATAAATGCCAGATTTATGCCGACAAAGTTCATGTGCCTCCGACACTTCTCAATGTGATTTCCTCCCCGTGGCTTTTCTCTATGTGGGGTATTGATATAATTGGGATGATAGAACCCAAAGCATCGAATGGACACCATTTCATCTTGGTAGCAATTTATTAATTCACCAAGTGGGTGGAGGCTGCTTCGTATGCTAACGTCACCAGGCAGGTGGTTGTGCACTTTATTAAGAATAATCTTATATGTCGGCATGGTGTGCCGAACAGAACTATCACCGACAATGGCTCAAATCTGAACAAAAAAATAATGACAGAAATGTGTGAAGAATTCAAGATTGTCCATTACAACTCATCTCCGTACAAGCCAAAGATGAATGGGGTTGTTGAAGCTGCTAATAAGAATATCAAGAATATTATCCAAAATATGGTTGTTACTTATAAGGATTGGCATGAAATGCCCCCTTTTGCTTTGCATGGATATTGAACATCTGTCTGCACCTCAACAGGAGCAACCCCATTCTCCCTTGTGTATGGAATGGAAGCGGTACTCCCAGTCGAGGTTGAGATTCCCTCTTTGCGTGTGATAATGGAAACCAAGTTGACAGAGGCTGAATGGATCCAGAACCGGTTTGACCAATTGAATTTGATCGAAGAGAAGAGAATGACATTTTTGTGTCATGGACAGTTATATCAGAAGAGAATGAAGAAAGCTTTTGATAAGAAGGTCAAACCTCGTGAATTCAGAGAAGGTGACCTCATGCTCAGGAAGATCATGTCTTTCAACACTGATTCTAGGGGCAAGTGGACTCCCAATTTTGAAGGCCCATATGTTGTTAAGAAAGCCTTCTCCGGCGGTGCATTAATTCTTGAAACTATGGATGGCGAGGAGTTCCCACATCCCATGAATGCTGATGCAGTCAAGAAATACTTCGCTTAAAGAAATAAAAGAACAACTCGATAAGTTGAAAACCCGAAAGGGCGGCTTAGGCAAAAAAGAGCGTCTCGGTAGGCCAAAACCCGAAAGGGCGGTCTAGGAAAAAATTAGAGACATAAACAAAATAAATTTCCTGCTAAGTTGAAAAACCTGCAAGGGCATCTTAGGCAAAAGTTAGGGACTTTCTTGGCAAGTAACTACATCAGACAAGACTCGATCATTAGAGCAACAATATTCTCGGATCCTCATCATACTTCAACAAAAGTTGTTGCTCAGGATTTCAAAAGTTGTTAGAGGGGATAGTGGTTATTGTATCTCAATGTATCTTTTCCATTATATATTACCATTTTCCAAACTTTGTAATTATCCATGGAGTCTCGCCATTCACAAACTACCATTCTATTAATGAAATTTGAGCTTTTACCTAATTCTTTGCATTTCTTATTTTTATTTAGCTTGCAAAGACCCCATTTATTATTGATAATAACTTTCAAAGCAAAAAAGATTGAATAACAAAATTGATTTTAAAAAAAGAATCTACAATTTGATTTTACTTTAAAATTTGTGACGCAAGAGAAACAACAAAAGTGGTGATCCCAGGAATGGACGAACTCCGGTTGCTTCTCGGAGAAGTTTTGCTCAAGATGTTTCGTCGTATAGGGTTTGCAACGCCAGTATCCCCGGTCAAGTTTTGGTTCATCTCTCCTCTTTTTTGAGTTTGCATGATATGAAGATTCAATCCAAGATTTCTCCAATGAAAATTCCGTTTGTTTAATAGAGGTTATTTCTTCCCAGAGAAGTTGGTACAGTAATCATTCTCGAAGAACGCATGCCTCTGTTTTCCTGGTGAAGAATGTATATTGTTTTTCTTTCCTTTGTGAATGTGGTGTTGACCTTCCCAATGAAGTCAGCACTAATTCCACAGTGAATGTTTTGATGATTTGATGTCTGTCGGCCCTACTCGAAATTGATTTTTTTCAAAACCCCAATAGAAGTGTTACTTTTGAAAACATTTGTTTCTCTGTTGAAATCTGAGTGCTTTTCCCTGGTGAAGCCGGAAGAAGGATGTTATATCCCTGAATTTGTACTATTTTTTGTCACTTGGATTTGTTTGCTTCCGAATTAAGTTTCTCCTCAGGGAAGTTATACCAGGCAGTGGGTTTTGTTTCCTCAGCTGGCGCTTACTTTTTCTTGGATTATTCATCTTAGATGTAATTTGGCCGAGTGTTGATTATGCCCGAGTTGGTTTTTCCTGTTTACTCCCAGTGTTAATATATCAGTTTTTTTCCAGCATATGCGCGATAAACATTCATACATTTATACATACATCGTGCATAGCTAAAATTGACGAATCATCGCTCATTCACATTCAGTAATATTTTGTTGACATATTACCCTGTTTTTCAGATGTTTTGTTGTCCTCTCTCCAATAGAGTGTTGGCCTTAAGCATAAAGCGTATATTCTTTCAATTTCCCCACTGAGTTATCCCTCGTGGAAGATTTTGCTTCAGCTTTCTTGTAGAACTCTTTGAATGGATGATTTGGGTTTCCCTCTTGAGTTTATTTCTTAAAGGATGTATTTTGGACGACGGTCTCGTTCCAGTTTATTTTTGGTTTGAATTTTTATCCTCAATAATATTATTACTTTGGATTTCCGCAAGCTTTGAGCATTGGTTTGAGATGTGCATTTATTTTGCACGAGAAGACCTTTATCTCCTCAAGCAGGAATATATTAGCATTTCCCCAGGAATTCATATTTCTTTCCCCAGGAAGTCATATATCTTTCCCCAGAAATTCATTTTTACAATCCTCCATAAACAGCCAGTAGGAGGTCTCTTTATTTGAGCAACCTATACTTCCTTGTAAAGGTCGGCATTACCCTTTTTTCTATCTTCCCTATGAGCAGATAGTTTGCAGTTCGTTACCAAATTACTCCAGTGGATGGAAAGACTTTCAATACCGCAGAGACAGTTCATTGTGAAATCTTTACAAGTGGTAGTCTCTTTATTTGAGACAACTTATATGTCACCCTTTCCAGGCAGAATGCATTGGTTAAAGAAGAAGTTGAGACCCGTTCTAGGTGAAACGCCAGAATTTTAGGAAAAAACTTGTTATCTTTTTGCTACCTTCAGTGAACTTTGGTAGTTCATTGTCAGTGAACCGTGATGTCATGATATATTTTCTCTCTACCTTCAGTGAAAGTTGGTAGGCCACCTTCAGCGAAAGTTAGTGATTGTTATCTTTTTGCTACCAGATGTTAAAATTAAACCCAAAACTTTGAGTAATTCCGAATCAATCTTGATGGACAAGATTCAATCAACTAGGTGGAAATCTAATGTTTTTCATTTTTCACTTGAGTGAATCAACCAACCTTGGTTATAAGATGACTCTGCAAATCAATTAACAGTGGAGAAAGAAAGAAAATAGAATTGGAGAAGAAGAAGAAGAAGTTAGAGTTTGTGTGGTGCCCCAATTTTTGGCCCTGAGATCTCCTCATCATACCATGTTAATTCCACCACAATAATATCACATAAGGGATTTTGGTTCTCCTCCCTATCTTTAGCTTTGCTCTTTGAGGAATCACCAAACACCTTGACTTGTTTACTTTTGTGATCATGAATATTTTGTCTTGATTTTCTTTATAATTAATAAAGTTCAATGTTGTTTGTCTTACTTGTTGATAATGTAGGTAAAGGCAATGTGGCTCAGCAAGTTGATCCATGGGTTCATGAGTTTATTTACATGACCTAGTTAATAAACATTGAGTTTATTTTTGTTCACTACATTTCAAAGTTATCAAATTGATTCAAAATTACAAGGGGTTGATTGAAGAAGTTGTTATGGTTGGACAAGGCCTTGTTCCCATTGGTCACAAGTGAATAATAATCTCAATTATCAAGATATGGAAGTGTTTTTGGTGGCTATGAGTTCTCATTTTCATCCTTAACAACTTATATTTACAAAGCATTTGTGTTGGTACAAGAAGTTTGTTCAAATTTGTCAAAGTTTCTCAAAGCATTCTCTTGATCTAGGAGCTAGGGTTTTAAACTTCAAAGAAACATACCTCGCTCATATTTTGGTATTTTTGGGTGATTCCAAAGACATCCTTATCTTCAAATGGTTATCAACAAATCACTTCAAAAGTTCCAAGGAGTTTTCATGTGGAAGAAGCTTGGTGATGAAGAAAGATTACAAGTCCTCTAGATGAACCCCCATTTTCCTATGTGTGACTTCAAATGATCATAACTTGGTCAATTTTTATCATATTGAACCTAATATTTTTCCATAATGATCTTGAGGATGTGGAATTTATGCCTTCTTTTATGTACAAAGTGATAAAATGGATGGAAGATGCCCTAAGGATACAAAAGATTATAGACCATTTCATGATTTTTTGCCAACTTCAAAAATTCATAACTCTCTCATTTTTTGGATATTTTGAATGGTTCAAGTTTCAAAATGTCATTCAAGAGGTCTATTTCATCCCATCTTTTTTGGTTAAGAGCAAATTCCAAGAGGAAGGCCATGTTTGGATGCAAAACATTATAGGTCACTTTTGAAGAAAAACTTGAAATATTTCCAAGTATGGAAAGTCAACCTTTTTTCGCCCAACATTGACTCAATGCAACTTTTATCTCAAGCTTCCATTTGATTCCATTCTTTTTCCATTGCAAAGCTTGTAACTTCATCTTTCTAAAGCATCAAGAATCATTCCTTAAGACCCCTTGAGATGAGAATTCCATTAGATTGAACATGATACCTTGAAACTGAAATTTCTTCATAAGTCAGAATTTGAAATAATTGGTTTAGCTTCTAAACACTTTGTTTCTGTGCGATTTTTCCTCTAAACATGTTTAGTGAACTTCCAGAAGTGATTAGCACAACAAAACACACATTTTGGATGAGTTTTGATCAAATTGGAAGTCACACTTTTCTTGTTTGCAACTTCACACAATTTCCCTCCAAACTTCATCATTTCACACGCTTGAACATTCCATTTGATTCCCTATAAATAGAGGGCCATCCCCCATTCATTTCCTTAAGCTTGGATAGCCAGAATCACCCTGCCAAACTTGTTCCATAACTCAAAAATCTGCTACTTCGAAATCTACTTTCAAGCCTTTTTCAATCCAATTTTTCCATCAATTCACCTTCCTTGATCTTCCCTGAAGCTAACCATATAATTACATTCAAGAATCGTGCCTTAGATTTCTCCATAGAAGTCCAGTTTCAGAGCTCAACAACTCAACTTAAATAGGTAGATTCCTTCATCAATTCTTCAAAACTTTGATATCATTGTGATGCTCTCATTTCCCTGGTTCTAGTTGCAACACTTACTTTCATCTGGAAACTTGTTTTGACCACGAAATTTCAAATCCCTTTTCAAAACATTCCTTCCAATTTGCTTGAGCTATAGTTTATATAAATTTGCCGCGAAGGTGTGATTGTCTTTGTCTTGAAGAGATGAAGCGAACGACATAGGTCTGAGCTTCTGATTTTACAGTTTGAGAGATCTGCAATTCACGTTGGCTGGAGGTTGAAGATGACCAACGTGTCATCTTCCAACCAATGATGACACGCCACTTGTATTTTTTGAAATCTGATTTAATTAATGATTCAATGCATTATCCACTAAAGTCCATAACATGCACAGTGCACCAGTCCACTTGATCTGTTTACTAACGCGTTTTGACATTGATCAGATGTCCCATATTTTTTTGGTTTTTATTTTCTTTTTTTATTTTTATACTTAATTGTTTTAAATTTCAAAAAATCATAGAAAATTCATTTTTAATCCAAAAAATCTGAAAAAATTATGAATTTTTTTTTATTTTTCTCTTTCTGATTTTATTTTTTTACAATTTTATTTTGAGTTTTGGTATTTTTTATAAATTTTCACTTTATTTGATTTGTTTTAAATGTTTAAAAATACTTTCATGCATTTTTAAATTCTAAAAAAAAATGGAATAATCCAATGATATTGTGACAAATATTGGTGACCTCACTTATTTTTTATTTCTGATTTTAGTATTTTTTTTATCATTTTTGGTTTATTTTACTCATTTCTTTTAATTTTAAAAAATATTTTATGACTTTAAAAAATCACCAAAAAATTTATAAAAATGTTTGATTCTATTTCTTATTTTTCTACGGTCTTACTTTTTATTTCTTGATTAATTTGAACATAGTTAATATTTTTATCCCTTATTTCTATTTTAATATTTCTAAAACCTTTTTTAATATATATATATATATATATATATATATATATATATATATATATTAAAATGAAATATTATTTTATGATTATTTTCTGGCTAATCTTGGGTTGAATTTTTGATCATGAACTTTATTAACATCATTGGATCCATGGTGTTGAGTTTAACTCCACAAAAATGGATGAATGATTTTAATAATAGTTTGATTAAATTTTAATTCAAATTTGGTTTGTATATTCTTTCCCACCCCTCTTCATCTCATCCCCTTCTTATTGCACTAAGTGTTATTGGAGAATGATCTCTATATCATGTCTCAAGACAAATGGTGCATAGATTGCTATTGATCGACCTCAAAATAGGTGCGACTTCTATATAAGTCCACTTACGATTGCTTAACATAGCGCTAAATTTTGTCCCGATTCGAACAAATGATCATTCATGGCCCAAACCTATGTTTGCAAGCCCAAGTATGTTAATTTGACCCCTTTGATCCAACAACCTTGATATTCATTGTGTGGAGGATTTGGTTCTACCAATCCTCTAATGGATCTACAACACTTTTGGTCAACGCGGATCACTTAAATATTGTTGATCATTAAATGATACTTTTGAGGATTCAAAATGGATGATATATTTGACAAAAAGCAAATGCAACTTGTTGTGTGGAGGCTTTAGTTCTACCAATCCTCTAATGAGTTCCAAATGCAAGTTTCAAGATGATCATCCAAGTAACCACTAATCACTAATAATTGATTTTACCTTTTGTTTTTACTTTATGCCCTTTTATTTTTTATGCTTTATGCCCAATTTACTTTAAGCATTACATTTCATGCCTTTTTTTTTAATATTTTGCTCACTTGAGCATTCATATTCTTGTTATTTTTATTTTTCTCACTTGAGCTTTTCTTTTATCTTTTAAGATGCCTAATAATCAACATGAACCATAAAAATCTTTAATGATACTTGGACTATTTGGTTACTTTCCTTGGCATCATGGCGTATTGGACTTCTTGGACTTAGGGTTAGAAACCTTGGCCTATATTGGATACCTTGTGACCTTAATTGATATTTTGTATGAAGCTCTTGAGGTTTACCTCAAGACATTGGGTTGCTTGTTTGTTTTGTTTGCAGGTTATTGTGATTACATACCTTGTTTGTAATCTGGAATTCACCCGTATACAGCTGTTACTCTGCCCAATTTTTGTGAAGACTTAATACACTTGAAGTTTGTTTTTCTCAAGAGGTCTAATATCTTTGTTTGCTTGGTTTCAATCCAAATAATGAGAATTTTATCTTGACTCATAATGTCAAGTATTGGCTTCTTGTTGGTTAGATGGTTCCTATCCCTAACTTTTACCTTATGCATTAGGATAGTCTCTTCTTCTCCTCCCATCTTCTTAATTTTTTTAAAAAAAACTTCTTCCTCCTTTTGAAAACTCTTCTTGTTTTTTTTTTAAAACTTGAACCACTTTCATAATAAACTTGGACTTAGGTCCATGCATTTTCAAAACATTTTCATAAATAAAATTCAATCAATTTAATAAAACCTTGACATTTTTTTAAAAAGACTAAAAGTCAATCAATCTCATTTCAAGCCATTTTGCCACTTTGACTTTTTATTTTAAAATCTTTCTCAAAATATTAGACTCTTGTCAATCCTTGTAGTGATGCAAACAACTATACTTCCATAATATGTAGTGAAAAGAGATATTTTTCACTTGGGTCTTGAGTGAGGCATTGTTGATTTTAAAATCCAAGTCATATCCTTCACTTTGAGATGATGCAAATTTTTCTTTCTCATGATTGTGGGTAGTAAGTATGTTTTCCACACGGACAATGACGATAATGTCTTATCTCATAAAATTAACTAACACACTTGTATTTTAATTTTTTTTTAAAGAGGAACTACGTGTACCCTGATACCCTATTGTACGAAAGGTGGTACGTAGGCACTAAAGTTTCACAACCGCGGCGGGTGCAAAAATAATAAAAAATATATTTCTTTTCTCACCTCCATCATCTATTTTTATACAACATTTTATAGCTAAAATATACATATTTTTTACAAAGAGGTTCCTACGGAGTATCGTAGATGTTTAGGGTGGTAATACATTCCCTTTGCATAACCAACCCGCTTACCTAGAATCTTTCCCCCTCTTTTTAAATTATTAGCTCTTTTCTCATTCCTTTGGAAACAATAAAGCGCGGTGACGATTTTTAATTTAATTTGTATAAGTCTAGCCAATCTAATAGCTTAGTCTTAAACATTTCTACCGCTACAGTTTGAACAAAGGAAGAACAAGAGTTTGTGAATTCAGCGGAGTAAACTCTCTGCCCTTTATTATGAAAACTGCAATATTTTTTGTTGTGTTATTAAATTAGAGTTACTCCCTCTATTTATAGTTTTAGATTAACTTGTTTCCTAAGTCAAAACCCAAAACACAAAAGTCCAAAATACTTATTTTAGTCTAAGTCGAAATCCTATGTTGACACCACCTCTTTCGACACTTCAATTATTTAAACAACTCAACATACACACATCAATTTCGACATACACATGTTTCAATACAAAAAATTACACTCTTAACACTTAAACTTCTCTACAAAATTAACTTATAAGATTAAGTGTATTATTTTATGTAAATTCTTTTCAAAATTTATCACTTATCAACGTAGAACTTTAAAAACTTTCTAATAAGATATCTATAAAATCGAGACTTTTGATCTTACATGAGTATATGTATCTTACATGAGTTCATCTCTTCATTTGATATTCCACCATGAATGATTTTGAAGTTTTTTGTTTTTTGTTTTTTGTTTTTATATTGAATTGGTTATGTTTCGAGAATTCATTCCATTTTAAATTAGAATGTGTAGTTTTTAAGATTAAATTTGATTTTTATATTAAAAAGTTAACTATTTAACTCAATTTTGCATCAAATAATTTAAATATAAATCATTTTATGATCAATTCACTTTTAATCAGAATCAATTAATTTTAATTTTTTTTAGAATCAAACATACACTCAGTGTATATTTGATTTCGAATTTTAGACATCCAAAATTATTTAAACATAAGTCATTTTATCTTTCCCACACTTTTAATCTGAATCAATTTTATATAGTCAATTTATTCAAAACCAATGTGTTTGTTTGGTTTGACGTTTGAAGCATATCGAATTGATTTGAAATGTGTGGAATTAGTCTTGAAATATTTTTTGTTCTAAAGTAAGATTAACTTCTAAGTGCGACATTCTAAATAAGTTAAAATCATTACTCGTAAAATGAAAGATGTTCAAAAAGTTGAAATTGAAACAACCAAAAATAAAAACATCAAAGTGACACTTAAAAATTACAAAAAAAAAACCGAAAAAAATAGTCACTCAATAACCCATAAATTTTATAAATTGGGTGTGGATTTTGTTGGTGCAATGTGATGAAATTGAGGAAGAAGAGAAAAAGTGATAAATGCTAAAGGCTGCCACTAATGATTGAAAGAAAGATTGTATTAATTAATGAAACCTAGTACACCTATTTATACAAAAATAGTAAGGATAAGAATGTCACATAGGCCCTAAAAGAATATTCCAAAAATAGAAAATACTAAATTACTCCTTTAATACCATCCCATAATTTAGTATCTACCAGAAATTAACAACACCAATTTCATTTCTCAAATGAAGAAATTGGTCTATTTTTATTGCATTCGTCAGAACATCTGTCAGCTGCTTCTGAGTGCTACAGTGCAGAACTTCTAACACTCCTTTCTACAATTGACTTCTCAGAAAATAATATTTCGTCTCAATATGCTTGCTTCTTCCATGCAACACTGGATTCTTGGCAAGATTGATTACATACTTGTTATCAATCAACGACTTTAGAGGTTTCTCTATCTCAACATTCAAATTCTCCAGAAGATTCAGAAGTCAAACAGCTTGACATGCAGCTACAACACCTGCAATGCATTCAGCTTCACATATTGACAGAGCCACAACAAGCTGTTTTTTGGAACTCCAAGAAATGGGACCTCCTAGAAACTTGAACAAGTAACCAGAAGTACTTCTTCGGTCGACTCTATCTCCACACCAGTCAGAATCAGAATAACTCACTAATTTTGGTTGTCTTTCTTCCAGAAGGAAATAGCGCTCCATATTTTAGAGTTTCTTTGATATACCTCAGAATCCTGACAGCAACTTGGTAATGAGACCACTTTGGTTTACTCATTAATCTGCTAACCATTCCAACTGCATAGAAAATGTCAGGTCTGGTATTGCACAAATACTTAAGAGAACATACCAACTGTTTGAAGGTCGTAGCATCTACAGAATAACCATCAGAGTCAGAATCCAATTTATGATTGGTTTCTGATGGTGTCACAACTTTATAATTCTGCAGCTTAAATCTCTTCAGAAGTTCAAGTTCATACTTCAGTTGATGTAGAATGATACCGTTCTTTGAGTACAAAATATCTATTCCTAGAAAATATACCATATTTCCCATATCTGTCATCTCAAATTCATTCATCAGAACTTCTTTTAACTTGATTATATCTTATGGACAACTTCCTGTTAGCAATATGTCATCAACATATAGACATACCAGAATCATATTGCCACCAGAATGCTGCACATACACGCCATATTCCATCTCACATTTTCGAAACTTCTGCCTCTTGAAAAACGAATCAATTTTCAGATTCCAAGCTCTGGGCGCTTGTTTCAGTCCACACAAGGCTTTATGTAACTTGTATACAATCCCTTCCTGATTCTTTTTCATAAATTCAGGAGGTTGTGACACATATACCTCTTCTTATAATGCACCATTCAGAAATGCAGACTTCACATCCAGATGTATCAAAGGCCAATTTCTGTTTGCAGCTAAAGCAATCACCAGTCTGATTGTTTCATGTCTAGCGACAGGCGCAAACACCTAAAAGTAATCTAGCCCAGGTTTCTGAAGAAAACCTCTAGCCACTAGTCTCGCTTTGTGTTTGCCAATTGATCCATCTGGCTTAAGCTTCACCTTGAAAACCCATCTGACGTTGATGGCTTTCTTCTTTTCTGGAAGCTTTGTCAACTTCCAATTTATTTTTCTTTCAATAGCCTCAAGTTATTCCTTTATGGAATTCAACCATACTTTCTTCTTGAGAGCTTCTTCAATACCCACTGGTTTAGAATCTACTAACATGACACACTAAACGACTTCTCCTTCAGAATCTTCTTCAGTACCATGCAACATGCTAAAATCTGCAAACCTACTTGGTATTTGTCTGATTCTCTGTGGCCTCTGAACTTGTTCTGAAGCTTCTCCAGAACTCTGAACAATGCTAGCTTCTGGACCTTGTCCAGAACTACTTCCTTCAGAATTACCACCTTCAGAGTTACTTCTGGAAGCTTGTCCTCCAGACCCTATGTCTTCAGAGTTTTCCCTTCCAGAAATATAATCACCACCAAATTCTAGATCATCATCAGAATCTGGATCAGAATCAGATCCACTATCAGAATCTCCCTGAGATTCTGACTCATCTTCAGATTCTTTAGATTCATCTTCTGACTCTGACTCATCTTCAGAACTTTCTGAAGAATCTTTAGAAACTAACTCTAGTGTTGGCGCTACACCAGAATCTGATTGAGACTTGTTCCAACTCCATGTTTCTGACTCTTTCACAATAATGTCTCTGCTGATTTCAACTTTGTTGGTTTCTGGACAATAAAGCTTATAGGCACCTGTACTGTGGTACCCCACCATTAACATTACTTTGCTTTTATCATCCAGTTTCCGTCTTCTAGCTTCTGGAACGTGTTTGTAGCATACAGAACCAAACACCCTCAGATGGCTAACACTTTGCTTGTCTCCAGTCCATTTTTCTAAAGGAACAATTTCCTTCAGCTTCTTCGTTGGAAACCTATTCAGAACATATGCTGATGTGGCAACAGCTTCTACCCATAACATGTGAGGTAACTTCTTATCTTTTAGCATACTTCTGGACATATCAAGCAAAAATTTGTTTCTTCTTTCAGCAAGACCATTGTGTTGAGGAGTATATGGAGTAGTAACCTCATGTTTTATTCCATTCTCCTCACGGAACTTATGAAACTCTGTAGAGTTATACTCACCTCCACCATCTGTTCTCAGAATCTTCAGCTTCTGACCATTCTGCTTCTCAGCCTTCACCTTGAACTTCTGGAACTCATTAAACACTTCATGTTTGAACTTAATGAGTGTTATCCATGTCATTCTTGTGAACTCATCCACAAAAGACACAAAATATTTATTTCCTCCAAGTGAAGATACTGGAAATGGTCCACACACATCAGAATGTACTACTCTCAAAGCATGCTTCGCTCTGGGGGCTACTTCTGATGCAAATGGAAATCTGGGTTGCTTGCCTTTCATGCATATCTCGCATGACTTCTCAGGCTTCACAATCTTCGAAATGCCATGTACATGCTTTTTAGAACTTAGAGGCCCTAAGCTTATATAGTTTAAGTGCCCCAACCTCTTGTGCCACAGCTTACTGTCACCTTCAGCGCCTTCTGCACTAAGACACTCTGCTTCAGCTGTTTCTACATTCACTTTGAATGTTTTGTTGCTTCCCTGCTCAGACTTCATAATCAACTTCTGATTTGAATCATATAACTTCAAGAGGTTGTCTTTCATAACAACTGAGAAACCTTTCTCAATGAGTTGACCCACACTCATCAGATTACTTTTAATTCCAGGAACATACCAAACATCTTTGATCAGAATGTTTTTTCCATTCTTCACTCTGACTCTATCATTTCCCATACCTTTTGCATTAAGATACTTATCATCAGCACATATGATCTTTGTTCTCATTCTGGAGTCAAAGCCTATCAGCCATTGTTTGTTCCCAGTCAAGTGGTTTGAACAACCAGTGTCCATATATCACCAATCTTCTGAACACTTTCCATCAGAATCAGAAGCCATCAGTAGTACAGGTTCATCATCAGAATCTCCTCTGACTATATTTGATTCTTCTAATTTCCTTCCTCTGTTTCTACAATCTCTGGCAAAATGGCCAAATTGTTTACAACAGTAACATTGAACCTTCTACTTGTCATACATTTCCTTTTCCTTCTGATATTTCTTTTCATCAGAAGTTGAGGTTTATGACTTCTGGAATTTATCACCACGTCTATTCTGCTTCTGGTCCTTCTTGACAAAAGAAGCCTTCAGAGCTTGCTCAACTTCCCTCTCAGAATTTCTTTCAGTCAGACGCAACTCCTGCGCTTCTAGACTGCTTTGCAACTCTTCTATTCTCATGGTTTCTAGATTTTTAGAATGTTCAATAGAAACAACAATGTAATCAAACTGAGGAGTAAGCGACCTCAGAATCTTCTCTATGGTTACATGTTTAGAAAGTTTTTCTCCACAAGATTTCATCTCATTAGTAATCAGAATCATTCTGGAGATGTACTCAGAAACTTTCTCACTGTTCTTCATGATGAGATTCTCATATTGCTTTCGCAAGGACTGAAGTTTCACCTTCTTCACTGATGCGTCACCTCTGTAACATCTGACCAGTTGTTGGCTGAAGATTTTGATGATATTATTAGAAGCAAAGTAGATTGGACGTTTCGATTGAATTGAAACAGAACGTCATATTTCGAAATAGCAGAAGCAGTGTTTCGAATGGGCATATCGAAGCTTGGAGCTTCGAGTGACAAGTTATGAGAATATATCCAAAGAAGTATCGAAATGACAACAAGGCTGTGTCTAAGAAGTGCGTTCGAAGCGAAGAAGTGCCAAAACATTTGAAATTCAAATGCAAGCGGGATGTTCGAAATTTGAAATATAGGCGTTGGAGCATTCGAAGACACGTGGAAGCAAGAGAGAGGCATTGCTCTGCATGTTCTGAACGTGGCAAAATCTTATAGCAAGACTGTTATGGTCGAAGTAGTATAAATAGAAGTCTTAGCATTAGGATTTCGTGTGTCATATCTATTGTACAAAATACTCAGTAAACATTCAAATTACCACATGGCTAGGGAAACGAATGCAAGAGCAATGTACATATGATAACACCACATGTTTATGATTTAATGAAAACTCTTTATCAATTCCAGTACTT
Source organism: Vicia faba (assembly GCA_948472305.1). NCBI lineage: Eukaryota > Viridiplantae > Streptophyta > Magnoliopsida > Fabales > Fabaceae > Vicia > Vicia faba. The sequence goes on along the minus strand of OX451735.1, from coordinate 530,277,292 downwards.
TCCTTTATCTTTATATCAATACCATTTACAAGTTTTTGCATCTAAAGTCTTTTTATTCAAAATCTTTTCACTGATGCCTTACATTTAAATGATTTCCTTCCATTTCAAATACTTTACATTTCAGAAACTGTTATACATTTCTTGCCTTTATCTTCAAGTTTTTATCCTTCGAACACGTTTTTCATTTAAAGCCATTTTACAGTTTTCTTGCATTAAACGCTTTCTTCACATTTCGAATCTTTTACATTAACTGTGTTTTTTTTACGTTTCGAAGTCACTTACTTGTCTTTTATGCAGTTTTTACATGTCTTTACAATTGACCTTTATTCATGCAATTTAGTTTCACACACATTTATTTTGATTACACCTTTAGATCCTTAATAGAGAAATCGAAATAAGTTAAAAACCTACACAACATTCTAAATACCAACCATGAATACCAGTTCGATCATGAGAGTTACCCTAATGACCAACACGTCCTAGGATCAATCTAGTCGATCCTGCGAGTTACCAGAGAAATTGAATAACCGTCAGTAAGTTTATTCGATAGTTTGGAGGACTAGCGGTTGTTTACCAGAAATCACTGTAAACAAATTGGCACACCTGGTGGGACCCATCGTTGGATATTACGGAATTTAGAACAGAAATAAAGATTGTTGAGACGTAACCATTATAAAAACGTTGGAACCTAAGAAGTTTGTTGTTTTATGAACCTGAGAAGTGGTAAAATAACCAACAGCAACCAACCCTTATCCAGAAGAAAACGTTTGAACAAGATGTCTAATTCTGACAATCAACAAGGGGAACAAAATGCCCCACATACAACAGGCACTAATGTATCCGCTTCAATGGGAACATCTAATGTGATCCCTTCGAATGCACAGTCTGTTGCGTCTTCTACCAGTAATATAGCCACTAATGGAGTAAGTGGCATATCAACTAATAGTTCGATCTTAGGAAATACTGGAACCATTGGTTATCCTGGGGGGTTTGTTCCACCATCAGGGACACAAACCCATTTCGCCACTCCACTAACTAGACCACCCGGTTTCGATGGTAATAGAACCAGAAATTCCTCTTTTGGAATGCCAACATCTTTTATGACAGGTTTACACAATTCCACATCGAATTCATCACCACAATTAGGGTCTGGGTCTGGGGCGAATCAGTTTATGACAAATAACCAAGGGTCAGTGGGTTATAGCACAATGCCTATTTTAACCACAGAAAACCAGTTGGCCTTTAGGCAATTGATGGATGACAGTAACCATAACATGATAGGGGTATTAGCACAAACTATGCAGGAAATATTTGCCCCAATAGTACAAAATGTTACTGTGACAAACAGAGAAAACGCAGATAACATGAGTCGAATAGCAGATTTCTTTGCTCCCCCAGAGAGGCGTAGGCAGAATCAGGCGGGAGTTCGAGCAAACATACCTATTATGGAACAAGTTGCTAACGACCCAACTTATAGACCACCTAGAGAAGAAGTTAACTTGGGGGCAAGGGCACAAAGGCTAGAAGCCCCAATGATCCCAGGCCCACAAAGAGAAATTATGGAACCAGGGGCAAGGGTCGAAAGGCTGGAAGTCCCAGAGTTTCGAGAAGAACAACCTAGGGGGGTTGTCATGGTGGGTCAAAATCAAGATGCTGATGCAGTTGTTCATAGAATTCGAAACGATAACATCTTGGCAGAAAACAATTTAACCACCATGATAGAGAGAGTCATGGCCCAGAATGGCCTCAACACAGGAATTAGAAGGCCAAATTATGCTTCTCCTATATTAGATTGCATAATGCATACTGATTTACCAAGGGGGTATAAAGTCCCTAAATTTACAAAGTTCGTTGGGGATACTAATGAATCAACAGTCAAACATATAGCCAGATATCTAACCGAAGCGGGAGATATAGCCAATAATGAAGACCTCAGGATCAAATAATTCCCAAGTTCCCTGACTAAAAACGCCTTCACATGGTTCACCACTTTGCCTCCTGGGTCCATTGATACTTGGGCTCTTTTGGAGAGATTATTCCATGAACAGTTTTACATGGGACAGTCAAAAATAAGCTTGAAGGAATTAGCCAGTGTCAAGAGAAAGTTCACTGAACCCATAGATGATTATCTGAATAGATTCAGGCTTTTGAAATCCAGATGTTACACAGTGGTGCTTGAACATGAGTTAGTCGAAATGGCCGCTGGTGGCTTGGATTACTCTATTCGAAAGAAACTAGACACTCAATATTTGAGGGACATGGCTCAGTTAGCCGACAGGGTTCGACAGGTCGAACGGCTAAAGGCCGAAAAGGCCAGAGTCTTTAAAAATAACAAGAAAGAAAGGATCTCCTATGTTGGAACTGAGGAAGCAGAAGATTACCCTGAATTCGAATTCGAAGAGGTCGAAATCGACCTCGCTGAATTAAAACAGGCACCACCTTACTCCTGCAAATTATTAGTTCCCACAAAAGGGAAAGAGATTGTTGAAAATGAGAAAAGTGACAAATTCCCAAAGAAGGTTTATACCTTCGATGTCACTAAATGCGACGAGATTTTTGATTTACTTGTCAAAGATGGCTAACTCATTGTGCCATCAAATGTCAAAATACCTCCTTTAGATCAAAGAAAGAAGAGAGGATTTTGCAAATATCATAGTTTCCTAGGCCACAAAACCTCACAATGTTTTCTTTTCAGGGACCTAATTCAGAATGCAATCAAAGATGGCAGACTGAAGTTTGCTGATAAAGCAAAAATGAAAGTGGACGAAGATCCTTTGGACGTAGCAGACACCAATTACTCCGAGCCTGCATGCATTAGAGAGATTAACATGGTGGAAGCTGACCAAATTGATGCCCCAATAGGAGAGAAAGGTACTGAAAACGAAAGCTGGGTGATAGTCGCAGTCGATAAGGAGGTCACTGAAGGCGTCCAGAAGCTACCAGAGACTTCGATTGAAGCAACACCTTTGGCTGTTGCAAAAGAAATCCAGGCTACTGAAGGCCAGGAAAATCAAAACCAAGAATTGACACAGGTCACTGAAGGCCTGAGGCTGGAATTGGAGAAAGTCCAAATCACGAAGCCAACTTCCCCTCAGAAAGAAATATGGGACACTTTAGGGGAACCCAGTGGAAAATTTGACTATTTGGTCAAATATTCTGCCCCAGAGAGTTCAAAAGTCCACATTGAAGATATAAAACCCACAGGATGGGAAGAGGATGAAGCTAAGGGGGAGGATGTTGAGGTAAACATGGTGGATATGGAGAGGCCTCGCTCTGAGATGGAGGAGGTAGAAAGATACTTAGAAAAAGAGAAGTATAAAATGGAGGATAATCATGCTGGAGATGCTAGTCTCAAGGATTACCTCATGACATGCCACAAGGGAGATACAGGCATGATACTGTGCCCTAGGTGCAGCATCCTCTGCAATCAGAGAATCGCTGCGAACTTCGAGAGGGTACAGAGGGCTCGAACTGGCAACAATTGGCGCCAGGATAACCAGCTATTCAGGTGTTATCCTAAGGCTGGAGAAAGTTTGCTGGAATTTGTGTTTCGCTGCTACAAAGGGGCAACCAAGTGTTTGATATGCCCAAGGTGTTCTGCTGTGTATGACCAAAGCATGGCCAGAGCCTTCGAAACAATTCCCTTTGCCCCTTGATGGAACCATCAAGAAAATGTTCAGATGGGCCCACAATTTGATAGCAGACACAGACAACGAAGGCCTGATAGTCCTCATCCCAAGGCTGCTCGAAGAGTGACGTTCAAACTCCCTGCTGAAGTGCCAACCGACAGATGGCTGCAAGTCAGAAATGATAAAGGCAAAGACAGATGGAGAAACACCGAACGAAATGCACGCCATGCTATGACATACAGGAGGCAATTCAACATAGCAAGAAGGGAAGAGGTAAGATTAAAGAACTACAAAGGAAAGAACCCCATGTCGAGATCCCAGTGGCGAAGGCAACAGAGGATTCGAAAGGCTGAGAGGGAAGCTGTGGCAAATAAAGGGGCAACCTTAACAAAAAACCAAGGTGAATCTAGCACCAACAAACCCACACCAAAAAATCAAACTGAAGACAAACCCCCAGTTAATATGAGGCTTTTCTCTGAAGTACAACTGGATGAACCAAAGGAATACACTCCAGGCCCAGAAGAAGACGAAGATATGATAACGGATAACTTCGAATCAGAGGGGGAGTCTTCGTTCAACCTAAACTGCAACGTGGTATCTGTGCTTCCCTGTGAATTTGGACAGGAAACTGAAATTGATAAATACGAGGAAGAAGATACCATAGACTTGATGAAGCATAGGCCTGTGTGCTACTATGTGATGGACAATGGGGCTGTCGAGGAGCAAAATGCATTCTTCGAACGTCCAGAACCAGCTATGAAGAACCATCTTAAGCCACTATTTATTCGGGCAAAAGTTGGTGCCCATGGCGTGAATAAGGTTCTAGTGGATGGGGGTGCTGCAGTCAATTTGATACCCCACTTCATGCTGAAAAGATTAGAGATACGCGAAGGAGACATCAAGCCCCACAATATGGTTCTATCCAATTATGAAGGGAAAGTGGGTAAAACACTGGGAGTGGTTCAGTTGGACTTGGCAATAGGCTTAAGCTGTAGGCCCACCATGTTTATGGTGATCGAAGCCAAGGCCAACTACAACTTATTGCTGGGAAGGGAGTGGATCCATGGCGTAGGGGAAGTTCCTTCGTCAATGCATCAGCGATTAGTTCTATGGAGAGAAGATGGGATCGTGGAAAACATTGAAGCAGACCAGAGTTACTTCATGTCAACAGTCAATTTAGTTGACAAGAGGAATTATGACAAACATCTGGCAAAGATTGCTCCGTGTGTTCCAAATGATGAGATCAACGAAACCAGAAACGCCCACTACTACATGACCCTTCGCCATGATGGCCTATACTGGGATAGAAGAATAATCAGTGAAGAAGAGGGAGTCGAAAGTACTATACAAAGACGGCCAGCAGGCTGGGACTTCGACAACCTTATCCATGTCTGAGTCCACCTTTTTTGAAAGGATTTCGGCCTATATGGCTGAGAACGAATCAAAGGCGGCCTTAGAGGATGAAATAAATAAATTAGCTGTAAAGATGAACGAAATAAGTGGGGATGGCTCGAAATGATCACCCTTTAAAGAACTTGAGATGGATCAAAGGTTGGACGCCATCTACGATAAAGAACCCTTAGGCTTTGAAAAGGACCCCATAGACTCAGGTGCCAAAATGTTGGCGCAGGATCCACTCGAAGAAGTCAACTTAGGGGATGAAAACACGAAAAGAATAACCTACATAAGTGTAAAACTTAGCCCAAGCCTCAAGCAGGAAGTGATCGAGGTCCTCAAGAAAAATAAATATTGCTTCGCATGGGAGTATGACGAAATGCCTGGTTTAAAGAGGGAGTTAGTCGAATACAGACTTCCAATCAAAGATGGCAAGAAGCCCATCAAACAAACTCCCAGAAGATTCGCACCATAGGTTCTCACAAAGATTAAAGCTGAGATCGAAAGGTTGTTGCGTTGCAAATTCATCAGAACCACAAGGTACGTCGAATGGTTAGCAAATATAGTACCTGTTATTAAGAAAAATGGTTCTTTAAGAATTTGCATAGATTTTAGGGATTTAAACACTGCAACCCCTAAGGATGAGTACTCCATGCCTGTGGCAGAAATGCTAGTAGACTCTGCTGCAGGGTTCGAATACTTGAGTATGTTAGATGGATACTCTGGGTATAATCAGATTTTTATTGCTGAAGAAGATGTTGCCAAGACAGCATTCCGTTGCCCAGGAGCCTTAGGCACCTACGAATGGGTGGTGATTCCTTTTGGTTTAAAGAACGCTGGGGCAACTTATCAAAGGGCAATGAATTCGATTTTTCATGATTTCATTGAAACCTTTATGCAGGTGTATATTGATGATATAGTCATCAAATCTATATCTGCAGAAACACATTTGCATCATCTGAGCCAATCATTCGAACGAATGAGAAAACATGGCTTAAAGATGAACCCCCTTAAATGTGCATTTTTTATGCAGGCTGGAGATTTCCTTGGTTTTGTAGTTCACAAGAAAGGGATTAAGATCAACCAGAACAAAACCAAAGCCATAATGGAGACGAAAGCACCTACGTCAAAAAGGGAGCTGCAATCTCTGCTAGGGAAGATTAACTTCCTCAGAAGGTTCATTTTGAATCTGAGTGGAAGAACCCAAGCTTTCTCTCCGTTGCTTCGTCTAAAGCAAGGCCAAGCCTTCGAATGGAACGAAGCCCATCAGGAGGCATTTGACAGGATAAAAAGATATCTCTCTTAGCCTCCTATCTTGTCTCCACCTTCATGGGGGAAGCCCATGAGATTGTACATATTTGCCTCTGAAGTTAGTATAGGTAGTATGTTAGCACAAGAAGATAGCAATGGTATCGAAAGAGCCATATACTATTTAAGTAGAGTATTGAATGATGCAGAGACCAGATATAGCAATTTAGAAAAGTTATGTCTCTGTTTGTATTTCTCTTGTATGAAACTCAAGTATTATATAAAGCCTGTTGATGTTTATGTTTCATCTCATTTCGATGTCATTAAACACATGCTTTCAAAACCAATAATGCATAGCAGAGTTGGTAAATGGGCTTTAGCCTTAACAAAATATTCTTTGACTTTCATGCCTTTAAAAGCTGTGAAAGGCCAAGTGATTTCTGATTTCATTGTGGACCATTCATTGGTTGAGCAGACTGTCATGAGTTACGTCGAAATACAACCATGGAAATTGTACTTTGATGGTTCAACCCATAGGAATGGAAGTGGTGTTGGAGTCCTTCTAATTTCTCCTGAAAGAATTCCAACAAAACTCAAGTATAAATTAGATGGCCCTCGTTGCTCGAACAACGAAGCTGAGTATGAAGCGCTCATTGTTGGACTTGAAGCTTTGTTGGAATTGGGGGCAACTAGAGTCGAAATTAAAGGAGACTCAGAATTAGTGGTCAAACAAATAACAAAGGAGTATAAATGCATAAAGGAAAACTTGATGATATACTTCGTCATAGTCAACAGGCTACTTAGGAAATTTGAATACATGGATATTCAACACATACCAAGAATAGAGAACCAAGAAGCAAATGACTTAGCATAGTTGGCTTCGGGTTATAAAGTTTTTGTCAGGAACTTTGAGGATTTAGTTGAATTAAGGGGTAGAGTTATGGCTACTAGATTCACACCATCAGATCTAGAAAGTATGAAATTGGGATATGCTTAGAAACAGGGATTTGAAATATTAGCCATAAACACTTTATCAGATGCAGATTGGCAAAGTCCATTGGTGAGTTATTTAACAAACCCAACTCTGAATTTGATAGGAAGACAAAATACAGAGCATTATCATATCTCCTCATGGGGAACGAATTGTTCAAAAAGACCCAAGAGGGCGTATTATTGAAGTGCCTAGGACAAAGTGAGGCATACTTAGCATTGTCAGAAGTCCACAATGGGGCATGTGGGGCACATCAAGCAGGTCATAAAATGAAATGGCTGTTATTTCGATATGGCATGTATTGGCCTAGCATGCTCAAAGATTGTATAGACTTTGCTAAAGGATGTGAGGAATGTCAGAAACATGCAGGGATTCAACATGCCCTTGCAAGTGAGTTGCATTCAATCATCAAACCATGGCCATTTAGAGGATGGGCATTGGATTTGATAGGAGAAATAAATCCTGCTTCGTCTAAAGGACAGAAATATATCTTGGTAGGAATAGATTATTTTACCAAGTGGATCGAAGCTATACCATTAATAGTTGCTGATCAAGAGGCTATTATTGAGTTTATACAGAAGCACATTATCTATAGGTTCGGATTGCCAGACAGCATAACCACAGACCAAGGCTATGTGTTTACTGGTAGAAAGATGCAGGGATTTGCCCAAGAGATGGGGTTTAGATTACTAACATCAACGCCATATTATGCTCAAGCAAATGGTCAAGTCGAAGCAGCCAATAAAGTGATAATAGGATTAATCAAGAAACATATTGGTAAAAGGCCAAGGAACTGGCACAAAACTTTGGACCAAATACTATGGGCCTGTAGAACATCTCCTAAGGAAGCTACTAACACTACGCCTTTCCAACTCACATTTGGTCATGATGCAGTGCTGCCAGTAGAAATTCATCTACAATCAGTTTGAATCCAAAGACAAAACGAACTTCCAGCTGCATTATATTGGGAGATGATGATGAATGAATTAGTTGAGTTGGACGAAGTCAGATTACATGCATTGGAAATCTTGATGAGACAAAAAGAAAGAGTGGCCAGGACATATAACAAAAGGGTGAAGAGAAAAGCATTCATTATTAATGACTTAGTCTGGAAAGTCATATTGCCCATGGACAAGAAAAATAAAACATTGGGTAAATGGTCACCTCATTGGGAAGGGCCTTTTCGAATACTAAAGGTATTCTCAAACAATGCATATGAAATCGAAGAACTGACAGATGATAAACGTATCCTAAAGGTTAATGGGAAATATTTAAAGAAATATAAGCCACGCCTGCAGGAGATTCGAATAGTAACAACGTAACCAAAATATAATAAATGCCAAAATGGCAATATGGGATGCCAAAATGGCGTTGTTCGAATATTACATATAAAAAACCAAATTGTAATCAAATGAACACTGAAATTTAGAAATAAGAATTATTCTTCAATCTGTTGAAAGTACTTCGAAAAGATTCAAGTCTCTGTTGAGCAAAACGCCTGGCTCCCTCCAAGGTTGCCACTTCTCCCTTGAGTTGTTATGCAGTTTCCATTTCTGCAAGCCCCTGGTTGAGAAGCTCTTCGAATTGGTTACCAGCAGTATTGGTTTCGAAGGCTATTTGTTGTTCTTTAGCCTCTTTAACCTTCTGCTGAAGTTCCTGAATTTTCCTTTCCCAGAGAAGGATGGACTCAGCTCGAGCCTCATAATCAATTTTTGCTTGCTTTAGATGCATAGCTTGATCCTCAGCTTCTTGAGAGAGTTTCGAAGCTTGTTCATAAGCAGCATCCATTGCAGTGCGTTTTTCTTGAACCTTTCTGGCAGCAGATTCATCTTGGAGAAGGTACCCAGTCACGTTGTCCAGCAAAGATTGAAGATCGAACAAGATAGTACTAACTGGCAAGGAGCAGGTAGCAAGGTTGACTTTTGTAAGCAACTCCTTCATAGTGTAGCAAGCAGTGCTATCCTGTTTGAGCACTTCGAATATATCCACATTGAGAATTGTTCTCCTGATCCTGTTAGGAAGTACAATTCTTTCATCTGTGGGCAGAGGATGGCTAGTCGAACTTGTGCCAGCCCTAGCAAGTGGAATGTCCCTTTGAGCCAGCTTCGCCTTCATGTACCCAATAGGGTCATTTCGTCTCAAGAGTGCAAGCTCCTCGTCAGTCATTCGAGACAAAGACGGTTGAGGGAGTTCCACACGCAGGGGAGTCACGTCCATTTCGAATTCCATGGGTTTGTTGGTTGTGTCACCATCCCCTTCATTCGTTTCGTGCTCATTATCTTCTTCATCGTCATCCAAGTCCACCACTTTGATGTCTTCTTTTTCGCTTCTATTTGCATTGGACTCTGTCCCAGCAGTCGAACGATCGTTGGCATCCTCCTCCTCAGACTCTTCTTCTGCAGATTCTTCGTTTCTTTGACCAGAATCAGCTTTCTCTCCTTTAGCGTGAGCGTCCTTTGGGTCCTCTTGAAGGGTTTCGAGAGGGGACTTTTGGAGAGAAGTTCTTTGTGAAGCCTCTGCAGATTCATGAAGCGTTGCTTCATTTGTTTCTTTTAGAGGAGGAGAAGTACTTTGATCATCTTGCTGCTCATAAGCCCCAGCCAGGACCGCCATATTGGAGGAACCTTTGTTTTGTACAAGGTTGTTGGAGTCTCCTTGAGGAGAGGAGTTGATCGGAGCAGCAGCTTTTGATGGTGAGGTCGAAGTGGTGAAAGTTGGATTTAAGATATCCTGCAAGGAGCAAAAGAATATTAAAATCATGCACCAAGGTAATGAATAATTATTTTGTCAAAGGTTTAAAAGTTCAATTTACCTGTGGACTCTCGGAAGAGAGGTTGCTAGCTATGCGTTCCAACATTACGTTGGAGGTCGAAGATGGAATTTTGGATTTAGGTGAGGGAGCAGCATCCCTGGAATCGAGTCCAGAGACACTAGTTGGTACGGTACTCTTTGAAATATCCTTCTTCTGCTTCTTCTTCGAAGCAGCTGGTAAGTTTCCTCCAGCCTTGGGGTCTTCCCCAGTGGTGTTTGATTTTCGCTTCTTTGGAGTGGTAGGCGGAAGTTTGTTGGTCTGAAAAGATTTGAACAAAGAGTTAGATGCAAATCATGAAACATTAGTGAATTTGAAACATCAAGGCTAAGTGATTACCTGTGGAGTTGGAACACTGGTTATTGTTGGTATTGTTGTTGTTGCAGCAATGGTTATTGTTTCGGATGGAGTTACATTGTCAGTGGTTTCGATAGAAGCTTGAGAGGCGCTCCCTTCTTTCGATTTTGAAGCTGCAGTCTTTATCTTGATGGCTGAAAATCGAAACAATTAAGGCAAAAGTTAAAGATATGGAAAATGAAAAACGTTGGGGATTTTCCCAAGCATTCGCACCTGTGCCTTGATCAGATTTAATCGACATGGCAGAAAGTTCATAGCGAAGATGTCCTGGGAAATCGTGGAGCCAATGTCGAGCCCATGTCACAGTCTCAGATGGCTTTGGTTTCTTTTGAAGATGTTTGAACATTTCTTTGCAAGTGAACCACCAAGGGTATGGAGGAAACCAAGCCAGAGCCAGTTCTGAGGTAGGTAATCTAGGAAATTTAGGTGGATGCATTTCGAATGCCAACCTATACCTATCCTCAGGTGACAACCCTGAAGGAAGTTTTAACTTAGAAACTTTTTGTTTGAATTTTTCCTTCAAGGTCTCAGCCGCTTGATGCACAGTGGATTCCAAGTGTGTGGGATCATAAGTAGTTTCGAAATAATTTTGAAAAGCTTTAATCTCTTTGGCATGAGTGAACATACCTTTCTTGGATGGTACCTGCACATCGAAGGCATCAGTTGGTTTCTGCTGAATAGTAAGAGTATCAAACATATAAGTCTGATAAAACTTTGTCCACCATTCCAGAAACCCCTTTGCTGTAAGGTGGGTAGGTTCGAAAGTTATTAGCTCAAACTGGGCAAAGCCTTGGTATTGTTCTTGCTGTAGTTTGGCTTCCCGTGCCTTGAAGGTTCGCCCAGAGGTAATGGCACTTTCAGTTTGAAATAAGGGTTCAGGAATTAGTTGGCACAAGCCAAACTGTCTCGAAACAAAATTGAGCTGATAAGCGAAAAGGAAAATCTGATTCTTGGCAGGAGTTATTCTTGAAGAGATTAGTCTGGGTAGCAAAAAGGCTCTCCATACATCTTGAATCTCTTTGCTCTTGACAGCTTCTGAGAGAGCCATGGTAAACCATGAAGGTCCATGAGCCCTTGAAGCAAAAGGCGCCATGGTCTCTTCGAACTTGTGCCTCTTGGAGAATATCATGATATATTTTGAGAATAGGACTTTGAAGTCATCCTTATCATCATTTGGGGTTAGTCTTTGCAGCCTAGTGCCTTCGATTATTCTATCCGTTATTTCAGGGTCTTGTTCAGCAATGGTGTTGGCAGTTGACAATGAAGGTTCGAACATGGCATTTAGCCACAACTGAAGCAACCAGAAAGGGCCAGCTAGCAGGATATTCTTGGAGGTGTGAGATTTTAGACTCGAAACAGCTGACCTTAGGCTTTCATAAAGATCAACTAGTAGCAATTCGCTCAAGCACACTCTTCGATTCTCATGCAAATCTCTAGCTAGAGGAATAAACCTACTGGCTACCTGTAGGGATCTACTGCAAAAGACATATCTTGACAGCCATAAGGTAAGGAAAGCAATGTGTTCTACATCAGACACACTGTCTCCTTCAGCATGGTAGTGGCTGATAAACTTTGAAAAGCTTGCTAGTTTGACTTCGAAGTCGATTATACTCGAATGTTCTTCGTTGTCAAGGATATATGTTTCTCCTACTGGTGATAGCCCAGTGATGGCCGCTATGTCAAAGAAGGTAGGGGTAATCATTCCACCAGGGATATGGAAAGTATTATAAGTAATGTCCCAGAAATATAGGGACGCAAATAACAATGGATGGTTGTAAGTAAAACCTGGCTTCGACAACTTAATTAAGTTGTAGATACCTAATTCTTCCCATTGCTGGGATTTCTTAGCTTCTACCTTATTGAACCAGTTATGATAAGCAGTGTCGGAGGTGGGGCAAGATCGGAACGGTTTGAAGTTACTCTTTACATAGTCTAATAGAAAAGGGTCCTTAGGAGGAACAATTGGATTTTCCACGGTGTTTGTGCCTGAAGATTCTATTGCCTTAGGGGCGTCCATTTTATTAAACAGGGGTTTGAAATTATAGCAAACTGGGAAAAATTTTCTGGTGTCTTTTAAAATTTCAAAAACTGTAAGAGGGCCCATTAGAGCTAACCTCTTGCCAGCAGCGGTGGTAGGAATAAGTACCTGGGATGCATAAAGCATTTCTTTCTCTTTTGAGATCATCTGGGGAACAAGAACAGATTGACCTTGGTGAGTGGCAACCTTGCTTTCCATTGTAGTTCCTGCAGTCTTTCCTTTCTTTTTGGAAACCTTTTTTAGTTGGGATGAAGTAGAAGAAGACATTGTTGGAAGAATGTTGAAAGCTTAGGGTTTCGGTGAGAAAAGAAGGAGAAAAGATTCAGAATGTGGGAAGAAAAAGAAAAGACTAAGTTGATGGTTTTTATAATGTTGAAGTTTAAGCATCCACTGAGTAAGGTTGTGATACGTGGTAATCATGGGTTGGTTTGATGAAGAGGTGGCGTAAAGTTAACATTGGTAATAGGCGTGATTAAAGATAATCATTGTTTTGTAACTGCACCATACTGTGAAATGGTTCAAGGCGGTTAAGGAATCTAAAAAGCGTTATGATTGACGTGACTGGAGTCATATGCAATAAATGTTACGATGATTCGAAGGTCGCATCAAAATCTTGTGTATATGTTTAAAATAAGTATTTCTCAAAGGAATCGAAATACATATTTTAAAGGGGCATTTTGTTGGCTGAAGATTTTGATGATATTATTAGAAGCAAAGTAGATTGGACGTTTCGATTGAATTGAAACAGAACGTCATATTTCGAAATAGCAGAAGCAGTGTTTCGAATGGGCATATCGAAGCTTGGAGCTTCGAGTGACAAGTTATGAGAATATATCCAAAGAAGTCTCGAAATGACAACAAAGCTGTGTCTAAGAAGTGCGTTCGAAGCGAAGAAGTGCCAAAACATTTGAAATTCAAATGCAAGCGGGATGTTCGAAATTTGAAATATAGGCGCTGGAGCATTCGAAGACACGTGGAAGCAAGAGAGAGGCATTGCTCTGCATGTTCTGAACGTGGCAGAATCTTATAGCAAGACCGTTATGGTCGAAGTAGTATAAATAGAAGTCTTAGCATTAGGATTTCGTGTGTCATATCTATTGTACAAAATACTCAGTAAACATTCAAGTTACCACATGGCTAGGGAAACGAATGCAAGAGCAATGTACATATGATAACACCACATGTTTATGATTTAATGAAAACTCTTTATCAATTCCAGTACTTTCCTTTATCTTTATATCAATACCATTTACAAGTTTTTGCATCTAAAGTCTTTTTATTCGAAATCTTTTCACTGATGCCTTACATTTAAATGCTTTCCTTCCATTTCAAATACTTTACATTTCAGAAACTGTTATACATTTCTTGCCTTTATCTTCAAGTTTTTATCCTTCGAACACGTTTTTCATTTAAAGCCATTTTACAGTTTTCTTGCATTAAACGCTTTCTTCACATTTTGAATCTTTTACATTAACTGTGTTTTTTTTACGTTTCGAAGTCACTTACTTGTCTTTTATGCAGTTTTTACATGTCTTTACAATTGACCTTTAGTCATGCAATTTAGTTTCGCACACATTTATTTTGATTACACCTTTAGATCCTTAATAGAGAAATCGAAATAAGTTAAACACCTACACAACATTCTAAATACCAACCATGAATACCAGTTCGATCATGAGAGTTACCCTAATGACCAACACGTCCTAGGATCAATCTAGTCGATCCTGCGAGTTACCAGAGAAATTGAATAACAGTCAGTAAGTTTATTCGATAGTTTGGAGGACTAGCGGTTGTTTACCAGAAATCACTGTAAACACTAGTATATCCCATGCCTCTTTCGACGTCGTCGAATCAGCAATCTTCTCAAACACACTTTGATCCACGCACTGATGGATATAGAACAAAGCTTTCTGATCCCTCTTCCTCATAGCTCTTTCTGCAGATCTTTGTTCTTCAGTAGCATCTGCTGCAACTGGAACATAACCATTGGTAACAAGATCCAGAACATCCTGAGCACCAAACAGCACACGCATATGTATCATCCATCTGTTCTAGCTTTTGCCATCAAAAACTCAAAGTTTGGTGTTCAAGCTACTGCCTCCACTCATCTTAAGCTTTGCACAAATCTCAGATCTCAAATTCTAACCCAGTGTTTCCCAAACTCACAGAATCAGTGTGATTTTGTTCAGATTTTTGTTCAAGATTCAATAAAAATCAGGAACCAAAAATCAAACACACAGCTCACTATCACTCGTGTTTCCTAGAATTTTAGAACAAACCAAGAACTCTAGATACTAATTTGTTGGTGCAAGGTGATGAAATTGAGGAAGAAAAGAGAAAATGATAAATGCTAAAAGCTGCCACTAATGATTGAAAGAAAGATTGTATTAATTAATAAAACATAATACACATATTTATACAAAAATAGTAAAGATAAGAATGCCACATAAACCCTAAAAGAATATCCCAAAAATAACAAATACTAAATTACCTCTTTAATAGATGGGTTAATACCTATTTTCACCCCTGACATATGGGGTGTATTTGAAAAACCCCCCTGCCAAAAAAAAGTTCCAATTGTTACCTTGACGAATTTTAAAAGTTTTAGTTTTTACCTTGAGGATGCCACATCACCTAAAAGGCTGATGTGACTTATATTTTTGTTATATTTTTATTATTATTTTAATGACATGGCTTGATTAGTTGTCATTTTTAATTAATTTTTAATTTTTAATTCTATATGGCATTTATATTAATATTTTATTAATTGAGTGTTAATTCAAAGTTAAAAATTTTTTGTCCTTCAACAAGAATCAAACCATGGACATACTGTCTGCAGCGAACGCTTCTTACCACTAGACCAATGCATTTTCTTTGTTACATATATGCATCAATAAATATTCATATCATTAACATATTAATTAATCTTCAGTTATCCCAACAAGCGTATGAATGTTAATCAGTTATCTCCATCAATAGATTACATACAACTATGTCTTGTTAATATAGGAAATGGGACTCCATTCATTTCAGTTATTGAATTAAGGCCTTTGAACAATACAACATATATGGAAAAGTGCCTCTAAAGCACGTGACAATGAGGATGGTGGCGGCAGTGGCAAGCCGATTCGGTAGTGTGATTTCCGGCACGGTGGATGTCGATAAAAGTTAGTCCGATCATGAATTTTTTTTGTGGTTTATGTACATGTTATTAAGAGAAAGATATTTATCAGTTTATTTTTCTCACAGAAAGTCCATGGCGGCCGGAAAGGAAGAGAGAAGGTGGTGATGTCAAATATTCAAATTGTTCCGATTGAAAATTAAATCATACTGTAAGAAAGAGGAGATAAGGAGGATAACAGGGGTGGTGGTAGTTTCCCATTTGAGTTTGTGGTGGTCATAGAAAGAGATGAGCACTGCTGTTACACCAGGATACAATAGATTGATTGATGGTTCTGGAAGGTTGAACATTGAGCTGGAAGGTTGAACATTGTTATTATTTTATATCTATTCAAACCAAAATATAACAAAGAAAATGCATTGGTCTAGTGGTAAGAAGCGTTCACTGCAGACAGTATGTCCATGTTGTCAAGGTAACAATTGGAACTTTTTTTTTGGCAGGGGGATTTTTCAAATACACCCCATATGTCAGAGGTGAAAATATGTATTAACCCTTAATAAATTTATCCATAACTCAATTATTTTAAATGAGTTTTTATTTTTAAAAACCATATACACTGAATAATTCAATCCAACCCATTTTTTCGGATCAGTTTAAATAAATTTTATTGAATTTATTGAGTTTACCTAATCCATATATTACCCTAGAAGAACCCATGAACTCTCTGGTATCCCAATACTATGAAATTAGAGTAAAACAACATTATCTACATGTACACATTTTATCCACCTTCTACAAATGATTGACTTCCCTATTCTTATTTTAGATCCATTTAATTTGCCAACCCCACTTGTAATTTAGTTGAAAAATGCTGTATATCATCTATTACCCACAACATGAAATCTTTTGTGAGTGCATGGCTGACTTGTTATGTGGGAGGAACGTCAGCAAAGGATGTCTCACATATATTCCTCCAGCTGGATCCGCAGGCGCAGCACATAATAACGTTACTTTTTGTCCTGTTCTCATAAAATCTGATTAGACATCGCCAATGGGATGTTTGGGAGTAGCAGTGGCATAGGATATATATATATATATATATACACTAGAGTATTGTATACATCATGTGGTTGCCATATTCTTAATTTAATACTATGAAATTACAAATTCTGATTTCAAAATTAGAGATTTTTTTGGAGTACTTGACACACTTACACTATATTCTCTTATTTCATAAAGCGTTGGAAAATTTTAAGAGATAATCTGAAAGGTTTAACTCTCAAATCATTGTCGCAAATATGTTGAGAAAATCACGCAATTAAAACTCAAGCTTCAGATATAAGAGAAGTTTTACTTCAATTAGCTGACCAAAATAATGATTTAAAGATTAAGAGCGAAGTTGAATCTTTAACACATCATAGAATCAGGAACTTTGAGTTTTTACTAGCTATGACTATCAGGTTTGAGTTGTTATTTGTTGTTAATGAAATTAACAAAAAATTACAAAACAAGACATGCAAATGATATGGATATACAGTTAGTAAAAGATTTGATTACTCAATTGAAAAAATATAGAAAATCTGATTACTCATTTGTGCAACCGTGGCGAATTGGAGAGGATACAAATGAAATGGACATTGAATGTGTGTGTACTCAAAAATATCAAACTCGTAGAAAGAAACACTATGATGAAAATCTATCTGAATACACACAATCAAATCTTGAGTTTATTGAGGAGTCTTTTAGGATTCATTATTTTTATACATCGTAGATCAAACAATTGACTCACTTAATAGAATATTTGAACAATATAGTACATATGAGAATATTTTTGGATTTTTATTTAATATTGAAAGACTTAAGTCATTTTCTGATGAGAACTTGAAATTGTCTTGCATAAATCCTGAAACTTATTTGAAACCTGAAAATTCTTATGATCTTGATGGTAAAATTTTATATTAAGAATTAAAAGTCATCAGAGAGGTCTTAACAGTTGATTCAAAATCTAGTTTTATGATATTGAGTTCTCGTAAGATATTCAATTATTTTTCTAATGCATGCATATCTTATAGAATAATATTAACTATTTCTGTTACTGTTGCGTCGGTTAAGAGGGGCTTTTCAAAATTAAAATTGCTAAAATCTTATTTGTAATCGACAATGTTGCATATTAGATTAAATAGTCTTGTTTTGATTTCAACTGGAAATGATTTTTTAAAGAATCATGATTTTGACTAGATTATTGGTGATTTTGCAGCAAAAAATGCTAGGAGAATGATATTCAAAGATTAATAGCCGGAGATTACAACTAGTGTGAGAATTGGAATGCTACTGATACATGTTCGAATTGATAGATACATTATAATTACTTTTGTCATGATTTTATTATAGTTTTGGTTTTGTGCAAACTTTTCAATATTAATGTGATTTTTTACTTTTTTTTACAATTATATAATTTATATATGACTTATAAATCTCGTAAAAAAATTATAAATTAAAAAAAATGTCAAAAATTCATAATTTCGACAAGGCACTCAAAATCTAGGAGACGACCCAGAAACAAACACACATTGTTTATCAATTCTATCATACTTATATCTTATATGAGTTCTCCTATCAAATCTATACATATCCTCATGAAGTTGTGTTAACATTAAAGAATTCAAGAGATATCTTCATGGAGAAGATGAATAGTGCACAAAAGAAAAAAGAAGTTTGTTATGAAAAGCTCTAACTATATTATTATATATATATATATATATATATATATATATATATATATATATATATATATATATATATATATATATATATATATATATATTAGATTGATCTAATCATTAAGCAGGGCTCAATCTACTTCTGCGTGTAGGACGGTCCAATGACCTTGGCTTAATCAGTCAGAATAGATAAGGGACACTTTTCTCCTTTTGTCCCTCACTCGGGGAGCCTTGGTCGGTTGACCCCCAGGATAAGTGAGACCACCTCTGCCCGCTTAGAACATATTGTTCTCACTCTGCCAATCTCACGAGGACAACTACCCAGGAACTGTCAGATCATGTATTGTCTGTGAGTACTCCCCTACTCGTTGTAATGTCTAGTTCCGAGCATCTCTGCCCGTTATAATGGCTAGTTCCTAGCAGCTACCTATTTTTGAGGAACGTGATATCAAGACTTAAAAATAGGAACCAATGACCAAGCTTCGGGGGCACTATATAAACCTTCACACTTGTGAGGATCAAGTATTCAATATTCACTCAAAAACCCTAAACTTTCTCTTGTATCTCTTTGCACTCTTAATTACTTGAGCGTCATAGAGCCTTGCAGGTACACCCCTTCTCCTTGATTTCAGCTCTAAAGACGTCATCTATCGGTCAATTATAGGTTCTAATCATCGATAAGATCGATGGCGTCGTCTCAGGGAAATTGTTTTCCCCATCTTTCTTTCTCTGAAAACTAAATATCAAAATGACATTTGAAGATTCAAACATCATGTCCGATCAAGATGACAACCACCTCGCTGGAAAAACCGTTATCTCCCATGTCCATAAGACAGACATTGACAGAGATAATCATCTCTCTAAAGATACTCCACTACATAGGGACGGTTGCACTATGTCTCCTTCCTCGGTTGAGGAAGAAGACGATGACATTCATTTCTTAGAAAATTGGAAGTCCAAGAAAGTTCTAGAAGAACTGTCGACGGTCCTCCATCCAATTCAGATATCGGCCCATGTCGACCCGACCATAGCAGCTCTGCTCGCTGCACTTAACTAGAACAATCCTCTGATCCATCAATAAAACACCAGGATTGGCGATTGGGAAGAAAAACCTTGCTCGAAGTCTCCTCCTCGGAGACACGGACAACACATATCACGTAGTCCGTTACCAACAAGATCTGGACGCCGCCCAACGCAAGGAAAGCCAGAAGTTTCATCTCTCAAGAAATGAGATCATACTACGCCCCACAGAGACTAGCGTCCCCGATCACTGATAACGTGAAATTATATCATATATTCGACTTGATTCACATGCACTTTTATATTGTTTTTCATTCATTTTATCTTGTTATGTCGGTATTTCTATTTCATTTCAGGTATTTACATTTCACAAGTCTCGCATAAGAATAGAGGAAGAAATGACAAAAGATATGTGACTTTGTAGCAGAAAATAGAAGAAAATGCATCAGAGGAATGTGACGGTCGTCACAGCCTCCTATCGGTCGCCACAATATGAAAATATGTGTGCCCCTCAGCACACATGATGTTCCGGTCGCCACGCCTTAAAAGTATGTATGCCCCTCGACGCACATGACGATATGATCAACACATGTTCAATTAGTGTGACCCTCGGCACACAACACATGCCGCTCGGAACAGTCCAAAAGTATGTGTTCCCCACGACACACAAAGCATGCCCCTCGTCACAGGCTCTTTTATGCGCCATATATTATGTAATTTTGGTCTTCTCCACGTAACCAGTCACGAACCCAACTTCCCATTATCACCCCATGATCTTTTCAACTTCCCATTTTTCTACTTCTTTCTCCATGATCTCCACTACTTTCCACATGAATCACAAAGTAACTTCCATGAGTTCTGACTATAAAAAGGGTCGAGCATTCCTTTTTGAAACATCTATATTTTCTGCGCAGATTATTATTCTTAGTTTTTAGGCAGAAAAGTTTACCATGTAAAAGTGGTAGTTTCTCACATCAAGGAACTACCACACCATTAGTTTTAGACCTACAATTTATGTACTCTTGGAACACAATCTTGCCGACATTTTTTTAAAGCTTTATTCAAGTTTCAATATTTATTTCTTTCGTAGTTTTATTCAAGTTTATTTCGTCTTCTTTACTTCCAGATTTATTTATTTGCAATTATTTTAGTTTCTTGTTCTTATAATAATATTTTATCATTACAAATCTAAATATGCATATGTTCATGGTTAATAATTATAATTGCATGTTGGTTTATTTAAGTATGTACATCTAAATTGTTTAGAGTCCGATATGTGAGGACCGTCGTCTCCGACGGGACTCGGTAACTAATGTTGGTTTAATATTTAATTTAGAAATTATGTTTTGGTCTTTGTTTTTAAACTTAGTTTAAATATCCTTGTCACGAGAGTGAGAGGTTACTTAATACGATTTTGCCACGACAGTGGGAAATTAACTAAGGTTTGAGCCAGCACTGTGAGATCGTGGGGGTCGAACCAGATGATAAAAACTAGGCATTAATGCTAAACACAGCAAGAATGCTTTAGGATTAATTAGAACTTGTTCGGTCTTCAAAACGCGATCCTCGATTAGAATGGGCAAGCGAGAGAAAAATTCCATGGTCAAGGAATGTGACCTTATTCAAAATCACGAGAGTGTGAGATATTATCTTAAAATTTGTATTTTCTACTAAATACATTATTAACATCAGTTTGAGCCAATGAGTTACAGAGTCCTAGAGGTACCCAGAATACACATTCCGGTCTCTCTTTTCTTATATATTTCCTTAATCTTATTTTATTTCAATTTTAGTTCTTAGTTTCCCCTAAATTAATCATTCATTAGCCTTAGCTTTACAAAGCGATGATAGATTACAGTAGGTTGACATTGATCTCTGTGGGTTCGACAATCTTTTATATTACTTTGGTATTTTTGTGCACTTGTGGACGCATCAAGTTTTTGGCACCGTTGTCGGGGACCGACAGTCAATATTGTTATTTTCGTTGTTGCACCGTATAGACTAAGACACTCTAAGCTTAATTATTATTTATCACCCAAATTTTTTCTATAACTCTCATTCACAGTATTTCGAGGAATCACAAGAATCCTATAAATTCGACCTCGAAATACTGATGGAAGATTTCAATGCTTCACTAACTCACTATCACTCAAATCACCTCTACAACTACCAATCCCAACATTTTGAGGAGTCGCAAGAATCCCATAAATTCGATCTCGAAATATTACTGGAGGATTACAATGCAATGCTAACTTATCCTCAGCCAAATTTCCTCTACAATCACCACACCCAATATTTTGAGGAGTCACAAGAATCCCAAAATTCCACTCTCGAAACATTAATGGAGGATATGACTGCGACACTAAATCACTCTAGGCTAGAAACTATGATAATGGAGCGCTTTGTGGAAACACAAAATGCGACGCTAACTCACTTTGAGGAACCGCAGGAATCCCATAATTTCAACCTCGCAACATCAATGGAGGATTTCAATGTGACACTAACTCACTCTAGGATAGAATTTATGATAGACCACTTTGTAGAGACACAAATTGTCCAAAGTGAAGAGATAAGAAATCAAAGTCTTCAAAATAGTGAAACCCTTAGGCAGCTGAACAATGTGGTTGAGTCCCTCGCGACTCACAACATGACCTTCGAGACCCAAATCTCCATGTTTGCACAAAATTCTCTAGGACCCTTCCCTGAGGAGCATGTGGATGTTGTAAAAACAAATAGTGAAAAACAAATCAAAAATCCTAAGGAGAATAATAATGAGATTGAAGAGAGTACTAATATGATTGAGAAGAGTTTTGTTGAGAAAAGAGTAGAGATTGAGAAAAATACATTGACGTCATCCGAAAGGGAGGTTATCGAGGAGGTAGAGAAGGAAACACATATTGTTCCTCCTCCTCCCTATAACCCACCTATTTATTTTCTGCAAATATTTGTGGAAGCTAATATAGATGCCCAATCCAAAAGGTATGTAGACAATATCCACACAAATTCACCTTTATCTGAGGTCCTGTATAAAAAGAGAAAATTTGAGGACCATGAAACTAGCGAAATCATTAGCAATAAGAAGGGAAGGTTAATATTCAAGATGATGGATGAAATAACTAAGCCCAAACTTGAAAAGTTGATACTCAAGATTGATCCAGAACCACCACCACAAGTTCAAAAGAAGGAACCACCCCACAAAATAAAGAAAAGAAAAGGTGAGGGATATGTGATATGGCTTGATAAGTTGCCATGGAAACCAAAGACGATTAAAATCGAGGAGTCATTCTCGAGAGAATCACCATGAGTGCTAACACTCTTGAGTCGTCAAGCTACCAACGTTAACCAAAGCGCTGCGTGGGAGGAAACCCACGAGTTTCAATTCAATGTTTTTGCTTTTGTTTGAGTTCATAGAAAATAAAGATATTGATCGCTTGACACCTATCAGTTGCATGTAGGCAACTATCGAGGTGAGCATTGATCAGGTTCTTATTCCTCTTCCCACTTTTTACTGAAACATTGAGGATAATGTTTGGTTTAAGTGTGGGGGAGGAACTTTACCGCTTTCCATTTATTGCTTCTTATTTTGATGTATTATTTTCTAGTTTATTTCATGTCTTTAATATTTTATTTATTTCCAATATTTGGCCGAGTCATTGCATGTGATGTCAAGTCTGTATGCCTGTTTTTCAATTGTTACTGAATTTCCCCGAATTTTTAAAAAATTTGACCTCCAACAATATTTTTCTTGTTGATGCATGGCACACACACTCTGAAAGTATATAGGTTGTCAAAATTTAGGCTGCATTAGAGAGACTTGGGAAAGTCTCAATAACATCGATACCATTATGACACCCTAAACCCCCTCGTTATGTGATAATCAATTTAAATACCCATTATGCCGAAACATTAGGCTCTAGTTTTCAAAGTAGCTCTTAAGTAGTTTATATTAGCAGTCAGTACCATCTTAAGTACAAACTACGTAGGGAGTCGATGAATATAAGTGAATGTTACTAAAAATTCTAAAAAATTAGTTGCCATAATAAATTTAAAATAGGAAATGCACCTATTAAGTTAGGTGACCCTCACCCGGTCACTTAATCCAACGGTTGTGAAACCTACAAAAATATAATTAAACACCCATCGTCAGTTGGTTCAGAGGTGTCTGATGCTGAATTTGGTACGAAGGACTACGGTCGGATTCCCCCATAACTATGATTGGTTAAATAAAAGGGGTTGCTAAACTTATGTACTAGAACCTTGAGACAAAGGATCATATTCACTAACTGATTTCCCTACCATGTGTGTGTACGGATAACTGGCTTAATGTGGTTGCGCTTGAATGAATAGAGTGAAATAAAAAGAAGAGATATAGGTTGAGTTATAATGGCATGATTCAAATTGGTTTGCATAAAGAGGGAGTCTTTGAATATTGTGTCATTACAGTATCCTTGGTATTTAACATTTGGTATCTATCATTCTAACATTAGCCTAGTAGTTGCATATGGTTAGGAGTTGTGTTATGCCCTTGTTTAAAATCACGCTTAATCATTTATTTTACCATGATGGTTGATTGCTTAAGGAAAAGCAATGGTTTAAGTGTGGGGGTATTTGATAACACGAAATTATATCATATATTCGACTTGATTCACGTGCACTTTTATATTGTTTTTCATTCATTTTATCTTGTTATGCCGATTTTTCTATTTCATTTAAGGTATTTACATTTCACAAGGCTCGCATAAGAAAAGAGGAAGAAATAACAGAAAATGTGTGACTCTGTAGCAGAAAACAGAAGAAAATACATCAGAGGAATGTGACAGTCGTCACAGCCTCCTGCCGGTTGCCACAGTATGAAAATATATATACCCCTCAGCACACATGATGTTCCGGTCACCACGCCTTAAAAGTATGTGTGCCCCGTAGCACACATGACGTTAAGATCAACACAAGTTCAATTAGTGTGCCCCTCGGTACACAACACATGTCGCTCAACACAGTCCAAAAGTATGTGTGTCCCACGGCACACAAAGCATGCCCCTCGCTAAAGGTTCTTTTATGCGCCACATATTCTGTTATTTTGGACTTCTCCATGTAACCATACGAAGCCTAACTTCCCATTATCACCTCATGATCTTTTCAACTTCCCATTTTTCCACTTCTTTCTCCACTTTCTCCATGATCTCCACTACTTGCCACATGAATCACAATGTAACGTCGATGAGTTCTGAATATAAAAAGGGTCGAGCATTCCTTTTTGAAACATCCCAGTTTTATGCACAAATTATTACTCTTAGTTTTTAGGCAGAAAAGTTTACCATATAAAAGTGGTAGTTTCTCACATCGAGGAACTACCACACCATTATTTTTAGGCTTACGATTTATGTACTCTTGGATTGGAATCTTGCCGATATTATTTCAAAGCTTTATTCAAGTTTCAAGATTTATTTTTCTTGTATTTTTATTCAAGTTTATTTCATCTGCTTTACTTCCAGGTTTATTTATTTGCAATTATTTTAGTTTCTTGTTCTTATAATACTGTTTATCATTACAAATCTAAATATGCACATGTTCATGGTTAATAATTATAATTGCATATTTGTTTCTTTAAGTATGTCCGGCTAAATTGTTTAGAGTCTGGTATGTGAGGACCGCGTCTCCGACGGGACTCGGTAACGAATGTTGGTTTAATATTTAATTTAGAAATCATGTTTTGGTCTTTGTTTTTAAACTTAATTTAAATATCCTTGTTATGAGAGTGAGAGGTTACTTAACACGATTTTTCCGCAAGAGTTGGAAATTAATTAAGGTTCGAGTCGGCACTGCGAGAGCGTGGGGGTCGAAACAGATAGTAAAAACTAGGCATTAATCCTAAACACAACGAGAGCCCTTTAGGATTAATTAGAACTTGTTCAGTCTTCAAAATGCGTTTCTCGATTAGAATGGGCGAGTGAGAGAAAAATCCCATGGTCAAAGAATGTGACCTTACTCAAAACCACGGAAGTCTGAGATACTGTCTTTATGTTTATATTTTCTACTAAACACATTTTTAACATCAGTTTGAGCTAACGAGTTACAAAGTCCCAGAGGTATGCGGAATACACATTTCGGTATCTCTTTTCTTATATATTTCCTTAATCTTATTTTATTTCAGTTTTAGTTCTTAGTTTACCCTAAATTAATCATTCATTAGCCCTATCTTTACATAGCGACAATAGATTACAATAGGTTGACATTGGTCTATGTGGGTTCGACAATCTTTTATATTACTTAAATATTTTTGTGCACTTGCGGACGCATCAATAACCAAGAAAATGAAGGGTGTTTAACATGTGGATGATTGTCGTTCACCCTCTCCCAAGCCAAAGTACCATCCAAGGAGCATATATCCCCGTCAGAACAAAAATCCCAACGAGGAAGAAATAATTACTCTCCACCCCCATTACCATACTAGAGTGACGACGACGAGCCCTGTGGCCCATTGTCATGAGAAATAATGGAGACTCCTCTGCCTGTCAGTCTGGAAAAACCCCAAAATTTGAGGACATACGACATAATAGACGACCCAATTGAGAACATCGAAAATATCGATGCCCTGCTTGATTACAGGTGTGTTCGAGGAGCCATCAAGTGCATACTCTTTCCCACCACTCTACAGAAGGGGGCTATGGCTTTGTATAAAAGCCTCCCCGACGAGTCGATCACGTCTTGGAAGAGCTTCCGAAGAAAATTTTCCATGAATACGTGATTACATTCCCCTGAACGCATTACAAGAATGCATCCAGATCGACTGTACGAATTCAGAATTTCGTCAGGATAAAGTGTGTTTTCCTCGGCCGACTCCATCCAAGCCCGAGACAGACAAATCAAAGTATTACCGACTCCACAAGATCCACAAACACACCATTGAAGATTGCATCCAACTGATGGATTCCATAGAGATCCTCATCAAGGATGGGCATCTCAAGTAGTACAAGAAAAAAGAGGGTTCCCACGAGGACTCCCCCGAGTTGAAAAGGGTCGAGGAAGAGAGGCCATCTTCCGATGACGCCAGCATGCCAGTTGCCTGCTGAAGCAGTAAAGCGGCAAGAAAAAGTAATCATTTTTTTAGTTTTATCATATCGTCTCCACAAGGATTAGTGATACTGAATTTCCATTTGACAAGTCTCGCGTTAATGAGTTTGGTTTAAATTGGGTTTGAAGTGGTAAATTCAGGAATTAAAAGTTATTAACAGAAAATGAATTCATTCTTCGAAAAGTAGAGACTCTCGATATTGAATTTCACATACTCGTTAAATACTTAAACTTACTACCCATTTGTAATAAACCTAAACTACTCATCAACATCATCACGTGCCACTCACACAAAGGTTATCTTAAACGCAAAGCAAGAAATCAACTATATCGCTCGCAAAAGCGATTTCCTGCACAAATTAAACAACATAGAGGTATTAAGAGTCTATATTCAAGTGAATAATAGGTCCTAATCTATTTTTATAATCAAAACCAAATATATGTTTATCCTAAATCTGTATTCGAATCGTACATGTCTGCAGCAACCCAAACCCAAATAAAGCAAGAAATCACCATATTGATTTGTAAAGAAAACATCAAACAACACTATGAGCCATAAATATACATATAAACAAGCATACATACATACAAAACTCTAACAAATAATGGTTGCAAAGAGAAAAAAAGAAGAGGAAACTGAATCTCTTGCGGTGTCAAACACGATCCACCAAGTTCCAGGCCCCGGATCATTCGATTACAAGCCACAAATGTTGTTTTCTAAGATTTCTAGACTAAATAGATAAAACAAACTATCAAACGATACAATATTTACACAAATAAACTATTGAACTATTATTTACACTAAAGTCGGGGTTTTAACATAAAAACCAAAAGAATAAAGTCAATTAGTGCAAATTATTCACTATAAAAAATACCACAATTTGGCACTTATCAACTCTCGCCAACTTACATAATTGTTTGTCCTCAAACAAAGATCTTTGATAAAAAGAAATAAAATGTAATAATCAAAGAATCATGCATCAACAAGGTTTAAAACAGAAAACAAATGTATGGTTCAAAACAAAAATGTACAAGCAAAGCAAAACTTACCACTACACTATAACAATAACACGAAGAAGAAATAACTCCTAAATACAAAACACATGTAAAAAATGCTAAAACAATCTAATGTTCATAAATGAATCACACCTAACACACAATTCATCAATATATGAAAAACACAAACATGAGGCCTTAACTCTCACCTAACAAACAAGCTAACAACAACTAAATTATGCATTCATCAAAGCAAACCATATTTAAAAACACAAAAGCCAAAATCATAAGGACTTTAAAGGATTGTAATAAGGTTTGGGTAACAAGGAAAGGTCAATATCTAAAGGAAATTTAAATAAACACATTGCCTAATCTTATGAGAGTGATCCATCCACAAAGTCTCAAACACCCTCAATCACACTTCTTCAACTTTCTCAATTGTTACACTAACACACATAACTTATTAGCCCAATTATTTGCCATATTTTTTTATTTCTTTTTCAAATTTTTTTTTCTTTTTTCTTTTTTCTTTTTTCTTTTTATTTTTATTTTTCACATTTTTCCCTTTTTCTTTTTAAAACACTTTTTTGCTCCAACCTCAAGAAACCAACTTATAAACAAACAAACATTTTTCTCCCCAACTTAAATACAATCATACATAGTGACAAGATGGTTCCCAACTTTCCGAGGCAAGAAAAAATCCAACCATAATATGTGGTTGAGGGTTAAGTACCAACAAACAATATTAGAATCCATGATGAACTAATCACTCATGCACAATTTCATAGTTTAACACCAAGATGAATTCTAACTAAAAGGCTCAAAGGGATTAACAAATGCTCACTGACGCACAAGGTGAATTTCTTTTGGTTAGGTGGTTATTCTCAAAATCAAACAAAATGTCTTGATCATTTTTATGCTTTCATACAAAACAACATAAATGAAAGATTAAACATAATAATATTGACTTAAGAAAAATATTATTGGTCTCCCGTGCATATAGTAAACAATGGAAAACCATCTCACAAGGATTTAGTCCTAAGGTGATTCAAGAATGAACAAAAATTGCAAAAGAATGAATGACATGAAATTTTGTACAAAAGAAAAGTCTCCTAAAGATGACATGTTCTAGAAAGCGATAAATGAGTACCTTGAAAAGTACCAACTTCAAAAAATATCATTACCATATATTCACAAGTTGAAACGATCAAACTTGGTGGAAGTAGGAAAAAGGAAGGCAAGTGAAACTTAAATTTCACAAGCAAGCAGCAGGGCGCGCTTAGCGCCACAGACCATACTTAACGCGCTACACCGGAAATGCACGCTTAGTGTGCACAAACCTATGTGAAAAAACCAGAAAATGCCTCTGACTTTTCTTGCTAAACATCCACTACACCTACATAATTCAACTACAAAATGTATAGACTTATAATATATTAAAAGAAATAAACGATCGGGTAAAAGTAAATTAAACAAGTATAAAAGTGAAGATTTGAGAATTTTAAGAACTGATCCAATTTCAACTTTTTTAACAAACATTCACCATACTACCTATACTACTACATTGAAAAACAATAAAGCAACTAAAAACAATAAAAACATGCTTGTTTTACGTTGTTAGCTCGACGTCTTTATTTTGTTTAGCTAGAAACTTCATCAAATCATGCCATGGTGTTGCTTCATCGTGCAAGCCAAAATAAAGTGTCCTAACAAGCACTTGAATAAACATTACGAAAAAAAGGAAATTTACAACAATGCATAAAGAAACATGATGACAACACATATTTACATCACTTGAACAAAAAGAAAATCATACATGCACAAGTATGAAAAGTAAACACAAAATATGTACAAGTGAAAATACACAAAGTTCAATTACACAATATAAACAATATGAAAATTATATGCAAAACTCAAAAACAAAAAACTATCGCAATGCGATCCAATAAAAACACTGATCCCCAGCAATGATGTCATTTTGCTGAAGCAGTAAAGCGACATATCATCTCGACAGAGATTAGTGATACTAAATTTCCATTCGACAAGTCTCCCGTTAATGATTTTGGTTTGATTTGAGTTTGAAGTGGTAAATGCGGGAATTAAAAGTTATTAACAAAAATATTATAAAAAAAGTTATTAACAGAAAAAGAATTCATTCTTCAGAAATTAGAGACTCTAGGGGTTGAATTTCACATACTCGTTAAATACTTAAACTAACTACCCAGTTGCAATAAATCTAAAATACTCGTCAACATCATCACGTGTCACTCACATAGAGGTTATCTCTAACACAAAGCGAGAAATCAATTGTATCGCTCGCGGAGGTGATTTCATGTGCAACTCAAACAACACGAAGGCATTAAGAGTCGATACTCAAGTGAATACTAGGTCCTAGTCTATTTATATAATCAAAACCCAATAGATGTTCATCCTAAATCTTGATCCGAACTGTACATGTCTGCAGCAGCCCAAACTCAAATAAAGAAAGAAATCACCAATATTGATTTGTAAAGAAAACACCAAACAACACCATGAGCAATAAATATACATATAAACAAGCATGCTTACATGAAAAACCCCAATAAATAATGGCTTCAAGGATAAGAAAAGGATAGGAAACTGAACCTCTCGCGGTGTCAAACACGACCTACCAAGTTCCAGGCCTTGAATCATCCGATTACAAGCCACAATTGTTGTTTTTTAAGCTCTCTAGACAAAAAATGAAGTTGATGGTGTTGGAACTAAAAAAAAACCCAACCCATAAATGTTAACAAATGCTCACTGTAACACGGTGGGAGAACTGACTTGGTTGTTTTGCGTTTGATCATAAATGTTGCGGTTAGCAGGAGTCGCCATCGACTTTTCTTTTATCCAAAAGGAAAGGCTAAAAAGAACAGGAAAGACCTTTGAGATGTTTTCTTGAGTTCAGGGGGTAGATTATGAAAAGGGAAGGTAGATTATGAAAAGGGAAGGTATTAGCACCATTTTCATCCGTATTTATCTACGGGCTCTTAGTTGCTTTCTAGATCACTTGCTTTTATCTGAAAATATGCTTTGTGTGGTTTTTTGAAAGTATTTTGAAAATGTCTTTGTATTGGTTCTCGTTTCTATAAGAACGCGTACAAAGTGTTATTTTTGAAAATAGTTCAAAAAGGTGTTTGTGGAGTGTGTTTTTGAAAGTGATTTTGAAAAGGGTTTTCTTTGTAATGGCTCCCGTTTCTATAAGAACGCGTACAAAGTGTTTGTCTTTTGAAAATGTTTCAAGTTTGTAAGATGTTTTGAAAGTGTTGGTTTTTATTTTAAATATAGAAAGGATGTTTTGGTTTTGAAATTGAGCAAGCAACTAGGAACAATCTACCTACTCAAAAGTCTTTGTTCATTTCTTCCTTTCCTTTGACATTGTTATCTTACCATTGATTTGGTAAGTAACCCTATCTTTGGATGTAAAAGGAACGGGCATGGGTCATCGCATAGCCATGATTAGCAACATTGTAAGATATCTTAGCATTTTATTTAAGAGACTAAGATCATTTTTGAAAGGCAACTTTGATAGCGTCATCAATGGACTATGATCTTGTATTTTATTTGTTTTTTGCTAAGATACCTCACATGCATAATATGGCCATTTTATAAGGCTAAAAAGTGGATTTACCCTAAGGGTGTATGTGTGCAAGTGTATTGGTTTACATGCTTGATTTGTCTTGATTAGGGTTTGCTATTTGTTGGTTTTAATCTTTCCATACAAACCCTAATTACTAGCATTTGTATATAAAGCATTAAATTGCAGAAAATAAAAATACTAAACTATTACATCTTTGGGGGAGGGATATACAAATTACAAATGGGGAATTGCAAGAAATTAAAACCCTAATTATCTATTACAACCATATTGAATTTGAATAAATGTACAAGAAATGAAATGAATATAATGTACAAATATGAATGGATAAGGAATGGATTTTTTTGTATTAAAGGTTTGGACCTAATTAAATTAAGATAATTGACTAGAATAAGAAAATTAAAATTTAGTTAATAAAAGAAATTAATTTATTAAAGAAAACAAGTTTTTTTTAGGGTTTTTGTGAATTTAATTAAATTAGTAAATAAAATTAATTAAATAAAAGTCCTAAGTTCTAAATTGATTTTAATTTACAAGAAAATAATATAATATAATAATTAAACCTAAATATTAATTATTAAGAAAGAAATTAATTTATTAAGAAATGTTTTTGTTCTTTTGATTTTATAAAACAAAATAAAATAAATAAGTGTAAAAATAATAAATAAAATATTTTTGGATTTTTTATTTAATAACAATAAAAAATAATATTAATAAATATACTAATAATAATAATAAAGGAAAAAAGAAATAAAATATAATAAGAAAAAGAAAATAAAAATGAACGTGGGCCAGGGGGTGCTGAAATGAGATTGTGGTCAAAAAAAGAAAAAAACAATAAGGCCCAATGTTTGGGGCCCAGGCGCTTCAAAAATAAAAAAAGTGTAAATATTTGAAAAAGAGCAAAAGGCAGTGTGCTAGATGTTGAATCCATGCCCTCTTGGTTACCAACGCGCTGCCTTACCACTGAGGTGGCT
This sequence comes from Vicia faba, assembly GCA_948472305.1. Lineage (NCBI taxonomy): Eukaryota > Viridiplantae > Streptophyta > Magnoliopsida > Fabales > Fabaceae > Vicia > Vicia faba. The sequence goes on along the minus strand of OX451735.1, from coordinate 530,245,301 downwards.
ATACATCTGTTAATTAAAATGAAATGATAAATACATAACGTAACATGCTTCCAAGGCCTGTACTTCGTCTTCAACCTTCAGCCAACCAGAGTACCTGTAACTTCTTCATCTCTCAACAAAAATGGAAAGTGCAAACATGAAAGTTGTGGTATTTCTTCCCATGAATCCAACCATATAAATAACTAAAGCTATAAATCCAAGATGAGTGAGAATTTTTCTGGCCCTAATTTGAAACCTAAAAATTTCAGAAACTTCAACTCTAAAATTCTCTAAGCTTAGGCCATATAAATGCAAACTATGGATATGTACATCTTTGTAGCAATGGTATCTACATTTTATCTTCACAAATCAGAATCAAATGATGCTTGTATGAAGAGATAGAAGTTTGAAAACTTACCTCTTGCAGCTGGAGTCGTGTATGGAGTTTGAGCAACCTTTGAGATGGCCTGATGATTTCTGTAGCTTTCCTGGACCTCCTTGAACGTGTTCCAACTCTTACTTTGCTTTGAGGATGGCTGAAACTCCCAACTCAAGTCAAGTTGCAAGCTTCAGTTTTGGAAATGGTGGGTAGTGATGGAGGAGTTACAGTCTTGAAACAGGGGCTTGGATCACTTGTATATGATATAAGTAAGGTGTCTGGATGGTTAAGAATCAAAACACACGAGTGGAAATAGAGATGGAGAGTTTTGGCTCAAAACTGTCAAGTGGGACAGTTCTATGCAGCAAGGGTGTTTGGGAGAGTTCTTGGGGGCTTCAAATCATGTGTTTTTATGCAAAACACTTATGCATAAGTAAGGAGAAGGTTAGAGTACTTGAGAGGGTCAGAAGTGCAAGTTGTAGACTGATTGCTATGTTACTTGATTTTGAAGAAAAATGGGAATATGGTTTCAAGGCATAGTACTAGCACGGGTTGACTTATTAGAGGCTTGAGACTAGTTTCTTTTGGGTTATAGGTTGTGTGTGATCAGAAGCAAACAAGTGCAAAGCTCAAGAACTGAATTTGTGCATAAAGTTATTTTTCAAAAATGGCAATGTGCACTTTCTTTCCAAAATGGCATTAAGCATGGGCAATGCATTGAATGCTTGAGTTGAAGCCTCTAACAGTTGTGCAAAACATTAATTATGGAGTTCCAAACAAGTTTGAGGCGTGCAAAGCAAAGATTGTTCATCCTAAACATGGATTTGAATTCTTGTTCTTCATGAAAATGACCTATAATTCAAGAATGAAATGCCAACTTTATGCCTTCGATTCTCCCTGCTCAAACATGATCTCAAGGAGTTCTAGGACATTTTAGAAAGCTTGTAATGTGCTATACAACTCTTATTTGAATCAATTTTGAAAATTCCCCTTGGAACTATGTGAAAAATTGTCATGAAGTTAGGTCAAAATCCTGCATAAACTAGGGCAAAATTTTCACTAAGTGTTTAGTTTCATGAACATGTATTCACAAAATCATAACTTGAAATCCATGAATTTATATGAGAATTGTGTAAATAAATATTTTATATCTCATTGAGATCTAAAACTTTCATTTTGAAAGTTTCCTTTGAATCATCTTGCATCATGGTGAAAAATTGGCTCAAAGTTGTGAAAAAATATGAAGTTTTCAACACATAGAAAAATTTCTAAGTTTGAAAACTTTGACTTTTCAAAATGAAATCTTGACTTTTTGATTTATTGATGAAAAAGTTTCATATTTTGACATATTTTGATGAATTGTGAACTTTGACACTTGACTTTGACCAAAAAGTCAAAGTTTGACTTTTCAGTGTACAGTTGATTTTTGATCAGTTGACTGAAAATCAACTATCAATCAATTGATCTTGAGGGAAGTTTTGAGTTACGCCATTAGGTAAAAATGATTCAATTTAATCCTTGAGATCATGTCTCAATCCAATTAACCATTTGCTAGGTCAAAAATCAGAAATTGCCCTTTCTCAATCAAAACCCTAATTTTGACCATTTTGCTCTTTTGATGATCTGATCAAATTTCTTGAGGAATTATGGTCCAAACTTGATCAAATGACTTATATGAGTTCATAATGTTGATATGAATCAAAAATTATGAAGTTTGGCTGTAAATGGGCCACAATTGGCTTTTTCCCCAATACAACTGATTTTTAGGTCAACTGATCAATTGATTTAGCAAAATGTGATCCAAGACTTGAAACATGACATGAGAAATCTTGAGGGTTAATAATGTTCCATGAAAGTCAAATGAGGCATTAAAGGTTCAATTATCCTTGTGCAATCTCAAACCCTAATTTCAGTCATCAGAGCTTAAGGAGGTGTCTTGAGCTGATCAACCCTTGTGCAGTCTTGAACCAAGGGAGATCTTGTGAGAAAATACTTGATAAATGAGAGGTAAAATTTTGGGGTACAACACTCACTCAAAAGGTGAATTATTTTGGGTTAGGTGATTATTCTCAAAATCAAACAAAATGCCTTGATCCTTTTCATGCTTTCATACAAAACAACATAAATGAAAGATTAAATATAATAAATTGAGTTAAGACAAAGATTGTTGGTTTCCCGTGCATATAGTAAACAATGGAAACTAGCTCACGAGGATTTAGTCCTAATGTGATTCAAGAGGTAACAAAAATTACAAAATAATAAATGACATGAAATTCTGTACAAAAGAAAAGTATCATAAACATGTTATGTTCTAGAAATCGATAAATGAGTACCAAAGTACCAACTTCAAACAATATCATTACCATACATTTGAAAATTGAAACGATCAAACTTGGAAAATCACCTCAAACTTCCTCAAGCTTTATCACAATGTTTGATGACAAACAACCAACAAAAATTTTTAAACTTAATTCTATGTATAATTTATATAGCCTTGATGGAAGTGGGAAAAAAGAAGGCGAGTGAAACAAAAATTTTACAAGTAAGCAGCACGGCACACTTAGCACCACAGACCGCGCTTAACGCACTACATCAGAAACGCGCACTTAGCGTGCACATACCTGTGTGGAAAAACCAGACAAGGCCTATGACTTTTCTTGTTAAACATCCACTACACCTACATAACTCAACTATAAAACATATAGACTTATAATACATTATAATAACTAAAAAACCGGGTGAAAGTAAATTAAACAAGTTGAAAAGTGAAGATTTGAGAATTTTAAGAACTGGTCCAATTTCAACTTATTTATAAAACATTCACCACACTACCTATACTACTATATGATACAGTGGGAGAACTGACTTGGGTGTTTTGTGTTTGATCGCAAATGTTGCGGTTAGCAAGAGTCACCACTGACTTTTCTTTTATTCAAAAGGAAAGGTGAAAAAGCACAGGAAAAACCTTTGTGATGTTTTCTTGAGTTCGGGGGGTAGATTATGAAAAGGGAAGGTATTAGGACCCTTTTCATCCATGGTTTTCCATGGGCTCTTAGTTACTTGCTAGATCACTTGCTTTTGTTTGAAAATGTGTTTTGTTTGGCTTTTGAAAGTATTTTGTAAAGAGACCTTTGTTTAGGCAAACTTTGTAATGATTCTCATTCGTAAGAATGTATACAAAGTGTTTGATCTTTTAAATTTTTTTTCAAGTTTGAAAGATGTTTTGAAAAAGTTGGAGTTTGTTTTAAAAATAGCAAGGATGTTTTGGTTTTGAAATTGAGCAAGTAACTAGGAACTTTCTACCTACTCTAAAGTATTTCATGTTCATTTCCTCTTTCCTTTGACATTGTTATCTTACCATTGATTTGGTAAGTAACCCTATCTTTGAATGTAAAAGGGATTGCCGTGGGTCATCGTATAACCATGATTAGGAATGTTGCAAGATATCTTAGCATTTTATTTAGGGACTAAGATCATTTTGAAAGGCAACATAGATAGCGTCATCGAGGGACTATGATCTTGTATTTTGTTTGTTTTTGCTAAGATACCTCACATGCATAATATGACCATTTTTGTAAGGCAACCAAGTGGATTTATCCTAGGGGTGTTTATGTGCAAGTGTATTACTTTTCATGCTTGATTTGTCTTTGATTAGGGTTTGCTATTTGTTGGTTTTAGTCTTTCCATACAAAACCCTAATTACTAGCATTTGTATATAAAGCGATAAATTGCCGAAATTAAAATTACTACACTATTACATCATTTAGGGGAGGGGGTATACAAATTACAAATGAGGAATATTGCAAGAAATTAAGTCTAAATAATTATTACAACCATATTGAATTTTTGAATAAATGTACAAAATAAAGATAAAATGCAACAATATGAAATGTAAGAAGAAATGTGATTTTTTATTTGGTTTTTCATGAAAAGGGTTTTTTGACCTAATTAATTAAAATAAAATAATTAAAAGAAAATTAATATTAAGTTAGTAAACTAAATTAATTTAAAGAAAACAAGTTTTTTAGGGTTTTGATGAATTTAATAAAAATAATTAAATAAATAAAAAAACTTAAATTCTAAATTGATTTTAATTTACAAAATAATATAATAATAAATTAAATTAAATTATCTAAGTATATAAAAAAAAGAAATTAATTAAAGAATTTTTTTTTATTCTTTTATTTTTTGTAAAGAAAAAATAAACTACAAATATAAATAATAAAATATAAATATAATTGGATTTTTGTTATTAATGAAAACAATAATAATAATAATAATAATAATAATAATAATAATAATAATAATAATAATAATAATAATAATATAATAATAATAATAATAATAATAATAATAATAATAATAATAATAATAATAATAATAATAATAAATAATGAAAATAATAAAAAATATAAATAAAAACAAAATGGGCCAGGATGTATGAACAGCAAGGCAGGGGAGTTAGAACATGGCAAAAAATAAGGCCCAACAAGAGGAGGCCCAGGCGCTGCAAAAAGAGTAAAAAAATATGAGAAAATATGAAAAAAAAATTCAAAAAGGTCATGATGGGGCTTGAACCCAGGACCTAAGGGTGACAGACGCGCGCTCTAACCACTGGGGTGGTGATACATCTGTTAACTTATGTAAAACCACAAATATATAACATAAGTCTTGCCCTAAATGTACTTCATCTTCAACCTCCAGCCAGAAGCCCTGCAACTTGTTCATTTCTCAACCATTTGCAAAAATGTAAACATGAAAGTTGTGTAAAATTTCATCACGATTCTAGCAATATAAATAACTTAAACTAATTCTCAAAAATGAGCATGAATTTTGAATGGTACCAAATTATGACCTAACTTTTCCAGGATGTTCAGATTCAAAATTCTAACTACTTAAGCAATATAAATTAAATCTAAAGACATGGTTAGCTTCAGGACAATGATACCTACATTTCTTATTCACAAATAAACCATTAATGATGCTTGTATAAAGAGTTCAAAAGTCATAAAACTCACCTTGCAAGAGAGTATCGTGTTTTGAGTTTGAGCAACTTTTAGTGAGTTCCAATGATTGGATTAGCTTCCTCAAGTTCCCAGGAAGCTAATGTGATGCTTAACTTAAGCTGAAAGTGCCTGAGGAGTTCTAGAGAAGTCAAGGTGCAAGGCTCTGTTTTTGAAAATGGAGGATGGTGTTAATGGTGTTATAGTCTTGTAACAGGGTGTGGGATGAGTTCTAAATGATGTTTAGAAGCTTTAGGAACAAAAAGGCTTGAAAACGCACGAGGGAGATGTGAGTTTCAAACTTTTGGTCAGGTTATGCAAGAATCGAGGTATGTGATGCAGTTCTGAGTTCATGGGAGTTTTGAGGCTTAAGCATGCATGTGTTTTGTTGCCAAAGATTTGTACATAAGTAATGAGAAGGTTTGAGTGATTGAGAGGGTCAGAAGTACAAGTTCTAGACTGATTGCTATGTTACTTGATTTTGAAGAAAAGTGGGAGCATGGTTCCAAGATGAAGTACAAGCATGGGATGAGTGATTGTGAAGCTTGAGACAAACTTCTCTTGAGTTATAGGACGTGTATGATCAGAAGAAAACCATTGCAAGGCTCAAGAACAAGTTTTGTGCATAAAGCTACTTTTTCAAAATGGCATTGTGCACTTTCTTCCCAAAATGGATATAAAGCATGACATTGCATTGAATGCTTGAGTTGAAGCCTCTAACATATGTGCAAGCATTTAATTATGGAGTGCCTAACAAGTTTGAGGTCTGTAAAGTAGAGATTATGCAGCATAGGTTTGAGATTTGAATCTTTGTTCATCACAAAATGACCTATAATTTTAGTTTGAAACCCTTACTTCCTTTCTTTGATTCTCCCTACTCAAGAATGATATCAAGGAGTTCTTGTACATTTTGGAAATCTTTTAATGTTATCTACAACCCCTCTTTGTATCATTTTTTAAAATTCCCCTTGGAACTATGTGAAAAAGTTCCATGAAGTTAGGTCAAAATCCTGCCTAAACTAGGGCAAAATTTCACTAAGTGTTTAATTTCAAGACCATGACTTCATGAATTAATAACTTGAGATCCAGGAATTTATAGGAGAATTTGTGTAAAGAAATGTTGTATATATCATGGATATCTACAACTTTCATGTTGAAAGTTTCTTTTGAATCATCTTGCATCATGGTGAAAAATTGGCTCAATGTTGTGAAAAAACATGAAATTTTCAACACTTAAAAAAATTTCTAAGTTTGAAAACTTTGACTTTTCAAAATGAAATCATGACTTTTTGATTTCTTGATGAACAAGTTTCATATTTTGATATGTTTTTATGAATTGTTATCTTTGACACTTGATTTTGACTAAAAAGTCAAAGTTTGGCTTTTCAGTGTACAGTTGACTTTTGATCAGTTGACTGAAAATCAACTATCAATCCAATTGATTTTAAGCAATGTTTTGAGTCATACCATTAGGTAAAAATGGTGCAATTGAACTCTTGAGATCATGCTTCAATCCAATTGACCCTTTTCCAGGTCAAAAATCAGAAATTGCCCCTTCCCAGTCAAAACCCTAATTTTAACCATTTTACCCTTTTGATGATTTGATCAAATTTCTTAAGGAATTGTGATCCAAACTTGATCAAATGATACATATGAGTTTATAATATTTATTTGGATAAAAAATTATGAAGTTTGATTGTAAATTGGCCATAGTTGACTTTTTCCCTAATACAATTAATTTTTAGGTCAACTGCTCAATTGACTGAGCAAAAATGTGATCCAAGGATTGAAACTTGACATGAGTAATCTTGGGGGTCCATAATGATCCATGAAATTCATATGATGCATTGAAAGTTCAATTATCCTTGTGTAATCTCAAACCCTAATTTTAGTCATCAGTGCTTAAGGAGGTGTCTTGAGCTGATCAATCCTTGTGCAGTCTTGAGCCAAGAGAGATCTTTGTGAGAAAATATTTGATAAGTGAGAGGGCAAATTTTGGGGTACAACATACTACAATGAAAAACAATAGAAAAACTAAAAACAATAAAACATGTTTGTTTTACGTCGTTAGCTTGGCGCCTTTATTTTGCTTAGCTAGAAACTTCCTCAAATCATACCATGGTGTTTCTTCACCGTGCAAGCCAAAAGAAAGTATCCTAACAAGCAGTTGAACAAACATTACGAAAACAAGGAAATTTACAAAAACGCGTAAAAAAACATGATGACAACACATATTTACATCACTTGAACAAAAATAAAACCATATATGCACAAGTATGGAAAGTAAATACAAAACATGTACAAGCGAAAATATACCAAGCTCAATTACAAAATATAAACAATATGTACATTATGTGCAAAACTAAAAAACAAGAAACTCTCGCAATGCAATCAAATAAAAACACCAATCCTCGGCAACAAAGCCATTTTGCTAAAGCGGTAAAGTGGCAAGAAAAAGTAAGTATTTATTTAGTTTTATCATATCGTCTCCATAGGGATTAGTAATACTGAATTACCATTTGACAAGTCTCGTGTTAATGAGTTTGGTTTGAATTGAGTTTGAAGTGGTAAATGTGGGAATTTAAAGTTATTAATAGAAAAAGAATTCATTCTTTGAAAAGTAGAGACTCTTGGGATTGAATTTCATATACTCGTTAAATACTTAGACTTATTACCAAGTTGCAATAAACCTAAACTACTCGTCAACATCATCATGTACCATTCGCACAAAGGTTATCTCTAACGCAAAGCGAGAAATCAATTGTATCGCTCACAGATATGATTTAGCATGGAACTCAAACAACACAGCGGAATTAAGAGTCGATACTCAAGTGAATACTAGGTACTAATATATTTCTATAATAAAAACCCAATAGATGTTCATCTAAAATCTTGATTCGAACCATACATATCTGCAACAACCCAAACCTAAATAAAGCAAGCAATCACGAATATTGATTTGTAAAGAAAGACCAAACATCACCATGAGCAATAAATATACATATAATCAATCATACTTACATATAAAACCCCAACAAATAATGGTTGCAAAGAGAAGAAAAGGAGAGGAAATTGAATCTCTCGCGATGTCAAACAAGATCCACCAAGTTCCCTGCCTCGGATCTTCCGATTACAAGCCATAAATGTTGTTTTCTAAGCTCTCTTGACCAAAAAATGAAGTTGATGGTGTTGGGACTCAAAAATACCCAATCCATAACTAAAAAATGTGTTTTTTTGCCTTATTTAATGAATTTTGAAGTCGCAGTGCGTGTTAAGCGCTCACAGAGGGCGCTTAGCGCCAAACCTGTTGTGTTGAAAAAATTCAGCACTCGTTTTCGTCATAATTTGAGAATTATAACTCCGATTTACGTTCCGTTTGAAGCGTTAGAAAGATTATTCAATGATCTATCTAACAATGCCTAAATATAAAACAAATAGATGATTTTTCTCTTCTTTAATTTGAGCCTTATTCGTTGATAAATTTCTCAAAATCGCATCTAGTTCTAGAGATGATACCCATACCCTTGATGGAGAAATCAAGAGAATAATACTTTAGCAGCTGACCATATATGCATATTAAATTCAACAGCTGATACCACACCTTGGGAGGCTTCTTCATAAGCAAAATATCTAGACCTCCTATAAGGTGCCATCCTTCTGCACTTAAAGAGGAGATTACTTCTAAAATACGAGCATAATAACCATGGTATTTGTTAATCATCATACCATGAACAAAATGTCCAGAAAAGTCCGTTTCTCCCATTCTTCAGCCTTAACTAGTTTGACAATTAGGAAACTTAGAAAATAATCATCTGGCTGAATCACACCATGACTGTAAGTTAATCATCCATAATATTAAATTAACTCAAGTTGATGCATCTCCATTGCACACAACCCCTTATATGTCTCTTCCCCTTTAGCAGAATAATAGTTCCAAGTTCTCATAGACCTGATAAGAGATATCAAGTTTGTGTAAACAACCTTCATCCCGTGTGAGAGAAAAATTAGTCAAACCAAGTTGAGAAAAACAAATTCTCAACACAAAGATGTCAATACATTATGTCTGTCATCTCAAGAATCTCCTACTGCAGATTATGGATTCTTCTTCAACAACTGCTATATTCATCCTTTTAATCACACGATTACCTCCATAATAGCAGTAAAACATGTGGTTAGTGCATACCCATAAAAAACACCTCTATCTGCTTCAACAGAACACACAAACCTGACTTGTTTGATCAGAAGAAACTACCAGTTGACAGAGAGAATGTCCTTGACATATGAACTTGATCTTCATATGCAAGCAAATGGTTGAGATTACATATTTCTCCAAGGCACTTAAGCTCAACCTCTACACTTCCTACTTGCTTTACTCAGAAATAAATTGAACCAAGAAGTAAACAATTGGTTGACCATTATTCAACCTACCAATTTAAGATATGTTTTTGGGATACAACATTTTAGATACAAGCCTAGATGCCTCATCTTCCAAATCAGGAGTAGGTTCCAAACATATGTTATCACCACACGTTTGTCTAGCACCTAAAGCATCTGTTATGCAACAGGAATCAGCACGCCTGCTGAAATAATGTCCTAACATTTTGTAGGACATTAGTTCCCTTCCTCTGGAACTCACAAAACAAAACTTGGTTCTGAAGCCTAACATTGCTTCTTGAAAATAAATAACTCTTTATCACCTTCAAGGTCGTAAAAAATATTCCACGCTCTAGCAATACCAAATAACAACAAGACTTAGAGACACTTTCCTAATTAGGTCAAGTATTAGGAAGAATCTACTAGAAGCCAAAATAAATGGCTCTAAACTTTCGTCAACAAACTCATCAAAAATTCCTTTATGAGTGGACTTGAGAGATAAAAATCAAGTATCATTGGCAACTTCATAGAGTTATTTGAGGCTATCTTGCACACACTACATCATCATACACCAAACCTATTGAGGAGACCAAACCTTAATGCCCTTTCTTTACTTGAAAAAAAAACAATCAGGGTTACATCAGATACAATGTAGTGGAATACACAACAACCAAAACTCCTCAACATTATTCAGGAACGGCTTGACCATCCTTGCACCCACCCATCCAGGTGCAATTAAGAATAACACTAGTTTGAAAATAAATCAAACCTAACACAACTTCCACACAATAACTCATAACCAAGGCCACATTCCTAACAAGAAAAGATAGGTACAAAACACACCCTGACAAGAATAGTCCATCCTCCACTTCAAGGGACCATTCAAACAAGAATATGAACTAACCAAGTTCAAACAACTTTTCAATAGAACCTTCTACCTTGACCATGACCAGAAAGTATCATCCTAGGATCTCACCGAGAACAGAACAGGATGACCTGCTCTCATACCAATTGAAATTCTAGTATAGTCAGAACTCATATGTCCTATGACAATGTTGGGACATCTGATCTGACTTAAACAAATAGACAAGGTATAAACATATTAAAACCAGTACTGAAAAACAATAAACAACACACAAGAATTGTTAACCTAGTTTGGTCTAACTACCTACATCTGGGGGCATACCAAGCCAGGGATAAGTCCACTAAAATAGTATTAATTCATAGACCCTCAGCAAACATCCAGTTTACGATCTACTCATTTCATCACTACCCTTGATAGAATTTTATCTAAAACTCGCCTAGATATGAGGCCCTCCTCAATTCCTCATCGATCACAAACAATGATTGGACAATAACACAGGAAGACACATTTCCATGACAATAAAACAGAAGACATAACTCCATGACAATACCTAGTCAAGACCTAAAGTTAAAATCCACCATTTACAACTTTACTCCTAACTAATAATATAACTTGGAGTTGCTTACAAGCTTTCTCTAAGAATAATACTCAACTCATTACCTACAGGTTTCTGAGTGAGAACACAGTGAACATCTTATAACCCGAGTGGTTCATTTACACCAACTCTCCTAGATAGTGGCTACAGACTGACCCCTAATGATTACATCTTTAAATTCATGGATGGTACAAATCCTAGGTTACAAAAATTCTATCTATAACATATTCCCAACTGGATTTGGGCCTTCAATCACAACTCATAAGTTGATACAGTTATGTAGAAGATTTTGCATAACAATAGGTCTTCAATCAAATCTTCTTAATTTACTCCATAATTATAAAGTGTATATTCTTAAATATTCTTTTTGACCTATAAAACAACGCCATATAGGATAATATAATATCCTTAAAATATATTATTTTTGTGACTTAACAAAATATAATAGTCAGTTCAGCTCAGACGCGATATTGTATGCTCCTTCATAGGACATCTGATCTAACATGTTTCTCTAGATGATGAGAACTTCTCATCTCAACATGTCTTTACATAAGATATAAATTCTTGCTCAACCTATTCTTGTTAGCAAGTTAATACATCCTATCTACCATATTGCTGCTATATTAGTTTTACCAAACATAATGCCACTCACATAATTCAGAGAATTAACACCTCTCATGCACTTTGAGTTTCCTTAAAGCAGAAGCTACAACTTATTGATTTTTCATCCACACACCTCCCAATCCCATCAACGAAGCATCATAATACACTACAAACTATTCTTCTGGATTAGGAAAAATCAAACACATGAGCCATCGTCAACTTTCTCTTAAGTTCTTGAAAACTTTCTTCATATTTTGCCTTCCAAGAAAGAAGCCTAACCTTTTCGTGTAAATTGTGTCAACGGTAAAGATAACTTTAAAAATCCTTCAATAAAATTCCAATAATAACCTGCCAAACCAAGAAAACTTCTAATCTCGGAAATAGATTTCGGAGCTTCCCATTGAGACACAACCTCAATCTTTGACGAATCAACAAAAATACCTTCACTCAATATCACATGATCAAGGAAACTCACGTCTTTCAACATAAACTCACACTTAGAATGTTTACCATACATCGTATTCTCTTTCAACACAAATAACACAATCTTCAGATGCTCATCATGATCCTCTTCACTCTTTGAATAGATCAAAATATCATCAATGAAAACAACCACAAACTTATCCAAATACAGATGGAAAATCATGTTCATGCATTCCGTAAATACACCAGTGTATTGGTCACACTGAACATCATCACATAATACTCATAATGACCATACCTCGTTCTAAAAACAGTCTTCTGAATATCTTCAGCCTTCACACGAATCTGATGATACCCAGACCTCAAATGTACCTTGCTGAATGCACTTGCGTCAACCTACTGATCAATCAAATAATCAATCCTTGAAGTGGATACTTATTCTTTATTGTCACCTTGTTCAGTTGTATATAATCCATACATAACCTCATAGTACCTTCTTTCTTCTTAACCAACAAAACGGATGCACCCCACGGTGACACACTAGGACGAATGATTCTCTTCTCAAGCAAATCCTCAAGTTGACTCTTAAACTCTTTCAATTTAGATGCTTACATCTGATATGGAGCCATTGATACCAGACTAATTCCAGGAACTAAGTCGATTGTAAACTCCACTTCGTGCTCCAGCGATAAATCACCTACATCTTCAGGAAATACCTCTGGAAAATCACGAACAATTGGTAATTCACCGATCGATCTCTTCTCACAAATATCCAAAATTTTCATCAATGCTAACAACACAACGCCATCTTGAACCGTCTCATTCACTTTACATACCATCAAGCTGGAAAGATAAGCTTATCCCATCCAATACAATCTCATCTACTATCAATAAGAGTTTAAGGGTGATCATTTCCTCAATTTGTCAATAGGTAGCTAACAACCATGATGGTGACATAAACCATCGTTACCCAACTACAATAGGGTCTTTTATCTTATGCTCAAAGTTACCTAAGCATAATGTCACATGTAGCAACAACTTCTCCCCTACTTGTTTCAATCTCTCTCCTGCAAACAAGTGATCAGAAGAACAAGAAAGTACCAACAGTGTTTCACACACATGTCGTGTACTAAGGGAATAAACACATTAACAATTTGGACAACTGGCCGACCATACTCTGATACCACTAATGTAATACCCCCTCTAAACCCTCACGCAGATAAATGGCATAATCAGAGTAAATTAACATGCATATCAAAAGAGGGTGTCACATGTATTTAAAAACCAACACAATACACTGACCATGCTCATAACATGCATTTAAAATCATATTCCATACACATGCATATCACAGCGGAATAATTCTCTTTTATAATGATACTAATAATTGAAATCCCATAATGATAATTATATAATAAAACGTTAGGAAATAAGGCCACTCATCATATAATCTCAATATATCATAAATAAAGAGAGTATAACAAACATCTATCAAAATAACCATTAGTTTAAACGTTTTCCATGTTATATAGACCAGAGCATGACTCACTACTTAATAAGCGGATAAACAAGGAACTAGCTCCTCCGACTAATCCTCACAAGAAGCACCACTATTTTTGGTACCTAAGTGATGTCCTATAAAACATCATTTCAATAGAAGGGTGAGAATTCATATTATTATGGAAATTTATAATAGTAAGTAATGCAAGACTTACATACATAAAATGAATTCATCACACTTCACATATTCATGTATTCAACATAATTCACATGTTCAAATATACAACATTATTCAACAACTCATGATTCAATTACTAATCAACCTCAAAATACCATAAATATAACATTCACATCAATATCACATTTACACTCCAATTCAACAATTCACATTGATACATGTGACTCCAATTCAACTCAATACTATGTAAGATGCATATTATAGCAATTGTTATCCTTACGAGGTTTTTATGTTTAAAATCGGTCCAGGTTTAGGACAAGTCACTAACTCTCTCAAAAGCTAGCAAAAATTATCTCTTGACAACTCATGATGCATGTGCAATCTCAACATATATATGCAATTAAGACCATCTACATATCTTAATCATACATGCATATTTCACATAATTTAACACATTTAAATTATCTTACCAAATTGCACAACATACATACATCATGTCAACATTCACATACAATGCATTCTCATAACATTAATCAACTCAACACACCATAATAACATATAGCAAATAATGCCCAACAATGTTATTCTCATCTAATTTTAATTCACAACATACATCTACAAAAAATTCAAGTATCATATTCATAACATTCTAATAGCATTAATCATCTTAACACACCACAATATTATATAGCAAATAATGTCCAACAATGTTATTCTCATCCAATTTCAATTCACAACATACGTCTACACAAAATTAAAATATCAAGTTCATAGAATTCTCATAGCACTAATCAACTCAACACATTATAATAACATATTATGCATACCACACAACACAGTGTTATGGTATCACCATTCATCAAACATGTTATCAACTCGTCATATTATAATCAATAACAATAACGCAACATCACCAAATTACAATAACACAACACACAAATATATATCATTTTACACAACCAAGCAGTAATTAAATCACCTACTACCGGTAAGACCATTTTTTTTTGAAAATAAAATCGCGCTAGCTTTCTAACTCTTCCAACAAGGACTCAAACGGAGCTACGATTCAAAAGTCATGAATTTTTGAAACTTCTACAAATTACAAACTCTGACATCATACACTAACACCACAAAACCCAATTAAACACCAATTTAATTTATTTCCAGAATATGAAACCATTTTACAAGAAATTACATTGTATTAGCTTCCCTATGTTACAACGGTGTGTCAAACGGACACCTGAAGCTAAAGTCATGGATTTTTTAAGTTTTACAAAAATTGTTATCAAAATTGATGGAAATCAATAGTAGTTGTACGAAAATCCCTTTCATCCCAATTCCAAAACCCCAAATTTCATGAAACATTGAATATTCAAACCCCAAAATCTCATTACCATCAACACACGTTATTACAACACTATTACTCATCATATTCAAGGATTTCTCATCAAAATCTAATCATGTCAAAAACTTAGAAATTGAAATCTAAATCCCTAAATCATGTATTCTATCCATTATATATATTATATAATCCCATAATCAAATGAAAACACACTCTTATCTTAGATGTAGATCATTTTCTAGGATTCTCCATTCTCTTCTTTTTTCTCCTCTTTTCCTCTTTCTTCTCTTCTCTTGTTTGACAGCTTCTCTCTCTAGATCTATTTTCTCATTGTTTTACATAATTTTACTCTAATGAGCTTATCTCACCCACTCACACTAATGTGACACATAAAACCCAATTAATTAACAATGCTATTCTCACACTTACTAATCCAATTACACATATAACACATGTTCCCAATTTATAAAATAAATCATATATTACACGTCACACCAATTAATCCAAATAACTAATATACTCACA
The DNA here is from genome assembly GCA_948472305.1 of Vicia faba. Classification (NCBI taxonomy): domain Eukaryota; kingdom Viridiplantae; phylum Streptophyta; class Magnoliopsida; order Fabales; family Fabaceae; genus Vicia; species Vicia faba. The sequence goes on along the minus strand of OX451735.1, from coordinate 530,229,535 downwards.
AAATCACACAATTGAATTAATTACTATATTATATAATAATTAATAAAATAAATAACTAATAAAATAATTAATAAATGAAATTGGGGTATTACAACTATCCCTCACTTATAAAATTTCCTTCCTCAAAAATTACTTCAAACAAACAACTCAAGATAAGACTCTCTCATCTGACTCTCGACTTCCTAAGTACCTTTTCCACCTGCCGATCCTCTCCAAGCTACCTTCACCAAGGCAATCTCTTTACCAAAAATCTTCTTTAACTCTCGATCCTTTATTCGCATAGGTGATGTCTCCACATTCAGGTTATCTCTTACCTGCACATCATCTAATTGGACCACTTGAGACAGATCAACAATGTATCTCCTTAATTGAGACACATGAAATACATTATGGAGATTAGCAAGTGACAGTGGCAAGGTAATCTAATAACCCACTTGTGATACGGTGGGAGAACTGACTTGATGGTTTTGCGTTTGATCGCAAATGTTGCGGTTAGCAAGAGTCGCCATTGACTTTTCTTTTATCCAAAAGGAAAGGTGAAAAAGCACAAGAAAGAACTTTGAGATTATTTCTTGAGTTCCAGGGGTAGATTATGAAAAGGGAAGGTATTAACACCCTTTTCATCCGTGGTTTTCCATGGGCTCTTAGTTATTTGCTATATCACTTGCTTTTTATTTGAAATTATGCTTTGTGTGGTTTTCGAAAGTATTTTGTAAAGAGGCCATTGTTTAGGAAATCTTTGTAATGATTCTCGTTCGTAAGAATGTATACAAAGATGTTGATCTTTTGAAAATGTTTTCAAGTTTTGTAAGATGTTTGAAAATGTAAGTATTTGTTTTGAAAATAGCAAGGAGTTTTGTTTTGAAATTGAGCAAGTAACTAGGAGCATTCTACCTACTCAAAAGTCTTTTATGTTCATTTCCTCTTTCCTTTGATAATATCATCTTACCATTGATTCAGTAAGTAACCCTATATTTGGATGTAAACGAGACGGGCGTGGGTCATCGTATAATCATAGAAGGAAACTTACGGGATGTTTTAACAATATCGTTTAGGGACTAGATCATTTACCGAAGGAAATATCGAGGGTCATCGAGGGACTTCGATCTTTTATTGAGGGTCTTTTCCAAAACGCCCATATTCGAGGGACATAACTATTTTTCCGATAGGAAACAAGTGATATTACCCTAAGGGGTGCTAGTGTGCAAATGGGTTTGATTTACACGCACTTAGTCTTTGATTAGGGTTTGCTACTTGTTAATTTTATCTTTCCATGCAAACCCTAGTTACTAACATTTATATAAAGCGATAAATTGCGGAAAATAAATATCCTACGCTATTACAATCATCAAGGGGATGGGGTGTACAGATTTACAAATGGGGATTGCAAGTAAAATTAAATCCTAAGTTACTATGACAACCATATTGAATGGATAAGAATGTACAAGAAATGTAAAATTGACTTGTTTTATTTAAGAAAAGAAATAAGTTTTGTTTAAGAAAATATTTTAATCTTTTTACGTTAAAAGAAATAAAATAAGACATGTGAACATGAAATATTTTTTTGGTGCTTTTGATTAATAAAAGTAATGGAAAAAATAATAAGGAGAAAGAAAACGGAATCAGCGCTTTGCTGACATAAAAGAAATCAAAAGTTCTGACTCTGGCATGCTGCAAGACAAAAATAACATGTTAGCAAAAAATAGGGAAGGTCATAGGTTCTGGGTCCGTTGGAATCAAAGAAGATTTCAAAAGTTCTGATGCCGCTGGAAGAACTTCGTCTCCCTCTCCATGCTAGTCAGAGCATCTGTAACTTAGTCATTTCTCAACAAAACAGAAGATGCGCATATAGCAGTTATGGCAAGTTTTGTAATGTTTCAGAAACAAGAGATATCAAAACTATAAATCAGAAGTAAGCATGAATTTACAAATCCTAATTATGAGTCCTAATTTCTCCAAGACGTTCTGAACTGAAATCCTCTCTACATAGGCAGGCAAATACATGAAACCTCGGAATATGTACATCATCAGAATCAGGATGTCTACATTGTATTTTGAACATGCAAGTATAAAAATGCCTAAGTAATATAACGAGAGTCAGCAGAAGCTTACCTTGCAGCTGGAAAATGTTACGTGAGTTGGAGTCTGGCTCTGACCGCTTGTGATGTTCTGACCAGCTTCCTCACGTGCCCAACAGGCTAGAAACCTTTGCCTTAAACTATGAATGGCTGGAAAATTCTGGAACAGCTAAAGAGAAAAGTTATTACTTCTTTGAAGTGGATATTGATGCAGGGTATGTCACAGTCTGAACACGGAAGTTAGGATGGTTTCTAAGTGTATATCAGAAACTATAGGGATGGTTTTAGTCAAGAAACACTTGAGGAAAAATGGAGTTTGAATGCAAGAATCAAAAGCTAACAGGTTTTTGTATTTTGTGTTTGCAGTTTTGGACTCTTGGAATTTTAGCAGGGGTTCAAGACTTTTTCTTTCTCAAATTTTCGACCCTTTTACAGTTGCCAATGAAGTCGAATTTATAGGCAAAGGCTTAGTCGCTTGGAGAGATCAAGGGGTACAACCATCATATGCTAGGCGCTGACTTGTTCTTGAAGTAAGTTCAAATAGGTATGGTGGTTAGCAGCTTTAACCGCGCCTAAGCCGGATTTGTAAGCAGGAATTAAGGAAAGGTAACCTCAAAAGAAAAAGCAAAGCATGGGCCCAGCATAACCTTGTACAAAAGTTTGTTTTTCAAAGACAACAATGGTACTTCTATCTCATAATGGAAAATCCTTTGGATGAAAACTCAAAAGTGGTTGTGAGCATTAAATGATGATGGGATTTATCAAACCAGAAATCCTGCGCTATGAGATTGTGTATCATAGCTTAGATCTGGGCCAGAAGTTCAGCATCAGCTTAACTTAGAACAAACATCCAACTTTTGATCCCTGAAACTCTTTGCTCCTGCATGTTCTGAGCGAGTTCTCAGACTTTCAAGAAAGCTCATGACATGCTTTGTAAGCCCTCTTTGAATTACTCTTGCAACTTCTGACTGAACCTATGTGAAAACTGACCCAGAAGTTATAGACAACTTCTGACTTGAAAAAAAAATGCTCAGAATTTACCAAGTGCGTAAGCTTTAGAGAGGTGTGTTTGAAGACGTACAACTTGAAATCCCAACACTTCTAGAAGAAGTTCTGTTCTGCAATGTTTTGGGTCTCATTGAGATTTAAAACTCTTGTGTTAGAAGTTCTTCGAGAATCAGCTTGCATTATGGTGATAATCTGGCTAGAAGTTTTGAGCTTGTCATATTTCTTAAACACTTAGAAAAATTCTAAGTATTTAGAATTTTGACTTTTCCAAAGTAATTTTGACTTTTGAATTTCTTGATGAAACAAACTTCATATTTCAACATGTCTTGATTAAATATGATCCTTGAAACTTGATTTTGATCCAAAAGTCAAAGTTTGACGTTTTTGTGTGCAAATGACCATTTTTCCCTTATGAATGACCTTCTTGGAAAATTTGTAATTCAAGGCTTGGAATTGGATGGAAGAAAAACTAAGGGTCCAGGGTGATCCTTTGAGAAATGATAGAGAAAATTTTGGGGTACAACAATTGTCCCTGTTCAATCTTCTTACGCTGGAAGAGTTATATTGGCGAATCTTCCATTCGTGACTTGAAGGTGGAAGATGATTGAACATTAGAGTGCCCATAAATTTGCACTCGAAGATGGATTATGAATGGGCTTATAAATTACATTTGGAGGAATGGTGGAGATTTTTCGGAGATGGCTTGTAGATGCCATCCAAAGGTGACTGTTGATAGAAAATGGACTAGGTCTGAACTTAATTTCAACTGGAAAAGAAACAGAATAAATCTTTGGAGTAACTTATCTGAACCAGAAGAAGTCTTGTACGTCGTTTGACTAGGAAGAATCAGAATAAACCTTGGAGCGATTTATCTAAACCAGAAGTGTTCCTTTGGAAAGTATCAGGATAAACCGTTGAGGGGTTTAGACTGAACCAATAGAGATCTTGAATATTCCTTAACTTGAAAGAATCAGAGTAAATCTTTGAACGATTTATCTGAACCATAGAAAGTATCTTCTACATAGATGGTTGACCAATCCTTTCTCGGGAATTGATCTGTATTTGACTTGCTGAAAATTTTGACGATAATTTTTTGTTGATTGATCTTTCCAGAATGGCATCCGTATCTGAAGCGTATCTGAACTGTGTCTGAAAGATGAATCTGAATGAGTATCAGAATGGCATCCGTATCTGGAGTGTATCTGAAATGTATCTAGAAGCTAAATATGAATGAGTATCAGGATGGAATCTGTGTCTGGAGCTTATCTGAACTGTATCTGAGGATTGAGTCTGAATGAGTATCAGGATGGCATCCGTATCTAGAGTGTATCTGAACTATATCTAGAAGTTGAATCTGAATGAATATCAGGATGGTAGCCGTGTTTAGAGCGTATCTGAACTGTATCTGAAAGCTGAATCTGAATGAGTATCAGGATGGCATCCGTGTCTGGAGCGTATCTGAACTATATCTAGAAGCTGAATCTGAATGAGTAATGAAATGGAATCCGTGTCTGGAGCGTATCTGAACTGTATCAAAAGTTGAATCTGAATGAGTATCAGAATGGCATCCGTGTCTGGAGCGTATCTGAACTGTATCAAAAGTTGAATCTGAATGAGTATCAGAATGGCGTCCGTGTCTAGAGCGTATCTGAATTGTATCAAAATTTGAATCTGAATGAGTATAAGAATGGCATCCGTGTCTAAAGCGTATCTGAACTGTATCAAAAGATTGAATCTAAAGAACCCGTGATGGATTGCTTCAGTTGGTCATGTAGATAATTGTCATGGCTTGTCTTAGGTATCAATCTCTGACCTTTGTAATTTGTTGATGATAGCCATTGATTAATCTTATCCTGAAAAGGGTAAAAAACATTAGTTGTATGAATTGTCATGATGTATGAAATGCATGGTACAATGAGATTGTGATATATGCATTCTTGTTATCGATGTTTATGATATATGGAAGAAATGTATGTGTATGTGAGCTAATCTGCTGCACTGTTGTTGAATCGGGGAAAATAAATCCCTGACTGCTGCTGAGGATATGGAGTGTAAGTCTTTATGTTGTGAAGCTGAAGTGTTGATGAATTTCCTTTTAGAGATATAAACTCTATTGTAAGGGAAATGCCGTGTACTGCTTATAAAATTCTGTTGGGGAATCCTGAGAAATTGGATGACTCCTACTGGGGATTGATAACTGGAAGCTCTGTTGTTGGGGATTAAACTGCACACTGCGGAGGATTTCATGGGAATAAACTTAGAGAGATTTCCCTATCTCTTAAAGCCATCAGTGATTGTCTTTTTATTTTGTTCATTTGTAAATAATAATTATGTTCAAATGCATATGTTCAAAAATAAATCATTGGACGTTTTTGTAAACAAAACACAAGAGTAAAGAAAAACAGATAGTTTTGCACTTTCAAAGGGATATTTTTGTATTGACTTTGAGTAAGTATTTTTGTACAATGAGACAAACATTCTAGTAAGAGAATGCCATCATAAAAAATGAAATTTGATACAAAGAAAAGATTTAATTCCATGGGGTTCCCAAGGTTGTCCGTAAGGTGATCCAATGGGACATAGTCATACGCTTTAAGACGAGTTTATCAGTAGAATCCAAAGGTTGTCCGTAAGGTTATCCAACGGGACATAGTCATACGCTTTAATTCCCTAACTTTTTCCTGGACCGCCCTTTCGGGTTTTCAGTCCACCGGGATACCCTTTTTTGCCCAAGTCGCCCTTTCGGGTTTTCAACTTGCCGGGTGTACAGATTTCTTTTGTTATCCCTAATTTTTTTCCCGAACCTTTTGGTTCGCCGGGATGCCCTTGTTTTTCCTAGGTGTGTCAATCTAGCGGGTCTCTTTATGTGTAGTATCTTTTGACTATGTCCGTGTTCACAGGGTGCGGTAGGTCATCGCCATCCATGGTGGTCAAGATTATTGCTCCACCAGAAAATATGTTTTTGATTACAAATGGTCCTTTGTATGTAGGAGTCCATTTTCCCTTGGGATCACCTTGTCGCAATATGATGCGTTTGATCACCAGATCCTCGACTTGATATACTTGGCATCTGACCTTTTTTTTGAAAGCCTTGATCATCCGTTTTTGATGCATTTGACCATGAAAGACAACAGTAAGCCTTTTCTCATCAATCAAGTTTATTTAATCAAAACGAGTTTGGATTCAATTGTCTTCGTTCAGCCCTACATCCTTCATAATTCTCAGAGAGGGCATCTGGACCTTAATAGGCAAGATAACCTCCATTCCATACACCAGATAGTAGGGTGTTGCCCCGGTTGAAGTGCGTGTCGTGGTACGATACCCGTGGAGAGCGAGTGGTAGCATCTCATGCCAGTATTTGTACGTGACTGTCATTTTCTGTATGATATTTTTGATATTCTTATTTACAGCTTCGACAACACCATTCATCTTTGGCCGGTAAGGGGAATAATTGTGATGCTGGATCTTGAATTGCTCGCACAGGACGGTGATCATAGTATTGTTTAGATTATGTTTAATGAACCGGGCTACAACATTCTTGGTCACAGAAGCGAAATAGGCTGCCTCAACCCACTTTATAAAGTAGTCAATGGCCACCAAGATGAAGCGGTGTCCATTAGAAGCTGTTGGCTTGATTTCCCCAATCATATCGGTCCCCCACATAGCAAAGGGCCAAGGAGCCGTCAAGACATTCAGAGGAACCAGAGGTACATGCACCTTGTCAGCATAAATATGACACTTGTGGAAGGTTCGAGAGTGTTGATAGCAATATGCTTCCATGGTAGACTAGTAATAGCCTGCCTGTAGGATCTTCTTTACCATCGTATGCCCACTGGAATGGGTTCTAAAAGTGCCCTCATGTAGATCATCCATGATCTTTTCCGCTTCAACCTTGTCTATGCAGCGGAGCAAAACAGAGTCATGGTTGTGTTTGTAGAGAATGCCATCACTAAGGAAGAACTTAGCATAAAACCTCCTTAAGAATTTCTTATCATTGACTAAAGCTCCTTCTGGGTATTCTTGAGCCTCGAGATACCTCTTGACTTCGTGAAACCAAGGCTGGTCCACTACTTCTTAAGTATTAATCTCGTGACAATGAGCTGGTTCATCCATTCTTTCAATGGTGATCTGGGGAGCCTCGTTATACCATTTAAGTTTAAACATGGATGACATGGTGGCTAGTGCGTCTGGTAGCTGATTTTCTTCTCGTGGGAAATGCTCGAAGGTAATCTTCTCGAAATGTGGGATCAAAGTCAGCACATGTTCTTTGTAGGGGATAAGGTTAGGGTGTTTGGTGTCCCATTCCCCTTTGATATGGCTGATGAATAATGTTGAATCTTCGAATACATTTAAGGATTTGATCGCCAAAACTATGGCAGCTTTAAGACAAAAAATGCACGCTTTGTATTCTGCCATGTTACTTGTAAAATTGAAGCAGAGTTTTGTCGTAAAAGGAGTATGACATCCTTCAGGAGATATGAGTACAACACCAATACCATTGCCAAGTGTGTTGGATGCCCCATCAAAAACCAGGGTCCATCAGGATCCTTGTTCAGGTCCGTCATATGACCTGAATTCTTCATAGTTGTTTACCATCATGATGTCTTCATCTGGGAATTCAAACTTCATGGACTGGTAGTCTTCCACAGCTTGGTGAGCAAGGTAATCAGCTAGTACACTTCCCTTTATTGCTTTTTGGGTAGTATATTGTATGTCATATTCTGTCAAGATCATCTTCCACCTTGCTATTCTCCCAGAGAGGGCAGGTTTCTCGAAGATTTATTTTATTGGATCCATTTTAGATATCAATAAGGTATTATGGGTCAGCATATATTGTCTTAGCCGACGAGCAGCCCATGCCAGAGAGCATCAAGTCTTCTCGAGCAGTGAATATCTTGTTTCACAGTCGGTAAACTTTTTGATCAGGTAATAAATAGCATTCTCTTTTCGGCCAGACTCATCATGCTGCCCCAACACACACCCCATTGAATTTTCCAAAATAGTTAGATACATGATCAATGGTCTTCCCTCGACTGGTGGCATCAAAACAGGAGGCTCTTGTAGGTACTCTTTGATCTTGTCAAAGGCAGTTTGGCACTCATCATTCCATTTGACTACTTGTTCTTTCTTCAGTAATTTGAAGATTGGTTCACAAGTAGCTGTCAGGTGAGAAACGAATCTGGCAATGTAGTATAAACGTCCCAAAAATCCCCTGACTTCCTTCTCGGTATGAGGAGCAGGCATCTCTTGTATCACTTTCACCTTGGCAGGATCTACTTCAATACCTTTATTGCTGACAACAAAGCCTAGGAGTTTACCAGACCTCACCCCAAATGTGCATTTATTTGGGTTCAACCTCAGGATGTATTTCTTTAGCCTCTTAAAGAGTTTCTGTAAATTGTCAAGATGCTCTTCTTCTGTTTGAGATCTGGCTATCATGTCGTCCACATAGACCTCTTTTCGTGATGTATCATGTCGTGAAATAGAGCTACCATGGCATGATGATAGGTTACCCCAGCATTCTTCAGTCCGAATGGAATAACCTTGTAGCAGAATGTGCCCCACTGTGTGACAAAGGTTGTTTTCTCCATGTCTTCAGGCACCATTTTGATTTGGTTGTAGCCTGAGAAACCGTCCATGAAGGAAAACACTTTATGTTGTGCCGTATTGTCAACTAGAACATCGATGTGGGTTAGTGGGAAATCATCCTTAGGGCTTGCCCTATTCAAATCTCTGTAGTCCACACACATTCATACTTTGCCGTCCTTTTTAGGCACGGGAACGACATTAGAAACCCACTGTGAATAGGAGGTGACGGCCAAGAATCCAACATTGAATTGTTTCATGACTTCTGCTTTGATCTTCTCCGACATGTTTGGTCGCATGCGACAGACCCTTTGTTTTGCCAGTGGACAGTCTTCTTTTATTGGTAGACGATGCACCATAATATCTGCATCAAGTCATGGCATGTCTTCATATGACCAGACAAATACCTCGACATACTCGTGTAGCAACTGAATCAGACGCTCTATGACACTGGGTTCCATATTGGCACCCACCTTGACTTCTCTTTTGTCTTCTTCGGTACCTATGTTGATTGTGTCCACTGGTTCCTCGTGGGGATGAATGGTCCTCTCTTCTTCTTGTAGTAACCTGGCGAGTTCTCCTGGTACTTCACAATCTTCTTCACCTTTGTCCTCGGCTTGGTAGATTAAATTTTCAGAATCACAGAAGGCCATAGCAGAATCGTTACCCATGGGATCCCGAATGGATGTAGACCTGCATTGTGAGCATGAATGTGTGTAAGAGTATAGCTATTTTTGAAAGAAATAAAAATGTAAAAAGAAAAACAATGAGCACAAAGGTTATATGCAAAAAAATCCATGATTCATTGATGTCATATGGAAATGAGATAATAACCCTTATAAATGGACCATTGCGCCTCGGGTAAGACATAAGGTTTTAAGAGTCTGTATTGTTTTAATATTACAAATCCGATAAAACTTAAAGACAAATTACTGTGGGATAAAAGTGATTGGGACGAAATCTCTAACATCCCAATTGCTGAGCCCTCCACTGACAGTTGGGAAAATCCAATCCTCCAGGTCATAGCTTTCCTTATCATTCTCTACCGCATTGACTTCGCGGTTACTGATCTTCAGGGGTGGTCCTCCGGCACGAGCACGACGTACAACTTTTTGGGCACCTGAAGTGAAACCCAAGCCAAATTTGTCAGATTTGTATCAGATATCTGGGAGTTGGCCCCAAATAGTGCACCCACCTTCCTCTATCGCTGCCTTGGCATCCTTCAAAGACGACATCTTGAGCGAAGGCCTTGTAATCTTGGGGACTTGAGACACAACCTTGGTTATTGCCACATCTTGCAAGACTTCTTCAAAGTGTTGGAATGGAGTTTCAATAAATTCACCATATAATTCCACATATCTGAATGAATTTAGATGGCTGACCATATACTCTTCATCTCCATGGACGGTGATAATTTCCCCCTGAATTGGATATTTCAGCATTTGATGCAATGTGGAGGTAACGACACCAGCATTGTGGATCCATGGTCGGCCTAACATGAAGGAATATGAAGGGCGAATGTCCATTACATAAAAAGTTGAATCAAATGTTTGGGTTCCAACCTTTATAGGGATGTCCACTTCCCCATGCACCATCCTTTTTGAGTCGTCGAAGGACCTCACTACTATGTTGCTTGATTTCAATGTCAATCCCTCACAGTCAAGCCTATCAAGAGCCTTTTTAGGCAAAACATTCAGATATGAACCGTTGTCAACCAAAACATGAGCCAAGGTTATGCCCCTGCATTCGACTGAGACATGTAATGCCTTGTTATGCTTTCTCCCTCTTGGCGTTAAATCAGCATCCGAATATCCTAAACCATTATCTGCAGTCAAGCTGGCTACGCAGTCTTGGAACTGATCGGAAGATGTTTCTTGGGGTACATGGGCAGTTTTGAGGAATTTTACCAGGGCCTTTGCATGAGCCTCGAAGCATAGTAATAAAGTCAGCATGAAAATATTTGATGGATTTTTCCCTAGTTGCTCGACTACATTATGCAGTCTTTAAAAATTCCTCCATCTCTATTCGGGAGGTCTCAGGGATAGCTACTGATTGTGCCTTCGTCTGGACAGGCTCAACCAGAGTACCTTTTCCTCGAGTCTCGGTTGACTCGGCAGCAGGAATGTCAGTAGGGCTGATAACAGGGATTGTAACCGTTTTTTCAACAGGAGTATTAACATAGATGATTGTAGGACTGGGAATAACCTTTGTAGGAGCAACAACAACAAAAATGATTACGAGTCCAGAAATAGCTTTTGGAGGAGAAATTTCAGGAGAGAAAAACCTTCTGCTCCGGGTTATCTTACTAGTCCCTGCGATATTACTAATATCAGAGTCAACTTTCTCAGAACTTGAATCTTCAGCAGCTGGCCAATCTTGCTTGATACCGTGGTAGTAGACATCACCGCCATAATTCCATGGGACGGTTTTGTCTGACGAATACGGGATTGGTCCAGGAATTGTAATTATCAACGGAGCCACTTTAGGAACTGATGTGATTCTAACGGGTCTTTTGGTGGAGACCCTGGAAGAATTGGCGGAAATGGTCACGATGGAAACATCATTATAAGAAACAGTTGGAACAGAAGTCTTCTCGAACAAAATCTCCTTGTTATCTATTAGGCATTGAACGCCTGCTTTCAACAAAGGACAGCTGGTTGGTGATGAAAAACAGAAATGACATCTTTCATCACAGCCCGGGAAAACACCGACATTCAACAAGTTCTCTTTGATAGTCAGGAGTGGGGTCACAAGTCCATCAACCAAAGTAACAAACATATCTTCCTCAACGGCGTTGGCATCACGGCGTTCTTGGGCATAGGGGAAGTAATTACATTAGGCTTTTCTGGCGCGTCGAATTTAATCTCTTTGGCTTCAAGAAGATCTTGTACTTTGTTCTTTAGAGCCCAACAGTTGTTAGTGTCATAGTCAGGACACTCAGAATGGTATGCACAGTGGGCATTAGGATGATAGTGGGGAGATGTTATGTTATGGTTCTTTGGAGCTTCTTTAAAGGTCACTAGATTGGATCTTAACAAATGTGGCAATACTTGAGATAGTTTCATATTAATTCGGGTGAACTGTCTGACTGGTCTTTCCATTCTTGGCTGGTTGCTTCTTTGTTGAGCAGGCGCAAGTTTAGGAATCATGACAGCCCCCACCATTGGACGTCGTTCAGCCCTAACTTGATTTCTCTAAGGATATACAGCAACCACTTCCTTCTTTCTAATGAATGGTTTCCTTACAGCAGCAGAGGATGCATCTTTTTGAATCTTCCCATTCTTTATCCCGGTTTCCACCCTTTCTCCGGTTAATATCAATTTAGTAAAACCCGCCGAAGAGCTCCCAATTAAGTGATTGAAGAAAGGTCCGGACAAGGTGCCCAAAAACATATCAACTAACTCTCTTTCAGATAATGGAGGTTGGACTCTTCCTGCTAAGTCCCTACACTTTTGCGCATAGTCTTTAAAGCCTTCACTTGAAACCATGGCCATACTCTGGAGTTGAGTACGGGTAGGCGCAAGATCAGTGGTGTATTGGTATTATTTGTAAAAGGCAGTAGCAAGATCTTCCCAGTTGTGAACATTTGCTCTTTCTAACTTATAAAACCAATCAAGTTAAATTCCAAATAGACTGTCTTGGAATAAGTGTATCCATAAATCCTTGTTGGCAGTGTGAGGATGTATTTTCCTCACGTAGGACCGAAGATTCATTTTGGGACATGAAACTCCGTCATATTTGGTGAACACCGGTGCTTTGAATTTTAGAGGAATGATTATGCCATATACTAACCCCAACTCCTCAAAGTCCAATCCAGGCACTTTTTAGATTTCCATTGCACTTAACCATTCTTCCAGATGCTTATACTTGTCGTCGGCTGGAGGGTATTATTCTTCAGAATAATCTTCTTCTTCTTCTTCCTCTTCCTCTTCTGAATCTGGATGAACAGCTGCTTCCTTGCCTTTCCCATCTTGATTGACTTTCTCACCAGATGACGTTGCAAAGTCTAGTGTCCTTCTTGCTTGTCCTTGGAATCTTCTTCCCATGTTCATAACTCCGGTTATTTTCTTTTTCTTCTTTTTCTCTTCAACCAGCAAGGTCTTCAGCTCTTCTTGTCCTTTGGCTAGAGTTAAGAACATCTGTTGAAACTGAGCATTTTGTGCTTGGAGGTCCTTCACCGTTTGCTCGAGATCCATCTTACTGAAATAAACAGTAGAAAGATGAGGAGGCCTGTTGCAAGAAACCTGCTTATGTTATGATGAATGGTAAATGCATATGCAATGATTTCAAGGATTTTAAAGATTCAAATTTGTTTTAGACAAAAAGGAAACACACATTATATTAATAAATTAAAGCTTGAATACATCAATGCCTCTTTGGGTAAAACAATACAAAAACTCTAAGATAGAAAGGTTGTACGCATCCTCTTTAGTGCAATGTAGGCATTCAGATTCCGCTCCTCATGAAGTTGCTTAGTGAGTTCCAAAACCTTCTTCTCTCTAGCATATAATTGGGCTTCGAAAGTATATCTCTCCCCCTTGAGTTGTATACAATCTCTTTGTAAGTCTTCAAGAGAGGTAGGCATGTCAGGATGAAGGATAATGTAATTAACATCTCCTTCCATAACAGGCTCAATGATTTCCAGGAGAATGGAGGGATAAGGCATCATAAGACTTTTCGCACAAGCTCGTACCCATTTGAGGTAAGGCTTAAGAGGGATGGAATTATTGTGCCCCAATGTCTTGTTATCTACCTTGTTCAACATCCTCTAAGCTCGGATAAATCTCTGGAGAAGACCTTGATAGTCGTTCTCGTAGTCAAATACTAAACCTTGAATCAACATCTCATGTGGACCATCCCTTTGGGCGTAAACAAACTGTCTTAAGGCTAAGCAGGGGTTGTAGGTGATACCTCATCTAAATCCAAGTAAAGGGACATTAGGAAATTCTCCACAACGGTCGACAATGACAACATTCTCTATAGATATCGAACACCAATGGATGTCTGAATGTTTGAGTGTCATCAACCTTTGTGACCACCTTTAACCTTGCTCGTTCTTCAATACAGATTGGGGAAGATGTGAAATAAACCATCTTTCTAAGAGAGGAGTGCAACACATAAGGATACCTCTTTTCCTCATAGTGCGAGTGTGAAAAGAATGTAGGATGTCCCCTAGAAAAGTAGGCACCGGGTTGCGGGATATGAAGATCTTAATGGCGTTCACATCTATGAGTTGGTTAGGATTTGGGAACAAAACTATCCAATAGATGAGGAGAGCCACAATTTCCTCAAAAAGCTTGCAAGTCTAAAGAGTTCCAACAGTTTTGGGCTTTCTCAAACAAGAACTTTGCTAGGAAACCTTTGACACCACTCCTTGTTTCCCAATTAGTTGTGATATCAGATGGTTGCAAGTGTAGAGCTTGAGCAATCTCTTCTGGCTTTGGATCTCTTTCCATAATGTTGAAAGGTAGTTGATTGAGAATGGGAATCCTCAAGAGTTGGGAGAATTCTTCCAAAGTTGGCACAAGTTGATAATCGGGAAATGTGAAGCAATTGCGTAGAGGATCAAACAACTAAAAGAGAACCCTCATCATGTCTTCATCAGTGTTGGAGGTGACCAAGTTTAATAGGTGACCATGTCTTTCGGTAAATGGATAATTTTCAGGAATCCTTGAGGCTAGCTCTTTGAGTTGAGGAGGAATCCTTACAAGATTGACTTGAATAGTTTTCATGCGACTAGAATCCATGTCCTATAAAACAGAACAAAGATAAATCCCAAGATCCTTGAAATGGTTAGTGAATGAGTATGATGTTATGATGTTCATGATGTTATGTAAAAGTATGTATATACAAACAAAGAAAATAATTCCTTAGGTTTAGGTTTGCATGGAGTCTCATAGGTAAGTACCATCTGGAAGTTTAGTTGGCTCAAACCTGTCCTAGTAATAGTAACTGGGTTCTTAGGAGCTCAATATCCCTGGTTTGTTTCCTTGATCATTGTTTCAGCACAAGCCTCTTTAATGTCGACCAAAATGTACCAAGAAACCAAACCTCAATGAGTGTAGTATCGAGTATCTACTAACTTCAGACTGAACCAAAGTCGGTCATCTCACTACGTCCTAATGGCCACGTTGGTCAAGTAAAGGTTCTAAAAGTTCATTAGTGCTTCATGACATCACTCAGTGGCCCCGTATTCTCCTTGATTAACTTAAGGGCTACCGGTACCCATAAATATGTCGCACTAATGTAGCTATTGCTTAGACCATGTCGGTATACCCCGCACAATTTTCACAATGTATTGCTACTTACCTATAAGGTATCCCAAATCGGGTAGAGGATTCAAACCCAAACAAAGAACCATAATGTAAAGCAAACAAGTCAAACAATGAAAGCAAGTAAATGTGATCTAACCCTAAGGTAACCCCACTTTTAGAATTTTCCCCAGCATAGTCGCCAGTTCTGTGATACGGTGGGAGAACTGACTTGAGGGTTTTTTGTTTGATCTCAAATGTTGCAGTTAGCAAGAGTCACTACTAATTTTTATTTTATCCAAAAGGAAAGGTGAAAAAGCACAAGAAAGAACTTTGAGATTATTTCTTGAGTTTGGGGGGTAGATTATGTAAAGGGAAGGTATTAGCACCCTTTTCATCCATGGTTTTCCATGGGCTCTTAGTTATTTCCTAGATCACTTGCTTTTTGTTTGAAATTGTGCTTTGTGTGGTTTTCGAAAGTAATTTGTAAAGAGGCCATTGTTTAGGCAATCTTTGTAATGATTCTCGTTCGTAAGAATGTATACCAAGATGTTGATCTTTTGAAAATGTTTTCAAGTTTTGTAAGATGTTTGAAAATGTAAGTGTTTATTTTGAAAATAACAAGGAGTTTTGTTTTAAAATTGAGCAAGTAACTAGGAGCATTCTACCTACTCAAAAGTCTTTTATGTTCATTTCCTCTTTCCTTTGATATTGTCATCTTACCATTGATTTAGTAAATAACCCTATCTCTGGATGTAAACGGGACGGGCGTGGGTCATCGTATAGTCATAGAAGGCAACTTACAGGATGTTTTAGCAATATCGTTTAGGGACTAGATCGTTTACCGAAGGAAATATCGAGGGTCATCGAGGGACTTTGATCTTTTATCGAGGGTCTTTGCCAAAACGCCCATATTCAAGGGACATGACTATTTTTCCGATAGGCAACAAGTGATATTACCCTAAGGGGTGCTAGTGTGCAAGTGTGTTTGATTTACACGCACTTAGTCTTTGATTAGGGTTTGCTACTTGTTGATTTTATCTTTCCATGCAAACCCTAGTTACTAACATTTATATAAAGCGATAAATTGCGGGAAATAAATATCCTACGTTATTACAATCATTAAGGGGATGGGGTGTATAAATTTACAAATGGGGATTGCAAGTAAAATTAAATCCTAAGTTACTATTACAACCATATTGAATGGATAAGAATGTACGAGAAATGTAAAATGGACTTGTTTTGTTTAAGAAAAGAAATAAGTTTTGTTTAAGAAAATATTTTAATCTTTTTACGTTAAAAGAAATAAAATAAGGCATGTGAATATGAAATATGTTTTTGGTGTTTTTGATTAATAAAAGTGATGGAAAAAATAATAAGGAGAAAGAAAACGGAATCAGCGCTTTGCTGACATAAAAGAAATCAGAAGTTCTGATTCTGGCATGCTGCAAGACATAAATAACATGTTAGCAAAAAATAGGGAAGGTCAGAGGTTCTGGGTCTGCTGGAAATAAAGAAGATTTCAGAAGTTCTGATGCCGCTGGCAGAACTTCGTCTCCCTCTCCATGCTAGTCAGAGCATCTGCAACTTAGTCATTTCTCAACAAAACAGAAGATGCGCATATAACATTTATGGCAAGTTTCGTAATGTTTCAGAAATAAGAGATATCAGAACTATAAATCAGAAGCAAGCATGAATTTTCTAATCCTAATTCTGAGTCCTAAATCTTCAAGAAGTTCTAAACTGAAATCCTCTCTACTTAGGCAGGCAAATACATGAAACCTCAGAATATGTATAGCATCAAAATCAGGATGTCTACATTGTATTTTAAACATGCAAGTATAACAATGCCTAAGTAATATAACGAGAGTCAGTAGAAGCTTACCTTGCAGCTGGAAAATGTTTTGTGAGCTGGAGTCTGGCTCTGACCACTTATGATGTTCTGACCAGCTTCCTCACGTGCCCAGTAGGCTAGAAACCTTTGACTTGAACTATGAATGGCTTGAAAATTCTGGAACAGCCAAAGAGCGAAGTTCTGACTTCTTTGAAGTGGATATTGATGAAGGGTATGTCACAGTCTGAACACGGAAGTTAGGATGGTTTCTAAATGTATATCAGAAACTGTATGAATGGTTTTGGTCAAGAAACACTTGAGGAAAAATGGAGTTTGAATGCAAGAATCAAAAGCTAACAGGTTTTTGTATTTAGTGTTTGTAGTTTTGGTCTCTTGGAATTTTAGCAGGGGTTCAAGGCTTTTTCTTTCTCAAATTTTCGACCCTTTTACAATTGCCAATGAAGTCCAATTTATAGGCAAAGTCTTAGTTGCTTGGAGATATCAAGGGGTACAACCATCATATGCTAGGCGTTGACTTGTTCTTGAAGTAAGTTCAAATAGGTATGGTGGTTAGCAGCTTTAGCCGCACCTAAGCCGGACTTGTAAGCGGGAATTAAGGAAAGGTAACCTCAAAATAAAAATAAAATCATGGGTGCAACATAACCTTGTACAAAAGTTTGTTTTTCAATGACAACAATGGTACTTCTATCTCACACGTGGGGAAATCCTTTGGATAAAAACTCAAAAGTGGTTGTGAGCATTAAATGATTATGGGATTTATCAAACCAGAAATCCTGCGCTATGAGATTGTGTATCATAGCTTAGATCTGGGCCAGAAGTTCAGCATCAGCGTAACTTAGAACAAACATCCAACTTTTGATCCCTGAACCTCTTTGCTCCAGCATGTTCTGAGCGAGTTCTTAGACTTTCCAGAAAGCTCATGAAATGCTTTGTAAGCCCTCTTTGAATTACTCTTGCAACTTCCAACCGAACCTATGTGAAAATTGGCCCAGAAGTTGTAGACAACTTCTGACTTGAAAAAAAATGCTCAGAATTTACTAAGTGCCTAAGCTTCAGAGACATGTCTTTGAAGACGTACAACTTGAAATCCCAACACTTCTAGAAGAAGTTTTGTTCTGCATTGTTTTGGGTCTCATTGAGATTTAAAACTACTGTGTTAGAAGTTCTTCCAGAATCAGCTTGCATTATGGTGATAATCTGGCCAGAAGTTCTGAGCTTGTCATATTTCTTAAACACTTAGAAAAATTCTAAGTATTTAGAATTATGACTTTTCCAAAGTAATTTTGACTTTTGAATTTCTTGATGAAACAAACTTCATATTTCAACATGTCTTGATGAAATATGATCCTTGAAACTTGATTTTGATCCAAAAGTCAAAGTTTGACTTTTTAGTGTGCAAATGACCATTTTGCCCTTGTGAATGACCTGTTGCACCCCAATTTTCCCCCCTAAGATCCCTTCATCATACCATATTGTTTCAATCACCACAAAATCACATTAGGGCTTTTGGTTCTTCTACTTATCTTTAGCTTTGCTCTATGAGGAGTTACCAAGCACCTTAACTTATTTTCTCTTATGATCATGGATATTTTGCTTTGATTTTCTCTCTAAATTAACAAAATGCAATATTGGTTTGTCTCACTTGTTGATAATGCAGGTCAAGGCAATGAGGTTTTAGCATGTTGCTTCATGGGTTCATGAGTTTATTTCCATGCCCTAGTCAAAAGCTTGAGAGATTCAAACCTCACCATTGAAGTTGTTTTAAAGTTGGTATAAAACTGGTTTTGGTGTCCATAGGTCCTCATCATCATCCTCAACAATTTCTATTCACAAAGGAAGAGTATTGGCACAAAAAGTTTTTTCAAACTTGGCAAAGTTCCACCAAGCTTTCTCTTGATCTAGAGGCTAGGGTTTTGGACTTCAAAGGGGCATATCTTGCTCATCTTTTGGTATTTTTGAGTTATTCCAAAAACATTCTTCCCTTCAAAGAGTTACCAATAAATCACTTCAAAAGTCCCAAGGAGTTTTCATGTGGAAGGAACTTAATAAAGGAGGAAAATTACAAGTTACACAGATGAATTCCCATTTTCCTATATATGATTTCAAATGGTCATAACTTGGTCAATTTTTATCACCTTGAACCCATTCTATTTTCATGATGACCCTAAGGATGTGTACTTCATGCCTTCTTTTATGTGAAAAGTGAAAAAATGGATGGAAGTTGCCTTAAGAATGCAAAAGATTATAGGTTATTTGATGATTTTTGGCCAACTTCAACAAGTCATAACTTGTTCAATTTTTGGATATTTTGATTGGTTCAAATTGCAAAATGTCATTCAAGAGGTCTACTTCATTCCATATTTTTTGATCAAGAGAAAATTCTAAGTGCAAGGCCATGTTTGGAAGCAAGAGATTATAGGTCATTTTTAAAGAAGAATTTGAAATATTTCTAAGTATGGAAAGTCAACTCTTTTTCCTCAACTTTGACTCCATGTAACTTTTATCTCAAGCATCCATTTGATTCCATTCTTTTTCCATTACAAATCTTGTAACACCATCTTTCCAAAGCATCAAGAATCTTGCCCTAAGACCCCTTGAGGTGGAAATTCCATTGGACTGAACTTGGTAACTTGGAACTGAAGTTTCACCATAAGTCAGAATTTGAAATCCATGTTTTGGCCTTTAAACATAAAATTAGCACGCGTTTATGATCTAAACATGTTTAACCAAGTTGCCAAAGTGAATTAGAGCATTGAAACGCAAGGGTTTGATGAGTTTTGATGCAAATCAGATCACACTTTTCTCTTGTATCAGGTTCACACGATTTCCCTCCAATTTGCATCATTCCACACGCTTGAACATTCCATTTGATTCCCTATAAATAGAGGGTCATCCCCCATTCAAATTCCCAAGCTTAGATAGCCAGAATCACCCTGCCAAACTTACTTCACAACTCATAATTCATCTACCTCGAATCCTATTCTCAAGCCTTTTTCAATCCATTTTCTCCATCAATTCACCTTCCTTGATCTTCCCTGAACCTAACAATACATTTACATTCAAGAATCGTGCCCTACATTGCGCCATAGAAGTCCAGTTTCAAAGCTCTGCAACTAAACTTCAATAGGTAGATTCCTTCATCAATTCTTCAAAACTTTGGCATCATTGTATTGCTCTCATTGCCCTGGTTCTAGTTGCAACAGTTACTTTCATCTGGAAACACGTTTTGACCATGAATTTTCAAATCCCCTTTCAAAACTTTCTTTCCAAATTGCTTGAGTTACAGTTTATATAAATATGGCGCAAGGGTATGGTTGTCTTCATCTTGAAGAGACGAAATGAATATCATAGGTCTGAGCTTCTGATTTTACAGTTTGAGAGACCTGCAATTCGTGAGGCTGGAGGTTGAAGATGACCAACGTGTCACCTTCTAACCAATGAAAGCGTGCCATTTTTTTTTGAATTTCTGATTTTACATTTGATTCAGTGCTTTATTCAGTAAAGACCATGATATGCACAGTGCGTCAGATCCTTTGGATTTAATTACTAACGCGTTTTGACTCTCATCCAATGGTCCACATCTTTTTCTTTATTTTCTTTTTCTAGTTTTTATATTTTAATTGTTTTAAATTTCAAAAAATCATAGAAAATTCATTTTTAGTCCAAAAAATCTGAAAAAATTATGAAAAATATTTTTGATTATTCTGTTTCTGATTTTTAATTTTTCACAATTTGTTTTTGTGTTTTGATATTTTTTATGAAATTTACACTTATTTGATTTGTTTAAAATGTTTAAAAATACTTTTACACATTTTTTAATTCTGAAAAAATTATGGAATGATTCAATGACATTGTGACAAATATTGGTGACCTCATTTTATTTTTGTTTCTGACTTTGTTATTTTTTACTATTTTTGTTTATTTTACATATTTATTTAAATTTTTAAAAATAGTTTCTGAATTTTAAAAATTACCAAATTTTTTATAAATATATTTGGATCGATTTCTGATTACTCTATGGCCTTATTTTTTCATTTCTTGATTAATTTGAACACAGTTGATATTTTCCTCATTATTTTCCTTTTTTTAAAAAGATTTTTGAACCTTTCAATGTATATATTAAATATGATATTATTTTGTGATTATTTTCTGGATGACTTGAGTTCATTTTTTTGATCATGACTTTATTAACATCATTGGATCTTGGGTATTGAGTTCAACTCCACCAAAATAGATGAATGATTTTAATAATAGTTTGATTAAATATTAATTCAAAAGTGGTTTATTCTTTTTTACCCTAATCCCTCTTCATCTCATCCCCTTCTTATTGCACTAAATGTTGTTGGAGCATGATCTCTATATCATGTCTCAAAATAAATGGTGCATAGATCACTATTGACCGGCCTCAAAATAGGTGTGAATTCTATATAAGTCCACTTACGATTATTTAACATAGCGCTAAATTTTTTCCCGATTCGAATAAATGATCATTCATGGCCCAAACTTATGATTGCAAGCCCAAGTATGTTAATTTGATCTCTTTGATCCAATAACTTTGAGATTCATTGTGTGGAGGCTTTGGTCCTACCAATCCTCTAATGGATCTACAACACCTTTGGTCAACGCGGATCACTTAAACATTGTTGATCATTAAATGGTACTTATGAGAATTTTAAATGGATGATATACTTGACAAAAAGCAAATGTAACTTGTTGTGTGGAGGCTTTGGTTCTACCAATCCTCTAATGAGTTCCAAATGCAAGTTTCAAGATGGTCATCCAACTAACCACTAATTATTAACTTTCTTTATTTTATGCTTTTATTCTTTTATACTTTATGCACTATTTACTTTTAGCATTTACATTTCATGTCATTTTCATCTTTTCTCACTTGAGCATTTATTTTCTTGTCATTTTCACTTTGCTCACTTGAGCTTTTCTTTTTCTTTCTTCTAAGATACTTGATAATCTACTTAAACCCTAAAAAACTCTTAATGGTACTTGGACTATTTGGTTACTATCCTTGGCATGATGGAGCAGTGGACTTTTTCTTGGACTTAGGATTAGAAACCCTGGCCTATCTTGGAGACCTTGTGATCTTATCTGATTATTTTGTCTGGAGCTCTTGAGGTTTACCTCAAGACATTGGGTTGCTTGTTTGTTTTTGTGTGCAATTTTTTGTGATTGCATCCTTTGTTTGTAATTTGGAATTCACCCGTATACAACCGTTATTCTGCCCAATTTTTGAGAAGACTTAATACACTTGAAGAGGTCTAGTATCTTTGCTTGCTTGGTTTCAATCCAAAGAATGGGAATTCTATCTTGACTCATAATGTCAAGTTGTGGCTTCTTGTTTGTTAGATGGTCCTTATCCTTAGCTTTTACCTCATGCTTTAGGATAGCCACTTTTTCTCCTCCCATTATCTTTAATTTCAAAAAACTTCTCCCTCCTTTTGAAAACCCTTCTTGTTTTTTTTCATTTGAACCACTTTCATAATAAACTTGGGCTTATGTCCATGCATTTTCAAAAATATTTTCATAAATAAACCCCAATCAATTTAATAAAACCTTGACATTTTTGTGAGAAGACTAAAAGTCAAATAATCTCATTTCAAACTATTTTTCCACTTTGGTTTTTATCTTTAAACTTTTCTCAAAAGGTTAGACTCTTGTAAATCCTTGTAGTGATGCAGACAACTATACTTCTACAATATGTAGTAAAGTGAGATATTTTCCACTTGGGTGTTGAGTGAGGCATTGTTGATTTTAAAATCCAAGCCTTTATCCTCCACTTTGAGATGATGCAAATTCTCCTTTCTCATGATTGTGGGTAGTAAGTATGTTTTCCACACGGACAATGACGATGATGTCTTATCTCTTAAAATTAACCAACATACTTGTTTCAAAATTTTAAAAGAGGAACTACGTTTACCTTGATCCCCTATTGCATGAAAGGTGGTACGTAGGCACTAAAGGTTCGCAACCGCGGAGGGTGCAAAAATCATAAAATAATATATTTCTTTTCTCACCTCCAACATCCATTTTATATACAACACATTTTATAGCCAAAATACACATATTTTACAAAGAGGTTCCTGCGGAGTACCGTAGATGTTTAGGGTGATAATACCTTCCCTTTGCATAACCAACCCCCTTACCTTGAATCTTTCCCCCTTTTTGGGTTATTTGCTCTTTTCCCATTCCTTTGGAAACAATAAAGCGCGGTGGCGATTTTTTTTATTTGTATAAAGTCTAGTCAATCCAATGGCTTAATCTTGAACATTTCTATCGCTACATGACCTTCTTGGAAAATTTGTAATTCAAGGCTTGGAATTGGATGGAAGTGTTGTACCCCAAAATTTTCCCTCTCACTTATCAAGATTTTTGCTCAGAAGATCTCATTGGGCTCAAGACTGCATTAGGGTATGATCAGCTCAAGACACCTCCTTATGCACTAATGACCCAAAACTAGGGTTTGAGTTTGCACAAAGACACTTGAACTTAAAATGCCCCATATGACTTTCATGGATCATTATGGACCCCCAAGATTAATCATGCCAAGTTTCAAGCCTTGAATCACATTTTTGCTCAGTCAATTGAGCAGTTGACCTAAAAAGCAGTTGTATTGGGAAAAAAGTCAATTGTGGTCAATTTACAGACAAAATTCATAATTATTTATCCACATCAACATTTTATACTCATATGTATCATTTGATCAATTTTGGATCACAATTCCTCAAGAAATTTGATCAAATCTCCAAAAGGGCAAAATGGTAAAAATTAGGGTTTTGACTAAGAAGGGGCAATTTCTGATTTTTGACCTAGAAAATGATCAACTCGTTTAAGGAATGATCTCAAGAGTCCAATTGCATCATTTTGACCTAATTACATGGTTCAAAACATTGCAAGTTCATTGGATTGACAGATGAATTTTTCAGTCAACTAATCAAAAGTCAACTATATACTGAAAAGTCAAACTTTTACTTTTTGGTCAAATTCAAGTGCCAAAGATCATAATTCATCAAAACATGTAAAAATATGAAACTTATTCATCAAGAAATCAAAAAAGTCAAGATTTCATTTTGAAAAGTCAAAATTTCTAAACTTAGAAATTTTTCTAAGTGTTGGAAATTTCATGTTTTTTTATAACTTTGAACAAACTTTTCACCATCATGCAAGATGACTCAAGAGAAACTTCCAACATTAAAGTTGTAGATATCCACGAAATCTACAAATTTTCTTTACACAACTCCTTCCAAAAATTCTTGGATCTCAATTTATAATTTCATGAACATGTGGTCATGAAACTAAACACTTAGTGAATTTTGCCCTAATTTGGTCAGGATTTTGACCCAACTTCATGGCACTTTTTCATATAGTTCCAAGGGGAATATTCAAAAGCAATTCAAAGATGGGTTTTAGAGAACATTGCAAGCTTTCCAAAATGTCCAAGAACTCCTTGAGATAATTCTTGAGAAGGGAGAATCGAAGAGATGAAGTTAGGGTTTTGTCACTTGAATTACAAGGCATTTTGTCATGAACAAGAATTCATTTCAAACCTATGATGCACAATCTTGTTTTGCAGGCCTCTAAACCTCAAGATCTCTCCATAATAAGAATATTACAATTGCTTTTGAGCTATTATCCACTTGATTCAAGCTTTATCCAAGTTGCATTTCCATTAATGGCACAAACATCCTATACGCAATCAGAAAAGCATGTTTAAAGTGCCTAACCACTTTAGACAGATTTGTACCTTGCCATGGAACAATGCTTGTCAAGCTTGCTTCAAAAACAAGCCAAAAAGCCATAACATGTGAACTGGTACTTCTGATCACCCAAGCTCTCAAAACCTTTTTCCTATACATTGAGACACTATTATGCAACCTAGGACACAATTTTTGCAAGCCTGAAACTCTCTCAAATTCCCTCTAGCAAGAAATTGCACATAAACTCCATTTTAGTGCAGGTTCTAACCTTGAACTTGTATCTTCTATTTCCCTCTTGTGTTCTTGGGCCTTTTAGTTCCTAAAGCTCCTATACATCAAATATAACTTGTCCCTGTCCCTGTTTCATTTCTGTAACATCATTTACCCCATCTTCCATAACCAAAAATAGAGCATTTCAAATTGACTTCTCCTAGTCATTTCAGACACTCTCAACTCAAGAAAACCATTGCATTAGCTTCCTAGGACCTCAAGGAAGCTAACCTGATCATCACCATCACTTGAAACAAGCTCAAACTCCAAACACGATTTCCAGTTTTGAGGTAAGTTTTCTCAACTTGGAAATCTTCATACAAGCATCATCAATAGTTTATTTGTGAATAAAATATGTAGATATCATTGCCCTGAAGCTAACCATGTCCTTAGTTTCCATTAATTTCGCTTGAGCTTAGAGAATTTTGAAACTGAAATTTCTGAAAATTTTTAGGGTTCTGATTAGGGCCATTAAAATTCTTGCTTATCTTTGATCTATAGTTTTAATACTTTACATTTCTGGAATCGTGAGAAAAGTTACTACAAGTTTCATGTTTACAGTTTTCATTTTTTTATGAGAAATAAGCAAGTTACAGTTGGTCTAACTAGAGGTTGAAGATGAAGTCTTCAGAACACGTTTTGCCTTACATATTTATTGTTTCATTTGTATTAATGGATGCATAGCCACCCAGTGGTAGAAGCGCGTGCTTGTAACCTATGGGACCTGAGTTCGAGCTCCAGTGCTACCCTTTTCATTTTTTACATTTTCATTTTCTGATTTTTGTTAGTTTTTGGCAGGCGCTGGGCCCTTTGGGCCTGGCTTGTTATTGTTTTTTCTTACTAACCTCCATATTGACTAATGGCACCCCTGACCCAAGTTTGTTTATTTTTTTTATTTAATTCATTTTTATTTTCTTAAATATATTTTCTAAATAATAAAAAATCATAAAATACAAAAAAATGATATATTTATATTTTGACTTAGTTTATTTTATTTTTCTCACAAAAATATTTTTATTAATTATACTTTATTTATTTATTTACTTATTATCTTGTAAGTATAAATAAAATTAGGTTATTAGTTATTTTCTTTCATACTAATTTAAATGCATTATTTTTTATATAAAAAAAAGGACTAAAAATAATTTATAATGGTATAAATATTTTCAAGATAAGAAATACCAAACATACTTTTCTTAAAATTATTTTCTTTTGATTAATTAATAGAACTAGGTTTTCATTTAAAAAAATTTCTTAATAAATTCATACTTAATTAACTATTTTCTTTATTTAATCAGGTTAAGACAAAATCTTTTTTACATGAAAACCAAACAAAATTCATTTCTTTACATTTTTGCATCCTTGTACATTTATTCATTTTTATACTTTGTATTTATTTAATTCCTTGTATATTCATACCAATTCAATATGGTTGTAATAGACTAATTGGATTTAAATTCTTGCAATCCCCATTTACAAATTATACACCCCCTCCCCACAAATGTTGTAATAGCGTAGTAACTTTAAATTTCGCAATTCATCGCTTTTATATAACATACTAGTAATTAGGGTTTGCATGAAAGACTAAAACCAATGCTTAGAAAACCCTAATTAAAGACAAAAACATGCATGAAAATGATACACTTGCACACAAGCACCCCTAGGGTTATTCCACTTGGTTTCCTTATACAAAATGGTCATATTACGCATGTAAGGTATCTTAGCAAAAACAAGCAAGTACAAGATCATAGTCCCTCGATGACGCTATCTAAGTTGTCTTTCAAATGATCTTAGTCCCTAAAAAAGAATGCTAAGATACCTTGCAACATTGCTAATCATGGTTATACGATGTCCCACGCCCGTCCCGTTTACATCCAAAGATATGGTTGCTTACCAAATCAATGGTAAGATAGCAATGTCAAAGGAAAAGAAAATGAACAAAAAATACATTTGAGTAGGTAGATTGCTCCTAATTACTTGCTCCATTTCAAAACAAACATCCTTGCTATTTTCAAAAAAAACAAACACATATACTTTCAAACATCTTGCAAAACTGAAAAACATTTTCAAAAGATCAACATCTTTGTATACATTCTTACGAACGAGAATCATTACAAAGATTTCCTAAACAATGACCTATTTACAAAATACTTTAAAAAACCACACAAAGCACAATTTCAAACAAAAAGCAAGTGGTCTAGCAAGTAACTAAGAGCCCATGGAAAACCATGGATGAAAAGGGTACTAACACCATCCCTTTTTATAATCTACCCCCCGAACTCAAGAAATAATCTCAAAGGTCTTTCATGTGCTTTTTCACCTTTCCTTTAGGTGAAGACTCTTGATAACCGCAACATTTGCGATCAAACGCAAAACCTTCAAGTCAGTTCTCCCACCGTATCACAGAACTGGCGACTCTGCTAGGGAGAATTATAAAAGTGGCGTTACCTTAGGGATATATCACATTTACTTGCTTACATTGTTTGACTTGTATGCTTTACATTATGGTTCTTTGTTTGGGTTTGAATCCTCTACCCCAATTTGGGATACATTATAGGTAAGTAGCAATACATTGTGGAAACTGTGTGCGGTATACCGACATGGTCTAAGAAATAGCTATGTTAGTGCGACATATTTGTGGGTACCGGTAGCCTTTGAGTTAATCAAAGAGAATACGGGGCCGCTGAGTGATGTCATGAAGCACTAATGAACTTTTAGAACCTTTACTTGACCAGCTTGGCCTTTAAGATGTAGTGAGATGACCGGCTTTGGTGCAGTCCGAAGTTGGTAGATACTCGATACTACACTCATTGAGGTTTAGTTTCTTGGGATATTTCGGTCGCCATTAAAGAGGCGTGTGCTGAAACAATGAACAAGGAAACAATCCAGTGATATTGAGCTCCTTAGAACCCGATTACTATTACTAGGACAGGTTGAGCCAACTAAACTTCAAGAGGGTACCTACCTATAAAACTCCATGCAAGCCTAAACCTAGGAACTTGTTTGTTTTGTTTGTATATACATACTTGTACATAACATCATGAACATCATAACATCATACACATTCTTTAACCATTTCAAGGATTTTGGGATTCATCTTTGTTCTTGTTTTGTAGGATATGAATTCTCTTCGCAGAAAAACTATTCAAGTCAACCTTGTGAGTATCCCTCCATAACTTAAGGAGATAGCTTCAAGGATTCCTGAAAACTCTCTGTTGTACCCCAAAATTTACCCTCTCATTTTTATCAAGATTTCCCCTCACAAGACTCTTTAGACTCAAGACCAGATTAGGGTTTGCTCAGCTAAAGACATCTCCTTGCATTGTTGACCTGAAATTAGGGTTTGAGTTTGCACAGGTATTTTTGGACTTTCAATGCCTCATATGAATTTCATACTTCATGTTGGACCTCTAAGATTGCCCATACCAAGATTCAAGCTTTGAATCAAATTTTTGCCCAGCCAATTGGACAGTTGACCGAAAAATCAGTTGTATTGGGGAAAAAGTCAACCATGGCCAATTTACAGTCAAACCTCATAACTTTTGATCCACATTAACATTATCGACTCATATGAACCATTTGATCAAGTTTGGACCACAGCTCCTCAAGAAATTTGATCAGATCATCAAAAGGGCAAAATGGTCATTTTTAGGGTTTTGACTGTAGAAGGGCAATTTCTGATTTTTCACCTAGCCAATGGAAATTGGGTTCAAGCATGGTCTCAAGAACTCAATGGCATCATCTTGACCTAATCACAAGGTTCAAAAGGTCTCAAAAGCATTGAATTGACAGATGAATTTTCCAGTCAACTTATCAAAAATCAACTGTACACTGAAAAGTCAAACTTTGACTTTTTGGTCAAAATCAAGTGCCAAGGGTCATTTTTCATAAAGATGTGTTAAAACATGAACCAAGAAACCTAATTTTGAAAATTAGGTTTTAAGTTTGAAATTTTTCATAACTTAGAAATTTTCTAAGTTATGAAAATTTCTTATTTTTTCCCCACTTTTCCAAACTTTTTCACCATGATGCAATTGGATTCAAAGAAAACTTCCAACATGAAAGTTGTAGTCCTCCACAAAATATACAACTTTGATTCACAAAGTTTTCCTAAAAGATGCTTGGATCTCAAGTTATGATTTTGTGAATAGGAGTCCATGAAACTTTTAACTTAGTGAAATTTTGCCATAGTTTAGGCAGGATTTTGACCTATCTTCATGGAAACTTTTCACCTAGTTCCAATTGGAATATCAAAATGAATTTCAAAGATGGATTTTAGAGAATTTTACAAGCTTTCCAAAATGTCCAAGAACTCTCCAAGATGATTTATGGTTAGGGAGAATCGAAGGAATGAAAATGGCCATTTCTCACTTTTGTCCATGGCATTTTTCATGTTGGCACAACTTGCAAATCAGTTTGGATCATGCTTGTACTTGTTTTACAGGACTTATTCCTTTCCATACTCCTTAATTAAATGCAAATACATTGGACAAAGGCATTGTTCTGAGTTATGGAGCATTACACAAAGAGTTATTCCAAAAATGGCAAAAAGATAACAATGATACTTTGATAAAGGTCACTTTTAGCAACTTTGTTTATCGTGAGCCAAGGACCCAATCTCTTGAAGCAAACAAAGTCCATGAATATCAGGCAAAGTAAACCAACTATGTGCAGCTAAGGAGCAGGCCTGTACAAGATTTGGCTTTGTCAACTCAACCTTTTCTTCAAAAACAAGCCAACTTGCAAAAGTGAACATAACTTGGCCATCTGATAAAACCAAGTCTTGTAACATTTTCAAACAAGTTCAGCATAATATACCAAGCCAGAAAGACGAGTTGCCAACTTCTCAAACCCTCCAAAACACCAAAACACCAAGTTCCTGCCCAAACAGGGCATCACCTGCAGAATCACTTCCAAAACAAATTTGCCTCGTGCGTTTTGCTTGAAACCACTTCAAAGACATTCAATACAACACACCTAAACTGTCCAGGCCTTTACTTTGCAACGGTAACCTCGTTTGCACACTTCACCATTTTAATTTTGAAGCTTTGCAGGTTGAGTTCTACAAGGAGTTTCAGACCATTTCAAAGCAATCTAAGCATTGGGAAAGGTCAAGGGAACATCAAGCAAGCTCAAAAGTCTTTCAGGCCTCATTCACAGTTGCTACATTGCCATATTCGAACTTGACTGAACAAGGTAATTTCCAACTTTCTATCTCCTTATTTAGACATCCTTAGGCTTAGGTTTGTGAAGCAAAAATGTAGTCTTTAATGTGCTTGAGCTGTACATATGCATAATTCTTATTTATATTAGCTGAGCTAGGAGAATTTGGATGTTGAAGTTGTTGAAAAAATTAGGTCATAAATTATGGGCACTGAAATTCTCCCTGGTTTCTTAGAGTTAGATCAAGTTTTTTATATGGTTGAAATCTTGATTTAACAAGCTACAAGTTTCATGTTGCAAGATTTCATTTTTAAGCACGTATGCAGGAGATACGGTTTGAGTTGCAGAAGCGCGCGTGTTTTGTTCCAAGGTCAGGGACGAAGAGGAGTCTGGGCCAAGGCCTGATTTGTCTTACTTTTGACAACCTCCTGCTTACTTTTTGTACCCTCGTGGCCCATTTCTTTTATTTTTCATATTTTCTTGCATATTTCACATTTCTGACTTTTATATTTTTTTCCTAAACATTAAAAATCATAAAAATATTTTCTTTATTATTTTGCATTTTTTCATATTTTATTTATTTATTTATTAGTATAAAAATAAGTATTTAGGTTAATATACTTTTATTTTCTTAAATAAATTTTGTAAATAATATAAAAAATTATATATTTTTATTTTTATTATTTATACACTTAAATTAATATTTTCATACAATATTTAATTTGTTTTAACATTTTTGTATATATTATTATTTATTTTTTTTGAACAAAAAGGATAAATAAATAATTAGAAAAAATTATCTTCTTAAAACAAAAATTAGGTTTTTCACCCTTTCAAAAATAATCATTTTTATTTTCTTATTTTTTGACTTAAATAAATTCATTTTTACATACATAAAAAACCAATACCAAAAACATTTTGCATATTTATATTTAATTGCACATTTAAATACTTGTTTATTTATTTATTTGTAAATTAAATTCAATTGGTTGTAATAGTAAATTAGGACTTTATTTTATGCAAATACCCCCTATTCAAACTTGTACCCCCTCCCCATAATCATGTTGTAATAGTCTTAGATTTACTTTTACGCATTTATTGCTTTTATATGCATGCTTAGTAAATTAGGGTTTTGTATGCAAAAGACCAAAAAAATCAAAACAAATAGCATGACTAATCAAGACAAAAATGCATGAAAATGACAACACATTGCACACAAGCACCCCTAGGGTTTCATCCACTTGTTGCCTTAAAAATGGCCATGGTATGCATGCTAGGTATCTTGGTAAAAACAAAACAAAACAAAAAGATGATAGTCCCTCGATGACGCTATCTTGGTTTCCTAAACAAAAATGATCTAGTCCCTCAAAAAACTTGCTAAGATACTTGGCAATATTGTTATCATGGTCATACGATGACCCACTCCCGTCCCGTTTAACATCCAAAGATAGGGTTGTTTACCAAATGCAATGGTAAAATAACAATGTCAAAGGAATAAAAATGTGTAGGAAAGACTTTTGATTAGGGTAGACAACTCCTAGTTACTTGATCTCTTGCAAACCATCCTTGCTATTTTCAAACTATCACACAATTTCAAAACAATTTCCAAACAAACTTTCAAACATTGAAACATTTTTCAAAAGACAAACACCTTTGTATACATTCAAACAAGAATCATTACAAAGGTTGCCAAAATGATGACCTCTTTTCAAAATACTTTCAAAACCACACACAAAAGCACCATTTCAGACAATTGAAAAGCAAAAGCAAGTGATCTAAAACAAGTAACTAAGAGCCCATGGAAAACCATGGATGAAAAGGGTGCTAGCACCTTCCCTTTTCATAATCTACCCCCCAAACCCAAAAACAATCTCAAAGGTCTTTCCTGTGCTTTTTTACCTTTCCTTTTGGATAAAATAAAAGTCGATGGCGAC
The DNA here is from genome assembly GCA_948472305.1 of Vicia faba. Lineage (NCBI taxonomy): Eukaryota > Viridiplantae > Streptophyta > Magnoliopsida > Fabales > Fabaceae > Vicia > Vicia faba. The sequence goes on along the minus strand of OX451735.1, from coordinate 530,197,681 downwards.
TCTTGCTAAACCAAAACATTTGCGAACACAAATGCAAAACCTCAAGTCAGTTCTCCCACCGCATCACAGAACTGGCGACTCTACTGGGGACTACTAAAAGTGGGGTTACCTTAGGGTTTTAGATCACCTTTACATGCTTATCTTGATTGACTTAATTTCTTTACATTTGGTTCTATTGTTTAGGTTTGAATCCTCTACCCGGATTTGGGAAACATTCATAGGTAAATAGCAATACATTGTGGAAACTGTGCAGGGTATACCGACATGGTTGAAGCAATAGCTATATTAGTGCGACATATTTGTGGGTATCGGTAGCCTTTGAGTCAATCAAAGAGAATACGGGGCCGCTGAGTGATGTCATGAAGCACTAATGGACTTTTAGAACCTTTACTTGACTAACTTGGCCTTTTTAGGAGTAGTGAGATGACCGACTTTGGTGTAGTCCGAAGTTGGTAGATACTCGATACTACACTCATTGAGGGTTGTTTTCTTGGAATATTTAGGTCGCCAGTAAAGTGGCTAAACTGAAACAATGAACACAGAAAATAATCAAGTGATATTGAGCTCCTTAGAACCCGGTTACTATTTCTAGGACAGGTTGAGCCAACTAAACTTCAAGAGGGTACTTACCTATGAAACCCCATGCAAGCTTGAAACTAGGAACTTGTGTGATTTGTTTGTACATATATACTTGTGCATAACATCATGGACATCATGAAGCATCATATGCATCCACTAACCATTTCAAGGATTTGGATTTTCATCTTTGTTCCTGTTTTGTAGGTAATGGATTCACTTCGCAGGAAAACTATCCAAGTCAACCTTGTAAGAATTCCTCCTCAACTCAAGGAGCTAGCTTCAAGGATTCCTGAGAATTATCCATTCACCGAGAGGCATGGTCGTCTTCTTAACTTAGTCAACACAAAAACTGAGGAAGATATGCTGAAAGTTCTCTTCCAGTTCTTTGACCCTTTGCATCATTGCTTTACATTTCTTGACTACCAACTTGTACCTACTTTGGAGGAATTTTCTCAACTCCCGAGGATTCCTATTCTCAATCAAGTACCCTACAACGGTACGGAAAGAGATCCAAATCCTGAAGATGTTGCTCAAGCCCTACACTTGCAACCATCTGATATCATAGGACATTGGGAAGCTAGAAGTGGTGTCAAAGGTTTCTTGTTAAAGTTTCTATTTGAGAAGGCCCAAAGCTGCTGGAATTCATTAGACTTATAAGCTTTCGAGGAGATTGTAGCTCTTCTCATCTATGGGATGGTCTTGTTCCCTAACCCTAACCAACTTATAAATGTGAATACTGTCAAGATTTTCATGGCTCGCAACCCGGTGCCTACATTGCTTGGGGGTATACTCCACTCTTTTCACACTCGAACAATGAGGAAAAGAGGTGTTCTCATGTGCTGTACTCCTCTACTAGCAAGATGGTTTCTTTCTCATCTTCCCCAATCAGTCTTGAAGAATGAGCAAGGTTTGAGGTGGTCACAACGATTGATGACTCTTACACATTCAGATGTTCATTGGTGTTCTCGATCCCGAGAAAATGTTATCATCATTGACCGTTGTGGGGAATTCCCTAATGTCCCTCTACTTGGAATTAGGGGAGGTATTACCTACAACCCTTGCTTGGCTCTAAGACAGTTTGGGTATGCCCGAAGGGATGGCCCACATGACATGCTGATTCCAGACTTGGTTTTTGACTTCGACAATGACGATCAAGGACTTCGACAAAGGTTCATCCCAGCTTGGAGGATGCCCAACAAGGTGGACAGTAAGACATTGGGACATAAGAATTCCATCCCCCTTGAGCCTTACCTCAAGTGGGTACGAACCCGCGCCCAAAGTCTTATGATGCCTTACCCCTACATTCTCCCTGTGATCAAAGAGCCTGTTATGGAAGGAGAGGTTCCATACACCCTCCTACATCCTGACATGCCAACATCACTAGAAGATTTACAAAGGAGTTGGATACAGCTCAAGGGAGAACGTGATACTTTTGAAGCCCAATTCTATGCAAGTGAGAAGAAGGTTTTGGAACTCACTCGTCAACTTCACGAAGAGCAGACTCTCAACACGTACATTGCACCAAAGAGGATGCGCAACGTCTTTTTACCTTAGAATTTTGTATTATTTTGCCCATGGGGCATTGATGTACTAACAATTTATATCTTATTAATATGACGTGTGTTCCTTTTTATTTAAAACAAAATTGAATTTCTGAATCCTTGAATGCATTACATGAATACATATCATTCATCATATGCATAAACAGGTCTTCACACCAGGTTTCCTTATCTCTCTGCTGTTTATTTCAGCAAGATGGATATTGAGCAGACAGTTAAAGATTTACAAGCGCAAAATTCACAGTTCCAATAGCTACTTTTGACCTTGGCCAAGGGGCAGGAGGAGCTCAAAACTCTACTGGAAAAGGAAAAAGAGAAAAAGAAAAAGAAGAGGGCTGGTGTGGCTACCATGGGTAGAAGATTTGAAGGTCAAGCTAGAAGGGTCCTGAATTTCCCCTCAACATCTGATGAAGGGGTAGGAAAAGGAAAGGGAGCTGCAGTGCCATCTGAGTCTGAGGAAGAAGAGGAAGAAGAGGATGAAGACTATTCTGAACAGCAGTACCCTCCTGCAGATGACAAGTACAAGAACTTGGAAGAGCGTCTAGCTGCCATGGAGATACAAAGAGTGCCTGGGCTGGACTTCAAAGAGTTAGGGCTGGTTTCTGGGATTGTAATTCCCCCTAAGTTTAAAGTGCCTATATTTTCTAAATACGATGGGTTGTCTTGTCCCAATATGCACCTACGATCTTACGTCAGAAAAATTCAACCACATTCTTCTGACAAAGACCTGTGGGTCCATTTCTTCCAGGACAGTCTTTCGGGGACGCAATTAGATTGGTTCTACCAGCTAGAGAGGTCTAATATTCACAATTGGGAGGATTTGGAAGCTGCCTTTTACAAGCAGTATCAATATAATGCGGACTTAGCACCAACCTGTACTCAATTACAGAGTATGGGCATGGTCTCAAATGAAGGTTTCAAAGAGTATGCCCAGAAATGAAGAGATTTGGCGAGATGAGTACAACCACCTCTATCTGAGAGGGAGCTAGTAGATATGTTCTTGGGAACACTGTCGGGCCCCATTTTCAATCACCTGATTGGAAGTTCATCTGCGGGTTTCACCGAGTTGATTCTAACTGGTGAGAGAGTTGAAGCCGACATAAAGAACGGGAAGATTCAAAAGGATGCATCTGCTTCCGCTGCCATCAAAAAGACTTTTCCAGCAAAGAAGGAAGTCTCAACTGTCTACTCCCAAAGAGGTAAAGGAAGATTTGAGCGTTGGCCAGCGGTGGGGGCCGTAATAATTCAGAAGTCTGCAGGTGACCAACCTAAAAACAATCAACCCAGAACCAACCAAGCAAGGGTGGAAAGGCCGGCACGACAATTCACCCGGATAAACATGACTCCTGCTCAGGTTCTCCCCCATCTCTTGAAGTTAAACCTTTCTAGTTTGAAAGAAGCTCCGAAGAATCCGAATACATCTTCTCCTTATTACCATTCAAACGCCAAGTGTGCTTATCATTCAGACAGGCTGGGGCACGACACCAACAATTGTTGGGCCCTCAAGAATAAGATTCAGGATTTGATTGATGCTAAATAAGTTGAATTCGATGCCCCTGAAAAGCCGAATGTAATCTCTGCTCCAATTCCAAAGCATGGCCATAATGCCCATGTTGTTGAAGAAGATCTTTTTATTGCTACTGTTGATGAATTGATGACTCCGCTACCGATAATCAAGTTGAATTTGCTGAAGGCTGGGATTTTCCTAGGATGTGGAGAAGATTGCTGCCTTTGTTCATCCTTACAACCAATTGTCCGTTGTTGAAGTTAGGCATCCAACGCCTAATGGATAACCAAGAAATCCTTTTTGAAAAGACTCCTGTTACACTGACTCCTGTCAATGATATTTCAATAATTACCATATCCGCCAATCTTTCCAAGGTCTCCAAAAGACCTGTTAAGATTACATCTGATCCGAAGATTGCACCTTTGAAGATAACCATGTCGGGGCCCGTCCCGTACAAGTCCAACAAATCAATACCGTGGAACTATGGTGGAGAAATCTACTACCACGGTGTTAAACAAATTGAATCAACTGAAGAGAGTTCTGATGAAGAGACTTCCGACATTGGAAACATTGCTGGAACGAGTAAAATCACTCGCAGTGGAAGAATTTTCTCTCCGGAGATTTCCCCTCCAAAGGCAATCTTCGGACCCTTAGCTACTCCTAAGGTTACCCCTGTACCGATCAACATGTCTGCAAGAACTCCAATTATTGAAGAAGTTGTGACTCCTGTGGTTGTCCCCTCTGCTACTGTTGATGATAGAGGGAAAGGGATCCAAGAAGAGCCTGTCAGGACGAGGGCTCAGCCATTGGTCATCCCTGAAACCTCTCAAAAAGAAATGGAAGAGATTTTGAAAATAATCAAGAAAAGCGATTATAATGTTGTGGAACAACTGGGGCAAACCCCCTCAAAGATCTCTATGTTGGCCTTGCTGCTTTGTTCAGAAGCTCATGCTAAAGCTTTGATCAGATTTTTGAAGACGGCCCATGTGCCACAAGAAACCTCCGCGGATCAGTTCCAGGAATGTGTAACTAGCCTAACAGCTGAAAATGGTCTAGGATTCTCTGATGCTGATTTAACATCTAAAGGGAGAAAGAATAATGACGCTTTGCATGTCTCGGTGGAATGCATAGGGACTACTCTAGCACACGTACTGGTAGACACTGGTTCATCGCTGAACGTCCGGCTAAAGAAAGCATTGGATAGGTTGGATTGTGAAGGCCTAACCTTGAAGCCCATCAACATCATTGTCAGAGCCTTTGATGGTTCTAAAAGGATGGTCCACGGGGAGGTGGACATCCCGATTAAAGTGGGAACTGAAACCTTCAAGTCCACATTCTATGTGATGGACATCGGTCCTTCCTATTTTTGCTTGTTGGGAAGACCTTGGATTCACCATGCTAGAGCCGTCATTTCTACTCTGCATCAAAAGCTCAAGTACCCTGTCCAGGGGAAAATTGTAATTGTTCACGGCGAAGAGGAATACATGATAAGCCATCTTAATTCTTTCCGCTATGTAGAATTGGATGGAGAATTCATCGAAACCCCCTTTCAGCATTTTGAGGAGGTAGCTTAGGAGATTGCGGCAACCAAGGCAGTGTCTTCTGTACCCATGATTACCAGGCCTCCAACTCAGATTTTGTCTCTCAAAGATGCAAAGGCTGTGATTGAAGAAGGAGGAAGCACAATCTGGGGGCAGCTTTCCGATTTTCCTTTCAAGTCAGATAAATCTGGTTTGGGATTCACTTCTTCTGCTCAAAAGGTTGTACGTCGCTCCCGTGCTGGAGGGCCACCAGTGAAGATCACCCATCATGGAGTCAATGCTTTGGAGGATAGTGAAGAGGAGAGCAACTTGGAAGACTGGAGTTTCCCCACTGTTGACGGAGGACTGTGCAATTGGGAGGCAAAGGACTTTATTCCCATTACTTTCATAAATCAGTAATTTATCTTTCAAACATTTATGTTGGTTTGTAATAATTCTTAAACAATTCTTACACTTTTAACCTTGTGCCTTACCCGAGGCACATAGGTCCATTTGTAAGGGTTTGATTTTTCATCTTCATATGCCATTTTAATGAATCATGGACGTTTTCATATATAAAATTTTGTGTTCATTGTCTTTCTTTTTACATTTTATTTGTTTAAAGGTGGCTATCCCTTACACACGCCCATACTCACAAATGCAGGTACCCTTCCATTCCGAATTCCATGGGTAACAATTCTGCTATGGCCATCAGTGACTCTGAAGATCTGGTCTTCCATGCCGAATACGAAGGTGATGAAGACTGTGAGGTGCTTGGAGAATTGGCTAGACTGCTACAACAAGAAGAAAGAGCTATTCTACCTCATGAGGAGCTGTTAGAGACAATCAACTTAGGAACTGAGGAAGACAGAAAAGAAGTTAAAGTGGGTGCCAACCTAGAGCCAAGTGTCAAGGAGCGCTTAATTCAGCTGTTGAATGAATATGTTGAGATCTTCTCTTGGTCATACGAAGACATGCCGGGACTTGATACAGACATTGTGGTACACCATCTATCCACAAGAGAAGATTGTCCACCAGTTAAACAGAAAGTTCGCCGCATGATGCCTGACATGTCTGAAAAGATCAAAGCAGAAGTTATGAAGCAGTTCAATGCTGGATTTCTTGCTGTTACTTCCTATCCACAATGGGTTGCTAACATTGTGCCCATGCCTAAGAAGGACGGAAAAGTGAGAATGTGCGTGGATTACAGAGACTTAAACAGGGCCAGCCCTAAAGATAACTTTCCACTTCCGCACATTGACATCTTGGTTGACAACACAGCTCAGCATAAGGTATTTTCTTTCATGGACGGATTCTCAGGCTATAACCAGATCAAAATGGCCCCTGAGGACATGGAGAAAACTACTTTTGTTACACAGTGGGGTACGTTCTGCTACAAAGTGATGCCATTCGTACTGAAGAATGTCGGGGCAACCTATCAACGCGCCATGGTAGCTTTGTTTCATGATATGATACATCATGAGATAAAGGTCTACGTAGATGACATGATAGCCCATTCACAAACTGAAGAAGAACACCTCGACCATCTGCAAAAGCTGTTTGTCAGGTTGAAGGAGTACAAGCTCAGACTGAACCCTAACAAGTGCACTTTTGGAGTCAGGTCCAGTAAACTCTTGGGTTTTATTGTCAGCAACAAGGGCATCGAGGTTGATCCTGCCAAAGTCAAAGCTATACAAGAAATGCCTGCTCCTCGCACTGAGAAGGAGGTCAGAGGTTTCTTGGGACGCCTAAACTACATTGCAAGGTTCATTTCTCACCTAACATCTACCTGTGAACCAATCTTCAAGCTGTTGAAGAAAGATCAGGTGGTTAAATGGAATGATGGCTGTCAAGTTGCTTTCGATAAAATCAAGGAGTATTTTCTAGAACCTCCTATCTTGATGCCACCCGTTGAAGGAAGGCCTCTAATCATGTATCCAACTGTCCTAGAGAATTCAATGGGGTGCGTAATGGGCCAACATGGCGAGTCTGGCCGAAAAGAGCATGCCATTTATTACCTTAGAAAAAAGTTTACCGACTGTGAGACCCGATACTCACTGCTCGAGAAAACTTGCCACACTTTGGTATGGGCTGCTCGCCGGCTAAGGCAGTATATGTTGATTCATACCACTTTGCTGATCTCTAAGATGGATCCAATCAAGTACATCTTTGAAAAGCCTGCTCTATCTGGAAGAATATCTAGATGGCAGATGATCTTAACGGAATACGATATACAGTACACAACCCAAAAAGCTATAAAGGGGAGTGTGCTAGCCGATCATCTGGCCCATCAAGCTGTCAAAGATTTCCAATCCATGAGGTTCGACTTCCCCGACGAAGATATCATGACATTGGACAACATTGAAGATTTTAGACCATATGACAGACCTGAACAAGGATCCCGATGGACCCTGTACTTTGATGGTGCCTCTAATTCACTTGGCAACGGTATCTGCGCGGTACTCATCTCTCCAGAAGGTTGCCATACACCTTTCACAGCCAGACTTTGCTTCCACTGTACCAACAACATGGTCGAGTATGGAGCTTGTATCTTTGGTCTCAAGGATGCAATAGACTTGGGAATCAAATCCTTGATTATGTTTGGGGACTCATCTTTGGTCATCAGTCAGATCAAAGGAGAGTGGGACACTAAACATTCAAACCTCATCCCTTACAAAGAACATGTCTTGACATTTTTACCACATTTCGAGCAGATTACCTTCAAGCACTTCCCGCGAGAAGAAAATCAGTTAGCAGATGCTCTAGCTACAATGTCATCCATGTTTAAACTTAACTGGGATAATGAGGCTCCCCAAATAACCATTGAACGGATGGACGAACCTGCACATTGTCACGAGATTAATTCCGAAGAAGTAGTGGGCCGACCTTGGTTTCATGAAGTCAAAAGGTATCTCGAGGCGCAAGAATAACCTGAAGGAGCTTCAGTCAACAATAAAAAGTTCTTAAGGAGATTCTCTGCCAAGTTCTTCCTGAGCAACAGTATCCTGTACAAGCGCAATCATGATTGCATTCTGCTCTGTTGTGTGGACAGGATTGAAGCTGAACAGATCATGACCGAACTGCATAACGGTACCTTTGGCACTCACTCTAGCGGACATACAATGGCTAAGAAGATTTTACGGGCATGCTATTACTGGTCTACCATGGAAGCTGACTGCTATCAATTTTCCAGGACTTGCCACAAATGTCAAAAATATGCGGACAAGGTACATATACCTCCAGTTCCTCTCAATGTCTTAACAGCTCCTTGGCTGTTCGCTATGTGGGGAATCGACATGATTGGGGAGATCAAGCCTACAACATCCAATGGGCACCATTTCATTCTGGTGGCCATTGATTACTTTACCAAGTGGGTCGAAGCAGCTTCCTTCGCATCCGTCACAAAGAATGTGGTTGCTCGCTTCATCAAGAAGAACCTCATTTTCCGGTACGGCATCCACGAAAGGATCATCATCGACAACGGTACAAACCTGAACAATACTATGATCACCGCTTTGTGCGAACAGTTCCAGATTCAACATCACAATTCATCTCCCTATCGGCCAAAGATGAACGGTGTTGTCAAAGTTGCGAACAAAAACATCAAGAAGATCATACAAAAGATGATAGTCACCTACAAGGACTGGCATGAGATGTTACCGTTTGCCTTGCACGGGTACCGTACCACGACACGTACATCAACTGGGGCAACACCCTTTTCTTTGGTATACGGCATGGAAGCTGTTTTGCCTATCGAGGTTCAGATTCCCTCCTTGAGAAACATGAAAGATGCTGGTTTGAGTGAAGACGATTGGATTCATACCCGGCTTGATCAACTTAACTTGATTGACGAAAAGCGACTTACTGTTGTTTGCCATGGTCAGGCGTATCAAAAACGGATGATCAAGGCATTCAACAAGAAATTCAGACGCCAGGTATATCAAGTCGGGGACCTTGTAATCAAGCGGATCATCTTGCCGCAAAGTGATCCCAGGGGCAAGTGGACTCCTTCCTACGAAGGACCATTTGTGATCAAAAACATCTTTTCTGGTGGGGCAATGATTTTAACCACCATGGACGGCGACGACCTGGCGCACCCTACGAACACAGACATAGTAAAAAAATACTACGCATAAATGACCCGACAGGTTGAAAACCCGAAAGGGAGACTTGGGCAAAAGAGGGCATCCCGGTGAATCGAAAACCCGAAAGGGAGGTTCAGGCAAAAGTTAGGGATAAATAAAAAAATCTGTACACCCGGCAAGTTGAAAACCCGAAAGGGCGACTTGGGCAAAAAGGGGTTTCCCGGTGGATCGAAAACCCGAAAGGGCGCTCCAGGCAAAAGTTAGGGAATTAAAACGCATGACTATGTCTCGTCGGATCACTTTAAGGATAATCTCTTCACCAGACAAGCTCCTGGCTTCTGATCAACACAATCATCTTCAGACAAAGCAACAAATGGACAAGATATTCAGAGTTACGAAGGCTATAGCAGAATGGGAACCCCGTGAAATTTTTACACATAGCCATCTTTCTTTGTATAATTTTTTCTCAATTTTTATGACAACATTCTCTTACTAGGATGTCTGTCTCCTTTGTACAAAATACTTATACAAAGTTAATACAAAGATACTTCAAAGTGCAGAAAAACTATTTGCCTTTTCTTCTTTTTTACACTTGTGTTTTATTTGAAAACGTCCAATGATTTATTAAATGAGCATATGCATTTGTATATAATCACTGTTTACAAATAAACGAAATGGGAAAGAACAATTACTGACAGGTTGAAAGTATAGGAAAACGTCTTTAGGCTATTCCAAGAGAAATCCCCTGCAGTACATCATCTAAATCCCCAGCGAAGCTAAAAACTTGAAATACATATCCCCAGCGGAATTAAATTTCAAAATCCCTGCCAGAGTCAAAACTTCAAACTCCCAATTCCCGGCGGAGTTATATTTCAAACCCTTAATTCCCACCAGAGTTAAATCTTCAAACTCCCAATCCCCAGCGGAGCAAAAACTTTAAACTACAGACCCTCAACAGAGATGAAACTTTCTTCCCCAGTCAAGTCAAATTTCCAACTACCAATACACAGCGGAAACCATTCAGTTTTCCCCAGATTCCCCAGCAAGTTGTCTTAAAATCTGAGAATCAACCAGATAACAGTTAACTTTTGTCTTATCCCTAAACTAGGATAATTCCCCAGTAGATTGGCATACAACCCAAACTCCTGATCTCTCCCGCGGGATAGCTACTCCCCTAGAGTTTTCACTTACTCTCCAACAGTAAGCCTTCTTCCTCACAGAGTTTTTACTCCCCAACAGAATGAAGATTCCCATTCTTAACTCCCCGACATGAAGTCCCCAAGGATTCAAATTCCCCTAGCAGATTGAAGATTCTCATTCTTGATTCCCCGGTGAAGCTGCCAGAGTCTTCATTACCCCTAGCATGAATTTGTCAAAATTTTTAATCCCCTGCAGATCGAAGATTCTCATTCACCACTCCTCAACATATTTAAGATTCTCACTCTTAATTCCCCGCAAAAGCCATCAGAGTCTTCCTTATTCTCCAGCAGATCAAGGTTTTCCTTTGTTTGATCCCCGGTAGAGATCACCAGAGTTTTCTCTATTCCCCAGCCAAGTAAGGATTCCTATTATTTAACCCCCAGTAAAAGTCTTCAAGGTTCTCTGGATTCCCCAAGCAGGTTTCTCAAACAACCCTTGGCATTTATTTTCGCAACAAAATGATTACCATATTCCAACTCAAAAGACTTGAAGGATCCTTATATCCCCAGCAAAGTCATGAAGGATTCTCACATCCCCACAGAAGCAATTAAAGATTTTGAATCTCCAGCATCGGTCAAGGATTTACTTTCCCCGGAAGCAGTCAAAGATTTCATTATCTCCAGTTATCAAGGATTTACTTTCCTCAGCGAATCAGCTTACAGGCGCATACATTACATTCATATATCATAAACATTGATAAAACACATTTTATTGTATCATACATTTCATGCAACATAACTTGGTGTTTCAGCTAACATTTTACCCTTTTCAGGATAAGATTAAAAGCTATCTTTAACAAATATTCAAAGATTTCAGATACAGTAAAGATACACTCCAGACGCGGAAGTCATTCTGTTACTCATTCAGAATTCAAAGTCAAGATACAAATTAGATACGCTCCAGATACGGAAGCCATTCTATTTCTCATTCAGACCTCAACATCAGATACATATTATATACGCTCCAGACACGGAAGCCATTCTATTTCTCATTCATATTCAACTATCAATTTCAAGTTCAGATACACTCCAGACACGGAAGTCATTCTGTCACTTATTCAAATCCCAGTTACAGTTCAGATACACTCCAGACACGAAAGTCATTCTGCTACTCATACAACTCTCAACTTCAGATACAGTCCAGATACGCACCAGACACGGTTTCCATTATGTCACTCATTCAAATGTTTCCCCAGCCTAGAGACGTTCCAGACGCGGATGCCTTTCTGTCGCTTATTAAAAATTTCAGATTCAGATACAATACAGATACACTCCAGACACGAAAGTCATTCTGTTATTCATTTCAGATTCAAATACAGTTACAGCTCGGATACGCTCCAGACACGGATGCTATTCCCTTGCTCATACAGATCCAATCTCCAGATACAACTCATATACGTTCCAGATGCGAATACCATTCTAATGTTCATTCTCCTGATTTTCAACAAACATTCTTGATGGAATCTACAAGTCCATCTCTGACAAGATTCTATCAATCTCTCCAAATGGCATCTTTAAGCCCATTTCCTCAACTACATTTTGACGAGTGCAAATTTACAGGCACTCTAGTGTCCAATCATCTTTTACCTTCGAGTCACGAATGACAAACTCGCCAATCTAACTCTTCAGGTTCAAGAAGATTGAACAAGGGAAGCTGTTGTACCCCAAAATTTTCCCTCTCATTTTATCAAGATTTCCCCTCACAAGACTCTTTAGACTCAAGACCAGATTAGGGTTTGCTCAGCTAAAGACATCTCCTTGCACTGTTAACCTGAAATTAGGGTTTGAGTTTGCTTTGGACTTTTAATGCCTCATATGACTTTCATACTTCATGTTGGACCTCTAAGATTTCCCATACCAAGTTTCAAGCTTTGAATCAAATTTTTGCCCAGTCAATTGGACAGTTGACCTAAAAATCAACTATATTGGGGAAAAAGTCAACCGTGGCCAATTTACAGTCAAACCTCATAACTTTTGATCCACATCAACATTATAGACTCATATGAACCATTTGATCAAGTTTGGACCACAACTCCTCAAGAAAATTGATCAGATCATCAAAAGGGCAAAATGGTCATTTTTAGGGTTTTAACTGTAGAAGGGCAATTTCTGATTTTTCACCTAGCCAATGGAAAATTGGGTTCAAGCATGGTCTCAAGGACTCAATGGCATCATCTTGACCTAATCACAAGGTTGAAAAGATCTCAAAAGCATTGGATTGACAGATGAATTTTCCAGTCAACTGATCAAAAATCAACTATACACAGAAAAGTCAAACTTTGACTTTTTGGTCAAAATCAAGTGCCAAGGGTCATTTCTCATCAAGATGTGTCAAAACATGAAACTTGTTCACCAAGAAACCTAATTTTTAAAATTAGGGTTTAAGTTTGAAATTTTTCATAACTTAGAAATTTTCTAAGTTATGAAAATTTCTTATTTTTTTCCAACTTTTTCCAACTTTTTCACCATGATGCAATTGGATTCAAAGAAAACTTCCAACATGAAAGTTGTATTCCTCCACAAAATATACAACTTTGATTCATAAAGTTTTCCCAAAATATGCTTGGATCTCAAGTTATTATTTTGTGAATAGGAGTCCATGAAACTTTTAACTTAGTGAAATTTTGCCCTAGTTTAGGCAGGATTTTGACCTATCTTCATGGCAACTTTTCACCTAGTTCCAATTGGAATATTAAAATGAATTTCAAAGATGGATTTTATATAATTTTACAAGATTTCCAAAATGTCCAAGAACTCTCCAAGATGATTTATGGTTAGGGAGAATCGAAGGAAAGAAAATGGCCATTTCTCACTTTTGTCCATGGCATTTTTCATGTTGGCACAACTTACAAATCAATTTGGATCATGCTTCTACTTGTTTTACAGGACTTATTCCTTTCCACACTCCTTAATTAAATGCAAATACATTGGACAAAGGCATTGTTCTGAGTTATGGAGCATTACATAAAGAGTTATTCCAAAAATGGCAAAAAGATAACAATGCTACTTTGATAAAGATCACTTTTAGCAACTTTGTTTATCTTGAGCCAAGGACCCAATATCTTGCAGCAAACAAAGTCCATGAATATCAGGAAAAGTACACCAACTATGTGCAGCTAAGGAGCAGGCCTGTATAGGCTTTGGCTTTGTCAACTCAACCTTTTCTTCAAAAACAAGCCAACTTGCAAAAGTGAACATAACTTGGCCATCTGATAAAACCAAGTATTGTAACATTTTCAAACAAGTTCAGCATAATATACCAAGCCAGAAACACGAGTTGCCAACTTCTCAAATCCTCCAAAACACCAAAACACCAAGTTCCTGCCCAAACAAGGCATCACCTGCAGAATCACTTCCAAAACAAATTTGCCCTGTGCGTTTTGCTTGAAACCACTTCAAACACATTCAATACAACACACCTAAACTGTCCAGGCCTTTACTTTGCAACTGTAAACTCGTTTGCAAACTTCACCATTTTCATTTTGAAGCTTTGCAGGTTGAGTTCTACAAGGAGTTTCAGACCATTTCAAAGCAAGCTAAGCATTGGGAAAAGTCAAGGGAACATCAAGCAAGCTCAAAAGTCCTTCAGGCCTCATTCACAGTTGCTACATTGCCATATTCGAACTTGACTGAACAAGGTAATTTCCAACTTTCTATCTCCTTATTTAGACATCCTTAGGGTTAGGTTTGTGAAGCAAAAATGTAGTCTTTAATGTGCTTGAGTTGTACATATGCATAGTTCTTATTTATATTAACTGAGCTAGGAGAATTTGGATGTTGAAGTTGCTGAAAAAATTAGGTCATAAATTAGGGGCGCTGAAATTCTCCCTGGTTTCTTAGAGTTAGATCAAGTTTTTATATGGTTGGAATCGTGATTTAACAAGCTACAAGTTTCATGTTGCAAGATTTTGTTTTTAAGCACGTATGCAGGAGATACGGTTTGAGTTGTAGACGCGCGCGTGTTTTATTCCAAGGACAGGGACGAAGAGGAGTCTGGGCCTAGGCCTGATTTGTCTTACTTTTGACACCCTCCTGCTTACTTTTTGCACCCCCTTGGCCCATTTCTTTTATTTTTCATATTTTCTTGCATATTTCACATTTCTGACTTTTATATTTTTTTCCTAAACATTAAAAATCATAAAAATATTTTCTTTATTTTTTTGCATTTTTTCATATATTTTTTTAATTTTTTAGCATAAAAATAAGTATTTAGGTTAATATACTTTTATTTTCTTAAATAAATTTTGTAAATAATATAAAAATATTATTTATTTTTATTTTTATTATTTATACACTTAAATTAATATTTTCATACAATATTTAATTTGTTTTAACATTTTTGTATATATTATTATTATTATTTTTGAACAAAAAGGATAAATAAATAATTAGAAAACATTATTTTCTTAAAACAAAAATTTGGTTTTTCACCCTTTCAAAAATAATCATTTTTATTTTCTTATTTTTTGACTTAAATAAATTCATTTTTACATACATAAAAAACCAATACAAAAAACATTTTGCATATTTATATTTAATTGCACATTTAAATACTTGTTTATTTATTTATTTGTAAATTAAATTCAATTGGTTGTAATAGTAAATTAGGGCTTTATTTTATGCAAATACCCCCTATTCAAACTTGTACCCCCTCCCCATTATCATGTTGTAATAGTCTTAGATTTACTTTTATGCATTTATTGCTTTTATATGCATGCTTAGTAAATTAGGGTTTTGTATGCAAAAGACCAAAAAAATCAAAACAAATAGCATGACTAATACAAGACAAAAATGCATGAAAATGACAACACATTGCACACAAGCACCCCTAGGGTTTCATCCACTTGTTGCCTTAAAAATGGCCATGGTATGCATGCTAGGTATCTTGGAAAAACAAAACAAAACAAAAAGATCATAGTCCCTCGATGACGCTATCTTGGTTGCCTAAACAAAAATGATCTAGTCCCTCAAAAAACTTGCTAAGATACTTGGCAATATTGTTATCATGGTCATACGATGACCCACGCCCGTCCCGTTTAACATCCAAAGATATGATTGTTTACCAAATGCAATGGTAAAATAACAATGTCAAAGGAATAAAAATGTGTAGGAAATACTTTTGATTAGGGTAGACAACTCCTATTTACTTGATCTCTTGCAAACCATCCTTGCTATTTTCAAACTATCACACAATTTTAAAACAATTTCCAAATAAACTTTCAAACATTGAAACATTTTTCAAAAGACAAACCCCTTTGTATACATTCAAACAAGAATCATTACAAAGGTTGCCAAAATGATGGCCTCTTTTCAAAATACTTTCAAAACCACACACAAAAGCACCATTTCAAACAATTGAAAAGCAAAAGCAAGTGATCTAAAACAAGTAACTAAGAGCCCATGGAAAACCATGGATGAAAAGGTTGCTAGCACCTTCCCTTTTCATAATCTACCCCTCGAACCCAAAAACAATCTCAAAGGTCTTTCATGTGCTTTTTTACCTTTCCTTTTGGATAAAATAAAAGTCGGTGGCGACTCTTACTAAACCGAAACATTTGCGAACACAAATGCAAAAACTCAAGTCAGTTCTCCCACCGCATCACACTCTCCATTCACCGAGAGACCTGGTCGCCTACTCAATTTGGTCACCTCTAACACAGATGAGGATATGATAGGTACTCCAGTTCTTTGATCCTTTGCACCATTGCTTCACATTTCCCGACTATCAACTTGTTCCTACTTTGGAAGAATTCTCCCGACTCTTAAGGATTCCCATTCTCAATCAACTACCTTTCAACGGTACAGAAAGAGACCCAAATCCAGAAGAGATTGCTCAAGCTCTGCACTTGCACTCATCTGATATCACAACTCATTGGGAAACAAGGAGTGGTGTCAAGGGCTTCTTAGCAAAGTTCTTGTTTGAGAAAGCCAAAAGTTGTTGGAATTCCTTGGATTTGCAAGCCTTTGAGGAAATTGTGGCTCTCCTCATCTTTGGGATGGTTTTGTTTCCAAATCCTGACCAACTCATAGATGTGAACGCTGTCAAAATCTTCATATCTCGTAACGCGGTGCCTACATTGCTAGGGGATATCCTACACTCTTTTCACACTCGCACAATGAGGAAAAGAGGTGTAATTATGTGTTTCACTCCTCTCTTGGCGAGATGGTTTATTTCACATCTTCCCCAATCTGTATTAAAGAATGAGCAAGGTTCAAGGTGGTCACAAAGGTTGATAACACTCAAACATTCGGTCATTCATTGGTGCTCCTGGTCCATAGAGAATGTTACTATTGTCGACCGTTGTGGAGAATTTATTAATGTCCCTGTACTTGGAATTAGGGGAGGTATCACCTACAACCCCTGTTTAGCCTTAAGACAGTTTGGTTACGCCCGAAGGGATGGCCCGCACAAGATGTTGATTCAAGGTTTGGTATTTGACTACGACAACGATGATCAAGGTCTTCGCCAAAGATTTATCTGAGCCTGGAGGATGTTAAACAAGGTAGATAGCAAGACTTTTGGGAATAAAAATTGCATCCCTCTTGAGCCTTACCTCAAATGGGTAAGAACTCGTGCCCAAAGTCTTATGATGCCTTACCCCTCCATTCTCTAGGTAATCATTGAGACTGTCATGGAGGGAGATGTTCCATACACTATCCTACATCCTGATATTCCCACCTCTCTTGAAGACCTACAAAAAGATTGGATACAACTCAAGGGACATCAAGATACTTTCGAAGCCCAATTCTACGCAAGCGAGAAGAAGGTTTTGGAACTCACTAGGCTACTTCATGAGGAGCAGACTCCGAATGCTTACATTGCACGAAAGAGGATGCGTACTACCTTTCTATCTTAGAGTTTCTTGTATTTGTTTTTCCCAAGAAGGAATTGATGTACTCGAGCTTTAATCTATTAATATAACTTGTGTTTCCTTTTTATCTAAAACAAATTTGAATCTTAATATCCTTGAAAACATTGCATATGCATCCACCATTCATCATAACATAAACAGGTTTCTTGCAACAAGTCTCCTCATCTCTCTACTGTTTATTTCAGTAAGATGGATTACGAGCAAACGGTAAAGGACCTCCAAGATTAGAATGCACATTTTCAACAGTTGTTCTTAATGCTGGACAAAGGACAAGAAGAGTTGAAGACCTTGCTGGTGGAAGAGAAGAAAAAGAAGACGAAGAGAATAACCGGAATTCTGAACATGGGAAGAAGATTCCAAGGGCAGACAAGAAGGGCCTTAGACTTTGCTACGACATCTGGTGAGAAAGAAAGTCAAGATGGGAAGGGCAAGGAAACAATTGTTCAGTCTAATTCAGAAGAGGAAGAGGAAGAGGAAGAAGAAGACTACTCCGAAGAACAATACCCTCCAGCCGACGAAAAGTATAAGTATCTAGAAGAGCGGTTGAATGTAATGGAAATCCAAAAAGTGCCTGGATTGGACTTTGAGGAGTTGGGCTTAGTATCGAGGATTGTCATTCCTCCAAAATTCAAAGCACCCGTGTTCTCCAAATATGGCGGAGTCTCATGCCCCAAAATGCGTCTACGGTCCTATGTGAGGAAAATCCAGCCCCATACCGCTGACAAAGATTTATGGGTACATTTCTTCCAAGACAGACTGTCTGAAACTCAACTTGACTGGTTTTATCAGCTAGAAAGAGCCAATGTTCACAATTAGGAAGGTCTTGTTGCAGCCTTCTACAAATAATACCAATACAATACTGATCTTGCGCCTACTCGTACTCAACTCCAGAGTATGGCCATGGTTTCAAATGAAGGCTTCAAGGAATATGCACAAAAATGGAGAGACTTGGACGGAAGAGTTCAACCTCCTCTATCTGAAAGAGAATTAGTGGACATGTTTTGGGCACCTTGTCTGGTCCCTTCTTCAATCACCTAATTGGGAGTTCATCGGCAGGTTTTACTGAACTAATATTGACCGGAGAAAGGGTAGAAGTCGGGATAAAAAGTGGAAAGATTCAAAAAGATGCATCCTCTGCTGCTGTAAGGAAGCCATTTATCGGAAAGAAAGAAGTGGTTACTATTTATCCTAAGAGAAATCAAGATAGGGCCGAATGTCGTCCAATGGTGGGGGGCTATTATGATTCCTAAACCAGCACCTGATCAGCAAAGAAACAACCAACCAAGAATGGAAAGACCAGTCAGACAATTCACCAGAATTAACATGACCATATCTCAAGTATTTCCACATCTGTTAAGATCAAACCTGGTGACGTTGAAAGAAGCTCCAAAGAACCCTAACACAACCTTTCCTCACTATCATCCTAATGTCCGCTGTGCATACCACTTTGAGAGTCCCGGCCATGACACTAAAAATTGTTGGGCTCTAAAGAACAAAGTACAAGACCTCGTTGAAGCCAAAGAGATTGAATTTGATGCGCCAGAAAAGCCCAGTGTCATTTCCGCCCATATGCCCAAACACGGCCATAATGCCAACACCATTGAAGAGGATATGTTTGTTACTTCGGTTGATGAACTTATAACCCCACTCCTGACTATAAAAAAGAACTTATTAAATGCTAGTGTTTTACCGAGTTGTAATGAAAGCTGTCATTTATGTTTGTCCTCACCAACCAGCTGCCCTTTGTTGAAAGCAAGAGTTCAATGCCTAATAGATAACAAGGAGATTTTGTTCGAAAAGACTTTTGTTCCACCTGTTTCTTATAATGATGTTTCCATTGTGACCATTTCCGACAATTCTTCTAGGGTCTCCACCAAAAGACCCGTTAGAATTACATCAGTTCCAAAAGTAGCTCATTTGATAATTACAATGCCTGGACCAGTCCCGTATTTGTCAGACAAAACCGTACCATGGAGTTATGGAGGGGATGTCTACTACCACGGTATCAAGCAAGATTGGCCAGCTACCGAAGATTCAAGTTTTGAGAAGGATGACTCTAATATCAATAACACTGCTAGGACTAGCAAGATTACCCGAAGCGGAAGGATATTCTCTCCATAAATTGCTCCCCCAAAAGCAGTTTCTGGACCCATAATCATTCTTGTTGTTGTTACTCCTCTGAAGGCTACTCCCGGTCCAACAATCATCTCCACTAATACTCCAACTGACAAAGCTGTTACAACTCCTGTTATTACTCCTACTGACATTCTTGTTGCCGAGTTAACCGAGACTCGAGGTAAAAGTATTCTGATTGAGCCTGTCCGAACGAAGGCACAATCATTGGCTATCCCTGAGACCTCTCAGAAGGAGATGGAGGAAATTCTAAAGATCATAAAAAGAAGCAACTACGATGTAGTCGAGCAACTGGGGTAAACTCCGTCCAAAATTTCCATGCTGGATTTACTACTATGTTCCGAGGCGCATGCAAAAGCCTTGGTAAAATTCCTGAAAACTGCCCATGTACCCCAAGAAACATCTGCCGATCAGTTCCAAGACTGCGTAGCCAGCTTGATCGCAAATAATGGTCTAGGTTTTTTAGATGTTTATTTAACGCCAAGAGGAAGAAAGAATAATGAGGCATTGTATGTCTCAGTGGAATGCAGGGGCATAACCTTGGCTCATGTTTTGGTGGACACTGGCTCATCTCTGAATGTATTGCCTAAAAAGGCTCTTGATAGGCCTGACTGTGAGGGATTGACATTTAAGCCAAGTAACATAGTAGTGAGGGCCTTTACGGCTCAAAAAGGATGGTGCATGGGGAAATAGATATCCCCATAAAGGTTGGAACCCAAACATTTTATTCATATTCCTGCTTGCTAGGCAGACTGTGGATTCACAATGCTAGCGCTGTCACTTCTATGTTGCACCAAATGCTGAAGTATCCAATTCAAGGGAAGATTATCATTGTTCATGGAGAAGAAGAGTATATGATCAGTGTGATACGGTGGGAGAACTGACTTGGTGTTTTGTGTTTTGATCGCATTTGTGCGGATAGCAAGAGTCGCCACCGACTTTTCTTTTATCCAAAAGGAAAGGTAAAAAAGCACAGGAAAGACCTTTTGATATTATTTCTCAGGTTCGGGGGGTAGATTATGAAAAGGGAAGGTATTAGCACCCTTTTCATCCATGGTTTTCCATGGGCTCTTAGTTACTTGTTTAGATCACTTGCTTTTATTTTGACAGTGTGCTTGTGGTGTGGGCTTTGAAAGTGTTTTGAAAAAAACTCTTTGTAATGGTTCTCATTTCTATAAGGACGTATACAAAGTTTTGTTTCGAAAGATAGTTCAAATATGTGTTTGTTGATTGTGTTTTCAAAAGTGGTTTTGAAAAGACGTTTTTCAATGGTTCTCGTCTCTATAAGAGCGTATACAAAATGTTTTTTCTTTTGAAAATGTTTTGAAAGTATTGGTGTAAAAAATGCTTTTTTGTCGTGCACAAGCGAGTAACTAGGAGCGAATCTACCTACTCGAAAGGTTTTCAATTGTTCTTTTCTTCCTCCTTTTAATGTTGCTATCCTACCATTAATTTGGTAAGAAACCCCATCGTTGGATGTGAAGGGACAAGTGTAGAGATGTTTATATAGTCATAGAAGGCAACTCATGAAACGTTTTAGCAATGCCGTTTTAGGGACTAGACCGTTTACCAAAGGAAACATCAAGGGTCATCGAGGGACTACGATCTTTTATCGAGGGTCTTCGCTAAAACTCCCATTGTTGTACCCCAAAATTTTCCCTCTCATTTCATCAACATTTCTCATCACAAGACTCTTGGAACTCAAGATCAAGTTACGGTTTGCTCTGCTCAAGACACCTCCTTGCACTGTTGACCTAAATTAGGGTTTGAGTTTGCACAGGGATGTTTTGACCTAAAATGATCAAATTGACTTTCATACTTCATGTTGGACTCACAAGTTTGTCCATACCAAGTTTCAAGCCTTGAATCAAATTTTTGCCCAGTCAACTAGACAATTCACCTAGAAATCACCTGTATTGGGGAAAAGTCAACTGTGGCCAATTGACAGTCAAACCTCGTGAATTTTGACCCACATCAACATTATGAACTCATATGAACCATTTGATCAAGTTTGGATCACAATTCCACAAGAAATTTGATCAGATCACCAAAAGGGCAAAATGGTCATTTTTAGGGTTTTGACTGTACAAAGGCAATTTTTGACTGTTTGACCTAGCCAATGGAAAATCAAGCTCAACCATGGACTCAAGGATTCAATTACATCATTTTTACCCATCCAACAAGTTCAAAAGATCTCAAATGCATAGGATTGACAGATGAATTTTTCAGTCAACTGATCAAAATTTGACTGTATACTGAAAAGTCAAACTTTGACTTTTTGGTCAAAATCAAGTGCCAAGGGTCATTTTTCATCAAGACATATCAAATTATGAAACTTGTTCATCAAGAAACCCAAAATTGCAAATTAGGGTTTAAAATGGAAAAATTTCATAACTTAGAAATTTTCTAAGTTATAAAATTTTCTTATTTTTTCCTAACTTTGTCCCATTTTTTCACCAAGATGCAAATGGATTCAAACAAAACTTACAACATGAAAGTTGTAGTCCATCACAAATTCTACAAATTTTAGTCATAAAGTTTTCTCAAAAGAAGCTTGTATCTCAAGTTATGATTTTTGGAACAAGGGTACCTAAAACTTTTAACTTAGAAAATTTTTGCCCTAGTTTAGGCAGGATTTTGACCCATCTTCTTGGCCATTTTTCACATAGTTCCACTTGGAGTCTTAAGTTGCATTTCAAAGATGGATTATATAACATGTTTCAAGCTTTCCAAATTGTCCAATAACTCCTCAAACACCCTTGTGGTTAGGGAGAATCGAATGCTTAAAGTTGGCAAAAACTCACTTTGTAACCATGGCCAATACATGTTCATACCAAGTTGCAAATCTGACCAAACTAGCTTAGTACATAATTAAAGGCCTCTAAAACAATTTACACTCAAAAATTGAATGCAAATACATTGGACATTGGCATTGTTCTGATCAAGAGAGCTTTGTACATTGAACTTTTCCATTTTGAGCATAAAGGTCACACTTCAATTTTCATAAAGGCCACTTTATGTCAAATTGAATTTTCTTGAGCCTTGGACTTTTTTCCTTGCAGCAAACAAGTTCCCTAATCTCAGGAATAGTACACCAACTTGAGCATGCTTGTAACTAGCCTGTACAGGCCCTAACTTGGTCACTTCACATCTTTGCTTTCAAAACAAGTCAAAGAGCCAAAAGCTCATAACTCATACATCTGTTATATTGAACTAAAGGAAAGTTTTGAAAGAGGTTTCACACATCCTTGCAAGCCAGAAGCACGAGCCCTTGACCTCTCAAGCCTTCTCATGCTCAAAAACCACATTTTCTTGCAAAACAGGGCCAATTTTGCAAATCACAAGCCACAATCAAATCCCCTCGTGCGTTTTGTCCCAAATCACTTCAAACACATTCCAAACAATATACCTAAGTTATCCAGACCATTCAAAAGTTACTGTAACTCCATTAACATACATCACCATTTTTGTTTGGAAGCTTTGCTGGTTGAGTTCTATAGCACGATTCAGGCCACTTCAAAACAAACTAAGCATTGGGAAAGGTTCAGGGGAAATCAAGCAAGCTCAAAAGAACCTCAGGCCCCATTGAGAGTTGTTGCATTGTCCAGCTCGAACTCAACTGAAACAGGTATTTCATGAACTTCTATCTCTCTATTTAGGAACATTTAGACTTAGGTTTGTGAATGAAAGATGTTGTATTCATTGCCCTGAAACCATACATATGCTCAGTTTTCATTTATATTAAACGTGCTAAGAGAATTTCATCCATGAACTTTCTGTAAAAACTAGGTTAGAAATTAGGGCCAGAGAAATTCTCTCTGGTCTTTGAGAGTTAGATCAAGTTTTTTATATGGTTAGAATCGTGGTTTGATGCTCTACAAGTTTCATGTTTTGAGTTTTGTCAAAGGATCACGTTTCCAGGAGTTACCAGTTTGTACACAGAAGGCGCGTGCTTTTGTTTGAACAGAGGAAGAAGATGAAGTTGATGGGCTGGGCTGGCTTTGTTTTTGCTTCTAACACTTACTTTTTCAGTTTCACACCCCATGGCCCATTTCTTTGTATATTTATTATTTTTTCATTTTAATTTCATTTCTGAATTTGATATTTTATTTCCGAACATAAAAAATGCCTAAAAAATATTTTCATAAATTTTTACATTTATTTGGTATTTATTTTAATTATTTCCACCATTAAAATGTTTAAATACTTTATATTATTTTGTTTAAACTTAAAAATAATGCAAAAAATATGTTTATTTTCATTTATTATTTTTATACACATTTGAAAATATTTTCTTGAAATATATACATTTTTGTAAATAATTTATTTTATTTTTTACACACTTAATATATTTAATATATATATATATATACATATATACTTTATTTTTTTAAAAAACATAGAATAAAAAACACAAAAATAATACATTTTTATTTTTTATACTAAAAAATACTTTTTTTCAATATACTTTTATTTTTGTACATATTGATACATTTTTGTACATAAATAATACTATTTATTTATTTTCTTAAGAAATTAGGGTTTTTGCCCTAAAAACAAATAAAATTAATTTTTTTGTTTATTTATTTATACCTTGTACATTAAAAAATACTTTTGCATACATGAACAAATAAAAACCTTTTTTTGCATAATACATTTTATTTAATATTTATTTATTGTATTTAAATATTGTACATTTAAATATTATGCCTTGCAAATTCAATTTGGACGTAATAGTAATTAGGGTTTTATATTTCTTGTCAAATACCCCCTATTCAAATTTGTACCCCCTCCCTATATCATGTTGTAATAGCTTAGAATTTAAATTCTCGCACCTTTAAACTTTCAATTATGCCATGCTTAGAGAATTAGGGTTTGTATGCAAAATCAAAACCAACAAATAGTTTGACCTAATCAAAGACAAAATTGCATGAAAAAACAAACACAATACACACTTGCACCCCTAGGGTTTCAATCCACTTGTTGCCTTCAAAAATGGGCCATGGTATGCATGTCAAGTACTTTGGCAAAACAAAAACAAAACAAAAGATCATAGTCCCTCGATGACGCTATCTGAGTTGCCTAAACAAAATGATCTAGTCCCTCAAGAAATTTGCCAAAAATACTTGACACAATTGCTATCATGGTCTATACGATGACCTGCGCCCGTCCCGTTTAAACATCCTAACACAAGGTTGTTCACCAAATACAATGGTGAAGCAACACTGTTAAAAGTGTTAAAAACATAAGAAAGATCTTTGAGTAAAATAGGGTAGACAACTCTTAGTTACTTGATCAAAAGCTTGCAAACATCCTTGCTATCTTCAAAACACACTTTACAACACAATTTCAAAACCCTACTTTCAAACATTGAAAACTTTTCAAAAGACAAAAACACCTTTGTATACATTCAAACAAGAATCATTACAAAGGATTCCACGACGATGGCCCCTTTTCAAAAAACATCTTTCAAAACCACACACAAAGCACCATTTCAAACAATTGAAGAGCACCATTTCAAACAATTGAAAAGCAAAGCAAGTGATCTAAGCAAGTAACTAAGAGCCCATGGATAACCATGGATAGAAAGGGTGCTAATACCTTCCCTTTCTATAATCTACTTCCCGAACCCAAGAAAACATCTCAAAGGTCTTTCCTGTGCTTTTTGACATTTCCTTAGGATAAAATAAAAAGTTGGTGGCGACTCTTGCTAAACCGAAACATTTGCGAACACAAACGCAAAATCCCAAGTCAGTTCTCCCACCATATCACACCCATGTTCGAAGGACATGACTATTTTTCCGATAGGCAACAACATGGGATTACCCTAAGGGTGCATGTGTGAATAGTGTATTTGATTGCATTCATTTTAACCTTGATTAGGGTTGTCTATTTTGTTATTTTCATGTCTTGCCATACATCCTATTTACTAGCAATATATGAAAAGCGAATAAAATGCGAAAAAATAAAATCTAAGCTATTACATCGCTTTAGGGGGGATGGGGGTACATATTTATGAATGGGAGTTGCAAGTAAGATTAAATCCTAAGTTATTATTACAACCATATCGAATAGATCAGAATGTGCAAGAAACGAAGTTACTTATTTATTTAAGAAAAGAAATAAGTTTGCTTAAGAAAATATTTTCTAGTCTTTTGTTTTAAGAAATAAAGCAAAGCATGAAAAAAAATATTTTTGGTGTTTGTTGATTAATGAAAATAGAAAGTTATAGCAAAGATAGGGAGAAAAAGTAAAAATAGAATCAGCGTGTTGCTGATTAAGGGAGGTCAGAAGTTCTGACTCTGGCATACTGCAAAATAGAATTCCTGTTAGTAAAAAAAATATATGCAGAGTCAGAAGTTCTGAGTCCACTGGGAGCACATTAGCTTTCAGAAGTTCTGATACCACCGGCATCAGAGTAGGTTTCAGAAGTTCTGATACCAATAGCAACAAAGTAGATCTCAGAGGTTCTGATATCACTGGCAGAACTTGGTCTCTGTCTTCATGGTAGTCAGAACATCTTCATTTTGGTCATTTCTCCATAAAACATAAGATGTGCATATGACAGTTATGCCAGGTTTCCTAGCATTTTAGAAACAAGAAAATATCATAACCATAAATCAGAGACAAGTGTGAATCTGCTAATCCTAATTCTGAGTTCTAATTTCTTTCAGAAGTTATGAAACTGATTTATTTCATACTTAGGCAAGCAAATACGTGAAACCTCATAATATGTATAACATCAGAAGCATGATATCTACATTGTATTTTTTAAACATGAAAATCTGATAATGATTAAGCAACGTGATAAGAGTCAGTAGAAGGTTACCTTGCAGTTGGAAAAGATTCTGTAAACTGGAGGTTGGTCTTGGATTCTGGTGATGTTCTGAGCAACTTCTTCACGTATTCAACAGGATGGAGGTTTTCAACTTCTGGAATAGCCAAGGGGTGATACTCTGACTTCTTTGAGGTGGAGGTGAATGGAGAGTGTATGGCAATATGAATACAGAAGTTGAAATAGCTTCTAGTATATGAATCAACAACCGTGGGGATGGTTTTAGTCAAGGAACAATGGAATTTTGATGCTAGAATCAAATGCTAAGGTTTTGGTATTTTGGTGTTTACATCTTTTCGGATTCTTGGAATTTTGCAAGGATTCAAGGCTTTTTCTTTCTTTTGGTGATTCTCTCTCTCTCCAAAAACCAACCTCTTTTACGTGTGATGGAACAAACTATTTATAAATGGATTTGTTGTGGTTTTGGGGGAAAAACAAATGAGTTTTTAAACATTTTTGGCATACTGTCCCTTTGTTTTTAAATCACGGTTTTCGTAGGCTAATTTGGTGCAAGAAAAACGCATGCGTGGACTGGATCAGCAACACCTTGGAGTGTTGTGGCAGCTGGTTGCAGGACTGTGCCATAGCAGGGCAGCAGGTTACTTAAACTAGGTTTTGGATTTGGTGATGTTTTGATCGCAGAAGATCAGAAGCGTAACCTCTAAATACTGAAAGGGTATCCTCTTACCGGAGCGTTGAACATAGCCCCCATATGCTGAAGAATCATGTTCTGATTGAAGCATCATGTTCTGACCAAAGGTCATCGCTTCAGCATGTTCTTATTGAAGCGTCACGTTCGGAACCGTGTTTGCAACTTCTGACTGCGCTTGCAAAGAGGTTGGCTCAGAAGTTCTGAAGTGTCATATTCTTTAGACACTTAGAAAATGCTCGGAAAATTTGATTTTCAAAGTAACTTGTGACTTTTTATTTTTGATGAACCAATTTCATGCCTTAATGAAATATGATTCTAGGAACTTGATTTTTGATTCAAAATTCATAGTTTGACTCCTTTGGTGTGTAAATGACCATTTTGTCCCTGTGAACGATTCTCTTGGAAAATTTGTAATTTCAGATTTGCAACCTGATGGAAACAAACTTGAGGGTCTAGGTTGATCCTTTGATAAATGAGAGGGCAAATTTTGGAGTACAACAGTTGCCCCTGTTCAATCTTCTTAAACTTGAAAAGTGAGATCGACGTGTTTGTCGTTCGTGGCTTGAAAGTAGAAGATGATTGAACACTAGAGTGCCCAGAAATTTGCACTTGATGATGCGCTGGTTGATTGTGTAGGGAATGGGCTTAAAGATGCCATTTGGAGAAATGATGGAGAGTTGTCAAAGATGGGCTTATAGATGCCATCCAAAGGTGATTGTTGTCAGAAAGTATGAACTTGATTTTAACAGAAAACGAATCAGAATAAACCGTTGAGAGATTTATCTGAACCAGTAAGAATATGGAAACGAATCAGAATAAATCGTTGAGAGATTTATCTGAACCAGTGAGAATCTGGAAACGAATCAGAATAAACCGTTGAGAGGTTTATCTGAACCAGTAAGAATCTGGAAACAAATTAGAATAAACCGTTGAGAGATTTATCTGAACCAGTAAGAATCTGGAAACGAATCAGAATAAATCATTGAGAGATTTATCTGAACCAGTAAGAATCTGGAAATGAATCAGAATAAACTGTTGAGGGATTTAATCTGAACCAGTAAGAATCTGGAAACGAATCAGAATAAATCATTGAGAGATTTATCTGAACCAGTAAGAATCTGGAAACGAATCAGAGTAAACCATTGAGAGATTTATCTGAGTAAGAATCTAGAAACGAATCAGAATAAACCGTTGAGATATTTATCTGAACCAGTAAGAATTTGGAAACGAATTAGAATAAACCGTTGAGAGATTTATCTGAACCAGTAAGAATCTGGAAATGAATCAGAATAAATCATTGAGAGATTTATCTGAACCAGTAAGAATCTGGAAACGAATCAGAATAAACCGTTGAGAGATTTATCTGAACCAGTAAGAATCTGGAAACGAATCAGAATAAATTGTTGAGAGATTTATCTGAACCAGTAAGAATCTGAAAGAAATATTTTTCTATATGGATGGTCGACCAGTCTTTTCTTGGGAATTGATCTGTATTTGACTTATTGAAAATATTTGTCTGTTGGAAATTTGTTGATGATAATTTCCTGTCAAATGACTCTTTCCTACGAAAGGTGAAGAGTTAATTGTATGCAATGCTATGATGTATGAATGCATGGGGTGATATTTGCCTCTCAAAATGAATGAGATTGCATTGTATGTACTTGAGTTTTCAATGTTATGACATATGGATGCAAATGTATGGAATTAAAGATTGTTTATGCCATAGCGTTGCTGGAAACGGGGAAAATAAATCCCTTCCAAAGCACTGATGGGTGAATTTCCAAATATAAACTCTGTTGTAGAAGGGAAGAGCCAGACATTGCTTGTAGTTTTCGTGAAATCTTGCTGGGGAAATCTGAGAAGTTGGGAAACTTACTGGGGATACTCTGGAGCGGTGGTTGGAAGTTTTATTATGTCCGGAATAAGAGAACACTTGGTACCAATAGGCTGCATACTGGAGATATGTTAGTGATTCTGTAGTAGGATGTATTCGCTTCTGCTCCTGCTGGAAAAGGTTCCTGCGGGGATCTTATGGAATGGCCTATAGATATTATCCTATTTCTTAAAGTCCTTAGTAATTGTCTCTCCATTTCCTGTTTATTTATAACAGTAATCACATTCAAATACATATGTTCAAAAATAAATCATTGGATGTTTTTGTAAACAAGACACAGAAACATCAATATAAAAAAGAAAAAAGAAAACAAATGGTTTTGCACTTCCAAAGGTGACATCTTTGTATTAACTTGAACAAGTATTTTTGTACAATGAGACGAGCATTCTAGCGAGAGAATGTCGTCGTAAAAAAATGAATATTAATACAAAGAAAAGATATGTGAAATAATCGCATGGGGTTCCCATTCAGCTATAGCCTTCATGTCTCTGAATGTCTTATCCACTTGTCGCCTCGACGAAGTCGATCAGATTGATTTAGAGCTGTTTGAGTAGATTGGTCGACGCCGAAGATTGTCTGCAAGATGATCCAATGGGACATAGTCATACGCTTTAATCCCTAACTTTTGCCTGGACCGCCCTCTCGGGTTTTCAGCCCACCGGGATACCCTTTTTTTCCCAAGCCGCCCTTTCGGGTTTTCGACTTGTCGGGTGTAAAAAAAAATTAATTTTCATCCCTTATTTTTGCCTGAACCCTTTTGATTCGCCGGGAAGCCCTTATATTTTCCTAGGCCAGTCAACCTAGCGGGTCTTTGATCATGCGTAGTATCTTTTAACTATGTCCATATTTACAGGGTGCGGGAGGTCGTCGCCATCCATAGTTGTCAAGATCATTGCTCCACCAGAGAATATGCTTTTGATTATAAACGACCCTTCATATGTAGGGGTCCATTTGCCCCCGGGATCACCTTGTGGCAAAATGATACGCTTGATTACCAAGTCACCGACCCGATATACCCGACGTTTGACCTATTTATTAAAAGCTTTGATCATGCTTTTTTGGTACATCTGACCATGACAGATAGCTGTAAGCCTCTTCTCATCAATCAAGTTTAGTTGGTCAAACTGAGTCTGGATCCAATCTTCTTCATTCAAACTAGCATCCTTTATGATTCTTAGAGAGGGGATTTGGACCTCAATAGGCAAGACAACCTCCATTCCGTATACCAGAGAATAAGGTGTTGCCCCAGTTGATGTGCGAGTTGTGGTACGATACCCATGGAGAGCAAATGGTAGCATCTCATGCCAGTCTTTGTATATGACTGTCATTTTCTGTATGATCTTCTTAATATTTTTATTTGCAGCTTCGACAACACCATTTATCTTTGGCCGATAAGGGGAAGAATTGTGATGCTGAATCTTGAATTGCTCGCACAAGGCAGTGATCATAGTGTTATTTAGATTCGTACCATTATCAGTGAGGATTCTCTCTGGGATACCGTACTGACAGATGAGATGTTGTTTGATGAACTGGACTTTGTAACGGAAGCAAAGGAAGCTGCCTCAACCGATTTTGTAAAACAGTCGATGGCTACTAAGATGAAGCGGTGTCCATTGGAGGCCGTTGGCTTGATTTCCCCAATCATATCGGTTCCCCACATAGCAAAGGGCCAAGGAGACATCAATACATTCAGAGGAATCAGAGGTACATGCACTTTATATGCATAAATCTGACACTTATGGCAAGTCCAAGAGTGTTGGTAGCAATCTGCCTCCATGGTAAACCAATAATAGCTTTCCCGTAGGATTTTCTTTGCCATTTTATGCTCAATGGAATGGGTACCAAAAGTGCCTTCGTGTAATTCAACCATGATCCTTTCAGCCTCAGCCTTGTCTATGCACCGAAGCAACACAGAGTCATGACTGCGTTTGTACAAAATGTCGTTACTAAGGAAGAATTTAGCCGAGAATCTTCTTAGGAACTTCTTGTCATTCACTGAAGCTCCTTCGGGGTATTCATGAGACTCGAGATACCTTTTAACTTCGTGGAACCAAGGTCGATCCACTACTTCTTCAGTACAAATCCCGTGACAATAAGCTGGTTCATCCATCCGCTCAATGGTGATTTGAGGAGCCTCATTATCCCAATTAAGTTTAAACATATATGACATTATAGCTAGTGCGTCCGCTAGCTGATTTTCTTCTCGCGGGAAATGCTCGAAGGTAATCTTCTCGAAATGCGGCAACAATGTCACCACATGTTCTTTATAAGGGATAAGTTTGGGGTGTTTGGTGTCCAATTCCCCTTTGACCTGACTAATGACCAAAGTTGAATCTCCAAATACATCCAAGTATTTGATCCCCAAGTTTATAGCAGCTATGAGACCGAAGATGCATGCTTCATATTCTACCATGTTGTTTGTACAATTGAAGCAAAGTATAGCAGTAAAGGGAGTATGACATCATTATGGGGATATGAGTATAGCACCGATACCGTTGCCAAGTGCATTGGATGCCACATCAAAGAATAGGGTCCATCGGGATCCTTGTTCAGGTCTGTCATATGGCCTGATTTCTTTACAGTTGTCTAATGTCATGATGTCTTCGTCCGGGAACTCAAACTTCATGGGCTGATAGTCTTCCACAGCTTGGTGAGCAAGGTGATCAGCCAATACACTACCCTTTATAGCTTTCTGGGTAGTATAATGTATGTCATATTATGTCAGGATCATTTTCCATCTCGCTATTGTCCCAGAAAGAGCGGGCTTCTCGAAGATGTACTTCATCAGATCCATTTTAGATATCAACAGAGTAGTATGGGTCAGCATATACTGTCTCAGCCGGCGAGCAGCCCATGCCAGAGTGCATCAAGTTTTCTTGAGCAGTGAATACCTTGTTTCACAGTCTGTAAACTTTTTGCTCAGGTAATAAATAGCATGCTCTTTTCGGCCAGACTTGTCATGCTGCCCCAGCACACACCCCATTGAGTTTTCTAAAACAGTTAGGTACAAGATCAATGGCCTTCCCTCAATAGGTGGCAACAACACAGGAGGCTCTTGAAGGTATTCTTTTATTTTGTTAAAAGCAACTTGGCATTCATCATTCCATTTGACTACTTGATCTTTCTTCAAGAGCTTGAAGATTGGCTCACAAGTGGCTGTCAGGTGAGAAATGAACCCGGTGATGTAATTCAGACGTCCCAAGAATCCTCTGACTTCTTTCTCAGTACGAGGAGAAGGCATCTCTTGTATCGCTTTAACCATGGCAGGATCAACCTCGATACCCTTGTTGCTGAAGACAAAGCCTAAGAGTTTACCAGACCGTACTCCGAACGTGCACTTGTTTGGATTCAATCTCAACTAGTACTTCTTCAACCTCTCAAACAACTTCTGTAAGTGATTGTTGTACCCTAAAATTTTCCCTCCCATAATCTTCAAAGTTATCACCTCAAATGGTTCAAAGTCTACTCAAGGGCTGCACAGTCAAACCACCCTCCTAAGCCAGTCAAACTAGGGTTTTGGTTCTTGCAAGAAAGTTGAGGGTTTCAAGGGCTCAATCAAGTCACATATGCCCACATACATTTTCAAGCACCTACATGTCAAGTTTCAAGGCTCACAAGGTCAAGTTGCACAGTCAAAAACCCTAATTGCTCCACAGTCAACTGCAGGGGCAAAATGGTCATTTGGCAGTCAAAAGTCAAAATTTTTGGTCAACATCTTATTTTGAAGCCACAATCATCATTTGGTCAAGTCTTGACCATGATTTCACAAGAATGGCTCAAAACTCATCAAGATGCAAAAGTTTCCATTTTTGGACAGTTGAAAAGTCAACTGTAACTTGACCAAGGCATAACTTTTTCATGGTTCATCAGAAAAATCCCATCCAATGCTCATCTTGAAGGGGAAGACATTTCCTACTACTCATCTTCACATTCCAAGTCCAAGAAATGCTCTCACAAAAAGTTATCAATTTCAACATTATAGGTCATTTTCAAAAGTCAACAAAAAGGCACTTTAAGTCAAAGACCATAACTTGAGATTGGTAAATCAAAATGACATGGGACCAAAGACATTGGTTATAGGACTTCAAGACCTTTCCAAAATGTCCAAGAACATGTTCATAGCTTCAAAATTGAGCAAGATATGTATTGGAGAAGTTGGGAAATTTTTGTGAAATGGCCAAAGTCAATTATCCTTGAAACTTCATTTTTGACAAAAGGGGCCCACTTTTTCCACTTGATTCAGCTTGGCCATGCTTCCCACGTGTCCCACAATTTATTTCAAGATTTAAAATTATTTTTTTCATTTTTATTTAATTTTATTTGATTTAATTCATTTTAAATCTTTAAAATTCAAATAAAAATCAAAGAAATTAATGGAGGGATATATTTTGTGTTGAATAGCTTTGATACACCTTGAATTACCTTCCAAATTCGTGCAAGGCCTATTCCAAGCAAGAAAATTCAAATTTTCACAAATATGGCAAGTGGTTCAATGTTGGTTATGGAGGAAATCAAGAACATAATTGCATAAGCTTAATGACCATTATTTGGATTGATACACATTTCATTACTATATATACAAGCCTTCCAAACCTCATTCAAAAAGGGGTGTGTGCAGAAACGGCCAAGAGCAAAACCAAAATTTATTCAAAAAGTGAGAGTTCTAAAACATAGTTGCGAGCATCTTCAGATCAAAACAAGCACGTGGCTAAAGCAACCTTTGCCAAGTCCTGAGGCTCATACCGCGCTGTAAGTTCTTCCCAGGTCCCCCATAATTCTCTTATCATTTTTGTTAACGCGTTCTTGTGCAGTTTCTCAAGTAGTTTCCACCATAAGCCTCACCCATCCAACAAGCCAAGTGTCATTGGAGGCAGATCTAAAGGCCCAAAACGCAAGAGTACTATGCTCTGGAGTCAGCGCATGCGTAGGCAACCGAAAAAAGTCAAATAAGGCTTCTTGTTGTTGGGCCATAATTACTTCAGAAAACCTCCATGAAGGCCATCTCACCCCCCTTGGGTTTATTTACTTTTTTCTTATTTTATTTTGTTTTGTCATTTTCTTTTCTTTTATTTATTTGCCTTATTTTATTTTTTTAATAATTAGCATAATTAACACATTTTCATAACAAAATCAAAAAAATAGAATTAACATTATTATTATTATTATTATTATTTTATTTTGTAAATAAATATTAACCAAAATAGTTAATTAGGCAATTTTAATTCCTTTCTTAAATAATTAAAATAGATCTAGAATTAGGTAAAGTTAACTTTTAATTTTATTTCATTTCATAAAAACATAAAAACAAAAAAATATTTCTTTTTAATTAAATTAATTAATTAGTCATTAATTAGCTTTAATTTCATTTTAATTACAAAAAAGACAAAAAAATCAATTTCTTTTCTAAAAAAAAGGGTCAACACCCTTAGACATTCCCGATTAATTTATTCGCGCGCATTTACTTTATTTGATTATTATGTAATTTCCTTCAAGAATGTAATAGTTAAATAAGTTTATCGCTTTATTTAATTTCCGTACTTATTTACTAAAAAACGGGTCTTTGTAATTTTCGGCGATGTATAGACCCGCGCCTTGTAATAGCGTAGGATTTATGTTTCTGCAATTTACTTTCCGCACCCCTTAACTACTAAACTTGCATGAAAGAATGTATGTAAATAAAAACAACTCGTAGCTCACTAATTAACAAGACAAACATTAACTGAATACAACACACAAATACACACACCACTTCTAGGGTACGCCTCACTTATTGCCTTCGAAACGTGGTCGTCAAGTATAGGACGTCTTAGCGGTCCTTATGTCCATGATCCAGTTGCCTCAAAACAGTTGCCTCGAAACAGTTGCCTCGAAACAGTTGCCTCGGATTAAAAAAGGATCAAGGACATAAGGGTAGCTTCTAAGGTGTCCTACTGTTGCTTCGGTGACCACACTGTCCCTAAAATCGAATTGACCCGAACACCTCCAATGATGGTGCTACCTACCTCTCAATGGTGGGATAGCACTATCTAAAGGACACTTACACAACTTAATTCCTTAGGGTAGGTAGATGACTCATAGATACTTGCTCTTTTCAAAAACAAACAAAAATACTTTTCACACCCTACACTTTCAAAAAACTTTCAAAACAAATTTTTCAAACACTCTTGAGGACAGATACAAGAGTTATTCAGAAATCTTTCAAAGAAACTTTTTTCAAACCCACTCACATTTTGAAAAGCAAACATTTTGAAAACATAAGAGCAAGTATCTAAGAGCCCATGGATAACCATGGATAGAAAGGGTGCTAACACCTTCCCTTTCTATAAATCTACCTCCCGAACCGAGAAACAATCTCATAAGGAATTTTGTTGTGCTTTTGTCCTGTCCATGTTGGAGAAAATAAAAGACGGTGGCGACTCTTGCTTATCGCGACATTTCGCGAAACCAGCTAAAAACAGTCAGTTCTCATTCCCACCGATCACAGTGATCAAGGTGCTCTTCTTCTGTCTGCGATCTGGCTATCATATCGTCTATGTAAACCTCTATCTCATGATGTATCATGTCATGAAATAAAGCTACCATGGTGCGTTGATAAGTTTCCCCAGCATTTTTCAGTCTGAATGGCATGGCCTTATAGAAGAAAGTGCCCCACTGTGTAACAAAGGTTGTTTTCTCCATATCCTCAGGCGCCATTTTGATTTGGTTGTAGCCCGAGAAACCGTCCATGAAGGAAAACACTTTGTGGTGTGCCATATTGTCAACTAGAATGTCGATGTGGGGAAGTGGGAAATCATCTTTGGGGTTGGCCCTATTCAAATCTCTGTAATCCACACACATTCGTACTTTATCGTCTTTCTTGGGCACATGAACAACATTGGCCACCCATTGGGGATAAGAAGTGACAGCCAAAAACCCAGCATTGAATTGTTTCATGACTTCTGCTTTGATCTTTTCCGACATATCGGGCCTCATGCGACGAACCTTTTGCTTTACTGGGGGACAATCTTCCTTTGTAGACAGACGATGTACCACAATGTCTGCATCAAGTCTCGGCATGTCTTCGTATGACCAGGAAAAGATCTCAACATAGTCGTTTAATAACTGAATCAGACGCTCCTTGACACTGGATTCCAAATTGGCACCGACCTTGACCTCCTTCTTGTCTTCCTCAGTTCCCAAGTTAACTGTTTCGATCGACTCTTCGTGTGGCTGAATGGTCCTTTCTTCCTGTTGCAACAACCTGGCCAACTCCCCTGGCACTTTATAATCTTCCTCACCTTCTTCATCGGCTTGGTAGATCGGATTTTAAAAGTCACAATTGGCCATAGAAGAACTGTTACCCATGGATCCTGAGTGGATGTAGATCTGTATTTTTAATATGTGAGTGTGTGTAAGAGCATAGTTAATTTTGAAAGAAATAAAATGTAAGAAAGAAAAGACGAAGAAAACAAAATTTGATGCAAAAACGTCCATGATTCATTAATGACATATGAGAATGAAGTGACAACCCTCACAAATGGACCGTTGTGCCTCGGGTAAGACACAAGGTTTTAAAAAGTCTGAATTGTTTAAATATTACAAGCCTGAAAATATTAAAAGACAATTACTCTTGAATAAAAGTAATAGGAATGAAATCTTTGGCCTCCCAATTGTTGAGCCCTCCGCCGATGGTTGAAAAAATCCATTCGTCTATGTCACAACTTCCATCACTGTCTTCTATTGCATTGATTCCCCGATTGCTGATACACAAAGGTGGTCCCCCAGCGCGAGAATGTCAAACATCTCTTTGGGCCTCTGAAGTAAACCCCAACCCAAATTTGTCGGACTTGTAGGGAATATCCGAAAGTTGACCCCAGATAATACATCCTCCCTCTTCAACTACTGCTCGAGCATCTTTCAACGAGGCCATCTTCAATGGAGGTCTGGTATTCTTCGGGACCTTTGGAGAATACTTGGTTACCGCTACCGTTGTTGGAACTTCCTCAAAGTTCTGACAGGGAGTCTCTATGAATTCACCATCCATTTCGACATACCTGAAAGAGTTCAGATGGCTAACCATGTACTCCTCCTCTCCGTGAACTGTGACAATCTTTCCTCTGACCGGGTATTTTAGCATTTGGTGTAGGGTAGAAGTGACGGCACCAGCACCATGGATCCAGGGTCGACCCAACAGATAAGAGTACGAAGGGAGGATGTCGATCACATAGAAAATTGAGTCAAAAGTCTGAGTCCCGATTTTTATGGGGATACTAACTTCTCCATGCACTGTCCTCTTGGAGCCATCAAAGGCCCTTACTATGATGCTGCTAGGTTTCAAGATGATCCCCTTGCAATCCAGTCGTTCGAGAGAAATTTTGGGCAAGACATTCAATGATGAGCCAGTATCCACCAGAATGTGGGCAAGTGTGGTACCCCTGCATTCAATGGAAATATGTAAGGCACCGTTGTGCTTCCTCCCCTTAGAGGTTAAATTAGCATCGGAAAAACCCAATCCGTTATCAGCAGTTGGACTGGCCACACAGTTTTCAAATTGGTCGATGGAGGTCTCTTGGGGCACGTGGGCGGTCTTAAGAAACTTTACCAAGGCTTTGGTGTGAGTTTCAGAACACAAAAGTAAGGACAACAATGATATCTTCGAGGGGGTATGCCCCAATTGTTCTACAATGTTGTAGTCACTTTTCTTGATTATCCTCAGGATTTATTCTATTTCTTTTCTGGAAGCTTCAAGGATGACCTCGAGACGTTCTCTTGCTTGGGCAGGCTCAATCAAAGCCTTTTTGCCCCTTGTATCGGTAACATGGATAACAGTAGGAGTATCACTGGGAGTGTCGGTAGGAGTGGCAGTAGTAATGATCACAGGAGTAGCAAAGGTCTTTGGAGAAATCTTAGGTGAGAAGACTCTTCCACTTCTTGTTATTTTTCTCATCCCAGTGATGTTACCGATATCGGGATCAATATCTCCTGCAACTTCGTCTTTGACAACCAACTGATCTTGCTTGACGCCATAGTAATAAATGTTAGCCCCATAACTCCAGGGAACAACTTTATCCGAGGAGTATGATATTGGTCTTGGCATAGTGATGATTAAAGGTGCAGATCTTGGAACAGATGTAATCCTGACGGGTCTTTTGGTGGAGATCCTGGGAGGATTATCGGAAATGGTGATTATCGAAACATCTTGATAAGAACTTTTGATAAGAGGTAGCTTTTCAAATAGGATTTATTTGCTAGTCATCAGGCGCTGGACGCCTATATTTAGTAACAAACAGTCGTTCGGTAGAGACTTGCATAAGTGACAATCTTCATCGCAACCTGGGAATAGGCCGGCTCACAATAGATTCTATTTAATGGTCAACAGAGGAGTAACTAAATCATTCACAGAGGAAACAAAACGATCATCGTCAATGGCGTTGATACCTTGGCCATGTCTGGGCATTGGCGCCGTTATTACATTAGGCATTTCTGGGGGATCAAATTCAATCTCTTTCGCGTCAATAAGGTCTTGCACATTATTCTTTAAGGCTCAACAATCATTTTTATCGTGCCCCGGGCTTTCAGAATGATAGGCACATCGGGCGTTCGGGTTGTAGCGAGGAGAAGCAGTATTGGGGTTCTTGGGAGCTTCCTTTAAAGTCGCCAGATTGGTCTTTAGAAGGTGTGGCAAAACTTGAGACATGGTCATGTTAATCCGGGTAAATCGTCTCATGGGTGCTTCTGGTTTGCGCTGATAATTTCACTACTGATTTGGCGCAGGGTTAGAAATCATGACAGCCCCTACTGTCGGGCGACGATCAGTTTTGTTTTGATTTCTATAATCATATGCAGCACTAACCTCCTTCTTTCTAACAAAGGGCTTCTTTACCATACTCGAGGATGCATCTCTTTGAATTTTGCCGCTTTTTATACCGGCCTCAACCCGCTCACCAGTCATAATTAACTCAGTAAACCTAGTTGAGGAACTCCCAATCAGGTGATTTAAAAATGGTCCTGACAAGGTACATAGGAACATATCCACTAATTCTCTGTTGGATAGAGGGGGCTGGACCCTGCCTGCGAGATCCCTCCATTTTTGAACATAGGTTTTGAAACCTTCACCCGTTCCCATAGACATGCTTTGTAACTGCGCCCTAGTTGAAGCCAAATTAGTATTAAACTGATATTGTTTGTAGAAAGCGACAACCAACTCTTCCCAGTTGCGAACACTGGTCCCTTCCAATTGGTAGAACCAATCCAACTGCGTCCCAGATAAACTCTCCTGGAAGAAATGCACCCACAAATTCTTGTCAGCTGTGTGGGGTTGAATCTTTCTGACATATGACCTTAGATGTAGCTTCGGGAAAGAGACACCATCGTACTTGGCAAAAGTGGGGACCTTGAATTTTTGTGGGATGACAACCCCTAAGATGAGTCCTAATTCTTCAAAGTCCAAACCGGGTACCCTTTGAATCTCCATAGCATTCAAACGATCCTCTAGCTGTTTGTATTTATCATCAGCAGGAGGATATTGTTCCTCATAGTAATCAGGCTCTTCCTCTCCATCGGATGCTGGGTCATTTTTCACTTCTTGGGTTTGATTATCTCCTTTGCCTGACGATGTTGCAAAGTCTAAAGTTCGCCTGGTCTGTCCTTTAAACCTTCTTCCCATGATTACAACACCAGTTGGTTTCTTCATTTTCTTCTTCTTCTCTTTGGCCAGCAGAGTCTTCAACTCCTCTTGTCCTTTTGTCAGAGCCATGAGCATTTTTTGAAACTGGGCGTTCTGCGCCTGAAGATCTTTCACAGTCTGTTCAACATCCATCTCACTGAAATAAATAGTAGAAGGATAAGGTGACCTGTTATGAGAAACCTGTATGATGTTATGATGAATAAAGATGCAATATGCAAATGATTTTAAGGAAATTTAGAGATTTAAACTTGTTCAAACCAAAAAAGGAACACACGTCATATTAAATAAAACCAAGTTTGAATACATCATGCCTCTTTGGGCTTACAAAGAAAGAAACAAAATACAGCAAAACTCCTAAGACAAAAAGACCGAACACATCCTCTTTGGAGCAATGTAGGCATTCAGGTTTTTCTCTTCATGAAGCAATTTGGTGAGCTCCAGAACCTTCTTCTCACTGGCGTAATACGGGGCTTCAAAGGTGTCTCGCTCTTCCTTTAACTGAACCCATGATTTCTGCAGGTCTTCGAGAGAGGTAGGCATGTCAGGATGCAGAACGGTATATGGGACGTCTCCTTCAATAACAAGCTCAATGATGACAGGAAGGATGGAAGGGTAAGGCATCAAGAGACTCTAGGCACGAGCCCGTACCCACCTAAGGTAAGGCTCGAGAGGGATAGAGTTTTTATGTCCCAAAGTCCTACTGTCCACCTTGTTCACCATTCCCCAAGCACGTGTAAACCTCTGGCGGTAACCTTGGTCTTCTTTGTCATAGTCGAACACCAGACCTTGGATGAGCATCTCATGAGGGCCGTCTCTTCGGGAATACCCAAACTTCCGAAGAGCTAAGCATGGGTTGTAGGTGATACCTCCCCTAATACCAAGCAGAGGTACATTAGGGAACTCCTCACAGCAGTCAATGATAGAGATATCTTCCAACGATCTCGAGCACCAACGGATATCAGAGTGGGTGAGAGACATCAATCTTTGAGACCAAGTAAGTATTTGCTCGTTCTTCAATGTTGATTGAGGCAAGTGTGTAGTGAACCACTTAGCGAGTAGGGGGATACAACACAAAAGGGTACCTCTTTTCTTCATGGTGCGGGTATGAAGGCAATGCGAGATGTCTCCTAGTAAGGTAGGTATAGGATTGCGAGAGGGAAAAACTTTGATGGCATTAATGTCTATGAATTGGTCCGAATTTGGAAAAAGAACCAAACCATAAATGAGGAGAGCTAGTACGTCTTCGAAAGCTTAGAAATACATGTCATCCCAGAATGAACGAGCTTTTTCCAATAGAAACTTAGCTAGAAAGCCTTTAACCCCGCTTCTTGTCTCCCAATTGGCTATGACGTCGGCCCTCTTCACATGTAAAGCTTCGACAATGACTTCAGGTTTTGGAATCCCTTCTAGACCGGTGAACGGTATCTGATTAAGCACGGTCACCCCTAAGAGTAGAGAGAACTCTTCCAGTGTAGGTACCAACTGATAGTCCGGGAAAGTGAAACAACAATGTACGGGATCAAATAATTGGAATAGTACACACATCATCTCTTCTTGAAAGTTGGATGTAGCCAAACCGAGGAGTCGACCATATTTCTTGGTAAAAGGAGAATCCCCGGGCACTCTTGAGGCTAACTCTTGAAGTTGGGGATGTGCTTTTACAAAGCTGATTCAGATGGTGTTTCTTCAGAGAGAATTCATGTCCTACAAAACAAAAACAAAGATAAATTTCTAAATCCTTGAAATGGTTAGTGAGTATGCATATGATGTTCATGATGTTTATGATGTTTATGTTCAAGCAAATATATACACACACAACAAACAAATCCCTATGTTTTAGGCTTGCATGAGTTTTGTAGGTAAGTACCCTTTTGAAGTCTAGTTGGCTCAACCTGTCCTAGAAATAATGATCGGGTTCTAAAGGATCTCAATATCACCAACCTTTCTCTTCGACATTATCTCAGTACAACAATATTTTCTTGCGGTCGAGATATCCCAAAAGTCTAGCCTCAATGAGTGTAGTATCGAGTATCAACCAATTTTCAACTCTACACTGAAACCGGCTACCTCACTACATCCTAATTTCCAAGTTTGTTCAATTAGGGTTCTAAGGTAAATTAGTGCTTCATGACGCCACTCAGCGGCCCCGTATTCTCCTCGATTAGCCACGAGGGATACTGGTACCCACAAATGTGTCACACTAACATAGCCATTGTTTCAACCATACCGGTATATGCCGTACAATCTCCACAATGTATTGCTATTTACCTAAAAAGGTGTCTCAGATCCGGGTAGAGGATCAAAGTAAGCCCAATACAAAGAACTAAATATAAAGCACACAAATCAAATAATGAAAGCGAGTAAAGGTGATATAACCCTAAGGTAACCCCACTTTTTTTAGAGGTCCCCAGCAGAGTCGCCAGTTCTGTGATACGGTGGGAGAACTGACTTGGTGTTTTATGTTTTGATCGCATTTGTGCGGATAGCAAGAGTCGCCACCGACTTTTCTTTTATCCAAAAGGAAAGGTAAAAAAGCACAGGAAAGACCTTTCGAGATTATTTCTCAAGTTCGGGGGGTAGATTATGAAAAGGGAAGGTATTAGCACCCTTCTCATCCATGGTTTTCCATGGGCTCTTAGTTACTTGTTTAGATCACTTGCTTTTATTTTGACAGTGTGCTTGTGGTGTGGGCTTTAAAAGTGTTTTGAAAAAAACTCTTTGTAATGATTCTCGTTTCTATAAGGATGTATACAAAGTTTTGTTTCGAAAGATAGTTCAAAGATGTGTTTGTTGATTGTGTTTTCAAAAGTGGTTTTGAAAAGTCGTTTTGCAATGGTTCTCGTCTCTATAAGAACGTATACAAAATGTTTTGTCTTTTGAAAATGTTTTGAAAGTATTGGTGTAAAAAATGCTTTTTTGTCGTGCACAAGCGAGTAACTAGGAGCGAATCTACCTACTCGAAAGGTTTTCAATTGTTCTTTACTTCCTCCTTTTAATGTTGCTATCTTACCATTAATTTGGTAAGAAACCCCATCGTTGGATGTGAAGGGACAGGTGTAGGGATGTTTATATAGTCATAGAAGGCATCTCATGGAATGTTTTAGCAATGTCGTTTTAGGGACTAGATCGTTTACCGAAGGCAACATCGAGGTTTATCGTGGGACTACGATCTTTTATCGAGGGTCTTTGCTAAAACGCCCATGTTCGAAGGACATGACTATTTTTCCGATAGGCAACGACATGGGATTACCCTAAGGGTGCATGTGTGAATAGTGTGTTTGATTGCATGCATTTTAAACTTGATTAGGGTTGTCTATTTTGTTATTTTCATGTCTTGCCATACATCCTATTTACTAGCAATATATGAAAAGCGAATAAAATGCGAAAAAATAAAATCTAAGCTATTACATCGCTTTAGGGGGATGGGGGTACATATTTAAGAATGGGAGTTGCAAGGAAGATTAAATCCTAAGTTATTATTACAACCATATCGAATAGATCAGAATGTGCAAGAAACGAAATTACTTATTTATTTAAGAAATGAAATAAGTTTGCTTAAGAAAATATTTTTTAGTCTTTTGTTTTAAGAAATAAAGCAAAGCATGGAAAAAAATATTTTCGGTGTTTGTTGATTAATGAAAATAGAAAGTGATAGCAAAGATAGTGAGAAAAAGTAAGAATAGAATCAGCGTGTTGCTGATTAAGGGAGGTCAGAAGTTCAGACTTTGGCATACTGCAAAACAGAATTCCTGTTAGTAAAAAAAAAGTATAAGCAGCGTCAGATATTCTGAGTCCACTGGGAGCACATTAGCTTTCAGAAGTTCTGATACCACCGGCATCAGAGTAGGTTTCAGAAGTTCTGATACCAACAACAACAAAGTAGATCTCAGATGTTCTGATATCACTGGAAGAACTTGGTCTCTCTC
This sequence comes from Vicia faba, assembly GCA_948472305.1. Taxonomy (NCBI): domain Eukaryota; kingdom Viridiplantae; phylum Streptophyta; class Magnoliopsida; order Fabales; family Fabaceae; genus Vicia; species Vicia faba. The sequence continues at coordinate 530,154,254 of OX451735.1, read as the reverse complement.
TTCATGGTAGTCAGAACATCTGCATTTTGGTCATTTCTCCACAAAACAGAAGATGTACATATGATAGTTATGGCATGTTTCATAGCATTTCAGAAACAAGAAAAATATCATAACCATAAATCAGAGGCAAGTGTGAATCTGCTAATCCTAATTCTGAGTTCTAATTTCTTTCAGAAGTTTTGAAACTGATTTATTACATGCTTAGGCAAGAAAATACGTGAAACCTCAGAATATGTATAACGTCAGAAGCATGATATCTACATTGTATTTTTTGAACACGCAAATCTGATAATGATTAAGCAACGTGATAAGAGTCAGTAGAAGCTTACCTTGCAGCTGGAAAAGATTATGTAAACTGGAGGTTGGTCTTGGATTCTTGTGATGTTCTGAGCAACTTCTTCACGTATTCAACAGGATGGAGGTTTTCAACTTCTGGAACAACCAAGGGGTGATACTCTGACTTCTTTGAGGTGGAGGTGAATGGAGAGTGTATGGCAATATGAATACATAAGTTTAAATAGCTTCTAGTATATGAATCAACAACCGTGGGGATGGTTTTAGTCAAGGAACAATGGAGTTTTGATGCTAGAATCAAATGCTAAGGTTTTGGTATTTTGGTGTTTACATCTTTTCAGATTCTTGGAATTTTGCAAGGATTCAAGGCTTTTTCTTTCTTTTGGTGATTCTCTCTCTCCAAAAACCAACCTCTTTTACGTGTGATGGAACAAACTATTTATAAATGGATTTGCTATGGTTTTGGGGGGAAAACAAATGAGTTTTTAAACATTTTTGGCATATTGTCCTTTTGTTTTTAAATCACAGTTTCCGTAGGCTAATTTGGTGCAAGAAAAACGCAGGCGTGGACTGGATCAGCAGCACCTTGGAGTGTTGTGGAAGCTGGTTGCAGGACTGTGCCATAGCAGGGCAGTAGGTTAATTAAACGAGGTTTGGGATTTGGTGATGTTTTGATCGCAGAAGATCAAAAGCGTAACCTCTAAATGCTGAAAGGGCATCCTCTGACCGGAGCGTTGAACATAGCCCCCATATGCTGAAGAATCATGTTCTAACTGAAGCATCATGTTTTGACCAAAGGGCATTGCTTCTGCATGTTCTGATTGAAGCGTCACGTTCTGAACCGTGTTTTCAACTTCTGACTGTGCTTGCAAAGAGGTTGTCTCAGAAATTCTGAAGTGTCATATTCTTTAGACACTTAGAAAATGCTTGGAAAATTTGATTTTCAAAGTAACTTCTGACTTTTGATTTTTGATGAACCAGTTTCATGCCTTAATGAAATATGATTCTTGGAACTTGATTTTTGATTCAAAAGTCATAGTTTGACTCCTTTGGTGTGTAAATGACCATTTTGTCCCTGTGAATGATTCTCTTGGAAAATTTGTAATTTCAGATTTGCAACTGGATGGAAACAAACTTGAGGGTCTAGGTTGATCCTTTAAGAAATGAGAGGGAAAATTTTGGGTTACAACAATCAGACATCTCCATTATTTCAGATATATTGAATTAGATGGTGAATTTATTGAAACTCCATTCCAACACTTTGAAGAAGTCCCGCAAGATGTGGCAGTAACCAGGGTTGTTCCCAAGATCACAAGGGCTCCACTCTGGATGTCATCTTTGAAGGATGCCAAGTGTGATACGGTGGGAGAACTGACTGTGAGTTTTGCGTTCGTATTCGCACTTGTACGGTTGAGCAAGAGTCACCACCGACTTTTTATTTTATCCTAAAGGAAAGGTTAAAAAAGCACAGCAAAAACCTTTTGAGATATTTCGTGGGTTCGGGGGGTAGATTATGAAAAGGGAAGGTATTAGCACCCTTTTCATCCATGGTTATCCATGGGCTCTTAGTTACTTGGTTTTTAGATCACTTGCCTTGATTTTCGATTGCTTGAAAATGGTGTATGTGTGAGTGTTTTTTTGAAAATGTTTTGGAAGAAGATGCCATGTCTTAGGCTAACCTTGTAATAATTCTTTACTCGAATATTTTACAAAGGCGTGTATCTTTTCGAAAAGATGTTTCAAAATGTTTTTTGAGAGTTTGTTTGAAAGTGTTGTGGATTGTGGTTTTTGAAAAGAAGGCAAGTATTTTTGCAAGTCGATCTCAAGTAACTAAGAGTTTTGTCTACCCTATTGTACTCAAAGGTTTTCTCTATGTTTTCAACCCTTTTTTAACAATTTTGTTCCACCATTGAATTTGATGGACAATCTTGCGTTTAGGAAGTTTAACGGGACGGGCACGGGTCATCGGATGGACCATGAATGCAATGGTGCCAAGTGTCTTTGGCAATTTGTTTTGAAGGGACTACGATCATTCCGTTTAGGCAACATTCGAAAGCGTCATCGAGGGACTTATGATCATTTAAATTTGTTTTGCCAAAGATACTCGACGTGCAAGCATGGCCCATTTTGGAAGGCAACATGTGGGATTACCCTAGAGGGTGCAAGTGTGATTATGTATTGATTTCATGTATTTGTCTTGTATTAGGTTATCTAGCGTTTGATTTTATGTACATGCAAACCCTAGGTCTAACCATGGTATAATTGAAAGCGGTAAATTGCAAAAATGTAAAATCTACGCTATTACAAAATAAGTATCCGGGAGTGGGGGTACAATATTCACAAATGGGGATGAGACTTATAGTATCCAATAAGTTACAACCAAATCGAATTGATCAATCATAAATGTAACGAATATACAAATATAAGCAAATGTATAAGGTATCAAGTACAAGTATATTGTGTAAGTGTACATGTATAGGTATGTAATTATTTACAGGTGCGACAATGTGAAATTAAACATGTATTAAGTATTGTTTAACTTAAAGAAAAATTAAATGTTTATTTAATTTAATTAATTATCTTGTATTTTTCTTAATATGTACAAAAAAAAAAGAAATGTTTTAATGAAAAGAAAAAATGTTTTCAATTTAATTATATTGTGTAATAAAAATATATTTTTATGTATTTGTGTTTAATATACATATTCAAAAATGTTTTAAATTAATCAGATTAGGTATATAGAAAAGTGTTTTAATTATATGTTTAAAGAAAAGATATATTTTCAATTAATTATGTATATTAAAAAGAGTGTATTTTTATTATTAAAGTATTATTGTAAAAAATATATTAAGTTAGGAAAAAATATATTGTTTTAAGATGTTATATATAAAAAAAAAAAAGTTAGTATTAATTTATTAATAAAACAAATTTGTTTATATATAAAAAAAGGTAAGTTAAGAATTTGTTTTAAAAGAGATTAAGGCTTTTGAATAGGCCCTTGGGAGATTGAAACGGGCAAGGCCCAAAATGCAGACAAACTTTTTTAGGGTTTTGATTTGTTGTTCAGTTGGTCATACGCTTAGGTTTTGTGTAACGGCGGCGTTCGTGCGTTTTTCCTGTTCTCTGTCTTCTCCAATCGTTCTTTGAGTGCTATCCCTTCCGCCTAGCCACCAGTGTTTCCATCGCCTCCTTTCCCTCTTCAAGGTTCAGTGATGCGTGCAGAATGGTAATCCTCTTTCTCTGACTTTCGTGTTTAGGGTTTGATTTCTTTTACACGTTATGGGTTACTGTCTTCTTCTTGATAAACTGCTTGATTAGATTAAATGTTTGACTTTGATTTGCATGTTGTGTTTATTTTTGATTTCGTTGGAGATACACGAGAAAGGATGAAAGAACGTGCATTACCTTTACTGAAGAGGGGGAGGAAGGGCGGAGGTGCTCGGAGGCTCGACGGTGAAGGGTGCGGATGAAAGCTTTAACTGGTATCTTTGTATGCTTCTATTGGTTTTATGATGATTATGAACTGAAAACCCTGGTTTGCGTATTCTTTCCTCTTCTTCTTCTCTTGCTATGACTTTGTATGCCTGTTGCATATTGCTTTTGGAATGTTGGTCTAAGGTGATACTTGATGCCCTATGATGATGCAAATCCGAGGGCTTGTGGGGTTTGATTTTGAATGCTTCTTTTCCTCTTCTCTTACAGTTGCCTTGGGTTGCCTTGAACGATTTGCCCTTCTGTACACTTCTGAATGCCTTTGCCTTTTGTATGCTTTTGAATGTTGGTTTTAGCTCAATGATGGTTTTTTTTTTAATGAGGGCTTTTGCGTTTGACACTGAGTTGCCTCTTTTTGATGATGGTTGATACCTTTGCCTTTTGAATATGCTCTCTCTTCTCTTTCTGGCCTGTGTTGCCTTGGTTGCTTATTGCTTTTGGAATGTTGGCTTAGGATGGTTCTTGGAATACCCTATGATGATGTAAATCTGAGGGTTTGTGGGTTTGACTTTGAGTTGTTTTATCTGGCTATTTGTTTGGATAGCTTATGGTTTAGACTTGAGGCTGGACTGGTTTAGGCCTTAACAGGTTTAAATGGCTTAGCAGGTTACGCTTGGATTGAATGGTAAGTGTTTTTAGGCCATGTATTGCTGGGTTATGCTTAGGCAGTTTTGACTGGTTTTATGGCCTTAACAGTTTTTTTGCTTGAGGTTCAGCAGGTTTGAACTGGTGATATTTCACAAGTTTGAGCTTTAGCAGGTTTGGCATATGCAGGTTAATGATGTTTGGTGTATAGTCTAGGTGTTGGGGATTCTGAACTGGTTTATGGCTTCATGTTAGGCTTGCTTCAAAGCTTTAGGCAGAATGATGCTGAGGCAGGTTTCAGGTTGTTATGGTTTTGGCAGGTGCAGGCTTGTGAAGTCTTAAGGCTTCTGATTCAGTAGCTTGTATATTTTTCTTTTTTACCTTGGTCAATCTTCAGCTTCCTCTGCATCTGTTGGTATGGCCCCTTCTGTTGACAGGATATCAGGTTATGCTTTTAAGGCATAGTTATTCTGTCCTGCTTGACAGGTTCAGCAGGCTTTTGATACTTCCCTCTCTTTATCCATTGTGCTCATCTTTTGTTTTATATGTTTTCTTTCTATCTCTCAAGCCTAAAGCCTAAGCCTGCTCTTCTATCTCTCCTCTTCCTCTCTCTCTAGTACAGTGTTGCATTAAATATTGTTTATGCTTTTGTACTTTCTGAAAGGGCCACATGGGGAAATGATGAAAGTGTAGTTGCTTGCATATCCCATTTTCTCTGCATATTTTCTTTGTCCAGCTTGATATCTTTGTGACAGTATGCTTTATATTTTTGGCAGAAAGTTGTACTTTTGGATTTTTTAGTTTGATTTGAACTTGCTTTTGAACTATGCAGTTTGACACTTTGAATTGTGCAATTTGACTTTTGTGCATTCATATTTCAGCAAATAAAACTCGTCCCTCTTTGTGAACCGGGAGAAATCCCGTGATTTGCATGGAGGGTTAACTGATCCCCATCAGTGGCCCTTAATGATGACTGTAATTTTATCTGTCTTTTTAACTGTTATTTGACTTTTCTCTTTTCTTTTGCAGATAAAAAATGGAGCACTGGAGCGAGGGATAGCGGATGAAGATTTGAAGATTAGAAAAATAATTAGGATAGTCCTTTATTTAGCTTTAAATAAATGTAACATTATTTTTGTCTAACATTTTGTAAACAAAAACAATTTATACAAATGACTTAAAGATAAATAAAAAGTCCTTTCATTTAATTAATTCTTCTCTTCTTCAATTGTTCATTTATTATTTATAGTTCTTTAAATTAAAATAAATTGAAAGTAAATTCCAACTTATTTAATCTTTAGAATAATAAATAATTAACTAAACAATATTTCAGTATTGATCAATTAATAAACTTGACACTTCCAATGTTCAAAGCAAAATAACAGTTAATCACAACAATTGATCAGACGCATTCCCTCTTCACTGATTTTCAACAAACACTGTAAATCCAAACTGCGTATATCTTTTGACTGGTTCAATCAAACGAACGTGAATTCAAACCAACTGCAGTCTTTTTTACTGATTAAGTTAAACAATGCGAATCCAACCCAAATCTCGGAATAATTCGCAAAGTGCTGTAGAATTTAAATCTTTCTGAGAACGCGCGCACAAACCTTAATTTCTGATTAAATGCCAAAGAACATTCGCCTGATCAAAGTTGAGCCAAAATCAACCAAAACCCTAAGCCAACTGTGTGAAACATTCCGGAGCCCTGAAAATCAGTAAAACCCTAATTGTGTCTTGACTGACGAGAAAAGTCTGTTTGACCGATTCTTGAGCCAGTTTGAAAAATCAGGAAATGCCTGAAGCTGAGATTTCTTGTGGTAAAATGCGAGGGCAAATTTTGGGGTACAACACCAAGGAAGTGCTAGAAGAAGGTGGGTGCACTATTTGGGGGAAAATACCAGATATCCCATAAAATTATGACAAGTTTGGCCTGGGTTTCACTTCAGGTGCCCAGAAGACTGTACGCCGCGCTCGTGCTGGAGGACCACCCCTGAAGATCAGCAACCGTGAAGTCAACACGGTAGAGGATGATGAAGATGGCTGCAACCTGGAGGATTGGATCTTCTCTACTGTCAGTAGAGGACTCACCAACTGGGAGGCTAGAGATTTCGTCCCGATCAGTTTTATCCCATAGTAATTTGTCTTTACATTTTGTTGGATATGTAATATTAAAACAATTCAGACTCTCAAAACCTTGTGTCTTACCTGAGGCACAATGGTCCATTTGTAAGGGTTATTATCTCATTTCCATATCATTCAATGAATCATGGATGTTTTTGCATACAAACTTTGTGCTCATTGTTTTTCCTTTTTACATTTTTCATTTCTTTCAAAAATAGCTATACCCTTACACACACTCACACTCACAATGCAGGTCTACATCCATTCGGGATCCCATGGGTAACGATTCTGCTATGGCTTTCTGTGACTCTGAAAATCTAATCTACCAAGCCAAAGACGAAGGTGAGGAAGATTGGGAAGTACCAGGGGAACCGGTGGACACCATCAATCTAGGTATCGAAGAAGACAAAAGAGAAGTCAAGGTGGGTGCCAATATGGAACCCAGTGTCAAGGAACGTTTGATTCAGTTGCTACACGAGTATGTTGAGGTCTTTGCCTAGTCGTATGAAGACATGCCAGGACTTGATGCAAATATTGTGGTACATCGTCTACCTACAAAAGAGGATTTCCCACCAGTTAAACAAACGGTCCGTCGAATGCGACCAAATATGTCAGAGAAAATTAAAGCAGAAGTCATGAAGCAATTCAATGCTGGATTCTTGGTCGTCACCTCCTATCCGCAATGGGTTTCCAATGTTGTTCCCGTGCCCAAAAAGGACGGAAAGGTACGAATGTGCATGGACTACAGATATTTGAATAGGGCAAGCCCTAAGGATAATTTCCCACTTCCCCACATTGACATCCTAGTTGACAATACTGCACAACACAAAGTTTTTTCCTTCATGGACGGTTTCTTAGGTTACAACCAAATCAAAATAGCGCCTGAGGACATGGAGAAGACAACCTTTGTCACACAATAGGGTACATTCTGCTACAAGGTGATGCCATTCGGACTAAAGAATGCTGGGGAAACCTATTAGCATGCCATGGTAGCTCCATTTCACGACATGATACATTACGAAATAGAGGTCTATGTGGACGACATGATAGATAGATCTCAAATAGAAGAAGAGCATCTTGATCATTTATAGAAACTATTTGAGAGATTAAAGAAGTACAAACTAAGGTTGAACCCAAATAAATGCACATTTGGAGTAAGGTCTAGTAAACTCTTAGGCTTTGTCGTCAACAATAAAGGTATTGAAGTAGATCCTTCCAAGGTGAAAGAGATATATGAGATGCTTGTTCCTCGTACTAAGAAGGAAGTCAGAGGATTCTTGGGATGTTTGAACTACATTGCCAGATTCATTGCTCACCTGACAGCTACTTGTGAACTAATTTTCAAACTATTGAAGAAAGATCAGGTAGTCAAGTGAAATGATGAGTGCCAAACTACTTTTGAAAAGATCAAAGAGTACCTGCAAGAGCCTCCTGTATTTATGCCACCAGCCGAGGGAAGACCATTGATCATGTATCTGACTGTTTTAGAAAATTCAAATGGGTGTGTGTTGGGGCAGCATGACGAGTCTGGCCAAAAAGAGCATGTTATTTATCACCTAAGCAAAAAGATTACCGACTGTGAAATGAGATATTCACTACTCGAGAAAACTTGTTACGCTCTGGCATGGGCTGCTCGCCGGCTAAGACAGTATATGCTGACCTATACTACCTTATTGATATCTAAAATGGATCCAATGAAATACATCTTTGAGAAACCTTATCTCTCTGGGAGAATAGCGAGATGGCAGATGATCTTGACGGAATATGACATATAGTATACTACCCAGAAGGCAATAAAGGGAAGTGTACTAGCTGATCACCTTGCTCACCAAGCTGTGGAAGAATACCAGTCCATGAAGTTCGAATTCCCAGATGAAGACATCATGATGATAAACAACTGTGAAGAACTCAGGCCATATGACGGACCTGAACAAGGATCCTGATGGACCCTAGTTTTTGATGGGGCATCTACCGCACTCGGAAATGGTATTGGTGTTGTACTCATATCTCCTAAAGGATGTCATACTCCCTTTACTGCAAGACTCTGCTTCAATTGTACAAATAACATGGCAGAATATGAAGCGTGCATCTTTGGTCTCAAAGCTGCCATAGACTTAGGGATCAAATCTTTGAATGTATTCGAAGATTCAGCTTTGGTTATCAGCAAGATCAAAGGGGAGTGGGACACCAAACACCCTAACCTTATCCCTTACAAAGAACATGTTTTGACATTGCTCCCACATTTTGAAAAGATTACCTTCAAGCATTTCCCGCAAGAAGAAAATCAGCTAGCAGATGCACTAGCCACAATGTCATCTATGTTTAAACTTAAATGGGATAACGAGGCTCCCCAGATCACCATTGAATGAATGGATGAACCAGCACACTGTCACGAGATTAATACTGAAGAAGTAGTGGACCAGCCTTGGTTTCACGAAGTCAAAAATATTTCGAAACCCAAGAATATTCAGAAGGAGCTTCAGTCAATGATAAGAAGTTCTTAAGGAGATTCTCTGCTAAATTCTTCCTCAGTAATGGCATTCTTTACAAACGCAACCATGAATCTGTGTTACTTCGGCGCGTAGACAATGATGAAGCTGAAAGGATCATGGCTGAGTTGCATGAAGGCACTTTTGGCACCCATTCCAGTGGGCATATGATGGCAAAGAAAATCCTACGGGCAGGCTATTATTGGTCTACCATGGAAGCAGATTGTTATCAACACTCTCGAACCTGCCACAAGTGTCAGATTTATGCTGAAAAAGTGCACGTAGCTCCGGTTCCTCTTAATGTCTTGACGGCTCCTTGGCCCTTTGCTATGTGGGGAATTGATATGATTGGGGAAATCAAGCCAACAACCTCTAATGGACACCGCTTCATCTTAGTGGCCATTGACTATTTTACAAAGTGGGTGGAGGCAGCTTCTTTCGCTTCTGTCACCAAGAATGTTGTAGCCCAGTTCATCAAGAAAAATATCATATGTCGTTACGGTATCTCGGAGAGGATCATTACAGAAAATGGTGCAAACTTGAATAATACTATGATCACTGCCCTGTGCGAGCAATTCAAGATCCAACATCATAATTCTTCCCCTTACCGGCCGAAGATGAATGGTGCAGTCGAAGTCGCAAATAAGAACATTAAAAGGATCATACAAAAAATGAGTCACATACAAAGACTGGCATGAGATGCTACCATTCGCTCTCCACGGATATCGTACCACGGCATGCACATCAACTTGGGCAACACCCTATTCTCTGGTTTACAGCGTGGAAGTTGTCTTGCCTATTGAGGTTCAGATCCCCTCTCTGAGAATTATGAAGGATGCAAGGCTGAATGAAGATGATTGGATCCAGACTCGACTTGATCAACTAAACTTGATTGATGAGAAAAGGCTTACTACTGTCTTTCATGGTCAAATGTATCAAACACTGATGGTCAAGGCTTTCAACAAAAAGGTCAGACGCCAAGTGTATCAAGTTGGGGATCTGGTGATCAAACGTATCATACTTCCACAAGGTGATCCCAGGGGAAAATGGACTCCTACATACGAAGGACCGTTTGTAATAAAAAAACATATTCTCTAGTGGAGCAATGATCTTGACCACCATGGATGGTGACGACCTTCCGCACCCTGCAAACACAGACATAGTCAAAAGATACTACGCATAAGAGACCCGCTAGGTTAACGCACCTAGGCAAAACAAGAGCATCCCGGCGAACCAAAAAGGTTCGGGGAAAAATTAGGGATAAAACAAAAAATCTGTACACCCGGCAAGTTGAAAACCCGAAAGGGCGACTTGGGAAAAATGGGGTATCCCGGTGAACTGAAAACCCGAAAGGGCGGTCCAGGAAATAGTTAGGGAATGTAAAGCGTATGACTATGTCCCATTGGATCACCTTATGAACAACCTGCAAACTCAGAGGTTCCTATCAATTCAATCATCTTCAGATGAGGCAACAAATAGACAAGATGCTCAGAGATACAAATGTTATAGCAAAATGGGAACCCCATGGGATTATTGCACATAGCTATCTTTTATTTGTATTAAAATTTTCTTTTTTTACAACGGCATTCTCTTACTAGAATGTTTGTCTCATTGTACAAAAATAGTTACTCAAAGTCAATACAAAGATATCCCTTTGAATGTGCAAAAACTATCTATTTTTCTTTACGCTTGTGTTTTGTTTACAAAAACGTCCAATGATTCATTGTTGAACATATGCATTTGAAGATAATTATTGTTTACAAATAAACAAAATAAAAGACAATCACCGATGGATTTAAGAGATAGGTAAATCTCTCTAAGTTATTTCCATAAAATCCCCCGCGGTGTGCAGTTTAATCCCCAGCAGAACAGAGCTTCCAGTTATCAATCCCCAGTAGAAGTCGTCAAATTTCTCAAGATTCCCCAACAAGGATTTTTCAGACAGTACACGACATTCCCCTTACAACAGAGTTTATTCCTCTAAAGCAGAAATTCATCAACATGAAGACTTATACTCCATATTCTCAGTAGCAGTCAAGGATTTACTTTCCCCAATCCAACAACAGTGCAACAAACTAGCTCACATACGCATACATTGCATCCATATATCATAAACATTGATAACAAGAATGCATTATACTATGCATTTCATACAACATAAACATTGCATGTTAGCTAACATTTTATCTTTTTCAGGATAAGATTAATCAAACAGCTACCATTAACAATGTTCAAAGTCTTCAGATACAATTAAAATACGCCCCAGACACGGCCATTCTGATACTCATTCAAGATTCAGCTTTCAGATACAGTTCAGATACGCTCCAGACACGGATGCCATTCTGATACTCATTCAAGATTCAACTTCTCAGATACAGTTCAGATACACTCCAACACGGATGTCATTCTGATACTCATTCAGATTCAACTTCTCAGATACAGTTTATATACGCTCCAGACACGGATGCCATTCTGATACTCATTCAGATTCAACTTTTCAGATATAGTTCAGATATGCTCCAGACACGGATGCCATTCTGATACTCATTCAGATCCAACTTTCAGATACAATTCAGGTACACTTCAGACACGGGTGCCATTCTGATACTCATTCAGATCCAACTTTCAGATACAATTCATATACGCTCCAGACACAGATGCCATCCTGATACTCATTCAGATTCAACTCTCAGATACAGTACAGATACTCTCCAGACACGGATGACATTCTGATACTCATTCAGATTCAACTTTTCAGATACAGTTCAGATACGCTCCAGACACGGATTCCATTCTGATACTCATTCAGATCAAACTTTCAGATACGCTCCAGACACGGATGCCATTCTGATACTTATTCAGATCCAACTTTCAGATACAGTTCAGATACACTCCAGACACGGATTCCATCCTGACACTCATTCAGATTCAACTCTCAGATACAGTACAGATACGCTCTAGACGCGGACGCCATTCTAATACTCATTTAGTTTCAGCTTACAATTCAACAATCACTGTTGGATGGCATCTATAAGCCCATCTCCAACAACTCTCTATCACCTCTCCAAATGGCATCTTTAATCCCATTCCCTCTACCATCACATTGTCGAGTGCAAATTTCTAGGCACTCTAGTGTCCAATCATCTTCCACCTCCGAGTCACGAATGGCAAAACTAGTCAATCTAACTCTTCAGGTTTAAGAAGATTGAACAGAGGCAGTTGTTGTACCCCAAAATATCCCCCTCACTTATCAAGATTTTTTCTCACAAGATCTCCTTGGGCTCAAGACTGCATTAGGTTTTGATCAGCTCAAGACACCTCCTTATGCACTGATGACCCAAAACTAGGGTTTGAGTTTGCACAAATACACTTGAACTTCCAATGCCCCATATGACTTTCATGGATCATTATGGACCCCCAAGATTAATCATGCCAAGTTTCAAGCCTTGAATCACATTTTTGCTCAATCAATTGAGCATTTGACCTAAAAATCAATTGTATTGGGAAAAAATTCAACTGTGGCCAATTTACAGTCAAACTTCATAATTTTTTATCCACATCAACATTTTAGACTCATATGTATCATTTGATCAAGTTTGTATCACAATTCCTCAAGAAATTTGATCAAATCTCCAAAAGGGCAAAATGGTCAAAATTAGGGTTTTGACTGAGAATGGGCAATTTTTTATTTTTGACCTAGAAAATGATCAATTGGTTTAAGGAATGATCTAAAAAGTCCAATTGCATCATTTTTACCTAATGACATGCTTCAAAATATTGCAAGTCCATTGGATTGAAAGATGAATTTTTCAGTCAACTAATCAAAAGTCAATTGTATACAGAAAATTCAAACTTTGACTTTTTGGTCAAATTCAAGTGCCAAAGATCATAATTCATCAATACATGTCAAAATATGAAACTTATTCATCAATAAATCAAAAAGTCAAGATTTTATTTTGAAAAGTCAAAATTTCTAAACTTAGAAATTTTTCTAATTGTTGGAAATTTCATTTTTTTTATAACTTTGAACAAAATTTTCACCATGATGCAAGATGAATCAAGAGAAACTTCCAACATGAAAGTTGTAGATCTCCATGAAATCTACAACATTTCTTTACACAACTCCTTCCAAAAATGCTTGTATCTCAAGTTATAATTTTATGAACATGTGGTCATCAAACTAAACACTTAGTGAATTTTTGCCCTAATTTGGTCAGGATTTTGACCCAACTTCATGGAACTTTTTCATATAGTTCCAAGGGGAATCTTTAAAATAAATTCAAATATGGGTTGTAGAGAACATTGGAATCTTTCCAAAATGTCAAAGAACTCCTTGAGATCATTCTTGAGGAGGGAGAATCGAAGAGATAAAGTTAGGGTTTTGTCACTTGAATTACAAGGCATTTTGTGATGAACAAGAATTCAATTTCAAACCTATGCTACACAATCTTGTTTTGCAGGCCTCTAAACCTTAACATCTCTCCATAATCAGAAGATTACACTTTCTTTTGAGCTATTATCCACTTGATTCAAGCTTTATCCAAGTTGCATTTCCATTAATGGCACAAAGTAACATTGCCATTCTAGTAATGTGGCTTTAATCACAAAGTCAACTTCTCTTGAGCTTTGCATTTGTTCTTTCTGCACAAGCATCCTATACACAATCATATAAGCATGTTTAAAGTGCCTAACCACTTTATATATCCTTGTACCTTGCCTTGGAACAATGTTTGTCAAGCTTGCTTCAAAAACAAGCCAAAAAGCCATAACATGTGAACTGGTACTTCTGATCACCCAAGCTCTCAACCTTTTTCCTATACATTGAGACACTATTATGCAACTTAGGACACTATTTTTGCAAGCCTGAAACTCTCTCAAATTCCCTCTAGCCATAAATTGCAGATAAACTCCATTTTAGTGCAGGTTCTGACCTTGAACTTGTATCTTCTATTTCCCTCGCGCGTTCTTTGGCCTTTTAGTTCCTAAAGCTCCTATACATCAAATATAACTTGTCCCTATCCCTGTTTCATTTCTATAACATCATTTACCCTATATTCCATAACCAAAAATAGAGCATTGCACATTGGCTTATCCAAGTCATTTCAGCCACTCTTAACTCAAGCAAAGAATTGCATTAGCTTCCTAGGACCTCAAGGAAGCTAACCTGTCATCACCATCACTTGAAACAAGCTCAAACTCCAAACACGATTTCCAGTTTTGAGGTAAGTTTTCTCAACTTGGAACTCTTCATACAAGCATCGTCAATAGTTTATTTGTGAATAAAATATGTAGATATCATTTCCCTGAAGCTAACCATGTCCTTAGTTTCCATTAATTTCGCTTGAGCTTAGAGAATTTTGAAACTGAAATTTCTGAAATTTTTAGGGTTCAGATTAGGGCCATTAAAATTCTTTCTTATCTTTGATCTATAATTTTAATACTTTATATTTCTGGAATTGTGAGAAAATTTGCTACAAGTTTCATGTTTACAGTTTTCATTTTTGATGAGAAATAAGCAAGTTACAGTTGGTCTGGCTGGAGGTTGAAGATGAAGTCTTCAGAACACGTTTTGCCTTACATATTTATTGTTTCATTTGTATTAATGGATTCATAGCCACCCCAGTGGTAGAACCACGCGCCTATAACCTATGGGATCTGGGTTCGAGCCTCAGTGGTACCCTTTTCATTTTTCACATTTTCAATTTCATTTTTGTTAGTTTTTGACAGGCGTTGGGCCCTTTGAGCCTGGCTTGTTATTGTTTTTGCCTACTAACCTCCCTATTGACTAATGGCACCCCTGGCCCAAGTTTGTTTATTTTTTTTATTTATTTCATTTTTATTTTCTTAAATATATTTTCTAAATACTAAAAAATCATAAAATATAAAAAAAAATGATATATTTATATTTTGACTTAGTTTATTTTATTTTTCTCACAAAAATATTTTTATTAATTATACTTTATTTATTTTTTTACTTATTATCTTGTAAATATAAATAAAATTAGGTTATTAGTTATTTTCTTTCATACTAATTTAAATGCATTAATTTTTATATAAAAAAAGGACTAAAAATAATTTATAATGCTATAGATATTTTCAAGATAAAAAATACCAAAAATACTTTTCTTAAAATTATTTTCTTTTGATTAATTAATTGAACTAGGTTTTAATTTAAAATATTTTCTTAATAAATTCATACTTAATTAACTACTTTCTTTATTTAATTAGGTTAAGACAAAATCTTTTTTTTCATGAAAACCAAACAAAATTCATTTTCTTTACATTTTTGCATCCTTGTACATTTATTCATTTTTATACTTTGTATTTATTTAATTCCTTGTATATTCATACCAATTCAATATGGTTGTAATAGACTAATTAGGTTTAAATTCTTGCAATTCCCATTTACAAATTATACACCCCCCTCCCCATAAATTTTGTAATAGCGTAGTAACTTTAAATTTCGCAATTTATCGCTTTTATATAACATGCTAGTGATTAGGGTTTGCATGGAAGACTAAAACCAATGCTTAGAAAACCCTAATTCAAGACAAAAGCAAGCATGAAAATGATACACTTGCACACAAGCACCCCTAGGGTTATTCCACTTGGTTTCCTTATACAAAATGGCCATATTTGGCATGTAAGGTATCTTAGCAAAAACAAGCAAGTACAAGATCATAGTCCCTCGATGACGCTATCTAAGTTGTGTTTCAAATGATCTTAGTCCCTAAAAAAGAATGCTAAGATACCTTGCAACAATGCTAATCATGGTTATACGATGACCCACGCCCGTCTTATTTACATCCAAAGATAGGGTTGCTTACCAAATCAATGGTAAGACATCAATGTCAAAGGAAAAGAAAATGAACAAAAAAGACATTTGAATAGGTAGATTTCTCCTAATTACTTGATCCATTTCAAAACAAACATCCTTGCTATTTTCAAAAAAACAAACACATACACTTTCAAACATCTTGCGAAACTGAAAAACATTTTCAAAAGATCAACATCTTTGTATACATTCTTACAAACGAGAATCATTACAAAGATTGCCTAAACAATGGCCTCTTTACAAAATACTTTCAAAAATCATACAAAGAACAATTTCAAACAAAAAGTAAGTGGTCTAGCAAGTAAATAAGAGCCCGTGGAAAACCATGGATGAAAAGGGTGCTGACACCTTCCCTTTTCATAATCTACCCCCCAAACTCAAGAAATAATCTCAAAGGTCTTTCCTGTGCTTTTTCACCTTTCCTTTAGGATAAAATAAAAGTCGGTGGTGACTCTTGCTAACCGCAACATTTGCGATCAAATGCAAAACCTTCAAGTCAGTTCTCCCACCGTATCACAGGAAGCAAAACTAAGGGTCCAGGGTTATCCTTTGAGAAATTAGAGAGAAAATTTTGGGGTACAACAATATTTTACCTACCTTCTATAAAATCTGATAAGGACCAATAAAATACAGCGTTAACTTATATGACTTCAATGCTCGACCAACACCCATTATCATATTAACTCGAAGAAACACATGATCACCTTTCTCAAACTCGAGTGCTTTCCTCCTCTTATCATGATAAATCTTATAACGAATCTGAGAAGCATTCTTATTCTCCTGAATCATCTTAATCTTATCAGTAGTCTGCTGGACTATCTCAAGTCCAAACACAGAACTCTCTCCCGACTCATACCAACATAAAGAATCCCTACACCTTCTACCATACAAAGCCTCAAATGGTATCATTCTAATACTCAAATAGAAACTATTGTTATAATTAAACTCAATCAAAGGCAAGTAAATATTCCAAGCACCTCATTATTCTAATACATAAGTTCTCAAAAGATCCTCAAGTTTCTGAATCGTCCTTACAGTCTGACCATCAGTCTGCGGATGATAAGCGGAACTCAAACACAACTTCGTACCAAAAGCATTTTGAAAACCTTCCCAAAATCTCGAAGTAAACCTCTTATCCCTATCTGATACAGTGCAAGATAGAATACCATGCAAATTGATAGTTTTCTCAATGTACAACTTGCAAGCTTCCCCATTGGATAATCCATTCTTATCGAAATAAAGTGAGCAGATTTCGTTAACCTGTCCACAATAACCCAAATAGCCTCAAAATTAATCGGTGTTCTGGGTAGACCAGAAACAAAATCCATAGAGATACTATCCTATTTCCATTCGGGAATAGATAACTATTGCATCAAACCAGACGTTTCTGATGTTCAATCTTCAACTTCTGACAAATCAAACAAGAATACACAAATTCTGCAATCTCTTTCTTCATACCTGGTCACCAAAATAATTTCCTCAAAATCCTAATACATCTTAGTAGCTCCAGTATGAATACTTAATCCACTATGATGCCCTTCCTCAAGAATCCTCTTCTTGAAATCAACTATATCTAGAACACAAACTCTATCACGATATCTCACAATACCATATACATCAATCCAAAAATTGCCACCTCGACCTTGATTCATCAATGTCAACCTATCCATCAAAATTAAATCAGATTTCTAACCTTCTCGAATCTAATCAAGAATGCCACTAGTAAGCTTCAACATACCAAGCTTAACTCTAGAAGAAGTCTCCTAACAAATTAAACTCATATCTCGAAATTGTTCAATTAATTCCAACTCTCGCACCATCAACATCGACATATGCAACGACTTTCTACTTAATGCATCAACCACAACATTCGCTTTACCTAGATGGTAATTTAAACCAAAATCATAATCCTTCAAGAATTCCAACTATCTTCTTTGCCTCATATTCAACTTTTTCTCATCAAACAGATATTTAAAACTCTTGTGATCATTAAACATATTAAATCTCGACCCAAACAAATAATACCTCAAAAGTTTCAATACAAACACAATAACAACTGACTCTAAATCATGAGTCGGATAATTCCTCTCATGCACTTTGAGTTGCCTTGAAGCATAAGCTATAACTTTTAGATTTTACATCAACACACATCTCAATCCCATCAACGAAGCATCACAATACACTACAAACGGTTCTTTCGGATTAGGAAAAATCAAATACAGTAGCCATCATCAACTTTCTCTTGAGTTATTGAAAACTTTCTTCAAATTTTGAATTCCAAATAAAAACCTGACCTTTCTGCATCAATTGCGTCAACGACAAAGCTAACTTGGAAAATCCTTCAATAAAATTCCAATAATAACCTACTAAACCAAGAAAACTTCTAATCTCGGAAACAAATTCCGGAGCTTCCCATTGAGACACATCCTCAATCTTTGACGAATCAACAAAAATACCTCCACTCGATATCACATGACCAAGAAAACTCACTTCCTTCAATCAAAAATCACACTTATAAAGTTTAGCATACATCTGCTTCTCTTTCAACACAAATAGCACAATCTTCAGATGCTCAGAATGATCCTCTTCACTCTTTTAATAGATCAAAATATAATCAATGAAAACAACCACAAGCTTATCCAAATATTGATGGAAGATCCTGTTCATGTATTCCATAAATACACTAAGTGCATTGGTCACACCAAACGGCATCACATAATACTCATAGTAACCATACCTCATTCTTAAAATAATCATATGAATATCTTTAGCCTTCACACGAATCTGATGATACCCAGAGTTCAAATTTATCTTATTGAATACACTTGCATCAACCAATTGATCCATCAAATCATCAATCCTTGGAAGTGGATACTTATTCTTGATAGTCACCATGTTCAGTTGTCTAAAATCCATACATAACCTCATAGTACATTCTTTCTTCTTAAATAACAAAATTGGTGCACCCCACAGTGACACACTAGGACGAATGATTCTCTTATCAAGCAAATCCTTAAGTTGAATCTTCAACTCTTTCAATTTAGATGCTGACATCTGATACGGAGCCATCGATACCAGACTAGTTCCAAGAACTAAGTTGATCATACACTCCACTCCATGCTCCAGTGACAAATCATCGGCATCTTCAGGAAATACCTCGGGAAAATCATGAACGGTTGGTAATTCACCCATATGTCTCTTCTCACAAATATCCAACATTATCATCAATGCTAACAACACAGTGTCATCTTGCACTAACTCATTCACTTTACATACTATCAAGCTGGAATGACAAGCCTATCTCATCCAATACGATATCGTCTGCTATCAACAAGATATTAAGGGTGATCATTTCCTCAATTTTGTCAATAGGTAGCTGACAACCATGATGGTGGCATAAACCATTGTTACCCAACTACAATATCGTCTTTTACCTTATTCTCAAAGTTACCTAAGCATAATGTCGCACGTAGCAACAACTTCTCCCCCATTTGTTTCAATCTCTCTCCTGCAAACAAGTGATCAGAAGAACAAGAAAGTACCAACAGTGTTTCATACACATGTCGCCAGTTGTAATAACCAGCAAAAAATAACGAGATTCGTCACCATTAATTTTTATCCTAAGCATGGGTGAATAACGGAATAACCCTAAATCGATTCAGAGTTTCTAGATTCTTGACCCGCTTTAGACGAAGGGAATATGTTAGAGACCCTTCATATACCTTGTTCATAAGGATACTAGGGTTTAGGTTTAAGGTTTAGGAATAGGGTTTTAATTTTTTTTAGTTAGGGGAACTCGCCACGATTTTAAGTTGTATGCCTATGTATCCTCTTATGAGGAATCAAAGTCTCAATTCGTAGTTCGTAGTGTTTGGTTAGTTTTTTTATGGACTGTGAAAATATCTCGAATTCTCCTTAAACCAAGTCTGAGTTTGTGAATAGCAGAATTGTAGACGTAGTTCGTAGTCGATAAAAGAAGTTTCAATAATCCTTTTTTGAAAATAAATATGAATTTGAATTAAGTTAGTAAAAAAGCAGTTAGTATTTGATTGGTTAGATATTTTTGAGTATATGATGCAATCTGAGAAAAAATAAATTTTAATGCATGAGAAAAAATAATTAATGCAATTAAAGAAAGGTTAGTATTTTAGAAAAGAATTTTGAATAATAAATAACTATTTTAATTATTACAAATATATGAAATATTTTTCATAATAATTTAATAATAATTTATTAATAATTATGCAAAAATATATTGAGTGCAAATGCTAAAAAACATATGTGGCAATGAAAATAAATAAGATAAGTAAATAAGTAAAAATTAATAAAATTATTTAATTTAGTTTAAAAGGGAGTGTAAAAGTAGAGACTAGGTGTGTATCATGAAAATATTTGAGCTCAAAGTAATTTTGAATCCAAATAACAGGGAGGGTGAAAAGTAGCGCTTGGTAGTAAAATAGAGGGGTGTGGACAAAAAGGGCCTAAGTCCATAATTTGGACTTGACCCATTGTGCAAAAGGGGTTTGGATTTTAACTTCATAGTAATTTTAAGGATGCTAGTAGCATTGGGCCTGAGCCCAGATTTCGTTTGGAGTCCATAAGATCAGGGGGGTATGAAATAATAAAATAAAATATTGGGGGTGTGTTTATGAATGGGCTTAGGTCCTCAGCAAAATTGGGTATGGGTCTGTATGGACTTCGTGTGGGCGATCGTAAGTCCTCACGGTGGAGAGGCATCTTTGTGAATGTTTGATTTTGACTAAAGGGTCATGATTGAGGGTACACGGCAGTGGTGCATGGGATCACGTGGCTAGATGTTGGCCACATGTCATCATTGATTAATGGATGGAGGGAGTATTATATCTTTCTCTTCATTCTTATTTTCATTTATAAACTTTTCTTCTTTCTCTGTTCCTCTCTCCTCTCTTTAACAAAAACAACAACAATAACCAACCTCAACCCATATCGATCCCCAAGCGGCGGCAACTGCCCCTCATCCCAAAAAATACAGCAACCCAAAACAACAACAACAACAATCAAAACCAGAAAACCCTAAATGCACTGAAACCCCCCAAAAGAAACCCTAATCTTATTTCACAACAATCGAACAAAACAAACGAAATTGCAACAACTTAAGAAGCTAAGTTGTCGATCTACCTGGTTCGCAGTGATTCTCTGTGTTTTCTCCTTGATCCTGGCCTATAATCCCTTCCTCTCTCTGTTTGAAGTGCAGAGGCGATGATGGATTGAGAAAAGATCTAAGGGATCGGTGTTTGACATCGGCGTACCAACAGATCTAGGGTTTCATATTTTAAAACCTAGATCTCTGATGAAGATGGCTCTCCTTCTACTCCTTCTACTTCCCAATTTTCTCCTATGTTGCAAAATATTCTTTTATTTCTCTTAGAATTTCTAGGGTTATTTATAGTGTTTTAAGGTTAGATAAATTAGGAAATATTGTGATGATTTTTGTTACAATCTGAGATTGTGTTAGAAATTTGTTTAAGATTGAATTAGGGATTTCACTTAAGTTAGAAATTAGGTTTGAATTTGATTGAGATTGTAATTAGAAATAGATTTTAGAATTGTTGTAAATTATTGAGATTTGATTAGATTTGATTCAGTTACTGATACGATCTTTATATTATAAAATATGAAAGATTTGATTTTGTAAAGATTAGATTTAGCTTTGTTATGATTCATGCGTTTTTGGAAATTGAGCTTCAGGCACTGCTTGATGAAGAAGAACTAGAACAGTGTCGCTTGTGGCCTGAAGGATGAACGCATAAACCCTAATTTTGACTTTTGTCAAAATTAGGTTAATTAGGAAAAAATAGTTAATTAAATAATCTACTTAATTAACTTAATTAACTAATTAATTACTCCAGTTAATTTAGTCAGTAAAACCTAAGTGGACCCATCCAATAAGTTAAATGGGCCGACACTTTTCACCAATTAGACCTCCAAACTTCTAATGGCCATTTGACTCAAAAAAACAAAACACTCTCTTTGTAAAAACTTTAAAAAAAAGATTGAACATGGGCCTCTAAAAGAATGGGCCCTCCGATTTAAGAACATACCTCCCTCCTATCTAGTATATGGGTCGTAAGACTTATTGTCCTAGTCTGCAACAACCCAAAAATGTCCTTGCTTCTATTATTAAAATGAATAAAAAATACTTAATGGACCATAAGACTTTGATGATCCACTTGAACAACACACCCCCTGTTAAAGAAACATACCCTTCTCTATGGACTTCACAAATAAAGGGTCCTCAAAGGGCTTTAATGGGCCTTAAAAAGAGCAAAAACATGCTCCCTCTCTTATGAATTTAAACGGGCCTCCACAAAATATTCTAAAGGGCCTACTGACATTCCACACGTACACCCCTCTCTATTATTCATGATGAGTCAAGAACCTTAATGGACCATCAGACTTTGATGGTCCATTCTATAATAACACACCATTTTCCATGAATTTAAACCCCCATAAAATATTATTCAGAAACCGTTTAAACAATCAAGTTAACAAACCTAAAAAAAGTAACATAATATGATTATTTGATGGGGAAAATTTTGGGTATGACTGTGTACTAAGGGAATAAACACATTAATAACTTGGACAACTGGCTAACCATGCTCTGATACCACTAATCTAACACCCCCTTTAAACCCTCGCACAAATAAATGGCATAATCAGAGTAATCTAGCATGCATATAAAAAGAGGGTGTCACATGTATTTCAAAACCAACATAATGCATCGGTCATGCTTATAACATGCATTTAAAATCATGTTCCATACACATATGCATATTGTAGCGGTAGAAATATTGAGACTAAGCCATTGGATTGACTTAACTCTCACAGATCAAATAAAAATCGCCACCGCACTTTATTGTTTACAAAGGAATGGGAAAAGAGTGAATAACCCAAAAAGAGGGAGAGAGAATCTAAGTTCGGGGGTTGGTTATGCAAAGGGAAGGTATTAGCACCCTAAACATCTACGGTACTCCACAGGAACCTCTTTGTAAATTTATGTATTTTGGCTATAAGTGTTGTATACAAAAATATAGACGGTGCAGATGAGAAAAGAAATATTTTTTATAATTTTTTCACCCGCCGCGATTGCGAACCTTTAGTGCCTATGTACCACCTTCTATGCAATAGGGGATCAGGGTACTCGTAGTTCACCTTTAAAAATTTTAAAATACAAGTGTGTTAGTTAATTTTAAGAGACGAGACATCATCGTTGTATCCGAGTGGAAATCATACTTACTAACCACGATTATGAGAAAAGATAATTTGCATCATCTCAAAGTGGAGGATATAGCTTGTATTTTAAAATCAACAAAGCCTCGCTCAACACCCAAGTGGAAAATATCTCACTTCACTACATATCGTAGAAGTACAGTAGTTCGAATCACTACAAGGATTGACAAGAGTCTAATCTTTTTAGAAAAGTTTAAAGTAAAAATCCAAAATGGAAAAATGGTTTGAATGAGATTGATTGAATTTTAGTCTTCTCACAAAAAATATCAAAGTATTATTAAGTTGTTTAAAATTTGATTAAGAAAATATTTTGAAAATGCATGGACCTAAGTCCAAGTTTATTGTGAAAGTGATTCAAGTTTGGAAAACAAGAATAGTTTTGAAAAGGAGGGAGAAGATTTTTGAAGTTAAAGAAGATGGGAGGAGATAAAGGGACTATCCTAAAGCACGAGGTAAAAAGCTAGGGAAAAAACTGTCTAACCAACAAGAAGCCAACACTTGACATAATGAGTCAATGTAGAATTCCCATCCTTTGGATTGAAACCAAACAAACAAAGATATTAAACCTCTTAAGAATACCAAACTTAAAATGCATTATGTCTTCACAAAAATTGGGCAGAGTAACGGCTGTATACAGATGAATTCTCAATCAGCGGCAAAGCATATAATCATAATAACCTGCACATAAAGAAACAAAAACCCAATGTCTTGGGGTAAACCCCAAGAACTCCAAACAAAATAACAATAGAAGTCACAAGGTCTTAAAGGTGGTCAAGGTCTCTACTCCTAAGTCCAAGAAGTCCATAACTCCATCATGCCAAGGATAGTAACCAAATACTCCAAGTAACCTTAAAGTTTTTTTTATTTTTCAAGTTGGTTATTAGGTATCTTTAAAAATAAAATGTAAGCTCAAGTGAGCAAAATAAAAATGACATAAAGATAAATGCTCAAGTGAGAAAAATATTAAAATAACATAAAATGTAAATGCTAAAATAAATGATGTGTAAAATTAAAGGAGTAAAGTAAAAGCATAAAAATAAAAGTCAATTGTTAATGGGTTAGAAGTTAGAGGTTACTTGAATGGCCATCTTAAATCTTGCATTTGAAAAATCATTAGAAGATTGATAAAATCAAAGCCTCTGAACAACAATTTTCATTTGATTTTTGTCAAGTATATCATTCATTTCAAATTCTCGAGGTGATAATAAATGATCAACGATGTTTAAATGATTCGCTTAGACCAAAGTTTATGAAGGCTCATTAGAGGATTGATAAGACTAGAGCCTCCTACCAATGAACCTCAAGGTTATTGGATCAAAGGTTTCAAATTAAACATACTTGGGCTTGCAAACATAGGTTTAGGCTACAAATAATCATTTCTCGAATTGGGACAAAATTTAGTGTTATGTTAAGCAATCGTAAGTGGACTTATGTAGAAGTCTCACCTATTTTGAGGATGATAAATAGCAATCTATGTGCCATATGTTTGGAGAGATGATATGTAAACCATCCTCTAACAACATGTAGCATAAATAAGAAAGGGATAAGATGAAGAGGGAGGGATGCATTGTATGAAATTAGGGTTTCAAATATCATCAACATCATTCATCCATTTTGGTGGATTCGGTTTCTTAACCTATCAACACCCAAGATCCAATGAGGTTAAGGAATTTGTCACCAAATGAAGTCCAAGTCAAAACCAAAATAAAAATAATAGAATAATATTTAGTAAAACAAAATTTAAATGGTTAAATAAAAATAAAATAATAGGTAAAAAACACAAAGTATATTAAAATACCAAATAAAAATCCTAAAAAATATTCAGAGGTCAAACATGATTAAATAAATGTTGATAAAAATTTTCAGAATTTTTTAAAGTCAGAAACTATTTTTAGAAATAAAAGAAATAAGTAAAAACAAACTAAAAATGGTAAAAATAGTAAACTTAGAAATTAAAATAAAACAAAGTTATCAAAAATTTCCAAAAGACCAAAGGACCTTTCCATAATTTTTCAGAATTTAAAAATCAAGGAAGATATTTTTAATCAATTAAAAATTTTAATTAAAGTGAAAAATTATAAAAAATATCAAATCATAAAATAAAATTATGAACAAATAAAAATCAGAAAGAGAAAAATCCAAAATATTTTTAAGAATTGTTTCATATTTTTTGAGTCAGAAATAAATTTTTTAGGAATTTTTGAAGTTTAAATCAATTAAAATATAAAATCAGAAAATAAAAATAAAACCAAAAAGATATAGACCATTGGATCAATGGAAAAACGTGTTAGTAATCAAATCCAAGGGATCTGGCGCACTGTGTATATCATGGTAATTAGTGAATAAACCACTGGATCAAATATTTAAATCATATTTTAAAAAAAACAAGTGGCGCCTTGTCATTGGTTGAAAGATGACACGTTGTTCATCTTCAACCTCCATCCACGCAAATTGCATGTCTCACAAACTGTAAAATTAGGAGCTCAGGCCAATGCCATTCGCTTCGTCTCATCAAGATGAAGACAAACGTACGCTCGCGAAAAATTTATCTAAAGTGTAGCTCAGTCGATTTGCAAAAAACTAGAAGTAAAAAGTTGAATAGGGATTTGAAAATTCATGACCAAAACTCGCTTCTAGTTGAAAACAAATGATGCGACGAGTATTAGAATGATGAGAGCTTCATTATAGTAGCAAATTTTGAGAGAATTGATGAAGGAATCTACCTATTGAAGTTCAAATTTAGAGCTCTGAAAATTGACTTGGATAACATGATCTAGGATGCTTTAAGGCTTGGTTCTTCTGCTGTTAGCTTCAGTGAAGTTCAAGGATGGAGAATTAACAAAGAAAATGGATTGAAGAAGGATGTAAAACCAAATTTGAAGTTGAAGAATTTATGAGTTATGGAGAGAGTTTGGAAGGGTGATTCAGGTTGTTAAAGCTTGCGAAAATGAGTGGAATATAGCATGTATTTATAGGAGAAGTGAATAGAACCAAGAGGAGGGGTGAATGATGCAATTTCACTTGAATTCATGCACACTTGTGATCATGAAGAAAGTGTGACCACATGTGCATCAAAACTCATCCAAATGATGCGTTTTGACACTCAATGATTCAAACATATTTGATAATCATGTTTCAGTGGAAAACGCGTGGTAATTTGGTGATTAGAAGCCATATTATGAAAATTGAAATCTGACTTGAAGTGAAACTTCAGTTTCAAGGTACCAATTTTGAATCAATGGTATTCCTAGCTCAAGTGATCTTAAGATATAATTCTTGAAGCATTTGAAAGATAAGGTCACAATATTTGCAATTTGATAAGAATGAGATCAAATGGATGCCTGATCTATAAGTTGTGTTTGGTCAAAGTTGAGAAAAAGATGCAGACTTTTTGTACTTAGAAAGATTCTAAGTTTTTCTTCAAAAGTGACCTATTAAGTTTTGATTCCAAACAAGGTCTTCTTTCAAAATCTTGCTTTGATTAATGATTCTAGATTGAAGTGGACTTCCCAAAGAGCATTGTGAAACTAATCACTCAAAAATACCAAGTATTGAAAAGGTTATCGCTTTGTAAAATTGGTGAAAATCCATGAGGTGACCTATAATATTTAGAGTTCACAAGGCATCTTCCAAACATTTTCAAGCTTTGCACATAAAAGAAAAGTCGAAGATCACATTCTTAAGATCAATATGGAAAAAGAATGGGCTCAAGGAGATAAAAATTGACCAAGTTATGATTCTTTGAAGTCACATAAGGGAATTTGATGGCCTATCTAGAGGACTTGTAATCTTTCTTCATCATTAGAAATCTTCCACACAAAATTTGTTTGAAACCTTTGAAGTGATTGGTTGATAACCCTTTAAAGAGAAGCATATCCTTTGAATCACTCAAAAATATCAACGTATGAACAAGATATAGCCCTTAGAAGTTCAAAATCCTAGCTCCTAAAGCACCAAAATAACTTGGAAACCCCTTTCATTTTTGACAATCTTCCTTGCACAATAACTTTTTCCATGTGAATAGAAGTCGTTGTGGTTGTTAATAAGAACCCATAGCAATAATAACCACTTCCAAATATTAAGCATTGAGAGGGCTATGCACTTCTGATCAAGGAAACAAGAACTTGTCCAATTAGGTCAAACTTTTTCAATCATTTCTTGCATCTTTTGACTTCCTTTGACAAATTGAGGCATGATGAATCATAGTAGATCTATCATGATATTACTCTAAAGCACTCTCAATGATGAAACTTGAATCTCAATAAAGCTTTGTTGAATAAGGCATGGAAATAAACTCATGAAACTATGAATCAACCTGATGAAATGTGTTGTGCCCTCAGCTATATTATCATCAATTAGAGAAAACATTCATTGTATTTGTTAGATAAAAGCTAATCAACACAAGACATATATGATCACAATATACAAATCAAAGTGCTCGGTGATTCCTCATGAGCAAACCTAGAGGTAGGGAGAAGATCCAAACCCTAGTGGGATCTTGATATGATTGAGTTGATATAAGATGATAGAGGAATCTTATGGGGGGAAATTGTGGTACAACAACTTCCCTTATTTAAGTGTCTTCCATTGGAGTAATAAATCTCAACAACAAACTATCTCTCATAATGAAGAGACTACCACCCATTAGAGTAACAAATCTCAACAATGAACTGTCTCCTATAATGACGAGACTACCATCCATCGGAGTAACAAATCTCAACAACGAACTATCTCCCATAATGACGATACTACCATTCATCAGAGTAACAAATCTCAACAACGAACTATCTCCCATAATGACGAGACTACCATCCATTGGAGTAACAAATCTCAACAACGAACTATCTCCATAATGATGAGACTACCATCCATTGGAGTAACAAATCTCAACAATAAACTATCTCCCATAATTACGAGACTAACATCCATTAGAGTAACAAATGAATCTTCTCGGGGAACTAACAGACTTACTGGGGAAGTACAAGTTTCTCAAATAAAGAGACATGCCACTTGCTGTTACAAGAAACCCTTCAGGCAAAGAAATATGACTTCTCTGGGGATGTTTCAAAATATTCCTACTGAGGAGATAAAGTCTTCTTGTGCAAAGTAAATGCACACCCTCAATCTAGGGTTCAGAGCCTATGAAAATCATAATAATAATGTTGCCGGGAGCCACGGATCTAAATCAGAAATAAACCAGAGTGAAATAGTCAACCAAGATAGCACCTGATGAGAAATAAACTCAAGGGAAACACGGACCTAACCAGACAATGAGCTGAATAGGAAAGCTTGAATCAAAATTCTTCCACAAGGGATAACTCAGTGGGTAAATTAAAAGAATATACACTTTCTGCTTAAGGTTGACACTCTATTGGAGAGAGCGTAACATGACTCTGCAAAATAGGGTAATATGCCAACAAAATATTTAACAAATGAAAATGAGCAATGAATTCTGATTCAGCTATGCTTGATGTATGTATGAATGTATGAATGTTATCATGTATATACTAACAACACAGACACACAGCACTGGGAAGAACCAGACAAAACCAGCTTGGGTAAAGTCAACACTTGGCTAAATCACATGCAGGATGAAAATTCCAAAAAAAAGTAAGCACCAACTTAGGAAAGAAATTCTTATTTCATGGCTTAACTCCTTTGGGAAGAAACACAATCCGAAAGTAATCAAATCATAACAATAAACCGAAATAGTTACAGGGATATAACATCCTCCTCCATACTTCACCAGGGAACATCACACATACTTCAATAGGGAAAACAATGTTTCAACGTCTAGATTTCCACTGGAGATAATAACATTGACTTCATTAGGGAAGATGAAAACCACATCGTCGAGATATCAACTGGGGATGTCAAGCTGACTTCATTGGGGAGGACAATACCACATCGTCGAGGGGAACCCATAATACATTCTTCAATATCAAGATTGATGATTACACAAACTTCCCTAGGGAGAAACTATGAAACCATATGGGGATAACAACTTTCAAAGAGAAATGTTATCTCAGCTTTACTTGGGTATCTAAGAAGTTAAACAAAACATCAAGAAATCAAAATAATGGGGATTTTAAATCAAACCCAAAACTAAGGGAGGGAAAATCCAAAAAGTTGATAACTGTTTCAACACTTCTTAGAAAAGATGTTGCCCTTATCTAATTGTCTTACTGGGGAACCTGAGATAGACGCTTCGGACCATGCAAACTTGAAATCAAAATAATCAACAAATGAACCAAGATTTGACTGGGGAAACATGGAATTACAAATCCAACGTTGCACCATACATCAATTGGTATCACCTCCAACTATTTGAGAAACACAAAGATCATGCTCATTTCTGCAAGAGTGACCTGGGAGAACTTTTCCTAGGGAATACACATTTCCAAACTTTTAGAGTTCGTCCATCCTTGGAATCACTACTTTTGTTTTCCTTGAATCACAAAATCTAAAGTAAAAAGTAATTTGTAAATTCTTTTCAAAAAAAATTTTTATTATTAAATCTCTTTGTTTTGAAAATTACTATCAATAATAAATGGAATCTTTGCAAATAAAATAAAATAAGAATTACAAAGAATTGGATAAAATCTCAAACTTTATTAATAGAATGGTAGTCTGTGAATGGTGAGACCCGATAGATGATTACAAAGTTTGGAAAATGGTAATATATTGGAAAAGATACATTGAAATACAATGACCACTATTCTCCCTAACAACTTTGAATTCCTGAGCAACGACTTCTGTTAAAGTGTGGTGAGGATACCAGAAGATTTTTGCTTCAATGATCAAGTCTTGTATGACGTAGTTACTTGCCAAGAAATCCCTAACTTTTTCCTAGGTTACCCTTGCAAGTTTTCAACCTAGCGGTAAGATTTATTTTGTTTGGGTCTCTTATTTTTGCCTAGACCGCCCTTTCGGGTTTTCAGCCTACTGAGACGCTCTTTTATTCCTAATCCTCCCTTTAGGTTTTTCGACATAGCAAGTTGTTCTTTTATTTCTTTAGGCAAAGTATTTATTGGTTGCGTCAGCATTCATAGGATGTGGGAACTCCTCGCCATCCATAGTTTCAAGAATGTATGCACCGCCAGAAAAGGATTTATTTGACAACATACATGCCTTCAAGATTGGGAGTCCACTTGCCCCTAGAATCCGTGTTAAAAGACATGATTTTTTTTGAGCACGAGGTCACCTTCTCTAAATTCACGAGGTTTGACCTTCTTATAAAAATCTTTCTTCATTCTCTTCTAGTATAACTGACCATTACACAAGGTCGTCATTCTCTTTTCTTCAATCAAATTCAATTGGTCAAACCTATTCTGGACCCGTTCAGCCTCTGTCAACTTGGTTTCCATTATCACACGTAAATAGGGAATATCAACCTCAACAGGGATCACTGCTTCCATACCATACACAAGAGAGAATGGGGTTGCCCCTATTGAAGTGCAGACGGATGTACGATATCCATGCAAAGTAAGAGGGGCATCTCATGCTAATCTTTATAGGTAACAACCATTTTCTGGATGATCTTCTTGATGTTTTTATTAGAAGCTTTAACATTCCGATTTATCTTTGGCCTATAAGGAGATGAATTGTGATGGATAATCTTGAATTCTTCACAAAGTTCTATCATCATATTGTTATTCAGATTCGAGCCATTGTCAGTGATAATCCTGCTTGGCACACCATACCGACATATAAGATTGTTCTTGATAAAGCATACTACCACCTGCTTAGTGATGTTAGCATATGAAGTTGCTTCCACCCATTTGGTGAAGTAGTTAATTTCCACAAAGATGAAACGATGACCATTCGACGCCTTGGGTTCAATCATTCCAATCATATTAATTCCCCACATAGAAAAAGGCCACGGAGAAGAAATAACATTGAGAAGTGTTAGAGGCACATAAATTTTGTCAACATAAATCTGGAACTTATGGAACTTCTTTGCAAACTTATAACAGTCATATTCCATTGTCAGCCAATAGTAACCTGCCCTAAGCATCTTCTTTGCCATCGAATGTCCATTGGCATGAGTACCAAAGGAACCTTCATGGATTTCATGCATCAACATGTCTGCTTCGCGTCTATCCACGCATATGAGTAAGATCATGTCCTGATTTCTTTTGTATATCACATCTTCATTGAGGAAAGAGCTGCATGCCAACCTTCTCAATGTCTTTCTATCTTTGTTTAATGCACCGGCCGGGTATTCCTGAGTCTGGAGAAAATGCTTGATATCATAATACCAAGGTTTTTCATCTGACATTCCCTCTGTTGCAAACACATGAGCTGGTCTATCCAGATGTCGAACTGTGATACGAGGCACATCGTTCCAAGTATTTACTTGATACACAGAATCCAAAGTGGCTAAAGCATCTTCCATCTGATTCTCAATTCTAGGAATATGATGGAATTCAACTTTATTAAAGAAAAGTTATAATCTTCTAGCATAGTATTTATAGGGAATCAAGCTAGCGTGACGAGTATCGCATTCTCCTTTAATCTAATTTATTACCAAAGCTAAATCGCCATATACAATCTAGAATTTTGATTCTGAGATCTATAGCCTCTTCGAGCCCCATGATACAAGCTTCATACTCTGCCATGTTATTGGTACAATCAAAAGCCAATATTGCCTTAAAATGGATATGTGACCCATGAGGAGTGATAATCACAACACCAATTCCTTTCCCATAAGTATTTACAGCTCCATCAAACACCACAGCCCATCGGGTTTCAGGATTGGGACCTTCCACAGGCAAAGGTTCATCACAATCTTTTATTTTCAAAAACATCACATTCTCATTAGGGAAATCATATTTAACTGACTGATAATCATCAACTGGTTTGTGAGCAAGATAATCTGCCAACATGTTGCTTTTTATAGCCTTGAGTACGGTATTCAATATCATATTCAGACAACAGCATCTGCCAATGGGCAATCCTTCCAGTAAGAGCAGACTTTTCAAAAATATACTTAATTGGATCCATTTTATAAATCAACCAAGTAGTATGATTCAACATATATTGCCGCAACCATTTTTCCACCCAGGCTAAAGCACAACAGGTTTTTTCCCGCATAGAATACTACGACTCACAGTCGATAAATTTCTTGCTGAGATAATAAATGGCATATTCTTTTCTCCCTGTTTCATCTTGTTGTCCCAAAATACAGCCCATAGAATTATCTAACACTGTCAGATACATAATAAATGGTCTTCCTTCAACCGGATGGAGCAAGATAGGAGGTTCAAGCATATACTCTTTAATACTTTCAAATTCCCTTTGGCAATCATCTGTCTATACATAACCTTGATCTTTCTTTAACAACTTAAAGATCAGCTCACACATTACAGTCATATGGGAAATAAATCTGGAAATGTAATTCAACCGCCCAAAGAAGCCTCTAACTTGCTCTTCAATTCTTGGTGTAGGCATTTCTTAAATTGCCTTAAATTTGTCAGAATTAACTTCAATTCCTTTTTGGCTGACGATGAAACCTAATAACTTTCCTGATTGAACACCAAAGGTGCATTTATTTGGATTCAAGCGAAGACAATACTTCCTCAAACGCTGAAACAATTTCAACAAATCTTCTATTTTCCCTTCTTCAGTCTGGGATTTGGAAATCATATCATCAACATATACCTCAATTTCCTTGTTCATCAGATCATGGAATAAGGTTGTCATAGCCCTATGGTACGTTGCACCAGCGTTCTTCAACCCGAAGGGCATCACTCTGTAATAGAATGTTCCCCAGGGTGTGATAACCATTGTTTTTTCCATGTCCTCAGGATCCATTTTGATTTAATTATATCCGGAAAATCCGTCCATGAACGAGAATACTCTGAATTTTGTTGTACTGTCAACCAACATATCAATATGTGGTAATGGAAAGTCATCTTTTGGACTAGCTTTCTTTAAATCTCTATAATTAACGCACATGACAACTTTTTTGTATTTATTTGGTACTGGGACAATATTGGAAATCCACTGAGGGTACATTGATGTCACAAGAAAACTGGCATTAATTTTCTTTAAATCTTCTTCTTTAATTTTCACTGCCATATCAGGGTGAGTTCTTCGCAATTTCTACTTGATTGGTGGGCATTCTGGATTTAGCGACAAATGATGATCCACAATATTAGTATCCAACCCCAACATATCTTAGTAAGACCAAGAAAAGATATCCACATACTCTTTCAATAATTTAATCAACCTGCTCTTCACATCAGGATGAAGCAGTGTTCCAATCTTGACTTCTTTTGGATCTTCCTCTGAACCCAAATTAATCGTCTCCAACAGCTCTTTATATGGCTGAATGGTACTTTCCTCATGCTCAAGCAACCTTGAACCACTTCTGGAGTTCATCATATTCTTCTTCTTCGGCCATATACGCAGGATATTCAAAGTTGGGAGAGGGTGTTGGGTCATTGTACTCAACGGGGTTTTTAATTAATCTGCACATATGATTTATGATTGCTTTTAGAAATTGACACATAAAGCAAGTGATTATGCATATTTATTTACATTTATCATTTATTTTGAAAGTATTTTTCTTATTACCATTTTCCAAGAAAAAGTAGAGAATAAAGACACAATTTGGGAATCAAAAACAACTTTTATTAATGAATTTAAATATCAAAACAACATATATGCCCATACAATGTCAATACTTTCACTTTGGGCAGATTGAAAGATTTTTTTTGAAAATATTAACAAAAACAAATTACTTTGAAATATGAATGCAAGAGGGAACATCAATAGTGATCCAATTTTAGACTCTGACTCCATGTGTCACGTAGTCCAACATCTCTTGCTCTGATTCAACTTCCAGAATAGCATTGATCTTAGGAATAGTTGGATGAAGATAACATCTGCTGTGAAAGATGTCTTAATATTTTCCCAAAGTAGACTTCGGCTTCATAATCTCACCTTTACTATTCTTCACAGAGAAACCCAAACCAACTTTATTCTTATTCATAGGTGGATCAACAATCTGCCCCCACGCATTGCTAGGGCCATTATGCACTACCCGTTGAGCATCCTTAAACAAAGTTATAGAATTCTCATTTTCACTTACATTATCAATAGATAAATATTGTAACTGAGTTCCAATAGCATATTCATCAGCTTCCACAATATTGAAAGAGGAAAAATGAGATATTAACAAAGCCTGCTCTGCATTTACGATGACCACCTTTCCTTCATGAACAAACTTCAGCTTCTGGTGCAAAGTCGAAGTAACAGCCCTTGCCTTGTGGATCCATGGCCGTCCTAATAAACACCTGTAGGTGGGAACTATATCCATAACCTGGAAAGTAATCTGAAATAAGTGCGGGCCTATGTGAATAGGCAAATCTACTTCTCTTATGACAGACTTCCTCTAACCGTCAAAACATTTCACAATTATGCCACTCGGGCGCATGGGAGTTCCCTGGTACTTCAACTTCATGAGTGTGCCCCTCGGTATGACATTTAAAGCATACCCATTGTCAATCATCACATTGGACAAAGAGTCATTCTTAATGGAATTAGCCTGAGTATTATACTAGTGAGACAACTTGTTTCTGAATGGAATCAGAGAAACACAGTAAGACACTTGGGTATGAACAGAAATGCAAGAAATATGCGCATGATGATGCATGACATGCAATGAATATGATTTATTTATCATTATTAATAATTCAAGGGACTCAAAGAATTATAGACGATTTGTAAATACTAAAGTACTAACACATTTTTGAAATACTGAAAATCTCGTCATAATAATTTCAAAATGGATTACAACTTTTAGTACAAGTTTCAATAATCCTAAGTACAAGTGAAGATAAAATCTAAAATCCTAAGAAGGCAAAGTTGATGAAGATCTCTCCACACACTGACGCTTCCCGTGAGTCTTGCAATCTGAGCCTTCAACTGCTTGTTCTCATCTACATACTTGTCTGTGACTCCTTTCCAATCACCAAAATCAGGAAGTGAGTGATTAAGTTCTGATCGATCTCTAGAGGAAAATAAATCGTCTTGCCTCTTCATCATCTCCACTGCACGACTCTCAAGAATCTCGATCAAGTCATCCTTCTCTTTCAAGTATGCTCGATAGGACATCTCTAAAGTCTGACACTTGTTCTTCCAAGCTTCCTTCTCTTACTGCATCCTAACTATGGCAAGCTAAAGCTCTTCCACATCATCTAAAAGGGGAGGAGTGGTCTTCGCAAACATATCAGGTATAGGTTCTTCACAGGAATATGGCATCTTTAACTGAATTGCCATTGCTTGTACCCACCGGAGGTGAGGCTCCAAAGAAACAACTCCTCTTGGTCCCAAGTCTTTTCTGCTCTTCCTATGAATATGGGGTCAAGCCTTTGAAATTTCCTCCTTAGCTGCCTTATGATCCTCTCCTTCTTTGAGAAAGAAATCACTCAGATGAATACTATTTGGTTTGTCTCTCATCGGATATCCAAGATGAGGTCGTGCTAGAACATGATCGTAGTTAATTCCTCCCTTTGTACCGAGAAGGGGTACTTTAGGGAAACTACCACAACTATCGACAATCTCCACAACATAGTAAACCTGATGATACCAAACAATGTCAGAATGAGTAAGAGCCACAATCTTCGGAGCCCAACGAGGTTCCTTCTTGACATCCCAGAAAGCATCAGACCGAGGTAAGTGAGAAATAAACCACTGATACAACAAAGGCGTGCAACAAATGATCATCCCTCCATAATAAGAATATCGAAGATGAATGGAGTAATAAGCATATCCTAATAATGTAGGAACTGGATTCCCAATCAAAAAGCTTATCTTAACAAATTTGTCGATGTTTGGAAATAAGAACAACCCATAGGAGAGTAGAGAAAAAATAGCCTCAAAAGCCACCGTACTCTTCATCCTAGAAAAGTAGCGAGCTTTCTATAATAAAAATTGAGCGGGTAATCCTCTGATTCCTCCTTTGGTAGTCATGTTGGCCTCGATCTCAGACTTCCCCAAATGAATCACGACAACAATCTCATGGGACTTGGGATCTCCCTCTAAACCGGTGAAAGGAACACGATTGGTGATAGGTAAAACCAGTAGGTAAGAATACTCCTCTAATGTAGGTGTTGTACCCCAAAATTTTCCCTCCCATATTTCTCAAAACATTTCAAGAAAGATCCTCAAGTTGCTCAAGGAAGTCCAAGGGTTGGCCAGACAAGCTCTCTTCTAAGGTAGTCTACCCCAAATTAGGGTTCCATGTTGCATCAAGACATTTGAGTCCAAGTGGTCCCAAATGCTCAACATTTTCCTAGTATGTTCTCAAGATCATCCATGTCAAGTTTCAAGCCTTGCAGAAAAAGCTTTCCCAGTCAATTGCTCAAAGTTCCAAAAATCGATAGTGCTAGGGCAAAAGTCAACTGTGACCCACATACAGTCAAACTTCAAGATTTTTGGCCAACATCCTCATTTTGAAGGACATTTCATCATTTGATCAAGGGTTGATCATGATTCATCAGGGATTGCTCATAATTCATCAAGACTCAAAAGTTGCTAAATTAGGATTTTGTAGGAAAAGTCAACTCAACTTTGAACAAGCATAACTTTCTCATATTTTATGATAAATGACCCATACAAAGCTCATTTTGAAGATGATGAAATTCCCTACAATTAATCCTCATCTCCCAAGTTCAAAATATGCACACACAAGAAGTTATGAATTTGGACATTATAGGTCATTTTGAAAAGTCAACAAAAACACCTTTTTTGTCAAAGCTTCATACATGAGAATGGAATATCAAATTGATATTAGACCAATAGGGTTGATTAGAGGACATCTAAACCTTCCTAAAAAGTCCAAGAACACCTCCAAAGGTTCAAAATTTAGGAAGTTATGCGTTGTTGAAGTTGACCTTTTTTGCACAATTGCCAAAAGGAAACTATCCCTAAAACTTCAAATTTTGCCAAATGGGCTCTTTCTTTTTCACTTGTTTTGAGTTGGCATTATAGCCCACGTGCTCTAGCCTTGGCCATTTGTCCATATCATATTTTTATTAATTATTTTGATTTTTATTTGAATTAATTTGATTTAAATCAAAATAAATCAAGTAAAATCCAAAGCATTGATAACAAAGGATCTTTTGATTGTTTCATGCTCTAAGTACAGCTAGCAAGGCATTCAAATTTGCATCAAGCCATATGTGTACAAAAAGATTGAAAAGAATCCAAATTTGGAAGGTTGTTAAAGGGAATCAAATCAATATCCAAAGCATTGATGGAGAGGGATTTAGACTGAATAAACAACCCTAATGCATTGTGTGATACATAAGGAGGCGAGGCAGATCAAAATCAAGGTGGGAGATCATGCATAGAGCAAGAACATAATTTGCAAAAAGAAACAAAAAGTGTTAGATCGAAACAGAGGTTAGAGACGTCCTCAAGGCTTGGTACTTATCTCAATCTCTTCCTGGCAATCTCAGGAACCTAAAGCAAGCAAAACCACACGTTTTCAAGCCCTCCCACGCGCTGTAAGTCCATCACGGTATCACCCTTTTCTTGAATTCGATTAGCTTTATTCTTGCATCCATTGTGTAAAATAATGGCATATTCTTGATCACCATATCATTTTCATGCTTTTTCCAATAGCCAATTTCATTTATATGACCTATATCGTGAATCACCATTGTTAGGTTTTCTTGGATTTTTTTAGGGTTTTTGTTTTCAGGAATAATTGGCCCTAGTAATGGGTATGGTTGCAATCAGGAGGATGAGACGACCTCACCCATGGTCTTAGATATCATTTCCATGGCATGTACGAGACTTTAAG
Organism: Vicia faba; assembly: GCA_948472305.1. Lineage (NCBI taxonomy): Eukaryota > Viridiplantae > Streptophyta > Magnoliopsida > Fabales > Fabaceae > Vicia > Vicia faba. The sequence continues at coordinate 530,116,345 of OX451735.1, read as the reverse complement.
GGTGGACAAAGGTATAGCTACGGACAACGTCCGTGGGTATAGATATTTGTACTTTTATCCACAGTGCAGAGGAAGGAGATAATGAAGTGTCATCCCCTTACTGGCTTGTTCAATATTTGGCGCGTTTTTCTGATTCTTGACCACTAGAATTTGTTTTATTATACTATGATTATTTTGTAATATGTTAACAAATAGAACAACAAAGCCTAGTGGTTGCCACGCAGGATTTCAAGGCATTAGAGGCTGGAGGTCAAGGGTTCGATCCCTGCCTCCAGCATTTGTTATTTTTCCTTGTTATTTCAGGGAATCTAGTGCACGCTCAAGCCTAACATCCACCATGATCCTTCCTCATCAACACGCCAGATGGCCAGATGGCCAGATCTGGTGGCCATCATTGAAGGTGCACCAAAGGGCCAGTCAAACGCAATGCACATGATCAAAAGTCAAACGGACCTCTCCTCAATTGGGCCAGATTTCTTACTTTCTACACCCTCCAATCAGGCCCATTTTCTCTCCTCATATCTTTTATTCTTTATTCATTTTATTTAAATTGTTTAATTAATTACTAACCAATAAATTAATTTCTTTTTATCAAAAAAATCACAAAAAAATATTTTATGTTCAATTAAATTTCAGAACTTTATTTTTCACCAATAAATCAATTAATTTAATTAGGTTGATTAATTAGGTAACTTTAATTTATTTTTGCAAATAAATAAAAATTAATTAGAATAATTAGGTTTTAACATTAATTTAATTTTTTTATTTTTCATCCTAAAATAACAAAAACTCCAAAAATATGTCATTTAATATTTTTCATTAATTAATTAATTTATTAATTAATTTAGCATTTAACCTTGGGATTTAATTTCTTTTCTTAGTAAATAAAAACAACCAAAAACATTTTCTTTTAATTAAGAGGGTCAAAACCCTAGTTTTGCGTTCGATTCAATTTTCCCGCGCGCTTTATTTTTCTTTATTCAATTATTGTATCTGCTCCCGGTTTGTAATATTTAATTAGGACATTTACTTTTACTGCTTTTACTTTTAAAGGGTTATTTTTGGCGATGTAAATACCCGACGCCTTGTAATAATTTAGTTTAAATTTCGCACCTTTAATTTCTGCAAATATACAACTGTTAGATGTTTGGTAATAGGGTTTGCATGACAAGAATGAATGTTTAATCTAAAATTAGTTAGATCACCCTAAACATGTGCAAAAATAAAAATAATTGAAATCAACACACCCGCACATGCGCACTCCTAAGGTACACCCCACTTGGTTGCATTTGTAAACGGTCATTAAGTATAGGTTTTTTTAGAGGTCACCCTCTTGTCTAAAAGATCATAGTTGCCTCGAAATGGTTGCCTCGGATACCGTTGCCTCAAATAAATGATCTAAGACATTAGGGTTACCGCTAAGACATCCTAACATTTCTCTAGTGAATGTATGTCCCTCTCTCGAATTGACCCTCAAACTCCAACGACGGTGCTAACTACTCACTAATAGTAGGATAGAATTGTCTAAAGGACATTAGCAAAGAATAGTTCCTTTTTCGAGTAGGTAGATTAGTTCTTAGATACTTGCTCAGCCAAAACAAAACTTTTTTCACACTTAAACTCTTTCACAAACAAGTTTTCAAAAACACTTCATTACACTCTTGAAGACAGAAGCAAGAGTTAAATCGAAGTTAAAACAAAAACTTTTCAAAATCCAAAAACACAAAGAAAACAATTTTGAAAATGATGAGCAAGTACCTAAGAGCCCGTAGATAACTACGGATAGAAAGAGTGCTAATACCTTCCCTTTCTATAATCTACCCCGTACTCAGAAATATATCAAAAAAGGATTTTTTTTTGTGCTTTTTTCCTTTCCTTGTTGGATAAAATAAAAGTCGGTGGCGACTCTTGCTTACCGCGACATTTTGCGAAAACAAAACGCAAAACGTGAACCATCATTCCAAAAACAGTCAGTTCTTCCCACCGTATCACAGAACTGGCGACTCTGTTAGGGAATTAAAAAGTGGGGTGTACCTTAGGAATAGTTCATCATATTGTTTTCAATTGTCTGATTTGCTTGCTTTATTTTGTGGGCTTTGTATCGAAGTTACTATAGATCCCAACCTGGATCTGGGGGATACCTTTTAGGTAAGTAGCAATAGACACTTTAGATCGATACGGTTGAAGCAGTAGCTACGTTGGTGTGACACTTTAGTTAGTATCGATATCCCTTGTGGTGGAACAAGGAGAGTATGGGGCTGCTAAGGGGTCATTAAGCATCAACTGACCTTAGAACCTATAATTGACCAACTTGGCCATAGAAAAGTAGCAGTATGCTACACTCATTGAGACCATACTCCCGCGATGATTCCGGCCGCAAGAAAAGGTTGCTAAACTGGAGTTATGATCGATCGAGGATGGTTAGTGATATTGAGATCCTCTAGAACCCGGTTACTATTACTAGGACAGGTTGAACCAACTAAACTGAAAGAGGGTAATACCTAAACTCCATGCCAACCCGAAATTTAAGGGATATTGTTTGACTTGTTTGCCCTTTACCATGTTTGATATCTATGAATACTTGTGGTGTGTTTCTATCATGACATCATGCATCATGACATTGCATGCATATTTCATTAGACTAACCCATTTCAAAGACCGAGGGGATTCATATTTGTTCTGTTTTGTAGGTCATGGCCTCTATGCGCAGAAATACCATTCGGATCAACTTTGTACAAGTCCCTGCTCAGCTTAGGGATTTGGTTTCCAAAATTCCTGATACTTCTTCCTTTGTTAGAAGACATGGTCACCTCTTCAGTTTGGTCACTTCCAAGTTGGATGAGCAAATGATGAGCGTCTTGTTCTAGTTCTTTGACCTGTTGCATCATTGTTTCACCTTCCCAGACTATTAGTTGGTCCCTACTTTGGAGAAGTTCTCTGATTTACTTGGCATATCTATTCTAGAGGAGACACCATTTACAGGTTTGGAGATAGATCCTAGGCCTGAGGATATTGCTTCATCCCTCCATCTTACAAGGGTTGATGTAGTGTCTAACTGGGAGACTCAGAGTGGGATAAAAGGCTTCCTGGCTAAGTTCTTGATTGATCAAGCTCAACAGTTCTAGGACAGTTTGGACTTTCAAACATTTGAAGACATCCTGGCTCTTCTCATACATGGTCTGGTTTTGTTCCCTAATTCAGATTCTTTCGTCGACGTGAACATAGTGAAGATCTTCATGTCCCGTAATCCAGTGCCCACTCTCTTAGGTGACATTCTCCATGCTCTTTATGCCCATACTTCTCGGAAACGGGGAACCCTTATGTGTTGTGCACCATTGATGGCGAGGTGGTTTATTTCTCACCTCCCCAAATCTGTTTTGAAGAACAAGGAAGGTATGGGTTGGGCCTACAGAATTATGTCCCTGGCTCATACGGACATCATATGGAGCATTAAAGACATGGAAGAAGTAGCTGTTATTGACCGGTGCGGAGAATACCCCAATGTTACTTTACTTGGAATTAGGGGAGGGATCACCTATAATCCTTGTCTGGCCTTACGACAGTTTGGGAGAGCTCTAAAGGACGGTCCTCATGAGTTGCTAATTCCGAGCATTGTCTTTGACTTCCAAGGGGATAGTGAGGGACATCGCCGCAGGTTCATACGAGCTTGGAATAGGGTTAACAGGTCTGATTCGCATGAGCTGGGAGCGAAGACTTCTCTTCTGATGGAACCATATCTCCGGTGGGTTCGGGCTCGTGCCCAAAAGCTAGGGATGCCGTACGAAGCTTTCTTACCGGTAATTTTTGAGAATGCTGACGAAGAAGGGGTTTCTCATACTATCCTCCACCCATACATGCCTACTGACATTAGGGCATTAAAGATGTCTTGGATCCAGTTGAGAGAAGAACGGGATACTTACATAGAAAAGTACCATGAGCAGGAGCAGAAGATCCTAAAGCTTACAAGGCAGCTGGAGAATGAGAAGATCCTCAACGACTATGTCAGCACCAACGGAAGATGACCATGGGAGTGTTGATGTCTTTTGTTATTTCTAGTTTTGATTTACTTTACAATTTTTCTCTTTGTAACGCCTTAAAGGCATTTGTCAGACATTGTTCCAAGTTTTTAATCTAATAAAAGTGTGTTACCTTTTGGTTTACGAATTTGAATATCCTAAAATCTTTGAAATCATATCATACGCATTCCATTCCCATGCACCTCATTACAGGTACCCTTACAGGTTTCTCGTCTTCTTCGCTGTTTATTTCAGCATCATGTCTGCTGAAACATCCACTGATCAAGCTATTAAGGCTCTACAAGCTCAAAACGCTCAGTTCCAGGAAATGTTCATGAACCTGGCCAAGGGGAAGATAGATCTGAAGACTCTTATCTTGAAGGATAAGAAGAAGAAGAAGACGGTCCTTCTGAACATGGGTCACAGGTTTGGAAACAGGTTGCAAGACGAAGTTGATCTATCCCACTCATCTGGAGGGGGAGAACCAAGAAGAAAGGAGGGCTCCTAGCCCTGTGGTTTTTGACAACGAGACTGACTTTGATGAAGACCAGTATCCTCCTGCTGAGGATAGGTATAAACAGCTTGAAGACCGGTTAAGTGCGATGGAGATCCAGAAGATACCTGGATTGTACTTTGGTGATTTGGGTATAGCATCTGGGGTAGTGACTCCCCACAAGTTCAAAGCGCCAGTCTTTGCTAAATACGACGGGGTCTCCTGCCCAAAGCTACACCTTCGTTCGTATGTTAGAAAGATTCATCCATATACCGCTGACAAGAATCTCTGGATTCACTTTTTTCAAGATAGTCTTTCAGGGACTCAACTTGAGTGGTTCTATCAGCTAGAAGGAGCTAATGTCCGTAATTGGGAGGACCTTGCTGCTTCTTTTTACAAGCAGTACCAATATAATGTCGACCTTGCTCCCACGCGTACCCAACTTCAAGGTATGTCTATGGGTGCGAGCGAAGGTTTTAAAGATTACGCTCAGAAGTGGATAAATCTTGTAGGAAGAGTAAAACCCCCTCTGACTGATAGGGAGTTGGTGGATATGTTTCTGGGGACCTTGTCTGGCCCGTATTTCAACCATTTGATCGAAAGTTCATCGTCAGGTTTTACTGAGTTAATTATGACTGGGGAGAGGGTTGAAGCCGGTATCAAGAGCGGAAAAATACAGAAGGGTGCTTCGTCAAGCACAGAGAAGAAGCCTTTCAAGAAGGAGTCTAGTGCAGTTTACAGCTCGAGGAGCCAGAGCCAACCTGAACGCCGCCAATCAGTTAATGCGGTAGTTATTTCAAGACCAACTGTTTCCACACAACGCAACACTCAGCCAAGGGCAGAGAGGCCTCAAAGACAATTTACTCGACTTAGCATGACTTTATCTCAAATTCTTCCACAGTTGTTGAAGACTAACTTGGTGATTCCGAGGGAGGCTCCAAAGAATCCCAACACCACCTCACTGTTGTACAATCCAAACGCCCGCTATGCTTATCACTCTGATAGCCCGGGGCATGATACCAATAATTGTTGGGCCTTGAAGAATAAGGTACAGGATCTGATTGACGCTGAGGAGATTGAGTTTGAAGCGCCAGAAAAGCCTAATGTCATGACTGCTCTTATGCCAAATCATGGAGTAAATGTTGTGTATGATGATGTGTTTGTGACTTCTGTGAAAGACATTGCTACTCCATTAATGATTGTGAAGAAGAACCTTCTGTTAGCTGGTTTATTTTCGTGATGTGGCGAAGGTTGCCATTTATGTTCCGTCCTGCCTACCGGTTGCCATCTTTTGAAGTCAGGTATCCAACGCCTGATGGATAATAAAGAAATCTTGTTCGAGAAAACTTTTGTTCCTTTGGTTCTTGTTGAAGAAGTTTCCATAATCACCATTTTCGCCAATTCTTACAAGGCTTCCTCGAGAAAGCCTGTTAGAATTACATATGTTCCGAGAATCGCTCCACTGATCATTATTGTTCCTGGACCTATCCCATATACGTCGGATAAGGCTGTCCCGTGGCACTATGAGGCTGATGTGTATTATCACGGGGTTAAACAAGACTTAAAGGATGAAGAGGTTGATACTGATGTCAGCAATATTATTGGATCTAGTAAAGTCACCCGAAGCGGGAGGCTTTTCTCCCCTGAGATCTCTCCACCAATTGTTTAGAAGCCTGTTGTTATCACACCTACTAGTACATCTGCTACTGTCCCTGTTCATGTTCCAATCCTTACCCCTGTCGCCGAGTCATCTGATACTCGGGGCAAAGGGATCACCGATGAGCCTTCCCAGACAGAGGCACCAAGAAATATTATTGTTGAAGCCTCTAGGCAAGAGATAGAGGAAATATTAAAGATCATCAAGAAAAGCGACTACAATGTAGTTGAACAGTTGGGGCAGACCCCGTAGAAGATCTCTATGTTGTCTTTATTGCTATGTTCAGAGGCCCATGCTAAGGCTCTGATTGCTTTCTTGAAGACTGCACACATGCCGCAGGAGACATCTGCTGACCAGTTCAAAGATTGTGTGGCTAGTTTGACAGCAGATAATGGGTTGGGTATCTCCGACGCAGACTTGACTGCTAAGGGGAAGAATCACAATGACGCCCTGCATGTCTCCATTGAATGCAGGGGCACTACTTTAGCTGACGTGCTGGTGGATATTGGGTCCTCGTTGAACGTTCTACCCAAGAAAGCATTAGACCGGTTAGACTGTGAAGGGTTGGTGCTAAAGCCAAGTAACATTGTGGTTAGGGCCTTTGACGGGTCCAAGAGGATGGTACATGGAGAAGTGGATATTTCAATTAAGGTTGGTTCTCAGATTTTCGCGTCTACATTCTATGTGATGGACATTCGGCCATCTTATTCTTCTTTGTTGGGTCACCCGTGGATCCATAAAGCTGGGGCAGTAACTTCTACGCTCCACCAGATGCTGAAATACCCAATAAAAGGGAAAATCGTTATGGTACGAGGAGAAGAGGAGTACATGGTGAGCCACCTCAACTCTTTCCGGTATATGGAGATGGACGGGGAATTCATTGAAACCTCGTGTCAACATTTTGAAGAAGTCTCCCAGACGCTGGCATCAACTGAAATTGTTACTGAAGATCCTCCAATGAAGATGGCTTCCCTAAAGGATGCTCGGGCTGTTATTGAGAAAGGTGGGTGTGCGAATTGGGGTCAACTCCCTGACTTTGCACATAAGACTGACAAGTTTGGTTTGGGTTTCACTGCAGAATCTCAAAGGGTTATTCGGCGTGCGCGGATTGGAAGACCTCCCGTGCGTATTACTAATCCTGAAGTGAATATGATTGAAGACGGTGATGAAGAGTCTGAGTTTGACAGCTGGATTTACCCAACTATCGACGGCGGGCTAAGCAACTGGACGGCGAAGGACTTCGTGCCAATTTCTTTTATCACACAATAATAGACTTTTGTTTCGAATTTGTAACAGACAATTTTTAAAACTTTACGGCCCGGTGCCTTACCCGAGACACCGTGGCTTTATTTGTGAGGGCTTTATGTGTGTCATTTCCATATATCATTAATAAAAGCATTGGACGTTTTCTTGCATTACAAATTTTGTGCTCCTTATTTTTTCTTTTTTATCTTGCAAAACAGCTATTTTACACACACTCACATATACAGGTCTATATCCACTCTGGATCCCACTGATAACGACTCTTCTACTGCTAGTTATGACTTCGAAAGTCCGATCAACCAAGCCGAGGATGAAGGTGAGGATGATTGTGAAGTGCCTGGTGAACTTGCTAGATTGTTACTCCAGGAAGAGAGGGCCATACAGCCGCATGAAGAGCCAGTGGAATCAGTAAATCTGGGTACAGAGGAAGACAAGAAAGAGGTCAAGATCAGTGCAAATTTGGAATCTAGTGTTAAGCAACGGTTGATTCAGATGTTGCGTGACTATGTTGAGATCATTGCCTGGTCTTATGAAGATATGCCTGGGTTGGATATCGATATCGTGGTTCACCGCTTGCCAACCAAGGAAGACTGTCCTCCAGTGAAACAGAAAGTTCACCAAATGCGCCCAGAGATGTCTGAGAAAATCAAGGCTGAGGTTATGAAACAATTTGATACCGGTTTTCTAGCAGTTACTTCTTACCCACAATGGGTGGCCAACGTGGTTCCGGTACCGAAGAAAGATGGTAAGGTTCGAATGTGTGTTGACTATAGGGATCTGAACAGGGCAAGCCCCAAGGATGATTTCCCTCTGCCTCATATCGACGTTCTGGTTGACAACACCGCACAACATAAGGTCTTATCCTTTATGGATGGTTTCTCCGGTTACAATCAGATTAAAATGGCTCCCGGGGATATGGAGAAGACAACTTTTGTTACTCAATGGGGTACCTTCTGCTACAAGGTCATGCCTTTCGGATTGAAGAATGTTGGGGAAACGTATCAGCGCGCAATGGTCGCCTTGTTCCACGACATGGTCCATCATGAGATTGAGGTATATGTTGAAGATATGATTACAAGGTCCCAGACTGAGGAAGAACACCTTGACCATCTTTAGAAGCTATTTGACAGGTTAAAGTTGTACAGGCTGAGGTTAAACCCAAACAAGTGCACCTTCGGGGTGAGATCTGGTACGCTGCTGGGTTTCTTTGTAAGTGATAAAGGTATTCAAGTGGACCCTGCAAAGGTAAAGGCTATATAGGAAATGCCAGCTCCCCGAACTGAAAAAGAAGTCAGAGGCTTTCTGGGACGTCTGAACTATATTTCCCGATTCATCTCGCACCTAACTGCTACTTGTGAGCCAATCTTCAAGTTACTGAAGAAAGATCAAGTGGTACAATGGAATGATGAATGCCATGCCGCTTTCGAAAGGATCAAAGTGTATCTCCAAGAGCCTCTTATTCTGATGCCTCCAGTTGAAGGGAGACCGTTAATCTTATACTTGACAGTACTTGATAATTCAATGGGGTGTGTGCTGGGGCAGCATGACGAGTCTGGACAAAAAGAGCATGTTATTTATTACCTTAGCAAAAATTTTACCGACTGCGAGACCTGATACTCATTGCTTGAGAAAACTTGCTGCACTTTGGCATGGGCTGCTCGCCGACTGAGACAGTATATGCTGAGTCACACTACTGTATTGATATCAAAGATGGATCCAATCAAGTATATCTTCGAGAAGCCTGCCTTGTCCAGAAGAATAGCAAGATGGAAGATGATCTTGACTGAGTATGACATCCAATACACGACTCAAAAGGCAATCAAGGGAAGTGTGTTAGCAGATCATTTGGCATATCAGGAAGTGGATGATTACCAGTCTATGAACTTTGAATTCTCGGATGAGAATATCATGTTAGTGACTGACTGTGAAACACCTGGACCAGATGAAGGACCTGAGGAAGGATCCCGATGGTCTATGTACTTTGATGGAGCTTCAAATGCTTTGGGTAATGGCATTGGCTCCGTGATCATATCTCCTGAAGGCTCTCATACTCCGTTCACCGCCCGACTATGTTTCAACTGCACCAACAACATGGCGGAGTATGAGGCATGCATCGTGGCTCTTCGAGCAGATATTGACCTAAGGATTAAGTTCTTAAGTGTATTCGGAGATTCCGCTCTCGTGATCAGCCAGATCAAAGGCGAGTGGGATACGAAACACCCTAATCTTATTCCTTACGAGGAGTATGTGTTGATGTTGCTTCCGCATTTTGAGGAGATAACCTTTGAACACTTCCTTAGAGAGGAGAATCAGTTGGCAGACGCGCTATCTACGATGTCTTCTATGTTCAAGGTCAGATGGGACAATGAAGCTCCCCAGATTACCATTGAGGGGTTGGACGAACCTGCACATTGTTGTGATATTGAGACTGAAGAGGCAATGGATAAACCCTGGTTTCATGAAGTGAAAAGGTATCTTGAGGCTCAGGAATACCCCGAGGGTGCATCTGTTAAAGATAAGAAGTTTATAAGGAGGTTCGCGGCGAAGTTCTTCACTAGTAATGGTATTCTTTACAAGTGTAACCATGACTCAACGTTACTGCGATGTGTGGATAAGAACGAAGGAGAAAGGATTATGATAGAGTTACATGAAGGTACTTTCGGGACTCATTCCAGTGGAAACACCATTGCAAAGAAGATCCTAAGGGCAGGATACTATTGGTCCACCATGGAAGCCGACTGTTATCAGCATTCTCGGACCTATCATAGGTGCCAAGTCTATGTTGATAAGGTGCACATACCTTCGGTACCTCTGAATGTCTTGGCAGCTCCTTGGCCTTATGCAATGTGGGGCATCGACATGATTGGTGAGATCAGACCTACTGCGTCTAACGGGCATCGTTTCATCCTGGTAGCTATTAATTACTTTACGAAGTGGGTTGAAGCAACTTCCTTTGCTACAGTAACCAAGAACGTCGTGGCACGGTTTATTCGGCATAATCTCATTTTTCGATATGGTGTACCAGAGAGGATCATTGTAGACAATGGTACAAATCTCAACAATAAGATGATCACCGAACTCTACAAGCAGTTCAGGATACAGCATCACAACACTTCTCCTTACCAGCCGAAGATGAATGGGGTTGTAAAAGCGGCTAATAAGAACATTAAGAAGATTTTGTAGAAGATGACGGTGACATACAAAGATTGGCACGAGATGTTACCTTTTGCTCTTCATGGGTACCGTACCTCAGCGCGGACGTCGACAGGGGAAACACCCTATTCCTTGGTCTATGGCATGGAGGCCGTCTTGCCCATTGAAGTTCAGATACCCTCTCTTCAGATTATGAAGGATGCAGGTTTGAGTGAAGATGACTGCATCCAGACCCGGCTTGATCAGCTGAACTTAATCGACGAAAAGAGACTTACTGCTATTTTTCATGGTCAGACGTATTAAAAACGGATGACCAAAGCATTTAACAAGAAAGTTAGGCGACAAGAGTATCAAGTTGGGGACCTGGTAATCAAGTGCATAATACTGCCGCAAGGTGATCCCAGGGGCAAATGGACCCCTACGTACGAAGGGCCATTTGTGGTTAAGAACATTTTCTCAGGAGGAGCTATGATTCTAACCACCGTGGGTGGAGACGACCTTCCTCACCCCGTCAATGCAGACATAGTGAAAAAATACTACGCATAATCAAAGACCCGCTAGGTTGACACACCTAGGCAAAAATAAGGGCTTCCCGGCGAACCAAAAGGGTTCGGGCAAAAATAAGGGAAGAAAATGAAAAAATGTACACCCGGCAAGTCAAAAACCTGAAAAGGCAGTTTGGGCAAAAAAGGGTATCCCGGTGGACTGAAAACCCGAAAGGGAGGTCTAGGCAAAAATTAGGGATTAAAGCGTAACACTATGTCTCATTGGATCACCTTGCAACCAGACTTCAGTATCGACTATCAAGCTCGGACGACACCAATCAGTCTGATCCACCTTTAACCAAGTAGCAAAGTGATGAGATGCTCGAGGACATAAAGGCAATAGCAGAGTTGGAACCCAGTGGGATTGTTCACATAGCTGTTTTTCTTTGTTTTCCACAAATTGTATAAATTCTATTTGTTCGGCGGCGTTCTCTTACTAGGACATCAGCCTCTTGTACAAAAACGCCTATTTACAGGTTAACTTCAAAATCAATACAAGTCATTTTTACAAAGAAATTTCAAACTGTTTTCCTTTTTCTGTTTTGTTTTGCAAGAACGTCCAATGTTCATTTTTGATATATGCATTTGACATTAATTGTTGCTCATGAATATTTACATACAAAACAGAAGACGATTACTCGTAATATCAGAAATAGGGGAAAACGAGAAATGTCCAAACCGTACAGTTGCTCTGTCCACCAGGTATAGGGATAGACCTAGCTGGAGGAAACGATTGAAAGTACATTCATTCCCCGCAGAGTAAGGAGAAAGATAGTGGTGTTAGCTCTCCCCAGCTGAGACTCGCAACTGTGAATGAATCGGTAATATTCTCCCCAAGCAGAGTTTATCTACTATCAGTTGTGAAAGAATATCCCCAGCGGAGTATAAAAAATTACCCCCAGTGGAGTTTTAAAAAAATTATCCCCAGTGGAGTTTGAAAAACCATCCCCAATGGAGTCTGGAAGATTATCCCCAATAGAGTCTAAAAGATTATTCCCCGTGAAGTCGCAACTGGAAAATCATCCCCAACGGAGTTCTTTCCTTTCACAAACAGAAATTCAATCCCCAACAGATTTCATTATCACCAGCAACGGTAATTCATCCCCAATTGAATTTATCAGCGAAATCCTCAGCAGAGCATCTCTTCCCCACAGAGTCATTCTCTCGTCAGTTTATTCCCCAACGGAGTTATCCTCTCCTACAGGTTTATTCTCACAAACATCTTCATTCACTCTCCCCAGCGGAAACGAAGGATTCAATTCTTTTCTCCAGCGGCAATCCAGGATTTATTTTCCCCAGCCAAAAACATCACATTTCCATACATCATGACATGCATCTGCATCATACAACACAATCTCATTTATTTTGAGAACATCATTGCCTGATACATATCATGCATTACATACAACTAACCTTTACCTTTCAGGAAGGATACGGTTAAATTCTCACAACGTTCAAGCTATGAAGCTTTTAGCTCAGTTGAATTATGGACGAGTTCCTAAATCTCAGCAGAGATGTTTCTTTAGTTGAATTATGGACGAGTTCCTAAATCTCAGTAGATATGTTTCTTCAGTTGAATTATGGACGGGTTCCTAAATCTCAGCAGAGATGTTTCCTCAGTTGAATTATGGACAAGTTCCTAAATCTCATCAGATATGTTTCCTCAGTTGAATTACGGACGAGTTCCTAAATCTCAGCAGAGATGTTTCCTCAGTTGAATTACGGACGAGCTCCTAAATCTCATCAAAGATGTTTCCTCAGTTGAATTACGGACGAGCTCCTAAATCTCAGCAGAGATGTTTCCTCAGTTGAATTACAGACGAGTTCCTAAATCTTAGGAGAGATGTTTCCTCAGTTGAATTATGGACGAGCTCCTAAATCTCATCAGAGATGTTTCCTCAGTTGAATTAGGGACGAGTTCCTAAATCTCAGCAGAGATGTTTCCTCAATTGAATTACGAACGAGTTCCTAAATCTCAGTAGAGATGTTTCCTCAGTTGAATTATGGATGAGTTCCTAAATCTCGACAAAGATGTTTCCTCAGTTGAATTACTGACGAGTTCCTAAATCTCAGCAGAGATGTTTCCTCAGTTGAATTACGGACGAGTTCCTAAATCTCAGTAGAGATGTTTCCTCAGTTTAATTACGGACGAGTTCCTAAATCTCGACAAAGATGTTTCCTCAGTTGAATTACAGACGAGTTCCTAAATCTCGACAGAGATGTTTCCTCAGTTGAATTACGGATGAGTTCCTAAATCTCAGCAGAGATGTTTCCTCAGTTGAATTACGGACGAGTTCCTAAATCTCAGCAGAGATGTTTCCTCAGTTGAATAAACGGACGAGTTCCTAAATTTCGAAAGCGATGAGTTCCTAAGAAGTCAAAGTTGATGAAGATCTCTCCATACACTGACGCTTCCCGTGAGTCTTGCAATCTGAGCCTTCAACTGCTTGTTCTCATCTACATACTTGTCTGTGACCCCTTTCCAATCACCAAAATCAGGAAGTGAGTGATTAAGTTCTGATCGAGCTCTAGAGGAAAATAAATTGTCTTGCCTCTCCATCATCTCCACTGCACGACTCTCAAGAATCTCAATCAAGTCATCCTTCTCTTTCAAGTATGCTCGGTAGGACATCTCTAAAGTCTGACACGTGTTCTTCCAAGCTTCCTTCTCCTACTGCATCCTAACTATGGCAAGCTGAAGCTCTTTCATATCATCTAAAAGGGGAGGAGTGGTCTTCACAAACATATCAGGTATAGGTTCTTCACAAGAATATGGCATCTTTAACTGAATTGCCATTGCTTATACCCACCGGAGGTGAGGCTCCAAAGAAACAACTCCTCTTGGTCCCAAGTCTTTTCTGCTCTTCCTATGAATATGGGGTCAAGCCTTTGTAATTTCCTCCTTAGCTGCCTTATGATCCTCTCCTTCTTTGAGAAAGAACCCACTCAGATGAATACTATTTGGTTTGTCTCTCATCGGATATCCAAGATGACACCGTGCAAGAACATGATAGTAGTTAATTCCTCCCTTTGTACCGAGAAGGGGTACTTTGGGGAAACTACCACAACTATTGACAATCTCCACAACATAGTAAACCTGATGATACCAAACAATGTCATAATGAGTAAGAGCCATAATCTTCAGAGCCCAACGAGGTTCCTTCTTGACATCCCAGAAAGCATCAGACTGAGGTAAGTGAGAAATAAACCACTGATACAACAAAGGCGTGCAACAAATGATCATCCCTCCATAATAATAATATTTAAGATGAATGGAGTAATAAGCATCTCCTAATAATGTAGGAACTGGATTCCCAATCAAAAAGCATCTCCTAACAAATCTGTCGATGTTTGGAAATAAGAACAACCCATAGGAAAGTAGAGAAAAAATAGCCGCAAAAGCCACCGTACTCTTCATCCTGGCAAAGTAGTGAGCTTTCTATAATAAAAATTGAGCGGGTAATCCTATGATTCCTCCTTTGGTAGTCATGTTGGCCTCGATCTCAGACTTCCCCAAATGAATCACGACAGCAATCTCATGGGACTTGGGATCTCCCTCTAAACCGGTGAAAGGAACACGATTGGTGATAGGTAAACCCAGTATGTAAGAATACTCCTCTAATGTAGGTGTTGTACCCCAAAATTTTCCCTCCCATATTTCTCAAAACATTTCAAGAAAGATCCTTAAGTTGCTCAAGGAAGTCCAAGGGTTGGCCAGACAAGTTCTCTCCTAAGGTAGAATACCCCAAATTAGGGTTCCATGTTGCATCAAGAAATTTGAGTCCAAATGGTCCCAAATGCTCAACATTGTCCTAGTATGTTCTCAAGATCATCCATGTCAAGTTTCAAGCCTTGCAGAGGAAGTTTGCCCAGTCAATTGCTCAAAGGTCCAAAAATCGACTGTGCTAGGGCAAAAGTCAATTGTGACCCACATACAGTCAAACTTCAAGATTTTTTGCCAACATCCTAATTTTGAAGGATATTTCATCATTTGATCAAGGGTTGATCATGATTCATCAGGGATTGCTCATAATTCATCAAGACTCAAAAGTTGCTAAATTAGGGTTTTGTAGGAAAAGTCAACTCAACTTTGACCAAGCATAATTTTCTCATACTTTATGATAAATGACCCATCAAAAGATCATTTTTAAGAGGATGCAATTCCCTATAATCCATCTTCATATCCCAAGTTCAAAATATGCACACACAAGAAGTTATGAATTTGGACATTATAGGTCATTTTGAAAAGTCAACAAAAACACCTTTTTTGTCAAAGCTTCATACATGAGAATGGAATATCAAATTGATATTAGACCAAAAGGGTTGATTAGAGGACATCTCAAGCTTCCTAAAAAGTCCAAGAACACCTCCAAAGGTTCAAAATTTAGGAAGTTATGCGTTGTTGAAGTTGACCTTTTTTGCACAATTGCCAAAAGGAAACTATCCCCAAAACTTCAAATTTTGCCAAATGGGCTCATTCTTTTTCACTTGTTTTGAGTTGTCATTATAGCCCACGTGCTCTAGCCTTGGCCATTTGTCCATATCATATTTTTATTAATTATTTTGATTTTTATTTAAATTAATTTGATTTAAATCAAAATAAATCAAATAAAATCCAAAGCATTGATAACAAAGGATCTTTTGATTGTTTCATGCTCTAAGTACAGCTAGCAAGGCATTCAAATTTGCATCAAGCCATATGTGTACAAAAAGATTGAAAAGAATCCAAATTTGGAAGGTTGTTAAAGGGAATCAAATAAATATCCAAAGCATTGATGGAGAGGGATTTGGACTGAATAAACAACCCTAATGCATTGTGTGATACATAAGGAGGCGAGGCAGGTCAAAATCAAGGTAGGAGATCATGCATAGAGCAAGAACATAATTTGCAAAAAGAAGCAAAAAGTGTGAGATCGAAACAGAGGTTAGAGACGTCCTCAAGGCTTGGTACTTATCTCAATCTCTTCCTGGCAATCTCAGGAACCTAAAGCAAGCAAAACCACACGTTTTCAAGCCCTCCCACGCACTGTAAGTCCATCACGATATCACCCTTTTCTTGAATTCGATTAGCTTTATTCTTGCATCCATTGTGTAAAATAATGGCATATTCTTGATCACCATATCATTTGCAAGCTTTTGCCAATAGCCAATTTCATTTATATGACCTATATCGTGAATCACCATTGTTAGGTTTTCTTGGATTTTTTTAGGGTTTTTGTTTTCAGGAATAATTGGCCCTATTAATGGGTATGGTTGCAATCAGGAGGATGAGACGACCTCACCCATGGTCTTAGATATCATTTCCATGGCATGTACGAGACTTTAAGGGTGGACAGAGGTATAGCTACGGACAACGTCCGTGGGTATAGATCTTTGTACTTTTATCCACGGTGCAGAGGAAGGAGATGATGAAGTGTCATCCCCTTACTGGCTTGTTCAATATTTGGCGCGTTTTTCTGATTCTTGACCACTAGCATTTGTTTTATTATATTATGATTATTTTGTAATATGTTAACAAATAGAACAACAAAGCCTAGTGGTTTCCACGCAGGATTTCAAGGCATTAGAGGCTGGAGGTCAAGGGTTCGATCCCTGCCTCCAGCATTTGTTATTTTTCCTTGTTATTTCAGGGAATCTAGTGCACGCTCAAGCCTAACATCCACCATGATCCTTCCTCATCAACACGCCAGATGGCCAGATGGCCAGATCTGGTGGCCATCGTTGAAGGTGCACCAAAGGGCCAGTCAAACGCAATGCACATGATCAAAAGTCAAACGAACCTCTCTTCAATTCGGCCAGATTTCTTACTTTCTACACCCTCCAATCAGGCCCATTTTCTCTCCTCATATCTTTTATTCTTTATTCATTTTATTTAAATTGTTTAATTAATTACTAACCAATAAATTAATTTCTTTTTATCAAAAAAATAACAAAAAAATATTTTATGTCCAATTAAATTTCAGAACTTTATTTTTCACCAATAAATCAATTAATTTAATTAGGTTGATTAATTAGGTAACTTTAATTTATTTTTGCAAATAATTAAAAATTAATTAGAATAATTAGGGTTTAACATTAATTTAATTTTTTTTATTTTCTTTCCTAAAATAACAAAAACTCCAAAAATATGTCATTTAATAATTTTCATTAATTAATTTATTTATTAATTAATTTAGCATTTAACCTTAGGATTTAATTTCTTTTCTTAATAAATAAAAATAACCAAAAACATTTTCTTTTAATTAAGAGGGTCAAAACCCTAGTTTCGCGTTCGATTCAATTTTCCCGCGCGCTTTATTTTTCTTTATTCAATTATTGTATCTGCTCCTGGTTGGTAATATTTAATTAGGACATTTACTTTTACCGCTTTTACTTTTAAAGGGTTGTTTTTGGCTATGTAAATACCCGACGCCTTGTAATAATTTAGTTTAAATTCCACACCTTTAATTTCTACAAATATACAACTGTTAGATGTTTAGTAATAGGGTTTGCATGACAAGAATGAATGTTTAATCTAAAATTAGTTAGATCACCCTAAACATGTGCAAAGATAAAAATAACTGAAATCAACACACGCGCACATGCGCACTCCTAGGGTAAACCCCACTTGGTTGCCTTCGTAAACGGTCATTCAGTATAGGTTGTTTTAGAGGTCGTCCTCTTGTCTAAAAGATCATAGTTGCTTCGTAATGGTTGCCTCGGATATCGTTGCCTTAAATAAATGATCTAAGACATTAGGGTTACCGCTAAGACATCCTAACATTGCTCTAGTGATTGTATGTCCCTCTCTCGAATTGACCCTCAAACTCCAACGACGGTGCTACCTACTCACTAATAGTATGATAGCATTGTCTAAAGGACATTAGCATAAAACGATTCCTTTTTCGAGTAGGTAGATTAGTTCTTAGATACTTGCTCATCCAAAACAAAACTTTTTTCACACTTACACTCTTTCACAAACAAGTTTTCAAAAACACTTCATTACACTCTTGAAGACAGAAGCAAGAGTTAAATCGAAGTTAAAACAAAACATTTTCAAAACCCACAAACACAAATAAAACAATTTTGAAAATGATGATCAAGTACCTAAGAGCCCGTAGATAACTACGGATAGAAAGGATGCTAATACCTTTGCTTTCTATAATCTACCCCCCGTACTCAGAAATATCTCAACAAAGGAATTTTTCTGTGCTTTTTTCCTTTTCTTGTTGGATAAAATAAAAGTCAGTGACGACTCTTGCTTACCGTAACATTTTGCGAAAACAAAACGCAAAATGCGAACCAGCATTCCAAAAACAGTCAGTTCTTCCCACCGTATCACAGTAGGCATCAGTTGATAATCGGGGAAAGTAAAACATCGATACATCGGGTCATAGAACTGGACCAAAGTCGATAGAATTCCCTCCTTCATCCTGAGCTTCATAAAACACATGATGGATCCATATTTTTTCCGAAAATCATAAGAACTCCCGATCTCCGGAATCAGACTCACCAAATAATCTATCTTAGGATCTTTGAAATTGTACTTTCGAGTTTTTCTTTTTCCAGAACCCATGGTCAAACAGTACCTGAGATATTCGTAAAAAGTCAAACTTAAGTCCCTTGAAACAAATGTTTTAAAGGATGCTCATGGGTGCATGAATGCATGATGCAACAATCACACACAATATCACAAACATGAGGGGTCCATAGGTTCGACGTCGCGAGCATGAGGTCAAAGGTATTACCCACAAGGTATGGTCTAATAGTTTATCACCTGCCGAATAAGGTTCTAAGAGGTTCCCAGAGTCTACATCCTTCCTTCGGATATTACCAATGTCCCGATTGACTCGATAATTAGTAATATTCTCAGGAAAAACTCGTCTGAGTGTACTATTACGTGACAACCATTTTCGGATTACTCTGTCATAATTTTCGCATTACACCTAAAAGGCCAAGATGGGTTAAAGGTTATATGGTCCTCAGCTTCAGCAGGCTCCCGGGTCGAAAAACAACACGTCTTCTCGATTACTTGGTAAATGATACTACAGTCAAAGGGGCCTCAATTGAGTGGGTGATCTCATGTCTCCTTTTTTGGGATTACTCCCTCAAAGTTAACATGACTATACTACCCGTCCTATCTTAAGTTTTCCCAAGTCCGGGTATAGGACTTATGAGAAATCACCAAGCACCTTGAAAACCAGGAAAGTCCAGACAAACATATATGCAACATATAATATACAAACAAATAATAGCACATACACAAATAAACAAAGATGGGCTCAACCCACTTAGGGATGGACCAGCAATTGGTCAATCTCTCCAGTGAAGTCGCCATTTTTTTTCTGTAGTGGTAAAAATGTTGATACTAATCCGTTGGATAGACTTAACTCACATATATCAAATAAAAATTTCCAATGCGTTGTATTGTTTCCAAAGGAATAGGAAAAGAGCGAATAACCCAAAAAGAGGGGGAGAGAATCTATGTTCGGGGGTTGGTTATGCAAAGGGAAGGTATTAGCACCCTAAACATCTACGGTACTCTGCGGGAACCTCTTTGTAAATTTGTGTATTTTGGCTATATGTATTGTATACAAAAAAAAATAGATGGTAGAGATGAGAAAAGAAATACTTTTTATAATTTTGCACCCACCACGGTTGCGAATCTTTAGTGCCTACGTACCACCTTGTAAGTGCGAAGTGCGCCTAAGAGGGGGATGAATTATGTACTTTAAAATTTTTCTGGTTTTAATGATGATGGATATTATTTTTCTGGTTTATGGTGAGTTTATGAAAGAGTAAAATGCATAAAAATGAAGAGACACAAGCGATATATCCTGGTTCCCCTCATAGTCCGAGAGTACTCCAGTCCCTTTTCAACATGAAAGAGATTTTCTTATAGTTGGAAAACTTAAACAAGAACTACCAAAACCAAGAACAATCCTCTTGGACCAAGAACATTTCTCTTGGATTTTCACTATGTCAATCAAAGAGAACAATCCTCTCAAGGTGACATTACTTGTTTCTAACAATCCTGGAAAACAAAAACCACTAATCTTATTTCCAACAATCCTGAAAAATAAGAAAGTGTACAACAATATTTTCATTGAGTGAGTATGTAGAGAAATAATAACTTTGAGTGATTTTATCAATAACTTGATCTTCTCTTCCAATAACAATGATATACAATGACTCAAGACTTAGATTGCTCAAAGATTTCTGTTATACAAGATATAAAAATATGCAGAAAACTTTTTTTGAATGAAAGTGAAAAAGACTTGAGTTGAATATTTGAAAACTCAAAAATATTGATTGGAAGAGGTTGTTTTTGATTTTGAAATATCAGTATTTATATGTTCATAGAACCTCTTTGAAAAAGCATAAGTTTATGTAAATTAATCATGAATAATTGCCAAGATTAAGTGAAAAGATTCCATGAAATGGTGTTATGAAAAGGTATGTTCAAAGCTGATGATTTTCAAAAACATTCAGCGAGCAATCTATTGCACCCTTGATGTAAATCAATTGCACGGGTTCTAACAGCCAGAAATTTCAAATATTTTCAGTGAGCAATCGATTGCACAAACATGCAAATCGATTGCACTTTAAAACAATAGCATTTTTAACCAGAGAGAAATCGATTGCACTCTTGTGTAAATCGATTGCACTAAGAAACAGAAGTAAAACAGCTAAAAATGTAAGTCATGCAATCGATTGTATCAATATGTAAATCGATTGCACATATGTAAAAATGGATTTTTTGCATAGAAAACTTGAGAAAAAGTTTGGACAAGTTTAAAAACTTATTTTGATCATTGAGCATCTAAGATTTAAGTTCATAGCAAGAATTGTTATTATACCTTATGAAATTTGCCAAGAGCTTGAACCAAAGACTTTTATCCATTGATGCTTTATCTTGATCAACATATTTTCCTTCTTGCCATTATGGTTTGTCTTCATCAAAACAAAGTTCATTGAGAGGCTTGATATTACACACCTTTTGTGCAATTGGGGATCAGGATACTCGTAGTTCACCTTTAAAAATTTTAAAACATAAGTGTGTTGGTTAATTTTAAGAGATAAGACATCATCGTTGTATCTGAGTGGAAAACATACTTACTACCCACAATTATGAGAAAGGAGAATTTGCGTTATCTCAAAGTGGAGGATATAGCTTGGATTTTAAAATCACAAAGCCTTGCTCAACACCCAAGTGGAAAATATCTCACTTCACTACATATCATAGAAGTATAGTAGTTCGTATCACTACAAATATTGACAAGAGTCTAATATTTTGAGAAAAGTTTAAAGTAAAAATCCAAAATGGAAAAATGGTTGAATGAGATTGATTGACTTTTAGTCTTCTCACAAAAAATGTCAAATTATTAAGTTGTTTAAAGTTTGATTAAGAAAATA
This sequence comes from Vicia faba, assembly GCA_948472305.1. NCBI lineage: Eukaryota > Viridiplantae > Streptophyta > Magnoliopsida > Fabales > Fabaceae > Vicia > Vicia faba. The sequence goes on along the minus strand of OX451735.1, from coordinate 530,094,823 downwards.
TTTTGAAAATGCTGGACCTAAGTCCAAGTTTGTTGTGAAAGCGATTCAAGTTTGGAAAACAAGAATAGTTTTGAAAAGGAGGGAGAATATTTTTGAAATTAAAGAAGATGGGAGCATATGAAGGGACTATCCTAAAGCATAAGGTAAAAGTTAGGGAAAAGAACCGTCTAACCAACAAAAAACCAACACTTGACATAATGAGTCAATATAGAATTCTCATCCTTTGGATTGAAACCAAACAAGCAAAGATATTAAACCTCTTAAGAATACTAAACTTCAAATGCATTATTTCTTCACAAAAATTAGGCAGAGTAACGGTTGTACACAGATGAATTCCCAATCACCGGCAAAGCATATAATCAGAATAACCTACATACAAATAAACAAACATCCCAATGTCCTGGGGGTAAACCCCAAGAACTCCAGACAAAATAAAAATATAAGTCACAAGGTCTCAAGGGTGGTCAAGGTCTCTACTCCTAAGTCCAAGAAATCCATAACTCTATCATGCCAAGGATAGTAACCAAATAGTCCAAGTATCCTTAAAGTTTTATATTGTTCAAGTTTGTTATTAGGTATCTTTAAAAAGAAAATGTAAGCTCAAGTGAGCAAAATAAAAATGACATAAAGATAAATGCTCAAGTGAGCAAAGATGAAAATAACATGAAATTTAAATGCTAAAATAAATTATGCGTAAAAGTAAAGGCGTAAAGTAAAAGCATAAAAATAAAAGTCAAGTGTTAATGGGTTTGAAATTAGAGGTTAGTTAAATGACCATCTTGAATCTTAGAAAACTTGAGAAAAAGTTTGGACAAGTTTAAAAACTTCTTTTAATCATTGAGCATCTAAGACTTAAGTTCATTGCAATAATTATTATTATACCTTATGAAATTTGCCAAGAGCTTGAACCAAAGACTTTTATCCATTGAAGCTTTAGCTTGATCAACATCTTTGCCTTCTTGCTATTATGGTTTGTCTTCATCAAAACAAATTTCATTGAGAGGCTTGATATTACATTCCTCCCTCTTTTTGGTGATGACAAATAATCTTTCTTGAAGCTTTTTTTATTTCCGGAAAGAGACTTCTCCCCCTAAGATGTATAACTCCCCCATTGTATGAGAAGCTTTGTAATCATTTGGATTTGCTCATCTTGAAGGATTTTTTGTACCTTAAAAGTTGAAGACAAGGAAATACACAAGCATAAAGTATAACATCCTTCTCCCCCTTTGACATTATCAAAAAGAAGGGAAAAATGCATAAAAGATGGACAATATATATGTAATAATATTGCAAATTTAAACAATAATGTTCAATAAACAAAACATAGTCACAAGAGAAAACAAAGACATAATGATAAACACAATAAAAAATAACAGTAAATGGATAGAAATCATGGTTGGTTCATGTCGGGGTTGTTATAGAAAAATGGTCATTGATTGGGAAATTGTTGTTAAAGTGGAGGACCGGTATATTGTGGAGGAGGGACAGCTGGGTTATTGGGATCATATGGAGGTATGTGGAGGTGAGAGTAAAGGTAAGAAAGTTGTTGATTCATATCTGTGTGAAAGTCGTTGATTTGGGTCGTTGTGGAGTCGTTGATAGCATTCCATTGGTTATTGATGTTGGTGTTGAGTGTAGCAAACTATTGAGTCATGAAGTTAATTACATCTTGATTACTTGGACCAACAAGAATAGGTGGAGGAGGTACAGCTTCACCACCTTCATCTTCTTGATTGTTTCCTTCATCACCAACCACATCTTCACCAATGTACGTTATAGTTTTCCATTTCGGATTTTAATGAACACCCATTCTCGAATCAAAATTGTTTATTAAAATTTTATGCAGATTTGCATCCATTTCAACTTTTTCAAAACCATCAACATCAATTCCATAATGCTCAATAATAAGAGTAATAAAATAAGCATATGGCAGGAATTTTGATTTTACATCAAACCTCAACATATGAGTCATGATAACACAAGCCCAATTGACACTTATTCCTATTTTTCTAGCATACAACAGTTGCATCTCAAGATCTGTCACAAAGCAGTGATTTCCATACCGCGGAAACATGATGTATACCATAAAATATTGAAACAGCCTATCATCGATATAAAAATTACCTGCACTCCAAGAGTCTCTTGAGGGAACAACACCGCCTAGACCTCAAATCCTTTTTGCACGGAACTCTTCTTCATTTAACCTTCTTATACTGTAGTAAAAATTCTTCTTATTGTAGTCGTTGCAATCTTCATCTTTCGAGTTATAAAGAGTGCCCCCGGTATAAGGAATGTTTAAGATACCTCCAAGAATTTCAGGGTTTAGGGAAGTTCTTGTACCCAAAACATATGTGACAAACTTTCCTTTATAAGTTGCCAAGTTGCTAAAGAATGTCCGCACCAAATCCGGGTAATAGTATCCATATGACAAAATGATTGGTTCCAAATCATAGGATGCTAAATCATTTTGAAATGTAAAGCATTCTTGAGGAAAGGATGATAACATACCATATTTTGGTGTTGAGATGATTTTCCATTGAAAATACTTTGTGAACCTCTCTTCTTGTTGTTGTGTGAGAGTTTGAATGAGTGGATTTTCCATAGATGAGGATCCAACTTTCTTCCCTTTCTCTTGAGCTGACAATTTTCTCTTTTGTCTGGATGCCATGAGGAAGGTGATTTTTTAAATTAGGTTTTGGTAGGTTTGAATATGTCACAATACTTTGGAGGTTTTGAGAAGAGGATATGTGATGAGATGAATTTGGAAAGAAGGTTGTGTTATAGGATATGATTTTTGAGTAGAGAGTTATGAGTAGGGTTTAATGTATTCAAAGTTATTTAATTGGTCAAAATGGAGGTGATATTGGGAATAGAAGAGGGTAGGAATTATTACCAACATTAAAATATGTCATAAAGTTAAATTACAGCAGGTGCAATCGATTTGCACACAGATACAATCGATTTGCACACTAAACAGAAACAATAGAAAACTGAAATGAACAACGTGCAATTGATTTGCACTATGGTGCAATCAATTTACACTGAAACAGAAAGGTCAGAAAATAAAAACATACAGTGAGTAATCGATTTACACAATGGTGTAATCGATTGCATCAACCAAAAATGACCAAAAACACATTTTATTGAATTTAAACAATTCTTAAACATGAAATTTTCACTTATAAACATGAATATCATTTTGAAAGCATTAAGAAAGGATAGAATGCACCTTAGACGTCATGTTCATCCAAAATACCAAGTTCTCATCGAATTTTGTAAAACGGTTCTCTTGCCAAAGGTTTTGTGAATATATTGATAAGTTGATTATGAGTATCTACAAATGTGACTTCGACATCTCCTTGAATTACATGATCACGAAGAAATGATGTCGTATAGTGCATGATCAGATTCTTTGTAATATTTATCGCACTTGTATTATCGCACTGTAGAGGATGCATCCTAGATCGAGTCTGTAGTCACGAAGTTGTTGCTTGAGTCATAATATTTGTGCACAACTATTACCCGCTGCAATATATTCTACTTCGACCGTGCTAAGAGCAACACATGCTTATTTCTTACAAGCCCGTGATATTAATGCATTTCTAAGGATGTGACAAGTACCACTCGTGTTTTTTCTATTAGTTTTACAACCTGTATAATCCGCATCAAAATAACCAACTAAATTGCAAACACTATCTTTAGGATACCATAATCCAACATTTTTTGTTCCTTTGAGATACTTCATGATCCGTTTTACCGCCATGAGATGTGATTCCTTTGGGTTTTCTTGAAAGCGAGCACAGAGACAGACACTAAACATTATGTTAGGACGGCTTGCCGTCAAATACAATAAAGATCCAATCATACCTCGATATTTTGTAATATCAATAGAGACACCAGATTCATCTTGATTAACACATGTACTGGATCCCATTGTTGTAGTCATAACTTTACAATTATCTATGTCAAATATTTTCAACAATTCCTTGAAATACTTGGATTGGTTGATGAAGATGCCCTCCTTTAATTTCTTGATTTGTAGTCCAAGAAAATAATTCATTTTACCCATCATGGACATCTCAGATTCCCCTTCCATCATTGCTGAAAATTCTTCACACATTTCTTTGTTTGACGAATCGAAGATGATATCATCAACATAGACTTGAACTAGTAAAGTGTTACCTTTGATTTTCTTGATAAACAAAGTCTTGTCAACTTTACCCTTTTCAAAGCCTCTTTCGCATAAGAAATTACTTAGTCGATCGTACCATTCCCTTGGTGCTTGTTTCAAACCATAGAGAGCTTTTCTCAATTTAAATACATGAGATGGATTCTTGAAATCTTCGAACCCCGGGGGTTGCTTAACATAGACTTCTTGCAAACAGAGCAAAAGTTTCTTCAAAATAGATTCCTTATTCTTGATTGTAGCCTTGAATGCATCACTTTTCTGCACTAAAATTTTTTTCAAGTATATCTAGAGAAATCATCAACAATAACCAAAGCATATACATTACCTCCAAAACTTCTTGTTCTTGATGGACCAAATAAGTCCATATGCAAAAATTGTAGGGGCCTTTTAGTAGACACCACATTCTTATATTTGAAAGTTGATTTTGTTTGTTTCCCTTTTTGACATGCATCACAAAGTCTATCTTTGACAAAATTTCTCTTAGGAAACCCAATGACAAGATCATGCTTGATTAGTTTATTCAAGTGTTCCATGTGAATATGAGCAATTCTTTTGTGCCAAAGCCATGAATCGTCGTTGTTCACCATGAGACATTTTACCTTCAAAGATGGATCATCAATGGAAATCATAAATATATTATTAATTCTTTTACCTGTAAGTAAAATCTCATGTGTAACATCGTCTTCTATCAAGCATTCATCTTTGGTGAACTTGATCTTGAAGCCTTTGTCACAAAGTTGACTAATACTAAGAAGATTATGCTTTAGTCCTTCAACATAAAGAACATATTCAATGGATTTGAAATATGGAACACCAACTTTGCTTTTGCCCAGAATTCTTCCCTTATTGTTGTCTCCATAAGTGACAAAACCCTTGGCCTTTAGCACTAGATTTGAAAATTGATTTATGTCTCTCGTCATATGCTTTGAACAACCACTATCAAGATACCATAGATTGCATGTGGTCTTCAAGCATACCTAAAAAACAAATTAGGTTTTATTAGGTACCCAAGTTGCTTTGGGTCCTTCATAATTAGTACCTTTCTTTACCCACACATGATGCCCACTTGCCACACTAAATTTTCTAACATAGCAAGTGTTAGGTGTATGACCTTTAATACCACAATAAAAACAAGTAGGTTCAAAGTTACTTCTATATCTAGAAGGATAAGATTTATTCTTAGGAAATTTTTTCTTTTTAGGATAATGATGAACCACTTTAGGTCTGTTCACTTTCTCTTTGGATGATTGATCACTAGTCTTAACAACGATAGTTTTATTAGAACTTGGTTTTGAAAACTTTGAATATCCAAGTCCACTTTTATCATTGGAATATCTTTGTTGGCTAAGAACACCTTCCAATCCAATTTTACCTTTTTCATATCTCTCAATAACTCTTTTTAATTGGATAATTTGGAAAGAGAGTGATTCACAATTTTTGCATACCAAATTCTTCTTTTGCTCACTAAATTTTTGTTTTTCATCTTTGAGATCTTTTTACATAGACTCACATTTTTCTTCTAAAGATGAAATTTGATTCTTTTGAGATGAAATAGTTTTGTACAAAATTTTGCATTCATTTAATAATTCATCTATAGCACTTTGTGAATCATTATCAAAATTAGAAAATTCATTACTAACCTCGTCATCTTCACTATCGGAATGGTGTGAGGCTGTCAATGCTAGATTTACACTTTCATCACTATCGAAATAGGACTAAGAACTTATCTCATTATCCTCACATGCAACATAGTCATTTTTTTCCTTAAATTCCTTTTTGCTTTTGTAGCCACCTTTCTTGGAGAGTTTCGGACAATCCGGCTTTATATGATCTTGCTTACCACATTCATAACATGTGACTTCTTGTGTTGATGTGAAAGCTTCCTTTTTCTTGAATTGTTTCTTTATTTTTGCATGAGAAAAGGATTTGTCATTTCTACCAAAGAACTTACCAAGCCTTTTAACAAGAAGCATGAAATTTTTATCTTCTTCTGGATTGTCTTCCTTTTCAACTTCCTTGGAATCAATCTTTAAAGCAATATTCTTGGATTTCTTCTCTTGGTTTTCATGCTTTTCAAGTCTTCCGAGTTCCGTTTCATATTCTTAAAGTTTTCCAAACAACATTCTGGACGTTATTGTAGAAAGACTTTTCTTTTCAGAAATTGTCGTTACTTTTGGTTGCAATTCCCTAGTTAAATATCCAAGCACCTTCATATTTAGTTCATTATTAGTTAAAGTCTTACCAAGAGCACTTAGATGATTTGTCAAGTGCACGAATCTTTGCTGCAAGTCAAGGATGGATTCTCCGGGCTGCATTCAAAATAACTCGTATTCTTGACTTAAACTATTTAATCTTGATCGTTTAACTTCAATGGTTCCTTCATGAGTTTGTACCATGGTATCCCATATTTCTTTTTCCGTTTAGCATGCAGAGACACGGAAGAATTCATCCATGTTAAGTGCACCTTGGATAAGGTTGATTGCCTTTTTATCATAGAGGGCCTTTTTCTTATCATCTTCATCCCATGCAGTTTTAGGCTTTGATGAACTAGCACCATTGATCACCGTTATAGGAATAAATGGACCATTTTCGACGGCATCTCATATTTCTTCTCCTTGTGCTTCTAGATGTGCCTTCATGCGTATTTTCCAAAAGTAAAAATATTCACCACAGAATAGAGGAGGCTTGTTGTTACTACCACCATTTCTAAAAACAAGATTTTGATTTGCGGAATCCATATTGGATCTCTAGGAAGAGGTTACCTATAACTTGCTCTGATACCAATTGTAAGTACGAAGTGTGCCTAAGAGGGGGTGAATTAGGTACTTTAAAATTTTTCTGGTTTTAGTGATGATGGATATTATTTTTCTGGTTTATGGTGAGTTTATGAAAGAGTAAAGTGCGGGAAAAAAAAGACACAAACGATATATCCTGGTTCCTCTCACAGTTCAAGAGTACTCCAGTCCCCTTTCAATATGAAAGAGATTTCCTTATAGTTGGAAAAATTAAACAAGAACTACCAAAACCAAGAACAATCCTCTTAGATTTTCACTATGTCAATCAATGAGAACAATCCTCTCAAGGTGACCTTACTTGTTTCCAACAATCCTGGAAAACAAAAACTACTAATCTTATTTCCAACAATCCTGAAAAATAAGAAAGTGTACAACAATATTTTGATTGAGTGAGTTTGTAGAGCAATAATCACTTTGAGTGATTTATCAATAACTTGATCTTCTCTTCCAATAACAATGATATACAATGACTCAAGACTTAGATTGCTCAAAGTTTTCTGTTATACAAGATATAAAAATATGCAGAAAACTTTTTTTGAATGAAAGTGAAAAAGACTTGAGTTGAATATTTGAGAACTCAGAAAAATATTGATTGGAAGAGGTTGTTTTTTATTTTAAAATATCAATATTTATATGTTCATAGCACCTCTTTGAAACAGTATAAGTTTATGTAAATTAATCATGAACAATTGCCAAGATTAAGTGAAAAGATTCCATGAAATGGTGTTATGAAAAGGTATGTTCAAAGCTGATGATTTTCAAAAACATTCAGCGGGCAATCTATTGCACCCTTGATGTAAATCGATTGCACGGGTTCTAACAGCCAGAAATTTCAAATATTTTCAGTGAGCAATCGGTGGCACAAACATGCAAATCGATTGCACTTTAAAATAGTAGCATTTTTAACCAGAGAGAAATCGATTGCACTCTTGTGTAAATCGATTGCACTAAGAAACAGAAGTAAAACAGCTAAAAATGTAAGTCATGCAATCGATTGCATCAATATGTAAATCAATTACACAGATGTAAAAATGGATTTTTTGCATAGAAAACTTGAGAAAACGTTTGGACAAGTTTAAAAACTTCTTTTGATCATTGAGCATCTAAGACTTAAGTTCATAGCAAGAATTGTTATTATACCTTATGAAATTTTCCAAGAGCTTGAACCAAAGACTTTTATCCATTGATGCTTTAGCTTGATCAACATCTTTGCCTTCTTGCCATTATGGTTTGTCTTCATCAAAACAAAGTTCATTGAGAGGGTTGATATTACACACCTTTTGTGCAATAGGGGATCAGGGTACTCGTAGTTCACCTTTAAAAAATTTAAAACACAAGTGTGTTGGTTAATTTTAAGAGATGAGACATCATCGTTGTATCCGAGTGGAAAACATACTTACTACCCATGATTATGAGAAAGTAGAATTTGTGTTATCTCAAAGTGGAGGATATAGCTTGGATTTTAAAATCATAAAGCCTCTCTCAACACCCAAGTGGAAAATATCTCACTTCACTACATATCATAGAAGTATAGTAGTTCGCATCACTACACAGATTGACAAGAGTCTAATCTTTTGAGAAAAGTTTAAAGTAAAAAGCCAAAATGGAAAAATGGTTGAATGAGATTGATTGACATTTATTCTTCATACAAAAATGTCAAATTATTAAGTTGTTTAAAGTTTGATTAAGAAAATATTTTGAAAATGCTGAACCTAAGTCCAAGTTTATTGTGAAAATTATTCAAGTTTGGAAAACAAGAATAGTTTTGAAAAGGAGGGAGAATATTTTTGAAATTAAAGAAGATGGGAGGAGATGAAGGGACTATCCTAAAGCATAAGGTAAAAGTTAGGGAAAAGAATCATCTAACCAACAAGAAACCAACACTTGACATAATGAGTCAATATAGAATTCTCATCCTTTGGATTGAAACCAAACAAGCAAAGATATTAAACCTCTTAAGAATACTAAACTTCAAATGCATTATTTCTTCACAAAAATTGGGCAGAGTAACGGTTGTATACAGATGAATTCTCAATCACCGGCAAAGCATATAATCAGAATAACCTACATACAAAGAAACAAACAACCCAATGTCTTGGGGGTAAACCCCAAGAACTCCAGAAAAAATAAAAATATAAGTTACAAGGTCTCAAGGGTGGTCAAGGTATCTACTCCTAAGTCCAAGAAGTCCATAACTCCATCATGCCAAGGATAGTAACCAAATAGCCCAAGTAACCTTAAAGTTTTTTATTGTTCAAGTTGGTTATTAGGTATCTTCAAAAAGAAAATGTAAGCTCAAGTGAGCAAAATAAAAATGACATAAAGATAAATGCTCAAGTGAGCAAAAATGAAAATAACATGAAATATAAATGCTAAAATAAATTATGCGTAAAATTAAAGGCGTAAAATAAAAGCATAAAAAAAATTCAAATGTTAATGGGTTAGAAATTAGAGGTTAGTTGAATGACCATCTTGAATCTTAGATTTGAAAACTCATTAGAAGATTGATAAAATTAAAGCCTCTCAACAACAAGTTTCATTTGATTTTTGTTAAGTATATCATTCATTTCAATTCTCGAGGCGACAATAAATGATCAATGATGTTTAAATGATTCACTTAGACCATAGTTTATGAAGGCTCATTAGAGGATTGATAAGACCAAAGCCTCCTAACAATGAACCTCAAGGTTATTGGATCAAAGGTTTCAAATTAAACATACTTGGGGCTTGCAAACATAGGTTTGGGCCACGAATGATCATTTCTCGAATCGGGACAAAATTTAGCGCTTTGTTAAGCAATCGTAAGAGAACTTATGTAGAAGTCGCACATATTTTGAGGCCGGTCAGTAGCAATCTATGTACCATATGTTTGGAGAGATGATATGCAAATCATCCTCTAACAACATGTAGCACAAATAAGAAAGAGATAAGATGAAGAGGGAGGGGATGCATTGTATGAAATTAGGGTTTCACATATCATCAATATCATTCATCCATTTTGGTGATTTTGGTTTCTCAACCTATCAACACCCAAGATCCAATGAGGTTGAGGAATTTGTCACCAAATGAAGTCCAAGTCAGAACCAAAATAAAAATAATAGAATGATATTTAGTAAAACAAAATTTAAATGGTTAAATAAAAAGAAAATAAATGGTAAAATACACAAAGTATATTAAAATGCCAAATAAAAATCCTAAAAAATAATCAGAGGTCAAACATGATTCAATAAATGTTGATGAAAATTTTCAAAATTTTTTAAAGTTGGAAACTATTTTTAGAAATAAAAGAAATAAGTAAAAACAAACCAAAAATGGTAAAAATGGTAAAATCAGAAATAATTATAAAAGAAAGTTATCAAAAATTGCCAAGAGACCAAAGGACCTTTCCATAATTTTTCATAATTTAAAAATCAAGGAAGACATTTTTAATCAATTAAAACAAGTTAATTAAAGTGAAAAGTTATAAAAAATATCAAATCATAAAATAAAATTATGAAAAAATAAAAATCAGAAAGAGAAAAATCCAAAATATTTTTAAGAATTGTTTGAGTCAGAAATGAATTTTTTATGAGTTTTTGAAGTTTAAATCAATTAATATAATCAGAAAATAAAAATAAAACCAAAAAGATACAAACCATTGGACCAATGTAAAAACGCATTAGTAATGAAATCCAAGGGATCATGGTCATTAGTGAATAAACCACTGGATCAAATATTTAAATCAGATTTTAAAAAATAAGTGGCGCATTGTCATTGGTTGAAAGATGACACGTTGGTCATCTTCAACCTCTAGCCACACGAATTGTAGGTCTCGCAAATTGTAAAATTAGGAGCTCAGACAAATACAATTCGCTTAGTCTCATCAAGACGAAGACAAACGTACCCTCGCGAAAAATTTATTTAAAGTGTAGCTCAGTCGATTTGCAAAAAACCAGAAGTAAAAAGTTGAATAGGGATTTGAAAATTCATGACCAAAACTCGCTTCTAGTTGAAAACAAATGATGCGACGAGTATCAGAATAATGAGAGCTTAATTGTAGTAGCAAATTTTGAGAGAATTGATGAAGGAATCTACCTATTGAAGTTCAAATTCAGAGCTATGAAACTTGACTTGGCTAACACGATTTAGGATGCTTCAAGGCTTGGTTCTTCTTCTGTTAGCTTCAATGAAGTTCAAGGATCAATAATTAACAAAGAAAATGGATTGAAGAAGGTTGTAAAACCAAATTCGAAGTTGCAGAATTTGTGAGTTATAGAGAGAGTTTGGCAGGGTGATTTTGGTTGTTCAAGCTTGCGAAAATGAGTAGAATAGAGCATGTATTTATAGGAGAAGTGAATAGAACCAATAGGAGGGGTGAATGATGCAATTTCACCTGAATTCGTGCACACCTGTGATCATGAAGAAAGTGTGACCACATGTGCATCGAAACTCATCCAAATGATTCATTTTGACACTCTAAATGATTCAAACATATTTGATAATCATGTTTAAGTGGAAAACGCATGGTAATTTTGTGATTAGAAGCCATATTATGAAAATTTCAATATGACTTGAAGTGAAACTTCAGTTTCAATGTACCAATTTTGAATCAATGGTATTCCCAACTCAAGTGATCTTAGGATATAATTCTTGAAGCATTTGAAAGATAATGTCACAATCTTTGCAATGTGCCAAGAATGAGATCAAATGGATGCTTGAGCTAGAAGTTGTGTTTGGTCAAAGTTGAGGAAAAGATGTTGACTTTTTATACTTAGAAAAATTCTAAGTTTTTCTTCAAAAGTGACTTATAATGTTTTGATTCCAAACAAGGCCTTCTTTCAAAATCTTGCTTTGATCAATGATTTTAGCTTAAAGTGTACTTCCCAAAGAGCATTGTGAAACTTTAATCACTCAAAAATACCAAGTATTGAAAAAGTTATGGCCTTGTAAAATTGGTGAAAATCCATGAGATGACCTATAATCTTTTGAGTTCTCAAGATATCTTCCAACCATTTTCAAGATTTTCACATAACAGAAAAGTTGAAGTTCATATTATTAAGATCAATATGGAAAAATAATGGGCTCAAGGAGATAAAAATTAACAAGTTATGATCCTTTGAAGTCACATAAGGGAATTTGATGGCCTATCTAGAGGACTTGTAATCTTTCTTCATCATTAGGAATCTTCCACACAAAATTTGTTTGAAACCTTTGAAGTGATTAGTTGATAACCCTTTAAAGAGAAACATGTCCTTGGAATCACTCAAAAATCTCAAAATATGAACAAGATATAACCCTTAGAAATTCAAAACCCTAGCTCCTAAAGCACCAAAATTACTTGGAAACCCCTTTCAATTTTAACAATCTTCCTTGCATAATAACTTTTTCCATGTGAATAGAAGTTGTTGTGGATGATAATAAGAACCCATAGAAAAAATAACCACTTCCAAATATTAAGGATTGAAAGAGTTATGCACTTGTGATCAAGGAAATAAGAACTTGTCCAATTAGGTCAAACTTCTTCAATCAATTCTTGCATCATTTGACTTCCTTTGACAAATTGAGGCATGATGAATCAGAGTAGACCTTGTCATGATATTACTCTAAAGCACTCTCAATGATGAAACTTGAATCTCAATGAAGCTTTGTTGAAGAAGGCATGGTAATAAACTCATGAACCTATGAATCAATCTGATGAAATGTGGTGTGCCCTCACCTATAGTATCATCAATTAGAGAAAACATTCATTGTATTTGTTAGTTAAAAGATAATCAACACAATACATATATGATCATAATATAAAAATAAAAGTGCTTGGTGATTCCTCATGAGAAAACCTAGAGGTAAGGAGAAGAGCCAAACCCTAGTGTGATCTTGATATGACTGAGTTGATATAAGATGTAAGAGGAATCTTAGGGGAGGAAATTGGGGTACAACATATATCACAGTGAAATAATTATCTTTTATAATGATACCAATAATTGAAATCCCATATTGACAATTATATAATAAAACATTAGGAACTAAAGGCCACCCATCATATAATTTCAATACATCATAAATATAGAGAGTATAACAAACATCTCTCAAAACAAACATGAGTTCAAATGTTCCATGTGTTACATAGACCAGAGCATGACTCAATACTTAATAAGCGAATAAATAAGGAACTAGTTCCTCCGACTAATCCTCGCGATAAGCACCAGTATCTCCGGTACCAGAGTGATGTCATATAAAACATCATTTCATCAGAAGGGTTAGAATTCATATCTTAATGGAAATATATAATAGTAAGTAATGCATGACCTACATACATCAAATGAATTCATCACACTTCCCATATTCATGTATTCAACATAATTCACATGTTCACATATACAACATTGCTCAATAACTCATGATTCAATTAATAATCAATCACTAAATACCATAAATATAACATTCACATTAGTATCACATTTACACTCCAACTCAATAATTTACATCGACATATGTGACTCTAATGCAACTGAATACTATGCAACATGCATGTGGTACCAATTATTATCCTTACAAGGTTTTTACCGTTAAACTCGGTCCATATCTCCAACACAGATAACCACAAAAAAATCCCGGTCTCTAAGCTTTGAAACCCCCATCTCCAGGTTTGGGACAAGTCACTAACTCTTGCAAAAGCTAGCAAACATTGTCTCTCGACAACTCATGATGCATGTGCAATCTCAACATATATATGCAATTAAGACCATTTACATATCTTAATCATACATGCATATTTCACATAATTCAAGACATTTGAATTATCTCACCAAATTTCAAAACATACATACATCATGTCAACATTCACATACAGTGCATTCTCATAGCATTAATCAACTCTACACACCACAATAACATATAGAAAACAATGCCCAACAATGTTATTCTCGTCCAATTTCAATTCATAACATACATCTACAAAAAAATTCAAGTATCATGTTCATAAAATTCTCATAGCCTTAACCAACTTAACACACCACAATAACATATAGCAAACAATGCCCAAAATGTTATTCTCATCCAATTTCAATTCACAACATACATCTACACAAAATTCAAGTATCATGTTCATAGGATTCTCATAGAATTAATAAAATCAACACACCATAATAACATATTATGCATACCACACAACATAATGTTATGGTATCACCATTCACCAAAAGTGTTATCAACTCATCATGTTATAATCAATAACAATAACACAACATCACCATATTACAATAACATAACACACAAATACATGTCATTTTATACAATCAAGCAGTAATTAAATCACCTACTACCAGTAAGACAATTTTTATTGAAAATAATGTCGCGCTAGATTTCTAAGGCTTTGAACGGGGATTCAAACGGAGCTACAATTCAAATGTTATGAATTTTTGAAGCTTTTACAAATTACAAACCCTAACATCATACACTAACACCACAAAACCACATTAAACACGAATTAAATTTATTTCCATAACATAAAACCATTTTTACAAGAAATTAATATGTATTATCTTTCTCTGTGTTCAAACGGTGCGTCAAACGGATACCCGAAGCTCATGTTATGAATTTTTTATGTTTTACAAAAATTGTTGTCATAATTGACATAAATCAATAGTAGTTGTACGAAAATCAATTTATCCCAATTCGAAAACCCAAAATTTCATGAAAAATTGCATATTCCAACCCCAAAATATCATTACCATTAACACACATCAGTACAACATCATTACTCATCATATTCAAGGATTTCTCATCAAAACCTAAGCATGTCAAAAACCTAGAAATTGAAATCTAAATCCCTAAATCATGTATTCTATCCATTACATACATTATATAATCTCATAATCAAATGAAAATCTACTTTTACCTTGGATGTAGATCCTTTTCTAAGGTTATCGCTTCTTCTCTTCTATTTTCTCCTCTTTTTCTCTTTCTTCTCTTCTCTTGTACGACAACTTCTCTCTCTAGATCTATTTTCTTTTTGTTTTACATACTAACTATTGTTTTACTCTAATTGACTTATCTCACCCACTCACACTAATGTGACACATAAGGCTCAATTAATTAACAATGATATTCTCACACTTACTAACCCAATTACACATATAACACATATTCCCAATTTATAAAATAAATCATATATCACACATTACACCAATTAATCCAAATAACTCATATATGCATAAAGTCACACAATTTAATTAATTACTATATTATATAATAATTAATAAAATAAATAACTAAGAAAATAACTAATAAATATAATTGAGGTGTTACAGAGGAGGCACCAGGTTCATAGATTCTTGTTTTCTTGGAGTCGGGATCATTTTGATCGAAAATTGAGGAGTACCTCGTGCGACCGAGCAACCTGGAGGGGGAGGATTTGGCCGCCTACAACAAGCTCGTTGCTTACGTCTATAGCTTCATCCCTTTCGGGTGTGTGACCAAGCCCTGGGAGCCCAACCTTGATGATGATATGGAGCCTATGCCTCCGTGTTGGTTGCGTCAGGGTTACTTTGAGGGGGTCTCTCTTTGAAAGTACCACAGGTGGAATCCCTGCATTTGAAGAATATTGATCAGTCAAGAAAAAAAAGACCTTTGCTCAGGTGTCACCGATTTGATGAGGATTCTAGAGCTATGGTGATTCATACTGAGGATAGGGCCCCTACTATCAAGGAAGTGAAGGATTTTTGTGAAACCAATGTGGCCCTCGAGGAGAGGATAGCCAATTTTAAGACTGAGAAAGAGGAGCTGGACAAAGAGAAAAGAACGTTGACCGAGCAGGCTAAAAATATGTTCGAGTTGAACAAGGAGCTCGAGGATAGGATCACTGCTTTGGAAGCTGACGTGGCCCCGACTGAGGATGAGACCGAGGAGCTGAAGCAATTTAGGACCCATGTCGAGTTGGTTACCTGTTGTGATGCGGTGGGAGAACTGACTTGAGGTTTTGCGTTTTATCGCAAATGTCGCGGTTAGCAAGAGTCGCCATCGACTTTTCTTTTATCCAAAAGGAAAGGTTAAAAAGCACAGGAAAGACCTTTGAGATGTTTTCTTGAGTTCAGGAGGTAGATTATGAAAAGGGAAGGTGCTAGCACCCTTTTCATCCATGGTTTTCCATTGGATCTTAGTTACTTGCTTAGATCACTTGCTTTGGTTTGTTTGAAATGGTGTTTGATGTGGTTTTTGAAAGTATTTTGTAAAAGAGCCATTGTTTAGGCAATCTTTGTAATAATTCTCGTTCGTAAGAATGTATACAAAGATGTTTGTCTTTTTGAAAATGTTTTCAATGTTTGTAAGATGTTTTGAAATGTGTGTGTTTGTTTTGAAAATAGAAAGGATTGTTTGTTTGAAATGGAGCAAGTAACTTTAGAAGTTATCTACCTACTCAAATGTATTTCTCATGCATTTTTCATTCCTTTTGACATTGTTGACTTACCATTGATTTGGTAAGCAACCCTATCTTTGGATGTAAACGGGACGGGCGTGGGTCATCGTATATCCATGATAGCAATGTTGCAAAGTATCTTAGCATTTTTGAGGGACCAAGATCATTTTGTTTAGGCAACTTTTGAATAGCGTCATCGAGGGGCTATGATCTTATATTTGTTTTGTTTTGCCAAGATACTTCGCATGCATAACATGGCCATTTTATTTTAAACAACCGAGTGGGAGAAATCCTAAGGGTGCTTGTGTGAAAAGTGTATCATTTTTCATGCTTTTGATTTTGTCTTGTATTTAGGGTTTTCTATTTGTTTTTTTTTTGTTCTTGTCATACAAACCCTAATTACTAATCATGGCATATGAAAGCAATAAATTGCGTAATGTAAATATACTAAGCTATTACAACAATTTTATGGGAGGGGGGAATACAAGTTTGAATGGGGATTTGCACAAATATAAAACTAAATATATTATTACAACCAAATCGAATTTGCGCGGATTAAAATAAATAGAATACAATATTTAAAATATAATGCAATGTAATGTACATGTAAAGAGATTTTTGATGTCTTATTTTTATGTAAAAGAATATTTAAATTAAACCTAAAAAATATAAGAAAAAGATTTAATTTTTTGAAAGGGGTTAAACCCTAATTTTTATTTAAAAGAAAATAATGTTTCTATATTATTAATTTGTGCATTTTTTTTGTATGAAAATAATAAATAATAATGTATATAAATATTAAAAATTTAATATATGCAAAAAAATAGGTATTTGTAAGTATGAAATGTAAAATAAAAATATTAAGTTTATATAATTATATTTATGAGTTTATTAAGAAAATAAATTATATTCTATCAAAATAAATTAATATTTTATGTGAGAAAATAATAAAAAAATAAAATAAAAGTGTAAAAATAAATAAATTATTTTTTAGGATTTTTTATCATTAAAGAAAATAATTAAAAGTATTAAATATAAAAAATAAAATATGAAAGAGTTAGTATGGGGTGAAAAAGCAAAACAGTGGTGATGATGCTAGCAAAAACGAGCCCAGGAAGCCAAAAAAGCCCAAGACAGCTTCATCCCTGTCCTGCCTTCTCCTTCCTCACGCCATAGCCGGTCAACCTCTAACTTCCTCATGCTTGCATAAAAATGAAAACTTATAACATGAAAAATGTAGCATTTTAACTCACGATTCCAACCATATAAATTATGTAATCTAACTATCAAAGATCAAAGAGAATTTTGAAATCCCTAAATCGTGACCTAAAATTTTCAGAGATTTCAAACTCCAAATTCTCTTAGCACAAGTAATATAAATGCAAGATAATGATATGTACAGCTTCGTTATGATGAAGACTACATTTTTCATTCATAGATCGTGGCCTGAGGTTGCCTATACCAAGAGATAGATTTGAAAACATTACCTCCTTCAGCTGGAATCGTGTATGGAAATGCAGGGACTTTAATGGAGGCCTAATGATTGCTTGAGCTTCCTTGAGCTTCCCTGAATCTATTCCAACCCTTACCTTGCTCTGAAGATTGCTGGAACTCCCTGACCAAGTCCAACTGCAAGCTTCAAAGTTAACAATGGAAAATGGTGAAACAGAGGTTACAGAACAGGGATGATGGTTTGGATGAGTTTGATATCTAATATGTAAGATCCTTGAATGGTCTAAACACAAAACGCACGAGCCAAATGGATGTTGGATGTGTATATGCAGAAAATGTATGTTTGGACAGTTTTTTGGTGCTTTGCTTGCTCTCAATGTTTCAGGCCTTTTCTTGGTGTTTTTTATGTTATATATCCTTTGCATATTAGTATAGAAATGATCTAAAGTCAGCTCTCTATCAGTTGTACAAGCCCTAGCCTTTTTGCAACTTTTCTTGTACTTGAAGCAAAGTGACAAGACCAATGCTTCATGTGCTTGTAACAGCTTGCTTTACGGTTGGTATGAGTTTGTACAAGTTGCTTGAGACCTGTGTGGTTTGTATTCATCAAGGGGACAGGTTCAAATCTCCAAGTTGACAAGTTTGCAAAAGTGCTTCTTTATGAAAATGGCAATGAAGCCTTTTTGCCCAAAATGGAATTACAAGTTGTGTAAAAGTTCAAAAGCATGGATAGAGGCTTTGTCAACTGTGTAAGCATTTAATTAAGGAGTGTGTAGCAAGTTTAGGACCTGTAAAGCATGAAATAGCCAGCATAGGTTTGATTTGCAACTTGGTTCTTCATGAAAATGGCTTGAACAAAAAGTGAGAAAATGCCAACTTCCTCTCTTCGATTCTCCCTACTCAAAAATGATCTTGGAAAGTTATTTTACATTTTGGAAATCTTGCAATATGCTCTATAATCCATATTTGAAATTCATTTTGAGATACCTCATGGAACTAGGTGAAAAGTTTCCATGAAGTTGGGTCCAAAACCTGCCTAAATTAGGGCAAAATTTCACTAAGTTAAGAAGTTCATGACCATGTATTCACAAATTCATAACTTGAGATCCAAACATCTTTAGGGAAAAGTTTGTGAAGAAAAGATGTATATTTAATGGGTATCTACAACTTTCATGTTGGGAACTTTCCTTGAATCAAAATGCATCATGGTGAAAAAGTGGTGTAAAGTTGAGAAAAAATAAGAAAATTTTTATACTTAGAAAAATTCTAAGTTATGAAAATTTTCAAATTAAAACCCTAATTTTCAAATTTGGTTTTCTTGGTGAACAAGTTTCACATTTTGACATATCTTCATGAATTATGACCCTTGGCACTTGATTTTGACCAAAAAGTCAAAGTTTGACTTTTCAGTGTACAGTTGACTTTTGATCAGTTGACTTCAAATTTCATCTGTCAATCCAATGAACTTGAGATGTTTTGAACCATGTAATTGAGTCAAGATGATTCCATTTAATCCTTGAAATCATGCTTGAACTCAATTGGTCATTTGCTAGGTTAAAAATCATAAATTGCCCTTTCTCAGTCAAAAACCCTAATTTTGACCATTTTGCCCTTTTGATGATTTGATCAAATTTCTTGAGGAATTGTAATCCAAACTTGATCAAATGGTAAATATGAGTCTAAAATGTTGATGTGGATAAAAAATTATGAAGTTTGACTGTAAATTGACCATGGTTGACTTTTTCCCCAATACAGTTGATTTTTAGGTCAACTGTCCAATTGACTGATCAAAAATGTGGTTCAAGGCTTGAAACTCATCATGAGTAATCTTAGGGGTACAAAATGATGTATGAAAGTCCCATGAAACATTAGTGGTCCAAAAATCCTTGTGCAAACTCAAACCCTAATTTTGGGTTATCAGTGCAAGATGAGATGTCTTGAGCTAACCAAACCCTAATCTTGTCTTGAGTCAAAGAAGTCTTGTGAGAAAAGTCTTGATAAATGAGAGGGAAAATTTTGGGGTACAACAGTTGCCCCTGTTCAATCTTCTTGAACCTGAAGAGTTAGATTGGCAAGCTTTGTCGTTCGTGACTCGAAAGGTAAGAGATGATTGGACACTAGAATGCCCGTAAATTTGCACTCGACAAAGTGTAGTTGAAGGAATGGGCTTAAAGATGCCATTTAGAGAGGTGACAGAATCTTGTTGGAGATGGGCTTATAGATGCCATCCAAGATTTTTTTTGAATTGTATGTTGTAAGTCAAAAGAATAAGTATCAGAATGGTGTCTGTATCTGGAACGTATCTGAGCTGTATCTGGAGACTGAATCTTAATGAGTAACAGAATGGCTTCCGTGTCTGGAGCGTATCTGGACTGTATCATGAACTTGAAAATTGAATAAGTGTCAGAATGGCATCTGTGTCTGGAGCATAATCTGAACTGTATCTGAATGTTAAAGTCTGAATAAGTAACAGAATGGCATCCATATCTGGAGCGTATCTGAGCTGTATCTGGAGACTGAATCTGAATGAGTAACAGAATGGCTTCCGTATCTGGAGTGTATCTGAACTGTATCAAAAGGTTGAATCTGAATGAGTAATAGAGTGGCTTCCGCGTCTGGAGCGTATCTGTACTGTATCAATGATTGCACACTGTTTAACGGTAGTTGTTAATCTTATCCTGAAAAGGGTAAAATGTTAGCTGGAACATAGAATTATGTTGCATGAAATGTATGATGCAATATATGTGTTTTATCAATGTTTATGATAGGTGGATGTAATGTATGCGCATGTAAGCTGATTCACTGTATTGCTGAGGAAAATAAATCCTTGACTGCTGCTGAGGATATGTGGATTCTTCATGTCTTGAAGTTGGAGTAATTGACAAAAATTCGGTTGTGAGCAATGCCATATACTGCTTGAGTAATCTGCTTGGGGAACCCAGATAATTTTGATGAATTCTACTGGGGATTTAACAATGGGAATCTCCGTTCTATCAGGGAGTAATGAAAACTCTGTGGGGAAAAAGCTTATTCCTGTTTGGGAAAAAGTTCAGGAGTTTCGGTCGTCTGCCACTCTACCGGGGAATTATTCTAGACTGGGGAGAAACAAAAATTAGCTGTTGTCCGGTTGATTTTCAGGCTTCAAGATAACTTACTGGGGAACTTGGAGAGACTGGATGTTTTCTGTTGGGGATTAGTAGCTTGAAGTTTTAGCTCTGTTGGGGATCTTAATGACGTACTGTAGGGATTGCTCTTGGAATAGCCTAAAGACGTTTTTCATATTCTTTCAACCTGTCAGTAATTGTTCTTTTCCATTTTGTTTATTTGTAAATAGTAATTATGTTCAAATGCATATATTCATTAATGAATCATTGGACGTTTTTTCAAATAAAACACAAGTGTAAAAAGAAAAGGACAAATAGTTTTCTGTTCTTTAAAGAGATATCTTTGTATTTACTTTCAATAAGTATTTTGTACAAAGGAGACAGACATCCTAGTAAGAGGATGGTGTCATAAAAATAAGAAAAAATTTATACAAAGAAAGAGAGCTATGTGCCGTAATTCCATGGGGTTCCCATTCTGCTATAGCCTCCGTATCTCGGAATATCTTGTCTATTCGTTGCTTCGTCCGGAGGTGATTGAGTTGATCAGAAGTTCAGAGTTTGTCAGTGGAAGTCAAGAGGTTGTCCTTAAAGTGATCCAATGAGACATAGTCATACGCTTTAATTCCCTAACTTTTTCCTGGACCGCCCTTTCTAGTTTTCAGTCCACCGGGAAACCCTTTTTTGCCCAAGTCGCCCTTTCGGGTTTTCAACTTTCCAGGTGTACAGATTTTTTTTATTTTATCCCTAATTTTTGCCCTAACCTTTTGGTTCGCCAGGATGCCCTTGTTTTTCCTAGGTGTGTCAACCTAGCGGGTCTCTTATGTGTAGTATCTTTTGACTATGTCTGCGTTTGCAGGGTGTGGCAAATCGTCGTCGTCCATGGTGGTTAAGATCATTGCCCCACCGGAGAAGATGTTATTGATTACAAATGGTCCCTCATAGGTAGGAGTCCATTTTCCCTTGGGATCACTTTGTGGCAATATGATGCGCTTGATCACCAGATCTCCAACTTGATATACTTGGCGTCTGAAGTTCTTGTTGAAAGCCTTGATCATCGGTTTTTGATATATCTGACCATGGCAAACAGCAGTAAGTCTTTTTTCATCAATTAAGTTTAGTTGATCAAGCCGGGTCTGGATCCAATCATCTTCACTCAAACCTGCATCTTTCATAATTCTCAAAGAGGGGATTTGGACCTCAATAGGCAAGACAGTTGTGATGCGGTGGAAGAACTGACTTGAGGTTTTGCGTTTGTGTTTGCAAATGTTGCGGTTTAGCAAGAGTCTCCACCGACTTTTATTTTATCCAAAAGGAAAGGTAAAAAGCACAAGAAAGACCTTTGAGATTGTTTTTGGGTTCGGGGGGTAGATTATGAAAAGGGAAGGTTCTAGCACCCTTTTCATCCATGGTTTTCCATGGGCTCTTAGTTACTTGTTTTAGATCACTTGCTTTGCTTTTCCAATTGTTTGAAATGGTGCTTTTGTGTGTGGTTTTGAAAGTATTTTGAAAAGATGCCTTTGTTTAGGAAACCTTTGTAATGATTCTTGTTTGAATGTATACAATGGTGTTTGTCTTTTGAAAAATGTTTCAATGTTTGAAAGTTGTTTGGAAATTGTTTTGAAATTGTATGTGTTTGTTTGAAAAATAGCAAGGATGGTTTGCAAATTGATCAAGTAACTAGGAGTTTTCTACCCTACTCAAAAGTATTTCCCACACATTTTTATTCCTTTGACATTGTTGTTTTACCATTGCATTTGGTAAACAACCCTATCTTTGGATGTTAAACGGGACGGGCGTGGGTCATCATATGACCATGATAACAATATTGCCAAGTATCTTAACAAGTTTTTGAGGGACTAGATCATTTTTGTTTAGGCAACCAAGATAGCGTCATCGAGGGACTATGATCTTTTTGTTTTGTTTTGATTTTGCCAAGATACCTAGCATGCATACCATGGCCATTTTAAGGCAACAAAGTGGATGAAACCCTAGGGGTGTTGTGTGCAATGTGTTGTCATTATTCATGCATCTTTGTCTTGTGTTTAAGTCATGCTATTTGTTTTGATTTTTGGTCTTTGCATACAAAAACCCTAGTTTACTATCATGGCATATGAAAGCAATAAAATGCGTAAAGTAAATCTAGACTATTACACAATATTATGGGGAAGGGGATACAAGTTTTGAATAGGGGGATATTGCTCAAAATAAAACCCTAAAACTATTACAACCATATTGAATTTATTTGTACAAATAAATAAATAAGAAAATATTTAAATAGGCAATAAAATGTAAATATGCAAGAATGTTTTTGTATTTATTTTTTATGTATGTGAAAATAAATTTATTTAATTCTTAGAAATAAGAAAAATAAACTAATTATTTTTGAAAGTGTGAAACCCCTAATTTTTCTTTAATAGAAAATATATGCTATATTATTTATTTTATTCATTTTTTGTTCAAGAAAAGATAATAAAAATATATACAAAATGTTAAAAAATTAAAATATGTGATAAAATATTATTTTAAGTGTATAAATAATAAAAATAAAAATATACAATATTTTTATATTATTTACAAGTTTTATTTAAGAAAATAAAGTATATTATTATTAATAAACTATTTTTATGCCAAAAAAAATAATAAAAATAATAAAATAAAATGCAAAAATTAAGAAAATATTTTTTATGATTTTTCAAAGTTTAGAAAAAATAAATAAAGTCAGAAAATATAAATAGAAATGGAAAATATGCAAAATATAGAAAATGGGCCAAGGGGGTGCAAATAACAAAATGGAGGGTGCAAACAGAAATAGGCCCAAGCGCCAGGCCCAAGCCACTTCGTCCCTGACCTCTGGACAGCAACTATGCGCGCATTTCTTCCTCAACCTGTATCTCTTGCATACGTGCATAAAAACGAAATCTTGCAACATGAAACTTGTAGCATTTTTAGTCATGATTCCATTGATATAAAAAACGTGACCTAACTCTCAAAGATCAAGAAGAATTTTATCACCCGTAATTTCTGACTTAAAATTTTCAGCAACTTCAACTATCAAATACTCCTAGCTCAGTTAATACAAATGGAAGCTATGCATATGTACAGCTCAAGCACATTAAGGACTACATTTTTGCTTCACAAACCTAAGCCTAAGGATGTCTAAATAAGGAGATAGAACTTTGAAAATTACCTTGTTCAGTTGAGTTTGGATATGGCAATGTAGCAACTTTGAGTGAGGCCTGAAGGTCGTGTGAGTTTGCTTGAAGTTCCCTCAAGTTATCACAATGCTCAGCTTGCCTTGAACTTGCCTGAATCTCCCTGTAGAAGTCAACCTGCAAAGCTTCAAAATGAAAATGGTGATCCTTGAAACAGAGGTTACAGTTGCTGGACAGGGGCCTGGATAGTTCAAGTGTGATGTATGGAATGTGTTTGAAGTGGTTCCAAGCAGAACGCACGAGGCAAAATGGAAATGGCTTGGTGTTTGTAGAAGATGCCTTGTTTGGGCAGAAAAATGGGACTTCTGTGTTTGAGGGTGTTTGAGAAGTTATGCAATCGTGTTTTTTGGCTTGTTACAATATGCTGAGATTGTTTGAAATGTTACCAAGGCTTGGTTTTATCAGATACCAGAGTTATGTGTACTTTTGCAAGTTGGCTTGTTTTTGAAGAAAAGGTGAGATAACAAAGGCAAAGGCTTGTACAGGCTAGCTCAAGGTCTGCATAGGGTTTGTGAACTTTTTATGATGTTTATGGATCTTGTTTTCATAAAGATATTAGGTCCATGGCTCAAGATAAAGAAAATTGCAAAAAGTATGCTTTATCAAAGTAGCATTGTAACCTTTATGCCATTTTTGGAATAATTCCTTGTGCAATGCTCCATAGCTCAGAACAAAGCCATTCTCAAATGTATTTGCATTCAATTTTGGAGTGTAAAAAGGATTAGAACCTGTAATGCAAGTACAAGCATGATTCAAACTGATTTGCAACTTGAACCAATGTGAAAAATGCCTTGGACAAAAGTGATAATTTGCCATTTTCATTTCTTCGATGCTCCCTAACCATAAATGATTTTGGAGAGTTCTTTGACATTTTGGAAAGATTTTAACATGCTCTACAATCCATCTTTGAAATTAATTTTAATATTACTCTTGGAACTAGGTGAAAAATGTCCATGAAGTTAGGTCAAAAATCTGCCTAAACTAAGGCAAAATTTCACTAAGTTAAAAAGTTTTTGGACCCTTATTCAAAAAATCATAACTTTATATCCAAGTATCTTTTGGGAAAACTTTGTGAATAAAAGTTGTAGGTTTTGTGGAGGACTACAACTTTCATGTTTGAAGTTTTCTTTTAATCCAATTGCATCATGGTGAAAAAGTTGGGAAAAGTTGGGAAAAAATAAGAAATTTTCATAACTTCGAAAAATTCCAAGTTATGAAATTTTTCAAACTTAAACCCTAATTTTCAAAATTAGGTTTCTTGGTGAACAAGTTTCATGTTTTGAAACATTTTGATGAAAAATGACCCTTGCCACTTGATTTTGACCAAAAAGTCAAAGTTTGACTTTTCAGTATACAGTTGATTTTTGATCAGTTGATAGGGAAATTCATCTGTCAATCCAATGCATTTGAGATATTTTGAACCTTGTGATTAGGTCTAGATGATTCCATTGAGTCCTTGAAACCATGCTTGAACCCAATTTTCCATTGGCTAGGTCAAAAATTAGAAATTGCCCTTCTACAGTCAAAACCCTAAAAATGACCATTTTGCTCTTTTGATTATCTGATCAAATTTCTTGAGGAGTTGTGGTCCAAACTTGATAAAATGGTTCATATGAGTCTATAATGTTGATGTGGATAAAACATTATGAGGTTTGACTGTAAATTGGCCACAGTTGACTTTTTCCCTAATACAGCTGATTTTTAGGTCAACTGTCCAATTGACTGGGCAAAAAAGTGATTCAAGGCTTGAAAGTTGGTATGAGCAATCTTAGAGGTCCAACATGAAGTATGAAAGTCACATGAGGCATTGTAAGTCCAAAAATCCTTGTGCAACCTCAAACCCTAGTTTCAGGTCATCAGTGCAAGGAAATGTCTTGAGCTGAGCAAACCCTAATTCTGTCTGGAGTCCAAGAAGTCTTGTGAGGAGAATCTTGATAAAATGAGAGGGCAAATTTTGGGGTACAACAACAGCCTCCATGCCATAAACCAAAGAATATGGTGTTGCCCCAGTTGATGTGCGAGCCGTGGAATGGTACCCGTGGAGAGCAAACGGTAGCATTTCATGCCAGTCCTTGTAGGTGACTGTCATTTTATGTATGATCTTTTTAATGTTTTTATTAGCAGCTTCGACTGCACCATTCATCTTTGGCCGATAGGGGGATGAATTGTGATGTTGAATCTTGAACTACTCGCACAATGCGGTGATTATAGTACTGTTAAGGTTTGTACCGTTATCAGTGATGATCCTTTCTAGGATACCGTACCGGCAAATAAGATTCTGCTTGATGAAGCGAGCAACAACATTCTTAGTAACGGATGAGAAGGAAGCTGCTTCGTACTATTTTGTAAAATAGTCAATGGCCACTAGAATGAAGCGGTGTCCATTGGAGGTTGTAGGGTTGATCTCCCCAATCATATCGATTCCCCACATAGCGAAGGGCCAAGGAGCTATTAAGACATTTAGAGGAATCGGAAGCACGTGCACCTTGTCTGCATAGATTTGACACTTATGACAGGTCTGGGAGTGTTGATAGCAGTCTTCTTCCATGGTAGACCAATAATAGCCTGCTCGTAGGATTTTCTTCGCCATCGTATGCCCACTGGAGTGAGTTCTAAAGGTACCTTCATGTAATTCATCCATAATATTTTCAGCTTCAAACTTATCCACACAACGGAGCAGAATAGAATCATGATTACGTTTGTACGGGATGTCATTACTTAGGAAGAACTTAGCAGAGAATCTCCTTAAGAACTTTTTATCATTGATTAAAGATCCTTCTGGATATTCTTGAGCCTCGAGATACTTCTTGACTTCATGAAACCAAGGCTGGTCCACTACTTCTTCAGTATTAATCTCGTGACGGTGTGATGGTTCATCCATTCGTTCAATGGTGATCTGAGGAGCCTCCTTATCCCAATTAAGTTTAAACATAGATGACATCGTGGCTAGAGCATCTGCTAGCTGATTTTCTTCTCGCGGGAAGTGCTCGAAGGTAATCTGCTCGAAATGTGGTAACAATGCCAAAACATGTTCTTTGTAAGGGATAAGGTTGGGATGTTTAGTGTCCCATTCTCCTTTGATCTGACTGATGACCAAAGCTGAATCTCCGAACACATCTAAGGATTTGATTCCCAAGTCTATGGCAGCCTTGAGACTAAAGATGCATGCTTCGTACTCTGCCATGTTATTCGTACAGTTGAAGCAGAGTCTGGAAGTAAAGGGAGTATGGCATCCTTCTGGAGATATGAGTACAACGCCAATACCATTACCAAGTGCATTGGATTCCCCATCAAAGAACAGGGTCCATCGGGATCCTTGTTCAGGTCCGTCATATGGTCTGATTTCTTCACAGTTGTCTAATGTCATGATGTTTTCGTCTGGGAATTCAAACTTCATGGATTGATAATCTTCTACAGCTTGATGGGCAAGATGATCAGCTAGCACGATGACCTTAATATCTCTTTGGGTAGTGTACTGTATGTCATATTCTGTTAAGATCATCTTCCATCTAGCTATCCTTCCAGACAGAGCAGGCTTCTCGAAGATGTACTTTATCGGATCCATCTTAGATATCAGCAAAGTGGTATGAGTCAACATATATTGTCTTAGTCTGTGAGCAGCCCATACCAGAGCGCAACAAGTTTTCTAGAGCATTGAATATCTAGTTTCACAGTCGGTAAACTTTTTGCTCAGGTAGTAAATAGCGAGCTCTTTTCGGCCAGACTCATCATGCTGCCCCAATACACACCCCATTGAGTTCTCTAAAATGGTCAGATACATAATCAATGGTCTTCCCTCGACTGGTGGCATCAAGACAGTAGGTTCTTTTAAATACTCTTTGATTTTGTCAAAAGCAATCTGGCATTCATCATTCCATCTGACTACTTGATCTTTCTTCAACAGTTTGAAGATTGGTTCACAAGTAGATGTTAGGTGAGAAATGAATCTGGCAATATAGTTCAGGCGTCCCAAGAATCCTCTGACTTCCTTCTCAGTACGAGGAGCAGGAATTTCTTGTATTTCTTTAACCTTGGCAGGATCAACCTTGATGCCTTTGTTGCTGACAATGAAACCTAAGAGTTTACCGGACCGGACTCCGAATGTGCACTTGTTTGGATTTAATCTCAGCTTGTACTCCTTCAACCTTTCAAACAGCTTTTGCAAGTGATCAAGGTGCTCCTCTTCAGTTTGTGATCGGGCTATCATGTCATCTACGTAGACCTCTATCTCATGATGTATCATATCATGAAACAAAGCTACCATGGCGCGTTAATAGGTTGCCCCGGCATTCTTCAGTCCAAATGGCATCACTTTGTAGTAGAACATGCCCCACTGTGTGACAAACGTAGTTTTCTCCATGTCCTCCGGTGCCATTTTGATTTGGTTATAACTTGAGAATGCGTCCATGAAGGAAAATACTTTGTGTTGGGCCGTATTATCAACCAGGATGTCGATGTGTGGAAGTGGAAAATCATCTTTAGGGCTGGCCCTATTTAAATCTTTATAATCCATGCACATTCTTACTTTTCCGTCCTTTTTAGGCACGGGAAAAATGTTGGCAACCCATTGAGGAAAGGAAGTGACTGCCAGAAATCCAGCATTGAACTGTTTCATGACTTCCGCTTTGATCTTCTCTGACATGTCAGGTCTCATGCGGCGGACTTTTTGTTTCACTGGTGGACAGTCTTCTCTTGTGGGTAGATGATGTACCACGATGTCTGTATCGAGTCCCGGCATGTCTTCGTATGACCAGGAAAAGATCTCAACATAATCATGCAATAGATGAATTAGACGCTCCTTGACACTCGGCTCTAAATTGGCACCCACTTTGATTTCCTTTTTATCTTCCTCGGTACCCAAATTGATTGTATCCAACAGCTCCTCATGAGGCTGAATAGCTCTTTCCTCTTGTTGTAGTAGTATGGCCAATTCCCCTGGTACCTCACAATCTTCCTCACCTTCGTATTCGGCTTGGTAGATTAGATCTTCAGAGTCACTGAAGGCTATAGCAGTATCGTTACCCATGGGATCCGGAATGGAGGGGTACCTGCATTTGTGAGTGTGGCTGTGTGTAAGGGTATATCCATCTTTAAACAATAAAATGTAAAAGAAAGACAATGAGCACAAAAGGTTTGTATGTGAAAAAACGTCCATGATTCATTGAATGTCATATGAAGATGAAATAAAAACCCTTACAAATGGACCATTGTTCCTCGGGTAAGACACAAGGTTTTTAAAGTGCGAATTGTTCGTGAATATTAGAAGTCCAACAGAAATGTAAAAGATAAATTACTGAGAGATGAAAGTTATTGGGACAAAGTCTCTGGCTTCCCAGTTGCGAAGTTCTCCGCTGACAGTAGGAAATATCCAATCTTCCAAGCTGCCATCTTCTTCAACATCTTCCACTGTGTTGACCTCTCTGTTACTGATCTTCAAAGGTGGCCCTCCAGCACGGGCACGGCGCATAGTCTTTTGAGCAGTTGAAGTAAACCCCAAGCCAAACTTGTCTGATTTATACGGGATGTCCGGAAGCTGTCCCCAGATGATGCATCCACCCTCTTCCACTACTGCCTTTGCGTCCTTTAGAGATGACATCCGAAGTGGAAGTCTTGTGATCTTAGGAATCGAGCATATCGCCTTGGTCGCCGCTACTTCTTGAGAGACTTCTTCAAAATGTTGGAAAGGGGTTTCAATGAACTCGCCATCCAACTCCACATATCGGAAGGAATTTAGATGACTAATCATGTACTCATCTTCTCCATGGACAGTTATGATCTTTCCTTGGACTGGGTACTTCAGCATCTGATACAATGTGGAGGTGACAGCACCGGCATTGTGGATCCAAGGCTGTCCTAACAGACAGGAATAAGAGGGACGGATGTCCATCACATAGAAGGTTGAATTGAAATTCTGGGTTCCCACCTTTATCGGGATGTCCACCTCCCCATGGACCATCCTCTTCGAGCCATCAAATGCTCTTACAATTATGTTACTGGGTTTTAACGTCAGCCCTTCGCAATCCAATTTGTCAAGAGCTTTCTTTGGTAAGACGTTCAAAGATGAACCAGTGTCTACCAAGACATGGGCTAGGGTTGTTCCTATACACTCCACAGAGACATGCAATGCCTTGTTGTGCTTTCTCCCTTTTGGTGTCAAATCAGCATCAGAGAAGCCCAGGCCGTTATCAGCTGTCAAACTGGCCACACATTCTTGGAATTGGTCAGCAGACGTCTCTTGTGGCACATGAGCTGTCTTCAGAAATTTTACCAGAGCTTTCGCATGTGCCTCAGAGCATAGAAGAAATGCTAGCATAGAGATCTTGGAAGGGGTTTGCTCCAACTGTTCAACCACATCATAATCACTCTTCTTTATTATCCTCAAGATTTCTTCCATTTCCTTCTTGGATGTTTCGGGAATAGCTAGTGATTGAGCCTTCGTCTGGACAGGCTCTTCTTGAGTGATTTTTCCTTGATTTTCAATAATAGAATTATTAGTAGGGATAACAACAGGGGTCGCGTCGTCTTTGTCGGCAGGTACACTTGTAGGTATGATCACTGGTACAAAGGTAATCTTCGGAATGGCCACGGGTCCAAAAACTGCCTTTGGAGGGGCAATCTCTGGAGAGAAGATTCTACCACTACGGGTAATCTTGCTAGTTCCGGCAATATTGCTAATGTCGGAATTTTTTTCTTCGAAACTCTCTTCTTCGGCAGTCAGTTCATCTTGTTTAATACCATGGTAGTAGATTTCTCCACCATAATTCCATGGTACTGTTTTATCTGATTTGTACGGGACTGGCCCGGGCATTGTAATCTTAAGTGGAGTAGTCTTTGGAGCAGATGTAATCCTAACGGGCCTTTTGGGGACCCTGGAAGGATTGGCATAGATGGTTATGATTGAAACTTCTTTAACTAGAACGGGTGAAACAGGAACATTCTCAAACAAAATTTCTTGGTTGTCAATCAGTCGTTGGATACCTGTCTTCAACAGAGGGCAATCAATTGGGGAGGATAAGCAAATATGGCAGTCTTTATCACAACCTAGGAATATCCCAGCTTTCAACAAGTTCATTTTGATGATCGAGAGCGGAGTCAAGAGTTCATCTACTGTAGCAACAAACAAATCTTCTTTGATAGCATCGGCATTGTAACCATGCCTAGGCATCAGAGCGGAAATGACATTTGGTTTCTCAGGCGCATCAAACTCAACTTCCTTCGCATCTATTAGGTCTTGAATTTTGTTCTTCAGAGCCCAACAGTTGTTAGTGTCGTGCCCTGGACTTTCAGAATGGTATGTGCATCTGGAATTCAGATGATAATGAGGGGATGCAGTATTGGGATTCTTTGGGGCCTGCTTTAAAGTTTCCAGATTCAATTTTAGAAGATGTGGTAGAACTTGGGCTAGAGTCATGTTAATCCTGGTGAATTGCCAGACTGGCCTTTCCACCCTTGGCTGGTTATTTCTGGGTTGGTCAGATGCGGGCTTTGGGATCATAATGGCCCCCACCACTGGTAGGCGTTCAGTTCTTCCTTGATTTCTTTGTGAATAGACAGCAAATACCTCCTTCTTTCTAGTGAAGGGTTTTTTCACAACTGTAGAGGCAGACGAATATTTCTGAATCTTCCCACTTCTTATACCAGCTTCCACCCTCTCGTCGATTATTATCAATTCAGTAAACCCTGCAGGGGAACTCCCAATCAGATGATTGAAGAAAGGGCCCGATAGAGTTCCCAAGAACATGTCCACCAAATCCCTTTCGGACAGAGGGGGTTGCACTCTTCCGGTTAGATCCTCCACCTTTGCACGTAATCTTTGAAGCCCTCATTGGAAACCATAGCCATACTCTGAAGCTGAGTACGGGTAGGCGCCAAATCGGTATTGTACTGGTATTGTTTATAGAAAGCTGCGGTCAGGTCTTCCCAATTATGGACGTCAGCCCTTTCTAATTGGTAAAACCAATCAAGTTGCGTTCCTGATAAACTATCTTGGAAAAAGTCGACCCACAAGTGTTTGTCGGCAGAGTGCGGCTGAATCTTTCTGACATATGATCGGAGGTGCATTTTAGGATACGACACTCCATCATATTTTGCAAATAATGGCACTTTAAACTTTGGTGGGATTACAATTCCTGACACCAGCCCCAACTCTTCAAAATCTAGACCCGGTACTCCCTGGATTTCCATAGCGCTTAAACGCTCTTCAAGGTGTTTGTACTTATCATCAGCCGGAGGGTATTGTTCTTCAGAGTAGTCCTCTTCTTCCTCCTCTTCATCAGAGTCTGACAGAACTTCCGTTTCTTTTCCTTTTCTTTCCCCTTCATCAGATGTTGCTGGGAAATCTAAGGTCCTTCTAGCTTGTCCATGAAACCTTATGCCCATGATTACCACACCAGCTGGCTTCTTCTCTTTCTTCTTTTTCTCTTTTTCCAGCAGAGTCTTCAGCTCCTCTTTCCCCTTGGCTAAGGTCATGAGTAACTGTTGAAACTGTGTGTTTTGAGCTTGAAGATCTTTGACCGTCGGTTCGAGATCCATCTTACTGAAATAAACAGTAGAGAGATGAGGAAACTTGTTGCAAAGATCTGTTTATGTTTATCATGAATGATATGTATTCATGCAATGCTTTCAAGGATTTAAAAATTCAAATTTGTTTCAAACAAAAAGAAACACATGTTATATTGATAAGATAGAATTTGAGTACATCAATGTCCCTTGGGCAAAATAATACAAAATTCTAAGATAAAAAGACATTGCGCATCCTCTTTGGTGCAATGTAGGTATTTAGAGTCTGCTCCTCATGAAGTAGCCGAGTGAGTTCCAAAACCTTCTTCTCGCTTGCGTAGAATTGGGCTTCGAAAGTATCACGCTCTCCCTTGAGCTGTATCCAATCCCTTTGTAGGTCTTCGAGTGATGTAGGCATGTCAGGATGTAGGATAGTTTATGGAACTTCTCCCTCCTTAACAGGCTCAATAATCATTGGGAGAATGGAAGGATAAGGCATCATAAGACTTTGAGCGCAGGTTCTTACCCACTTGAGGTAAGGCTCAAGAGGGATGGAATTCTTGTGTCCCAAAGTCTTGCTATCCACCTTGTTTAGCATCCTCCAAGCTCGGATGAATCTCTGGCGAAGACCTTGATCGTCGTTGTCGTAGTCAAAAACCAAACCTTGAATCAGCATATCATGTGGGCCATCCCTTCGGGCATAACCAAACTGTCTTAGAGCCAAAAAAGGGTTGTAGGTGATGCCTCCCCTAATTCCAAGTAGAGGGACATTAGGGAATTCCACATAATGGTCAACAATGATAACATTCTCTTTGGATCGAGAGCACCAATGAATATCTGAATGTTTAAGCGTCATTAACCTTTGTGACCACCTCAAACCTTGCTCATTCTTTAAGACTGGTTGAGGAAGATGAGAAATAAACCATCTTGCCAGGAGAGGAGTGCAACACATAAGAACACCACTTTTCCTCATTGCACGAGTGTGAAAAGAGTGTAAGATATCCCCAAGCAATGTAGGCACCGGGTTACGAGACATGAAGATTTTGACAGCGCTCACATCTATGAGTTGGTCAGGATTGGGGAACAGGACCATCCCATAGATGAGAAGAGCTAAAATCTCCTCAAAAGCTTGCAAATCTAGGGAATTCCAACAGCTTTGAGCTTTCTCAAACAGAAACTTTTCCAAGAAGCCTTTGACACCACTTCTAGTTTCCCAATGAGTTATGACATCAGATGAGTGCAAGTGCAGAGCTTGAGCAATCTCCTCTGGATTTGGATATCTTTCCGTACTGTTGAAAGTTAGTTGATTAAGAATAGGAATCCTCAAAAGTCGAGATAATTCTTCCAAAGTGGGCACAAGTTGATAGTCAGGAAATGTGAAGCAATGATGCAAAGGGTCAAAGAACTGGAAGAGAACCTTCATCATATCTTCCTCTGTGTTGGAGGTGACCAAGTTGAGTAGACGACCATGTCTCTCGGTGAATGGAGAGTTCTCAGGGATCCTTGAAGCTAGTTCCT
The DNA here is from genome assembly GCA_948472305.1 of Vicia faba. Lineage (NCBI taxonomy): Eukaryota > Viridiplantae > Streptophyta > Magnoliopsida > Fabales > Fabaceae > Vicia > Vicia faba. The sequence goes on along the minus strand of OX451735.1, from coordinate 530,060,660 downwards.
TCAGTTGTGGAGGAATTCTTACAAGGTTGATTTGGATAGTTTTCCTGCAAAGTGAATCCATATCCTACAAAACAAGAACAAAGATGAATTTCCAAAATCCTTGAAATGGTTAGTGAATGCATATGATGTTCATGATGTCCATGATGTTATGTACAAATATGCATATATAAGCAAATCAAGCAAGTTTTTAGTTTAGGCTTGCATGGGGTTTCATAGGTAAGTACCCTCTTGAAGTTTAGTTGGCTCAACCTGTCCTAAAAATAGTAACTGGGTTCTAAGGAGCTCAATATCACTGGATTGTTTCCTTGGTCATTGTTTCAGCTCAAGCCTCTTTAATGGCGACCGAAATATCCCAAGAAACCAAACCTCAATGAGTGTAGTATCGAGTATCTACTAACTTTGGATTGCACCAAAGTCGGTCATCTCACTATATCCTAAAAGGCCAAGTTGGTCAAGTAAAGGGTTCTAGAAGTTCATTAGTGCTTCATGACATCACTCAGCGTCCCCGTATTCTCTTTGATTAACTCAAAGGCTACTTGTACCCACAAATATGTCACACTAACATAGCTATTGCTTAGACCATGTCGGTATACCCCGCACAGTTTCCACAATGTATTGCTATTTACCTATAATGTTTCCCAAATCCGAGTAGAGGATTCAAACCCAAACAAAGAACCATAATGTAAAGCAAACAAGTCAAACAAAGAAAGAAAATAAATGTAATCTAAACCCTAAGGTAACCCCACTTTTTAGGATTAATTCTCCAGCAGAGTCGCCAGTTCTGTGATGCGGTGTGATAAATATAATTTCAATACATCATAAATATAGAGAGTATAACAAACATCTCTTAAAACAAACATGAGTTCAAATGCTCCATGTGTTACATAGACAAGAGCATGACTCACTACTTAATAAGCGAATAAGTAAGGACCTAGTTCCTCCGACTAATCCTCGCGATAAGCACCAGTATCTTCGTTACCAGAGCGATGTCGTATAAAACATCATTTCAACGGAAGGGTTAGAATTCATATCATAATGGAAATATATAATAGTAAGTAATGCATGACCTACATACATCAAATGAATTCATCACACTTCCCATATTCATGTATTCAACATAATTCACATGTTCACATATACAACATTGCTCAACAACTCATGATTCAATTAATAATCAATCACTAAATACCATAAATATAACATTCACATTAGTATCACATTTACACTCCAACTCAATAATTTACATCGACATATGTGACTCTAATGCAACTGAATACTATGCAACATGCATGTGGTACCAATTATTATCCTTACAAGGTTTTTACCATTAAACTCGGTCCATATCTCCAACATAGATAACCACCAAAAAATCCCGGTCTCTAAGCTTTGAAACCCCCATCTCCAGGTTTGGGACAAGTCACTAACTCTTGCAAAAGCTAGCAAACATTGTCTCTCGATAACTCATGATGCATGTGCAATCTCAACATATATATGAAATTAAGACCATTTACATATCTTAATCATACATGCATATTTCACATAATTCAAGACATTTGAATTATCTCACCAAATTTCAAAACATACATACATCATGTCAACATTCACATACAGTGCATTCTCATAGCATTAATCAACTCTACACACCACAATAACATATAGAAAACAATGCCCAACAATGTTACTCTCGTCCAATTTCAATTCATAACATACATCTACAAAAAAAATTCAAGTATCATGTTCATAACATTCTCATAGACTTAACCAACTTAACACACCACAATAACATATAGCAAACAATGCCCAAAATGTTATTCTCATCCAATTTCAATTCACAACATACATTTACACAAAATTCAAGTATCATGTTCATAGAATTCTCATAGAATTAATAAAATCAACACACCATAATAACATATTATGCATACCACACAACACAATGTTATGGTATCACCATTCACCAAAAGTGTTATCAACTCATCATGTTATAATCAATAACAATAACGCAACATCACCATATTACAATAACATAACACACAAATACATGTCATTTTATATAATCAAGCAGTAATTAAATCACCTACTACCAGTAAGACAATTTTTATTGAAAATAATATCGCGCTAGATTTCTAAGGCTTTGAACGGGGATTCAAACAGAGCTACAGTTCAAATGTTATGAATTTTTGAAGCTTTTACAAATTACAAACCCTGACATCATACACTAACACCACAAAACCACATTAAACACGAATTAAATTTATTTCCATAACATAAAACCATTTTTACAAGAAATTACAATGTATTATCTTTCTCTGTGTTCAAACAGTGCGTCAAACGGATACCCGAAGCTAATGTTATGAATTCTTTATGTTTTACAAAAATTGTTGTCAGAATTGACATAAATCAATAGTAGTTGTACGAAAATCAATTTATCCCAATTCGAAAACCCAAAATTTCATGAAAAATTGCATATTCCAACCCCAAAATATCATTACCATCAACACACATCAGTACAACATCATTACTCATCATATTCAAGGATTTCTCATCAAAACCTAAGCATGTCAAAAACTTAGAAATTGAAATCTAAATCCCTAAATCATGTATTCTATCCATTACATACATTATATAATCCCATAATCAAATGAAAATCTACTTTTACCTTGGATGTAGATCCTTTTCTAAGGTTATCGCTTCTTCTCTTCTATTTTCTCCTCTTTTTCTCTTTCTTCTCTTCTCTTGTCCGACAACTTCTCTCTCTAGATCTATTTTCTTTTTATTTTACATACTAACTATTGTTTTACTCTAATTGACTTATCTCACCCACTCACACTAATGTGACACATAAGGTTCAATTAATTAACAATGATATTCTCACACTTACTAACCCAATTACACATATAACACATATTCCCAATTTATAAAATAAATCATATATCACACATTACACCAATTAATCCAAATAACTCATATATGCACAAAGTCACACAATTTAATTAATTACTATATTATATAATAATTAATAAAATAAATAACTAATAAAATAACTAATAAATATAATTGAGGTGTTACAGAGGAGGCACCAGGTTCATAGATTCTTGTTTTCTTGGAGTCGGGATCATTTTGATCAAAAATTAAGGAGTACCTCGTGCGACCGAGCAACCTGGAGGGGGAGGATTTGGCCGCCTACAACAAGCCCGTTGCTTACATCTATAGCTTCATCCCTTTCGGGTGTGTGACCAAGCCCTGGGAGACCAACCTTGATGATGATATGGAGCCGATGCCTCCGTGTTGGTTACGTCAGGGTTACTTTGAGGGGGTCTCTCTTTGAAAGTACCACAGGTGGAATCCCTGCATTTGAATAATATTGATCAGTCAAGAAAAAAGAAGACCTTTGCTCAGGTGTCACCGATTTGATGAGGATTCTAGAGCTATGGTGATTCATACTGAGGATAGGTCCCCTACCTTCAAGGAAGTGAAGGATGTTTGTGAAACCAATGTGACCCTCGAGGAGAGGATAGCCAAGTTTAAGACTGAGAAAGAGGAGCTGGACAAAGAGAAAAGAACGTTGACCGAGCAGGCTAAAAATATGTTCGAGTTGAACAAGGAGCTCGAGGATAGGATCACTGCTTTAAAAGCTAACATGGCCCCGACTGAGGATGAGACCGAGGAGCTGAAGCAATTTAGGACCCATGTCGAGTTGGTTTCCTGTTGTGATGCGGTGGGAGAACTGAATTGAGGTTTTGCGTTTTATCGCAAATGTTGCGGTTAGCAAGAGTCGCCATCGACTTTTCTTTTATCCAAAAGGAAAGGTGAAAAAGCACAGGAAAGACCTTTGAGATGTTTTCTTGAGTTCAGGAGGTAGATTATGAAAAGGGAAGGTGCTAGCACCCTTTTCATCCATGGTTTTCCATGGGCTCTTAGTTACTTGCTTAGATCACTTGCTTTGGTTTGTTTGAAATGGTGTTTGATGTGGTTTTTGAAAGTATTTTGTAAAAGAGCCATTGTTTAGGCAATCTTTGTAATGATTCTCGTTCGTAAGAATGTATACAAAGATGTTTGTATTTTTGAAAATGTTTTCAATGTTTGTAAGATGTTTTGAAATGTGTGTGTTTGTTTTGAAAATAGCAAGGATTGTTTGTTTGAAATGGAGCAAGTAACTTTAGAAGTTATCTACCTACTAAAATGTCTTTCTCATGCATTTTTCGTTCCTTTTGACATTGTTGACTTACCATTGATTTGGTAAGCAACCCTATCTTTGGATGTAAACGGGACGGGCGTGGGTCATCGTATAACCATGATAGCAATGTTGCAAAGTATCTTAGCATTTTTTAGGGACCAAGATCATTTTGTTTAGGCAACTTTTGAATAGCGTCATTGAGGGGCTATGATCTTATATTTGTTTTGTTTTGCCAAGATACTTCGCATGCGTAAAATGGTCATTTTATTTTAAGCAACCGAGTGGGAGAAACCCTGAGGGTGCTTGTGTGCAAAGTGTATCATTTTTCATTCTTTTGATTTTGTCTTGTATTTAGGGTTTTCTATTTGTTTTGTTTCGTTCTTGTCATACAATTACTAATCATGGCATATGAAAGCAATAAATTGCGTAATGTAAATATACTAAGCTATTACCACAATTTTATGGGAGGGGGGAATACAAGTTTGAAAGGGATTTGCACAAATATAAAACTAAATATATTATTACAACCAAATCGAATTTGCACGGATTAAAATAAATATAATACAATATTTAAAATATAATGCAATGTAATGTACATGTAAAGAGATTTTTGATGTCTTATTTTTATGTAAAAGAATATTTAAATTAAACCTAAAAAATATAAGAAAAAGATTTAATTTTTTGAAAGGGGTTAAACCCTAATTTTTATTTAAAAGAAAATAATGTTTCTATATTATTAATTTTTGCATTTTTTTGTATGAAAATAATAAATAATATTTTATATAAATATTAAAATTTTAATATATGCAAAAAATAGGTATTTGTAAGTATGAAATGTAAAATAAAAATATTAAGTTTATATAATTATATTTATGAGTTTATTAAGAAAATAAATTATATTCTACCAAAATAAATTAATTTTTTATGTGAGAAAATAATAAAAAAATAAAATATGAAAGAGTTAGTAAGGGGGTGAAAAAGCAAAACAGTGGTGATGATGCTAGCAAAAACGAGGCTAGGAAGCCAAAAAAGCCCAAGACAGCTTCATCCTTGTCCTGCCTTCTCCTTCCTCACGCCATAGCCGGTCAACCTGTAACTTCCTCATGCTTGCATAAAAATGAAAACTTATAACATGAAAAATGTAGCATTTGAACTCACGATTCCAACCATATAAATTATGTAATCTAACTATCAAAGATCAAAGAGAATTTTGAAATCCCTAAATCGTGACCTAAAATTTTCAAAGATTTCAAACAACAAATTCTCTTAGCACAAGTAATATAAATGCAAGATAATGATATGTACAGCTTCGTTATGATGAGGACTACATTTTTCATTCACAGATCGTGGCCTGAGGTTGCCTGTACCAAGAGATAGAGTTTGAAAAAATTACCTCCTTCAGCTGGAATCGTGTATGGCAATGCAGGGACTTTAATGGAGGCCTGATGATTGCTTGAGCTTCCTTAAGCTTCCCTGAATCTATTCCAACCCTTACCTTGCTCTGAAGATGGCTGGAACTCCCTGACCAAGTCCAACTGCAAGCTTCAAAGTTAACAATGGCAAATGGTGAAACAGAGGTTACAGAATAGGGATGATGGTTTGGATGAGTTTTATATCTAATATGTAATATGCTTGAATGGTCTAAACACAAAACGCACGAGCCAAATGGATGTTGGATGTGTATATGCAGAAACTGTATGTTTGGGCAGTTTTTTGGTGCTTTTCATGCTCTCAATGTTTCAGACCTTTGATTGGTGTTTTTTGTGTTGTATATCCTTTGCATATTAGTATAGAAATGATCTAAAGTCAGCTCTCTATCAGCTGTACAAGCCCTAGCCTTTTTGCAACTTTTCTTGTACTTGAAGCAAAGTGACAAGACCAATGCTTCACATGCTTGTACCAGCTTGCTTTAGGGTTGGTATGAGTTTGTACAAGTTGCTTGAGACCTATGTGGTTTGTATGCATTAAGGGGACAGGTTCAAAGCTCCAAGTTGACAAGTTTGCAAAAGTGCTTCTTTATGAAAATAGCAATGAAGCCTTTTTGCCCAAAATGGAATTACAAGTTGTGTAAAAGTTCAAAAGAATGGATAGAGGATTTGTCAACTGTGTAAGCATTTAATTAAGGAGTGTGTAGCAAGTTTATGACATGTAAATCATGAAATGTCCAGCATAGGTTTGATTTTCAACTTGGTTCTTCATGAAAATAGCTTGAACAAAAAGTGAGAAAATGCCAACTTCCTCTCTTCGATTCTCCCTACTCAAAAATGATCTTGGAGAGTTCTTGGACATTTTGGAATGCTTGCAATATACTTAATAATACATATTTGAAATGAATTTTGAGATACCTCTTGGGACTAGGTGAAAAGTTGCCATGAAGTTGGGTCCAAAACCTGCCTAAATTAGGGCAAAATTTCACTAAGATAAGAAGTTCATGACCATGTATTCACAAATTCATAACTTGAGATCCAAACATCTTTATGGAAAAGTTTGTGAAGAAAAGTTGTAGATTTAATGGGGATCTACAACTTTCATGTTGTGAACTTTCCTTGAATCAAAATGCATCATGGTGAAAAAGTGGTGTAAAGTTGAGAAAAAACAAGAAAATTTTTATACTTAGAAAAATTCTAAGTTATGAAAATTTTCAAATTTAAACCCTAATTTTCAAATTTGGTTTTCTTGGTGAACAAGTTTCACATTTTGACATATCTTGATGAATTATGACCCTTGGCACTTGATTTTGACTAAAAAGTCAAAGTTTGACTTTTCAGTGTACAGTTGACTTTTGATCAGTTGACTGCAAATTTCATCTGTCAATCCAATGAACTTGAGATGTTTTGAACCATGTAATTGAGTAAAGATGATGCCATTGAATCCTTGAAATCATTATTGAACTCAATTGGTCATTTTCTAGGTTAAAAATTAGAAATTGCCCTTTCTCAATCAAAAACCCTAATTTTGACCATTTTACCCTTTTGATGATTTGATCAAATTTCTTGAGGAATTGTAATCCAAACTTGATCAAATGGTACATATGAGTCTAAAATGTTGATGTGGATCAAAAATTATGAAGTTTGACTGTAAATTGACCATGGTTGACTTTTTCCCTAATACAACTGATTTTTAGGTCAATTGTCCAATTGACTGATCAAAAATGTGGTTCAAGGCTTGAAACTCATCATGAGCAGTCTTAGGGGTCCAAAATGATGTATGAAAGTCATATGAAACATTGGTGGTCCAAAAATCCTTGTGCAAACTCAAACCCTAATTTTGGGTTATCAGTGCAAGATGAGATGTTTTGAGCTGGCCAAACCCTAATCTTGTCTTGAGTCAAAGAAGTCTTGTGAGAAAAGTCTTGATAAATGAGAGGGCAAATTTTAGGGTACAACACCTGCCTCCATCTAGCCAAGGAGGATTGTATGGATATTATCGAGGATACTTTCCACAATGTAGTGGATCGGCTTAAGATTGTTAACCCTGATGTTGAGCTTAATATGGCTGGGACCGGGTTTCTCAATAGCATGGTCGATGTGGGGATCATCATCCTTGAGTTCCTCAACATGGGAGGAGGCTTAGAATATGAGCAGCCTAATTCAAAATAGCGACCATTTCCTGCATGTTAAGTTTTGTTATTGTGTATGATCGGCCTATGTGTCGTACTTTGTAATATTTTTTGGGACTTTTGTCTGGTTGATGTAAAATTCTGACAATTTCGGTCCTCGTGGCCATTTATCTGTTGTTTTTCAAAAGGGGGCTTGGCCCTTTTTATGTAATATTTAAATAATTGTGGTCCTCGTGGTTGTTTTAATTCGTAACTTCACTTTTTATTTATTTTTGATACGTGCTTGTGTATCATTCGCATTCTTTTTGAGTTCGCATGTTTGAATGCTCCTTTATCAGGGATGGTTTCCCCTGATTAGACTTCCTTGACAAGGTCGAATTTTTCTCTTTGTATCTAGTCATTCATTTCCTCGTCGAGAGGAGAATTGGTCCGCATGGATGGCTCTCTAATTTCGGTCGAGATTACAACATCAGTTATGTATGCTAGTCAGAATAAGGTCTCCCCGGTGGACGAGTGAGGAGTTGTTCCATAGGCCCATAGTATGTTATATATCTCCTCGACCCACTTCTTTTTTGTTTCATCTAGCCTTCGTTTGAGGCCTCATAGGATCACCCTATTCGTAGCTTTGGCCTGCCTGTTTGTTTGAGGGTGCTCGATGGAGGCGAAATGCTGAATGATGCCTAGTTTGGTGATGAATTCTTGAAAGTTTCTGTCTGTGAATTGTGTCCCATAATCGGTGACAATGGCTTGAGGTATGCCGATCTGATCAAGTATGTTTTGTGTCATTATTTTGGCCAAGGCCTCTTCTTGTATTCACTTGGTGAAGTAGTCTACACCCACTATTAGGTATTTGTTCTGGTTGGAGTCGACGATAAAGGGTCCGAGGATATTTAGTCCCCATCACGTGAAGGTCCATGGGCAAGAGGGGGACTTGATCTCATTCGGTGGTTCTAAGTGCATATCCCCATGGCGTTGGCATTTATCGCATCTCTTTACGTGCTCTTTTGCATCATGTTGCATGGTGGGCCAGTAATATCCTACTCGTGGAGCCTTTACGGCGAGGGATCTTCCTCCGAGGTGTTGGGCGTTAACTCCTTCATGAATTTCCCGTAAGACATGGGAGACTTTGGGATCTTCGACACATTTGAGAAGGGGGGTGGAGAATCCTCGCTTGTAAAGTTTATTTTCAACCAGAGCGTACGAGCAGGCTCGACGCCTGATCATGCTGGCCTCTTTCTGGTTGACTGGTAGTTCCCCCTTTGCTATATAATTGTACACCAGGGTCATCCAACAGTTGCTAACGCTGATAGAATTTATGTCCAAAGTTGTGGAGGCTTTTTCGATGGTTGGTTGAGGAAGTATCTCCTGGATCACTGATTTGTTTCCTCTCTTCCTTTTTGTGCTCACTAGTTTTGACGGAATATCTACTCGGGTGTTACGTTCACGAGGAACATGATGTACCTCTATGGATTCAAGTTTTTTTATTCTTTCTTGTACTAGAATCAAGTATTCGGAGAGGTTATCATTTTTTAATTGATATTCTCCTCGTACTTGAGAAGCAACGAGTTGGGAGTCCGTGAAGATTTTTACTTCCTCGGCTCCCAAGTTTTCTTCTAAACGCAGTCCTGCAAGGAAAGCTTCATATTTTTCCTGGTTATTGGAGGTCAAAAAAGACAAAGTGATAATACTTTGATCAAGACCCCTTCCTCGTTCTCCAGGATGATACCTTCCCCACTCCTCGAGAAGTTGGATGCTCCGTCCATGAAGATGGTCCATTTGTTTACCCTACATGTTAGGGGAGCTGGCGAGGTCATTTTAGCCATGAAATTGGCCAACACTTTGGCTTTAAGGGCCTTTCTGCCTTCGTACTTGTTGTCAAACTCAGACAATTTTAACATCCATCTGAGCATCCTTCCATTCATGTTCAAGCGACAGAGTAGTTATTTTATGGGATGGTCTGTTTGCACGACGATTGTATGGGCTAGGAAGTATTGACATAGCCTTCTTGTTGCCTTGATGAGGGCCAAATCCACCTTTTATATTTTCTCATACTTGAGCTTTGGGCCTTGTAGGGCCTTGCTCGTAAAGTATATGGGCTTATGCCCCTCAGGGGTTTCCCGGATGAGAGCCGCACTGACGGCCTCGATTGTGACAGCGAGATAGAGGTAGATAATTTCTTCCTTATCTAGTAGCAAGAGAACCGGTGGTTGTGAGAGTGTTCGTTTTAGGTTAATGAGGGATTACTCGTACTCGTCGGTCCACTCAAATGCTGCTTCTTTGCGAAGAAGTTTGAAAAGGGGAAGTGCATGCTGGGAAGATTTTTCCATGAAGCGGGATAAAAAGGTGAGCATCATGTTCAGAGATTGGATTGATTTTTTTGAATTTGGCATTGGGAAATCACAGAATGCTATGCATTTGTCGGGGTTGGCCTCGATTCCTCATTCTGTTAGATAGAAGCCGAGGAATTTTCCTGCTCATACGTCGAAGATGCATTTTCTGGGTTGAATCTCATTTTGCACTTCCTCGCTTGGTCGAACACCCTTTTCAAGTGGAGCGTATGTCGGACTCCTCTTGGGACTTCACGATCATATCTTCCATGTAGACCTTGAGCATGTACCTGATCTTTCCTTGGAAGGCTTTGTTCATCATTCTTTGGTATGTAACACCGACATTTTTTAAGCCGAAGGGTATTGTGTTGTAGTAAAAGTTGGCCGACTCAATCATGAAAGTTTTTTATTTTTTGTCGCTCCTTACCATGAGTATCTTGTTATACCCAGAGTATGCATCCATGAAAGGCAAAAGTTTAAAACCATTAGAATTATCAACTAATTTGTCTATGTTGGGCAGATGATAAGCATCTTTGGGGAAAGCCATATTGAGATCGGTATAATCAATACACATTCGCCATTTTCAATTAGATTTCTTTACAAGTACAATGTTAGATAGCCAGGTTGTGTATTGGGCTTCACTAATGAAACTTGCATGTAGGATGTCTTTTATAGCCTGCTCGGTAGCCTCTGTTTTCTATGTAGACTGCTTTCACCTACGCTGGGCAACGGCCTTAAGGGCATGGTCTATTATCAATTGGTGACAAGCTATCTCTGGATCCAAGTCGGACATCTCTGCGGCACTCTAGGCAAACAAATCTGCATTCTCCCTGAGGCATGCTGTAAGTTGCTTCCTCTCCAGGTCAGGGAGGCCAATTCTGATCTTTACCCCTTTGCTAAGGTCACTGCTGAAGGGGATGATCTCGAATTCCCCATCCAGAATTGGTCACACGGGATGTGCAAGCTCATCATTGTTTTCTGAAGTCGAGGGGGTTTCCGCAGTCATCCGAGTTTCTTTCCCCTTATTCTTCTGCTCTCTGAGGTCATCTTTAATGAAACGGCTGTCCATATTGATCGTGTTGACATGTGGAAATAGTTTTATCTCTTCTGAGCTGCAAGGTCGGGAAGGATGCTCAGTTTCTCTCAATGTTTCTTTGATGGATTTCAACCCTTTAGAGGGTTTCTCAAAGCATATCCTCACAACTTATATATCTCCGTGGAGGCTAGCAACGAGACCTTGCAAAGTGTAGTATTTCATATTCAGATGCACGATTGAGGTTACCGCTATTAGTTTTGTCCCCCTGTGAGGAGTGTTTCTGGATTAAGGGGGAGTAAACTCAGCTTGTGAGGAATGTTTTTGGGATTGGCATCATAATATTTTGGTTGTAGTGGATTGGTTATGCTGAACATGAAGATGAGTGGTCTGAGGTGGCTGAGTTTTTTTGGTCTGGAATTAAAATGAATAAAGTTGTTGTGAAGAGATGTGGATGTGATTTCCTGACATCAATCAGATTGTGGATGTTACCTCTTGTTAAAGCCTTTGTCATATTCTGGATAAAAGGGGGAGAGATTATGTGTTGGACTGTCATGCAGAATAAGAAGTCTTATTGTTGATGTTATGACATCTTGTGAGAAGACAATGAAGACTGAAGACTGTCAAAGATGTGAAGACTAAAAACCGACTGCTTCTGATGGTTTTAATTTATGGTTGCTGCTAATTGATTGTATTGTTTAACCTTTAAGTTATGTTCTTGTCTATTTATGAAAAGGTTATGTAAATTAGTTTTAGCCAAAATAAGCCAAAGGGGAGATTGTTAATTCTCTGAATCATGTGATTGGTATTATGTTTGGTAAAACTAATATAGTAGAAATATGTTAGATATGATGTATTAACTTGCTAACAGGAATAGGTTGATCAAGAATTCATATCTTATGTTAAGACATGTTGATATGAGAAGTTATCATCATCTGGAGCAACATGTCTGGTCAGTTGTCCTATGAAGGAGCATACGACATCGTGCCTGAGTTGAACTAACTATTATATTCTGTTAAGTCACAAAAGCAGAATATATTTTAAGGATACTATATTATCTTATGTGGCATTGTTTTATAGGTCAAGAAGAACCAAGAAGAATATTTAAGAATATGCACTTTCTAGTTATGCAGATAAATTAGGAAGATTTGATTGAAGACCTATTGTTATGAAGAATCTTCTTCATAACGGTATCAGCTGATGAGCTGTGATTGAAGGCCCAAATCCAGTTGGGAATAGGTTATAAATAGAAGCTTTGTAACCTAGGATTTATACCAGCCGTGAATTTAAAGATGTAATCATTAGGGATGAGTCTGCAGCCACTCTCTAGGAGAGTTGGTGTAAGTGAACCACTCGGGTTGTGAGATGGTCACTATGTTCTCACTCTGAAACTTGTAGGTAATGAGTTGAGTATTATTCTTGGAGGAAGCTTTTAAGAAACTCCAAGTTGTGTTCTTAGTTAGGAGTAAAGTTGTAAATAATGGAGTTTAACTTTAGGTCTTGACTAGGTATTTTCATGGAAGTGTGTCTTCTGTTTTACTGTCATAGAAGTGTGTCTTCATGTGTTGTTGTCCAATTGTTGTTTGTGATTGATAAGGGATTGAGGAGGGCCTCATATCTAGGTGAGTCTTAGATAGAAGTCTATCAACGATAGTGATTAAGTGAGTAGATTATAAATTGGATGTTTCCTGAGGGTCTATGAATTGATACCATTTTAGTGGACTTATCCCTGGCTTGGTATGCCCCCATATGTAGGTAGTTAGACCGAACTAGGTTAAAAATTCTTGTGTGTTGTTTATTTCTTTTCGGTACTGGTTTTAATATGTTTATACATTGCCTATTTGTTTAAGTAGGATCAGATGTCCCAACATGTCATAGGACACCGAAGTTCTGACTATACTAGAATTTCAAGAGGAACTATCCGACTCATGATTTAGAGTTAGATGCTATTGTGTTTGTATTGAAACTTTTGAGGCATTATTTGTTTCGGTCGAGATTTGATGTGTTTAGTGATCACAAGAGTTTTAAATATGTGTTTGATAAAAAAAAGTTAAATATGAGGCAAAGAAGATGGTTGGAATTCTTGAAGGATTATGATTTTGGTTTGAATTACCATCCGGGTAAAGTGAATGTTGTGGTTGATGCATTAAGTAGGAAGTCATTGCATAAGTTGATGTTGATAGTGCGAGATTTGGAATTACTTGGACAATTTCGATGAGTTTTATTTGTGAGAATACTTCTTCTAGTGTTAAGCTTGGTATGTTGAAGCTTACTAGTGGTATTCTTGATGAGATTAGAGAAGGTTAGAAATATAATTTGATTTTGGTGGATAGTTGACGTTGATCAATCAAGGTCGAGGTGGCGATTTTCAGATTGATGAGAATGGTATCATGAGATATCATGATAGAGTTTGTGTTTCAGATATAGCTTATTTGAAGAAGATGACTCTTTAGGAATGGCATCATAGTGAATTGAGTATCCATTCTGAAGCTACTAAGATGTATAAGGATTTGAGGAAATTATTTTGGTGACCAGGTATGAAGAAAGAGATTGCAAAAGTTGTCTATTCTTGTTTGATCTGTCAGAAGTTGAAGATTGAACATCAAAATCCGTCTGGTTTGATGCAACCGTTATCTAATACAAAACGGAAATGGGATAGTATCTCTATAGATTTTGTTTCTGGTCTGCCCAGAACACCGAGTAATTTTGAGGCTGTTTAGGTTATTATGGACAGGTTGACGAAATATGCTCACTATGAATTATCCAATGGAGAAGCTTGTAAAGTTGTACATTGAGAAGATTGTCAGTTTGCATGGTATTCCATCTAGCATTGTATCAGATAGGGATACGAGGTTTACTTTGAAACTTTGGGAAGGTTTACAAAAAGCTTTTGGTACGAAGTTACATTTGAGTTCTAATTATCATCCGCAAATAGATGGTTAGACTGAGAGGACAATTCAGACACTTGAGGATCTTTTGAGAGCTTATGTATTGGAACAAGGAGGTGCTTGAAATATTTACTTGCTTTTGATTGAGTTTACTTATAACAATAGTTTCTATTCGAGTATTAGAATGGTATGGTTTGAGGCTTTGTATGGTAGAAGATGTAGGACGCCTTTATGTTGGTATGAGTCGGAAAAGAGTGTTGTGGTTGGACCTGAGATAGTCCAGCAGACTACTAATAAGATTAAGATAATTCAGGAGTAGATGAAGGATTCTCAGAGTCATCAGAAGATTTATCATGATAAGAGGAGGAAAGCACTTGAGTTTGAGAATGAATATCATGTTTTTCTTCGAGTTACTCTGGTAACGGGTGTTGGTCGAGCGTTGAGGTCATGTAAGTTGACGTTGTGCTTTATTGGTCCTTATCATATTTCTGAGAAGGTAGGTAAATTGGCTTATCATATTGCCTTGCCATTGTCACTTGCTAATATCCATAATATATTTCATGTGTCTTAGTTGAGGAGATACATTGTGGATTTGTCTAATGTGGTTCAATTAGATGATGGGCAGGTAAGAGATAACCTGAATATGGAAACATCACCTATGCGAATAGAGGATCGGGAGTTGAAGCAGTTTCGTGGTAAAGATATTGTCTTGGTGAATGTAGCTTAGGGAGGACCGACGAGTGGAAACGTGACTTGGGAACTCGAGAGTCAGATGAGAGAGTCTTATCCTGAGTTGTTTGTTTGAAGTAATTTTTTAGAAAAAAAATCTTTTAAGTGAGGGAGAGTTGTAACACCCCAATTTTATTTATTAGTTATTTTTTATTTTTTATTTTATTAATTATTATATAATATAGTAATTAATTAATTGTGTAATTTTATGAATATATGAGTTATTTGGATTAATTGGTATGATGTGTGATATATGATTTATTTTATAAATTTGAAATATGTGTTATATGTGTAATTGGGTTACTAAGTGTGAGAATAACATTGTTAATTAATTGAGCCTTGTGTGTCACATTAGTGTGAGTGTTTGAGATAAGCCCATTAGAGTAAAACAATAGTTAGTATGTAAAACAAAGAGAAAATAGATCTAGAGAGAAGTTGTCAAACAAGAGAATAGAAGAAAAAAGAAAAGTGATGAAAAGAGAAGAGAAGAAGGGAGAACCTGTTAAGTGTCAACTTTTGTATAAATTTTATATCATTTATTGAAACTTTTAAACCCTTTATTTTACTTTTAATTAGGATAAGCACTTATTTTAAGTCATTTTGCATGAGTACAAATAATTTTGAATGTTTTAATTTGTTTGTTAGTGTTTCAGCAAATTTTGTGCAAATAAGATGGCCAACTGTAGACTTTCTACTTTTTATGCAAGGAAGCAAGTGTTATGATTCTGCAAAGGATCGCTCGACGACAAGATGCGTCGCCCGGAGAAAATTGTAAAGAAAGGATGATTTTTTTTTGTTCGCATCTGTAATGCTTCGCCCCTAGATCGCTTGGCAAAAGAAGGATCGTCCGGCGAAGCATCCTTGTCACTCGGTGATGAAAGATACTTTCCTGATTGTATATCATACCTAGATGGTCACGTGTGGCATCTAGTTAGCATCGCCCGATGATGCTTTATGGTGGCCCGACGATAGTGTGCACATGGCCATACTTTTTGGCTACTTTTGCCACTTTTTGGGAGAACTTTTCACCAACTTTTTGTACTTGGAGGGAAGGTAACCTGATTAAGGGAATAGAAACCCTTGTTCTACATATCATAACATAGAAACACTTTTTCATATTTTTGGAGGAGAAAAGTATTCTTGCATCTTGAATCAAGGAGACTTAAGGATTGATGTTCATCAATATTCATTATTTATTTCTTGATCAAGGTATCATGACCATGAGTAGCTAAGCATCTTTTGTGTTAAGGTTGGAAGTATTCAACCTAGACTTTATGTATTTCTTTTAATCATTTTGTATATGAACTTGGTTGAATATTAATACATGTTAAATATCTTTGTTATCTTTGTTGTTTTTATGGTTTGGTTCATTATTGAGAAGTAAGTTCCAAGCTTGACCTAAGATATTCATCTACTAATAAACAAGCTCTAGACAATGATTTGTGAGTTAGTATTCACTTGTATCAGACTTTAAAGATTATCATGTTAATAGTTAGGTTGAGAGATCATTCAATGATTAACATGATAATACTCACAATATTACTTAGACATGAGAAATGTTGAGAGGATACGTGAATGTATCGATCATTAATTAGTTCATATGCGTGATTAACCGAATATATTTGGAATAGGTTGATGAAACCTAATATTGACATGCCTTTTCAAATAAGTCTTTTCAAACAAAAACCTCTCTTTTATCCAAATCACCATCTAGTGCATGAAAACTAATCTTTTATTACTAAAAGCAAATACCAAAACTTTGTTTGTGATTCAAACACTTAAAGTCACTGAAACTATAGAACAACATTAATGTCACACTAATCCCTGAGGAAAACATCAATATAAATACTTGTGTTGAAAATATATTACAACAAAATGGCACCGTTGTCGGGGATTGGCATTTGACTATTGAAAGAATCGCAATAGTTTAAGTGTTTTAAGTTATTTTATATTAATAATATCTTTTGTTTTTCACTTGTTTTGTTAGTGTTTTCAGACTTTAGTTTATGCAAGGAAGTATTTCTGAAGATCAACTCCTATTTGACCCTGAAATCAAAATGACTTGCAGAAAACTTAATTATAAGACTAGACGAAGGAGGAAGCTAATGAAAGAAAGAAGAGAAAGAGGAGAGGTATCCACTTCTGCTATAACTTTTAACCAAGATATAGAAGAATTTATGGCAGCAAATCCACCAAGAGATCCCTGTGCAAATAGTCCAAGTTTGAATGCTCGGTTTGCTAGAAATTCAGACCAAAGGAACTCAAATGAAAATTGGAATTCTACAACTGTTGTATCATAACCCTTTCACTGGGTTAGATCATGAAGATCCTTACACTCATCTCACAAAATTCTATGAGATAACGGGTGCTATAGGAGCTCGGGAGGAGGATGAAGAACAAATACTTAAAATATTATTTCCATATTCGTTGATCGTTAAAGCTAACGATTGGTATCTTGACCAACCTAATAAACTCATGACGGATTGGAATAGGCTTGAAGAAAAATTTCTTGAAAGGTTTTTCCCACAATCACGATTCTTGGAAGGAAAAATGGCTATATCAGTGTTCTCTCAAGGTGGAGTCAAGTCATTGAATGAATCTTGGGAAAGGTACCAATCTATGTTGAGAAAATGTCCAAGTCATGGTTTTGATGATGTGATACGGTGGGAGAACTGACTTGGGTGTTTTTCGTTTTATCGCAAATGTTGCGGTTAGCAAGAGTCGCCACTGACTTTTCTTTTATCCAAAAGGAAAGGTGAAAAAGCACAGGAAAGACCTTTGAGATTATTTCTTGATGTTGTACCCCAAAATTTTCCCTCTCATTCTTCAAGGCCTTTCTCACAAGGATTCTCAAGGTTCAAGCTTGCACAAGTACTTTGGAATTTTCCAGTACCAAAATTAAAAGGAAACTGTCAAAAAGGGAGAAAGCAGATAAAAATAACATTTTGACAAATTTGAAGGAAAATAGGTCTCCTTCGATCCAGCACCCTTCGACTGGCTCTAAGCCTCCTTCGAATGCAAGTTTAGGTGCATCCTTCGTTTGTATTTGAAACCTCCTTCGAATGCAACTTAGGTACATCCTTCGTTTGGATTTGAAACCTCCTTCGATTCAGCCTTTTAATTGGACAAGTGTGTTGCCTACATGGTTGCAATCAAAGTCCATGACATGTTGGCCACACATGCCCCCTGTAAGGAAACCTTTTCGATTCACCAAGCGTGTTGCCTGCAAAGCCTACTTCGATTTGGACAAGTTTACTGCCTACAAGCCTGCTTCGACTGGACAAGTTTGCTGCCTGCATGCTTGCTTCGTTTGGACAAGTTTCGATGGGACAAAGTAACCATCTCTATGCATCCTTCAAATTCACTTGCACCAAGGGCCTTGTTGTACCCCAAAATTTGCCCTCACATATTCTTCAAAGTTTGTCAAGAATCATCCTCAAATGGTTCGAGACTACTCAAGGGTTGCACAGTCCAAATGCCTCATAAGCCAGTCAAAATTAGGGTTTTGGTTCTTGCAAGGAATTTGAGGTTTTCAGTGGCTCAATCAAGTCCCATGTGCCTATATACATTTTCAAGCATCTACATGCCAAGTTGCAAGACTCACAGCATCAAATTGCACAGTCAAAAGCCCTATTTGCCTCACAATCAACTACAGGGGTAAAATGGTCATTTTACAGTCAAAAGTCAGAATTTTTGGTCAACATCTTATTTTGAAGCCACAATCATCATTTGATCAAGTCTTGATCATGATTCCACAAGCATGGCTCAAAAATCATCAAAGATGCAAAAGTTACTATTTTTGGACAGCAGAAAAGTCAACTGTAACTTGACCAAGGCATAACTTTTTCATGGTTCATCAGAAAAATCCCATCACATGCTCATTTTGAAGGGGATGACATTTCCTACAACTCATCTTCACTTTGCAAGTCCATGGAATGCTCTCACAAAAAGTTATCAATTTCTACATTATAGGTCAATTTCAAAAGTCAACAAAAAGGCATTTTAAGTCAAAGACCATAACTTGAGATTGGTAAATCCAAATGACATGGGACTAAAGGCATTGGTTAGAGGACTTCAATACCTTTCCAAAATGTCCAAGAACATGTTCATAGGATCAAAATTGAGCAAGATATGCATTGGAGAAGTTGGGAAATGTTTAGGAATTTGCAAAAGTCAACTTTGCCCAAAACACATCATTTTTGCTAATGGGCCTCAAATTCCTTCTTGAAACTTTGTCCAAAGCCTATGCACGACCCATTGAGATTAAATTGAATTATTTTCTTATTTTTTTATTAATTATTTGGATTTTTAATTGATTATTAATTCATTTAATTGATTTTAAATATAGGAAATATGAAGATATGGTTTTCAAATCTTTTTATGAAGCAAATAGGCTCAGGGCAAGCTGGCAATTTCGTGCATCCATCAAAGAGACAAGAATCACCCAATTTGGAAAGGTTTTTCAATCAAAAAGATTGAAAAATATTTGATTGAAAATCAAATATTGAAAACTTTATTCCATGGATCTTTGACCAAGTTTGTACCCTAATTCCCTTCCAACATAAATACTGAAGCCAACCCTAATGCCTGGAACATGGAAAAGCTGCTGTAAGAGCCATAACCAGCTTAAAAAACAGTCATTTCTATTTCCACCGATCACAGAACTGGCGACTCTGCTGGGGATATTTATAAAAGTGAGGTGTACCTTAGGATTAGACCACTCTTATGTTTTCAATTGCCTGTTTTGATTGCTTTAATATTGTGGGCCTGTTTTGGGAGTTTCATAGATCCTAACCCGGATCTGGGGGATACCTTTTAGGTAGCAACAAACTGTGAGGGAACTGTGCGAGGTATACCGACACGGTTGAAGCAGTTGCTACGTTGATGTGGCACTTTGGTGAGTACCGGTAACCCTTGAGTCAAGTCAAGGAGAGTACGGGGCCGCCACATGGTGTCGTGAAGCATCAACTGACCTTAGGAACCTTACTTGACCATCCTGGCCGCTTTAGGGATAGTGAGATGACCGACTTTGGTGCAGTCCGAAGTTGGTAGATACTTGATACTACACTCATTGAGGGTTGTTTTCTTGGAATATTTTGATCGCCAGTTCAGTGGCTAAATCAAAACAATGAACATAGAAAACAACCCAATGATATTGAGCTCCTTAGAACCCGGTTACTTTTGATAGGACAAGTTTTTGAGCCCACCAACTACAAGAGGGTAATACCCTAAACCTCATGCTGGCCTAAACTCTAAGGGTTGTCTGGTGTGACTTGTGTGCCTTATCATGTTTGCTTTTTGTGAATACTTGTGGTGTGTCGTTATCATAACATCATAGCATCATACAGCATCATATGCATCCACTAACCACTTCAAGGGTTCGAATCTTCATCTTTGTTCTTGTTTTGTAGGACATGGAATCTATCCGTAGAAAGACAATTCAGATCAACCTTGTAAGGAGACCTCCTCAACTTAAGGAGCTTACATCCAGGATTCCTGAGAACTCTTCTTTCAGTTAGAGACATGGTAGACTCATCAGTTTGGTTAACACCAGCATTGAAGAAGATATGATAAAAGTTCTCTTCCAGTTCTTTGACCCTTTGCACCACTGTTTTACTTTCCCAGATTATCAATTGGTGCCTACTTTGGAAGAGTTTTCTCAGCTTCTGAAGGTTCCCATTCTCAGTCAACTACCCTACAATGGTACAGAAAGGGAACCAAAACTTGAAGAGGTTGCTAAAGCATTACGCCTACAACCATCTGACATCAAGGGACATTGGGAGGTTAGAAGTGGTATCAAAGGATTCTTGGCAAAGTTCCTGTTTGAGAAAGCACAAGAATGTTGGAATTCCCTTGACCTACAAGCCTTTTAAGAAGTGGTGGCACTCCTTGTCTATGGGTTGGTGTTGTTCCCGAATCCAGATCAGCTTATAGATATCAATGCTGTCAAGATCTTCATGTCCAGGAATCCTATACCTACGTTACTTGGGGACATCCTCCACTCATGTTACACTCGAACCATGAGAAAAAGAGGTGTTCTCATGTGCTGCACTCCTCTCCTGGCAAGGTGGTTTATTTTGCACCTTCCACAATCAGTTTTGAAGAACGAGCGGGGTTTGAGATGGTCACAACGATTAATGACTCTTACACATGCTGATATACATTGGTGTTCTCGGTCCAGAGAAAATGTCACTATCATTGATCGTTGCGGAGAATTTCCTAATGTTCCTTTACTTGGAATTAGAGGGGGCATCACCTACAACCCATGTCTGGCTTTGAGACAGTTTGGATATGCTCGGAGGGATGGCCCTCATGACACGTTGATTCCTGACATAGTTTTTGACTTCGACAATGATGCACAAGGACTTCGCCAGAGATTCATCAGAGCTTGGAGGATGCCCAACAGGGTAGATAGTAAGACACTGGGGCACAAGAACTCCATCCCCCTTGAGCCTTATCTCAAGTGGGTACGAGCCCGCTCCCAGAAGCTTGTGATGCCATATCCTCATGTTCTCCCCGTGATCAAAGAGCCAGTTTTGGAAGGAGATGTGCCCTACACCATCCAACATCCTGACATGCCAACATCTTGGGAAGAAATGCAAAAGAGATGGATCCAACTCAAGGAAGAACGGAATTCTCTTGAAGCCATTCTACATGCCAGTGAGAAGAAGGTCTTGGAGCTCACCCGCCTACTGCACGAGGAAAAGACCCTCAACACTTACATCGCTCCAAAGAGGATGCGCAGTGTCTTTTGGGATTAATTATTTTGTAATGTTTTTCCCATGAGGCCTTGATGTACTGAACAGATTATTTCCTAATACAATGTGTGTTCATTTTTTGTCTACAACGAATTTGAACTTTCGAACCCTTGAATGCATTGCATAAATAGCATCTCATGCATCATGTGTATAACAGGTACTCTTTTTCTACAGGTTGCTTAATCTTCTTCGCTGTTTATTTCAGTAGTCATCATGAATCCTGAATCATCCAATGAACAAGCTATCAAGGCCATCCAGGCCCAGAACGCCCAGTTTCAAGAGTTGGTCACGAGCTTAGCCCATGGACAACAGGAATTGAAGACTCTGCTTTTGAAGAAGAAGAAGAGGAGGATTGTGTTGTTTAACACTGGACGGAGGTTTGGGAATACACTGCAGAATGAGGCTGATCAGGCTACTTCTTCTGTAGGGAAAGGCAGTCCCCAATGGGGAAGGGTTCCTAGTCTTGTGGTCTCCGACAACGAGACGGATTTCAATGATGAATAGTACCCTCCTGCTGAGGACAGGTACAAACAACTGGAGGACCGTCTGAGTGCCATGGAGATTCAACAGGTGCCTGGTTTGGATTTTGGGGATCTAGGTTTATCTTCTGGGGTGGTGATCCCACACAAGTTCAAGGCACCTTCTTTTGCGAAGTATGACGAGGCATCTTGTCCTAAGCTGTATCTCAGATCTTATGTGAGGAAGATCCAACCGTATACTGAAGACAAGAATCTATGGATCCATTTCTTCCAGGATAGCCTTTCAGGGGCTCAACTCGAATGGTTCTATCAGCTGGATGGAACCAATATTCGTAACTGGGATGACTTGGCTACTGCATTCTACAAGCAGTATCAGTACAATTCCGACCTCGCTCCTACGCGTACCCAACTCCAGGGTATGTCACTAGGGACGGGTGAAGGATTCAAGGAATATGCGCAAAAGTGGAGAGACCTTGCTGGAAGGGTGCAGCCACCTCTGACTGACCGTGAACTTGTCGACATGTTCTTAGGGACCCTGTCTGGCCCATTCTTCAACCATCTGATTGGGAATTCTTCTGCTGGGTTTACAGATATGATCTTGACTGGTGAGAGGATCGAAGCTGGTATCAAGTCTGGAAAGATACAGAATGGTGACTCCTCGAACACTGAGAAGAAACCATCCAAGAAAGAATCTAGTGATGTCTATGGTTCAAGAGGGCAGAATGGGTCCGAACACCGCCAAGCTGTCAACGCGGTGGTTATTTCAAAACCGGCCGGTGCTCCCCAACATCGCAACCAACAAAGGGAAGAGAGACCTAAGAGGAAGTTCACTCGGCTCAGTATGACTTTGTCCCAGATATTGCCACAGTTGTTGGAGACCAAGTTGGTAACTCTAAGGGACCCTCCTAAGAATCCCAACAGGACACCTTTGAGGTATAACCCCAACGCCCGCTGCGCTTATCACTCTGACAGCCCGGGGCATGCTACAGATGATTGTTGGACTTTGAGGAACAAGGTTCAGGACCTAATCGATGCAAAGGAGGTCCAGTTCGAAGCGCCCGAAGCTCCCAATGTGATCACTGCTCCCTTGCCAAAACATGGCTAGGATTGAAAGACTTTTGTTCATTCGAATGTTCAAGTTGTATTTTTCTTTGATTGTTCAAACATTTTATTCATGTCAAACTATCTTATTTCATTAATGCATTACACGTGTCTGTTTTGAAGTAATTGTTTTCACTATATTCAAAATTGCTTTTATTTTTTGATGTTCAACTCTCGACTTAAAATTCTAAGCCTCTTGAGGGAGGATGACGAAAATGATACCACGATATTTACAGTATGCTTTTGAACAGACCCCGCTTATGAGGTACATGCATTATTTCAATTCCTAAACACTGGAGTTATAAGGAAGATAATCCCTCGTCAACCCCTTTGAGCCAAAGAAGTAGGAGTTTTTCTTTTCAAAAATTAAAACCCTTAATCATAACCTGGGGCAGGGTAGGTCTCTCAGTTGATCTAGGTGCACAATGAATGGCATCAAAGGAGTCCTTACAAAGCAAAAGACAGTGATGGTTCTGAATAATCACCAAGACATGCAGTCATTACCAAAAAAAAAAAAACTAAAGCCCAATAAGTCAAAACCTATGAAGGAGACTTACAAAACTGGGGCATCCCGCTGACTGTAAATACAAAAAGAAACAGTTCAGGCAAAAGACAGGGATAACAAAATCAAAAAAGAAAGAGGTCACACAAACCCTCGACGAAAAAATAAATGGCTTCCTATCCAAAATAAACTGTCAATGTCCGAACCATCACCGAAATATCAAAGCAAAGACTCAAACAGAGTCTGACGCACGATCAGCTGAGTTTAGGTTTGAAGAACATCACGAAGAGCGGGTGGGTACAAATAAAATTTGAGCCTTTATCCTTTGTTTCTTAAACCGTGAACCAGGCCACATTATAACCCTTAAAAGTCCTAGCTGAAGCATGGGTTAGTTCGAAACCATATTGTTATAAAGGTATCCTGACTCTTATATGGCTCGCTGATAAAATCTTGAGTTGACATCACAGTTTACAAAAAATTCACTTGTTTTTATGAAAATTGCATTTTCAAAAACTTCAAGACAGACATAAGCTTTGCATTCTTAAAATAACGTTGTTTGCATATGACTTTTTGTTCGAACAGCAAAGAAATTTGCACAAAGAATATCTAGTGAACAAAAATCACTTCCAACCAAGGGGCAGACATGATCATGGTCCGTCATCTGGGGCAGTTAAGTCAAGATTTGGAGAATCTCTCAAAAGGCCAACCAACTTGGGGCAAATCTCCATCTGGATCACTTGGGGCATTGGACGATCAAACGAAGATCTTCTGGTAGTAGGGCAACGCAACACTACTGACAGGGGCACCTCCCTACATCTTGAGAGCACGGACATAGTCGAAAAAATACTGTGCATAATCAAAGACCCGCTAGGTTGACACACCTAGGAAAAATAAGGGCTTCCCGGCGAACCAAAAGGGTTCGGGTAGAAATAAGGGATGAAATGAAAAATCTGTACACCCGGCAAGTCGAAAACCTGAAAAGGCGGCTTGGGCAAAAAAAGGTATCCCGGTGGACTGAAAACCCGAAAGGGCGGTCCAGGCAAAAGTTAGGGATCAAAGCGTACGACTATGTCCTGTCATCTCGTCACTTGCCTACCAGAAGAAGATTTGTCAATCGGCAATCATCAAGCACCCCTACAGGTACCTTCTCCCACAGAAGCTGGGGCAATCAGAATTGTCTAAGCGGTCTAGCTGCTCTGTCCTCCAGGTATAAGGTAGTTTCAGCTGAAGAATACGACTAGGATACCTCCACTCCCCGCAGAGTAGGATAAGGCTCAGCAATACTCTCCCCCGAGCAGAGTTGACCTCCCGTCAGCCCCGAAAAGGCACAGTATCTCCAGCAAGTCAGCGATACTCTCCACAAGCAGAGTTAGTCTACTGTCAACCTTACGGAAGTTGGATATCCCCATAATATCTCAACATTCCCCAGTGGAGTATACAGATATTCCTAAACAAGCATCCCCGGCAGTCTTAGTATAAGATTGTACCCCGGCGGAATACAGACACCCCAGTGGAACCATTCCCCAGTACAGTCCAAAAGTTTCCCCAGGAGAGCTGAATCATCCTCCCCAGTAGATTCTGGAAGCTTGTCACCTGCAGAGTACATATCTCTCCCCCGCTTTATTTAGAAGATTATTCCCCACCAGAGCCTATAACTGGGTTATCCTCAGCCAATTGCCACGGAAAGATCGTCCTCAGCGAAGGTCGTCCTATCCCCAGCGGAGTTCATCGAATTCCCCAACACAACTTATCAATGGAATCCCCAACGGAGTTCTCATCAAAATCTCAGCGAAGCTTCTCTTCCCCACAGAGTAATTTCCCCGCGGAGTAATCTCTCCAACAAGTTTATTCCCCAACGGAGTCATCTTCTCCTACCGGTTTATTCTTGCAATCATCATCCCCAGCGGAAACAAAGAACTCTACTCCTCAAACAGCAGCCCAGGAGTGAACTCCCGGCATTCGTCAAGGATTTATTTTCCTAGACGAGGATACATTCATGAACATTACATTGTCATACATCATGATACATGCATACACGCATCATATCATACAATCTCATTTATGTCGAGAACATCATTGCTTGATCCATATCATGCATTGCATATGACTGACCTTTACCTTTCAGGAAGGATACAGTTAAATGATCAGCTATGTCAAAGTAGACAAATACAGTCAAAAGAGACCAATCCAGTCAAAGAAGACAAATCCAGTCAAAGAAGACAAGTCCAGTTAAATCCCAAAGGTTTTTCTGATGCTCATCCAGTCAAAGAAGACAAGTGCAGTTAAAATTAATTCCTAAAAAACCCGTCGTTATAGACACCCGTCATTATAGACAACCCGTCATTATAGACAACCCGTCATTATAGACACTCGTCGTTATAGACACCTGTCGTTATAGACACTCGTCATTATAGACACTCGTCGTTATAGACACTCGTCGTCATAGACACCCGTCGTTATAGACACTCGTCATTATAGACACTCGTCGTTATAGACACTCGTCGTTATAGACACTCGTCGTTATAGACACCCGTCGTTATAGACACTCGTCGTTATAGACACCCGTCGTTATAGACACCCGTCGTTATAGACACCCGTCGTTATAGACACTCGTCGTTATAGACACTCGTCGTTATAGACACTCGTCATTATAGACACTCGTCATTATAGACACTCGTCGTTATAGACCCTCGTCGTTATAGACACTCGTCGTTATAGACACTCGTCGTTATAGACACTCGTCGTTATAGACACTCGTCGTTATAGCCACTCGTCGTTATAGACACCCGTCGTTGAAGACGACTCGTCCAAAAGAGACAATTCGTCAAAGAAGACAACACTTCCCCCGGTTCAGTTAAATCGATCCCTAAAGATTTTTCTGAGATAACCTGTCAGTAGAGACAACTCATCAACCTTTTGAAGTTCCGGATTCGATACCTGTACCTAGCCAGGGCATATCTGTGAGCAATTGATTGTAGATTCGATACCTGTATCTAGCCAGGGCATATCTGCATGAAGAGTTTGAAGATCAATCCCTGTAACAGGCCAGGAAATTATCCTTCTTTCTTAGGTACGCCAGTTCTCGCTAAGGAATCTCTTATGTGATCGACACCTCCAAATGGCATCTATAAGCCCATTCCCGACAAGGTTCTGTCACAAATCCAGATGGCATCTATAAGCCCATCCTCCCATCCATCATCTTTCCAAATGGCATCTGTAAGCCCATTCCCGACATCACATTGCTGATACTGCTATGTGAGTGCAAATTTCTGGGCACTCTAGTGTTCAATAATCTTCCACCTTCGGATCACGAAAGGCACGCAAGCCAATCTACATCCTCAGGTCTAAGTAGATTGAACAGGGGAAACTGTTGTACCCCAAAATTTGCCCTCCCATATTCTTCAAAGTTTGTCAAGAATCATCCTCAAATGGTTCAAGACTACTCAAGGGTTGCACAGTCCAAATGCCTCCTAAGCCAGTCAAAATTAGGGTTTTGGTTCTTGCAAGGAATTTGAGGTTTTCAGTGGCTCAATCAAGTCCCATGTTCCTATATACATTGTCAAGCATCTACATGCCAAGTTGCAAGACTCACAGCATCAAATTGCACAGTCAAAAGCCCTATTTGCCTCACAATCAACTACAGGGGTAAAATGGTCATTTTACAGTCAAAAGTCAGAATTTTTGGTCAACATCTTATTTTGAAGCCACAATCATCATTTGATCAAGTCTTGATCAAGATTCCACAAGCATGGCTCAAAAATCATCAAAGATGCAAAAGTTACTATTTTTAGACAGTAGAAAAGTCAACTGTAACTTGACCAAGGCATAACTTTTTCATGGTTCATCAGAAAAATCCCATTTAATTCTCATTTTGAAGGGGATGACATTTCCTACAACTCATCTTCACATTCCATATCCAAGGAATGCTCTCACAAAAAGTTATCAATTTCTACATTATAGGTCAATTTCAAAAGTCAACAAAAAGGCATTTTAATTCAAAGACCATAACTTGATATTGGTAAATCCAAATGACATGGGACCAAAGGCATTGGTTAGAGGACTTCAAGACCTTTCCAAAATGTACAAGAACATGTTCATAGGATCAAAATTGAGCAAGATATGCATTGGAGAAGTTGGGAAATATTTGGGAATTTGCAAAAGTCAACTTTGCCCAAAACACATCATTTTTGCTAATGGGCCTCAAATTCCTTCTTGAAACTTTGTCCAAAGCCTATGCACAACCCATTGAGATTAAATTGAATTATTTTCTTATTTTTATTAATTATTTGGATTTTTAATTGATTATTAATTCATTTAATTGATTTTAAATATAGGAAATATGAAGATATGGTTTTCAAATCTTTTTATGAAGCAAATAGGCTAAGGGCAAGCTGGCAATTTCGTGCATCCATCAAAGAGACAAGAATCACCCAATTTGGCAAGGTTTTTCAATCAAAAAGATTGAAAAATATTTGATTGAAAATCAAATATTGAAAACTTTATTCCATGGATCTTTGACCAAGTTTGTACCCTAATTCCCTTCCAACATAAATACTGAAGCCAACCCTAATGCCTGGAACGTGGAAAAGCTGCTGTAAGAGCCATAACCAGCTTAAAAAACAGTCAGTTCTATTTCCACCGATCACAGGCCTCTTGCATACTTTGCTTCATACAAGTTTCATTTGATCCAAGGAGTATCTTCATAAAAGATGTGACTAAGTTCTTGCTTCCCTTGAAAAAGCGCCCTTCAACTCAGAAGCCAGGAACTTCCCTCATGCTAAAAAAGACACAAGGAAATGACTCCCTTTATGTTTGTTTCGATCCACATGCTTCGATTGGGCAATATGCTTCCTTCGAGCATGAGCTTTCGATTTGGAAATATGTTTTCTTCGATACAAGCTTCGACTGGGCATTAGCTTGTTTCAACCACAAGTTTCGACTGAGGGAAAGGCTTCCTGTTGGTTTTCTTCAATTCAAAAGTCAATAATCTTCTAAAAGCTTCTTTCGATTCAGAAGTTAATAACCTTCTGAAAAGGGCCATTCAAAGAACACACAGTTGGTCCATTCGAAGGACACACAGCTGGTGAAAACGAATGCCGTGTTGTCCTAGTCTGGTCGAAAGGTGTAGAAAGATGGAGGATTCGAATCAAAAGATCAAGTTGAACATTTAGACCCATAGGCTAGGCCACGTGTCTTCCCTTTTTAGGCATGTACCCATTTGTTGTCTAAGACCACTTGCACTTAATAGCACAATACTACCTTTTAGGAAAGTCTGTCTTGAGCCTTGCGCCTATTTTCCTTCAGAAGGAAGCAACCCCATCTGAACCATTCATCTTGCTTTTGTGGCACAAGTGGACATTTACTTTCCAGATTGAGCCTTATTTTATTATTTTCTGCACCCCAACTGCCAAGAGGCCCCCACATGTACTTTCACGTCACATTATTTTATCATTTATTTGCAAGGCTGGCTTTGGACAACATGTCCATTCTTTCTCTATAAATAGAGGAACATTTACAAAGCTAGGGGAGGATCTTTGGGACCAGAGGAACAAATCTCCCAAATTTTCTCAAACACCACAAATCTCTCAAGTCCCTTCAACACTTGTGAGAACAAACCCAGAATCACATACTTACTTCCTTAGATTCTGAAGAACAAGTACTCTTCAGTATCCTTCGAATCCAGTTTGGAAAGAAACATAATACTTGTTTCTTTCCTTCCTTCGAATCCAGCATTCCAAGCACAGCTGTTGGCCCCCTCTTTCAAATCCAGAACCCTGGGCCTCCACTCAAGGTCCCACATCCATTCAAAGCCTCCATCAAGGTAAGTCACTCTTACCCTTGAACCTTTCATTTCATGGCATAACATGTAAATAATCTTTTCGTTTGTTTCAAGCATGTATATACCATTGTTCCTTTTGTTTCCACCCTTTAAACATGTTTTTTTTAAGTTAACCCTTTCGTTTTGCTTTCTGTTTACTTGAACTAGCTTTAACTATTAAACTGTTTTAGAGACAAATACTAGCATGGCCTCAGGCCATGTTGCCATTTAATGCTTTAAATGAAAGAAACAGGAAACAAGAAATAGGAAACAAAGCTTCTGGCTTCTACCCTTTTTCTCCAGGTCAAACGAAAGAGACAACTAGGAGGAAAACCATGTTGACTTCTAGGCCCAGATGAAAAGCATGCCTTCACTGATTGCAGGCTCAATCGAAAGGCATTCCCTCACTGCTTTCAATCTCCAGTCGAAGAAGGCAACAAAATAATAAGGCAGAACCAGAAGGTTTCGCCATACGCTGATTTCCAGGCCAATCAAAGGACAAAACCTCACTGGCGCCAAAGCCCAATCGAAGGCCATGACCTCACTGGTGCGAACTCCCAATTGAAGGAAGCCTAGAAATGAAAATCGAAGGTTGCTCCTGCCCAAATCGAAGGAGCTCATTTTTTCTTCTTTTTATCTTATTTTTTCCTTTATATTCTTCTGCACTTCAATATGGTTGTAATAGTGTAGGATATTTATTTGCTACATTTTTATTGCTTTATACAAATGCTAGTAAATAGGTGTGTATGGAAAGATAAAACCAACAAGCAGGAAACACCTAAATCAAGACAAAATGCATGCAAATCAAACACCCTATTCACACATGCACCCTTAGGGTATCTCCACTTGGTTGCCTAAACAAATGGCCATGTTATGCATGTAGGATGTCTTAGCACAAACGAATTGAAAAAAGATCATAGTCCCTCGATGACGCTATCAAAGTTGCCTTTCAAAATGATCTTAGTCCCTACAGAAAAGTGCTAAGTCATTTCACAACATTGCTATCATGGTCATACGATGACCCGCACCTGTCCCATTAACATCCTAACACAAGGTTGTTCACCAAATACAATGGTGAAACAACACTGTTAAAAGGGTTAAAAACATAAGAAAGATCTTTTAGTAAAATAGGGTAGACAACTCTTAGTTACTTGATCAAAAATCTTGCAAAACCTCCTTGTTATTTTTCAAAACACACTCCACAACACAATTTCAAAACAACTTTCAAAACATTGAAAACCTTTCAAAAAGACATACATCTTTGTATACATTCAAACAAGAATCATTACAAAGGTTTCCTAGACAAGGCATCTTTTTCAAAACATTTTCAAAACCGCACACACACAAAGCATCATTTCAAACAATTGAAAAGCAAAGGCAAGTGATCTAAAACAAGTAACTAAGAGCCCATGGATAACCATGGATGAAAAGGGTGCTAGCACCTTCCCTTTTCATAATCTACCCCCCGAACCCACGAAAACATCTCAAAGGTCTTTCCTGTGCTTTTTGACCTTTCCATTGGATAAAATAAAAAGTCGGTGGCGACTCTTGCTAAACTGAACATTTGTGAACACAAACGCAAAAAACCAAGTCAGTTCTCCCACCGTATCACAGAACTGGCGACTCTGCTGGGGATAAATATAAGTGGGGTGTAACTTAGGATTAGATCACTTGTGTTTTCAATTGTATGCTTTGTATACTTTAAATTTTGTGGGCTTGTATCGGAGTTTTATAGATCCTAACCCGGATCTGGGGATACCCTTTAGGTAAG
This sequence comes from Vicia faba, assembly GCA_948472305.1. Taxonomy (NCBI): domain Eukaryota; kingdom Viridiplantae; phylum Streptophyta; class Magnoliopsida; order Fabales; family Fabaceae; genus Vicia; species Vicia faba. The sequence continues at coordinate 530,029,518 of OX451735.1, read as the reverse complement.
TAGCAATAAACTATGAGGGATCTGTCCGGCATAGACCGACACGGATGAAGCAGTAGCTACATTGGTGTGACACCTTGGTCTGTACCGATAACCCTTGTGTTGGAACAAGGAGAATATGGGTCTTCTAAGGAGTCATTAAGCACCAACTGACCTTAGAACCTTAAATTGACCAACTTGGCCATAGAACAGTAGCAGTATGCTACACTCATTGAGACTAAACTCTCGCAATGATTCCGGCTGCAAGAAAAGGTTGCTAAACTGGAATTATGACCGATTGAGGGTAGTCAGTGATATTGAGATCCTCTAGAACCCGGTTACTATTTATAGGACAGGTTTAAACCAACTAAACTGAAAGAGGGTAATGCCTAAACTCCATGCAAGCCTAAACCTAAGGACTTGTTTGCTCTGTGTGAATATGACTGTCTGTATATACACTTGCTTACTTTTGAATACATGTACATAACATCATAACATCATACCATAGCATTTTCAATAACCATTTCAAGGATCTCGAGGGTCTTTCAATGCAGGGTCACGTTGAACCAGATGTCTACCAAGGGGCAAGAGGGTTCCCCTCTAAACAAACGCCGTCAAAGATCAAGTGCAACAACTTGAATCGGAGGCTATGACCCATTTGACATGGTGAGCTTGATTCTCGTGGAAAGACATCCACCGATACAAAGTTCTCCAATCAAGGATGTTCAATTTCTAACATTTTCTTGTGTTTACCCCGCGAGATCCTTGAAAACATGCATCCACATATCATGCATCATATCATGACAGGTTTCTCCCATACAGGTCTCCTTATCTTCCTACTGTTTATTTCAGTAAGATGAATATGGAACAAACGGTGAAAGATCTCCAAGCTCAAAACGCTCAGTTCCAACAAATGCTTCTGGCTATGGGTAAAGGGCAAGAGGACCTGAAAGCTCTCCTTCTCAAAGAAAAGAAGAAAAAGTCCAAGAAGTCAGTAGGCGTCTTAAACTTGAGAAGAAGACCTAAAACCCTAGATCTTTCAACTCCATCCAACATAGGGGATAGTCTTGAAGAAGACCACAATTTGGAGATTGATGAAGTAGAAGTTGACTACTCCGAGGAACAATATCCTCCCGCTGATGACAAATACAAACAGTTGGAGGATCGCCTCAGTGCTATGGAGATTCAATAAGTACCTGGCTTGGATTTAGGAGACATGGGTTTGGTTTCTGGAGTGGTCATCCCTCCAAAGTTCAAAGTCCCTACCTTTGCCTTGTACGATGGAGTTTCTTTCCCTAAGATGCACTTAAAGTCTTATGTCCGCAAGATTTAACCATACACAACTGATCCAAAGCTTTGGATCCATTTCTTCCAAGAAAGCTTGGTAGGGACTCAACTCGAGTGGTTTTATCAATTGGAGAGTTCTCGCATCCACACCTGGGAGGATTTAGCTGCTGCTTTTTACAAACAGTATCAGTATAACATTGATTTTGCACCAACTCGTGTGCAATTGCAGAACATGACCATGGGTTCCAACGAGAGCTTCAAAGGATACGCTCAAAAGTGGAGAGATCTGGCTGGTAGAGTGCAACCCCCTTTAACTGACAGGGAGCTAATTGACATCTTCATGGGAACTTTGAAGGGCCTTTCTTCAAACACTTGATCGGAAGCTCTTCAGTCGGGTTCACCGAGCTAATACTGACTGGCGAAAGGGTCGAAGCCAGCATCAAAAGTGGGAAGATTCAAGAAGCTACACCTTCTGATGCTCAGAAAAAGCCTTACAGTGGGAAGAAAGAGTCCAATGATGTGTACAGTCAAAAGAGTCGTCGTGACCAACACGTAGGGGCAGTCCTGATCTCTGGTTCTGCGTCACACCGACAACAGCAAAAGGGAAATCAATGAAGGCCAAACGAGCCTAAAAGACAGTTCACCAACATCAACATGCCGCTGTCTCAAGTGCTGCAACACTTGTTGAGGATGAATCTGATTGCATTGATAGGCCCTCATCCAAACCCCAAGACTTCTTATCCTAACTACAATCCTAATGCAACGTGCGCTTATCATTCTGACAGTCTCGGGCATGATACTAACGATTGTTGGGCATTGAAGTATAAGATTCAGAATTTGATTGATGCCAAGGAGATTGAGTTTGGTCCTCCGGAGACTCCAGCATAATCAATGCTCCTTTGGCAAATCATTGAGAGCGTCTTTGTTTCATTTGAATTTTCAAGTTGTAATTCCTTTTGTTATTCAAACAATTATCTATTAATGTCAAACTTTGTTTCATTAATGCATTGCATATGTTTATCTTGATTTGATCCACTCATTTTCATTACATTTAAACTGTGCTTTTTACTCTCTTTATGACATTTAACTCTTGATAAAAGTTACAAGCCTTTAGAGGGAGGATGACGAAACAATGCCATAATCTCATAACAGTATGCTATTGAACAGACCTTGCTGACGATGTACAGGCGTTTCTTTCAAATCCTAAACACTGGAGTTATACGGAAGATAATCCCTAGTCAACCCCTTCGAGCCAAAGAAGTAGAAGTTTTTTGTTTTAAACACAAATTGAAACCTTTAAACCTGGGGCAGGGTAGTCACTCAGTTAATTCAAAAGATGCGCATTGAAGTCGCAAACTCTCAGTTCATAATATAACGAACGACATCAAAAGCATTCCTCTGGAATCAAAAGACAGTGGTGGTTCCTTATCTCATAGGCAGTCATTATCTCTCAAAAAAAAGGGAAAAGCCCATTAAGCCAAAACCTACAAAGGAGGCTTAAGAAATTTGGGGCATCCCGCTGACTGTAATCTCGAAAACAGGAACAATCAGGCAAAAGTTAGGGATAACAAATCAAAAGAACGAGGTCGCCACAAATCCTCAACAACATGAAAAATGTTTCAAAAATGACTGCCTTCCAAAAAATTCAACTTGTGTGAACCATCACCAAAAACGTCGTTCCAAATTCGAATAGAGTTCGACGCACAATTAACTGAGTTTAGGATTGAAGAACATCACGAAGAGCGGGTGGGTACAAATATACTTTGAGCCTTTATCCTTTGTTTCTTAAACCGTGAACCAAGCCACGTTACAACCCTTCAAAAGTCCTAATTGAAGCATGGGTTAGTTCGAAAGCATACTGTTACAAAAGGTATCCTGACTCCTGTAAGGCTTTGCTCTAAATCCTGAGTTTGAATTTTCTTACAAAATTCCTTTACTCGCTAAAACGCATTAAAAAAAAACTTCAAGACAAACATAAACTTTGCATTACTTGAATATCATTGTTTGCATATGGCTATTTGTTTAACAGCGGAGAAATTCACACAATGAATATCCAGTGAACGAAAGCCCTCTCAGTGAATAAAATCACTTCAAAAAGGATGACACTTCCATTGACGAATCTCCTATCAACAGGGGGACTTGACATGTCACTATCCAGCACACCTGGGGAAGTCCAGTCAAGATTCCAGGAAATCTCTCAAAGAAGTGCAGAGTAACCAGGGGCAAGTCTCCATCTCCGACACTTGGGGCATTGAACGTCAATCCCGACAAAGGGTTACATACAGTCAAACATTTCCACGCAGTGCCACAAGCACTTGCTACTAGGGGCATTGACAAATCTCCCTAAAATCCTTCTCACAGGATGATTCCCCAGCCAGAGTTTAATCTCTAAAAACCTTTCCCCAGCTGAGACAACTTCAAGAATCCTCGAGGACTTCCCCAACGAGTTCATCACCTCTCTAGAAGACCGACCACGGGGTTTATTTCCCCAACAAACTACAGATTCCCCCAGTTTGAATTTGCCTCTCCAAATCCAAGGACCACAACTCCTCTTCTCCAGTAGACTACTCTACAGTCCCCAGCTAGTTACTGTGAAACCTGGATCCAATCAGATATCAATTCAACTTCGACTTCCCGGTAGAGCAACGGACAATCAAGACTCATGAACTCTTTTCCCAAGCAGGAATAAACGTCCTCCCCGTAGAGTTTTCAATACTCCCCAGCGGATTTTCTCCTCAAACAACAAAACAGGAATCCCCAGTAGAAACATTCTAAGTGAAATTTGAAGACACACATACTCTTCAACAACAGTCCAGGAGTTAACAAACTCCCCGACATTTGTCAAGGATTTATTTTCCAGACAAAAATACATTCATAAACATTTCACATTTCATACCTCCTATTTACATACATGATAAGTGCATACAACGCAATCTCATTTATTTTGAGAACATCATCGTGCATTTCATACATCATGACATTGCATACAGCTAACGTTTTACCTTTTTCAGAAAAAGGTCAATCAACAGATGGCTACCATCAACCTTTCCAAGTTCCAGATTAATACCTGAAACCACACAGGACAATTATCTACTTGACCATCATGAAGCAACCCTACACAGGTTCCTTCGTTCCAAGATGTAGTTTTACACGGACTCATCATGAAGCAACCCTACACAGGTTCCTTCTTTCTAAGATGCAGTTTTACACGGACTCATCATTGAAGCAACCCTACACAGGTTCCTTCCTTCCAAGATGCAGTTTCACACGGACTCATCATCAGGCAACCCTACACCGGTTCCTTCCTTTCTAGATGAAGTTTTACATTGACTCATCATCAGGCAACCCTACACAGGTTCCTTCCTTCCAAGATGCAGTTTCACACGGACTCATCATCGGGCAACCCTACACCTGTTCCTTCCTTTCTAGATGAAGTTTTACACGGACTCATCATCAGGCAACCCTACACAGGTTCCTTCCTTCCAAGATGCAGTTTCACACGGACTCATCATCAGGTTCCTTCCTTCCAAGATGCAGTTTCACACGGACTCATCATCAGGCAACCCTACACAGGTTCCTTCCTTCCAAGATGCAGTTTCACACGGACTCATCATCAGGCGACCCTACACAGGTTCCTTCCTTCCAAGATGCAGTTTCACACGAACTCATCATCAAGAAACCCTACACAGGTTCCTTCCTTCCAAGATGCAGTTTCACACGGACTCATCATCAGGCAACCCTACACAGGTTCCTTCCTTCCAAGATGCAGTTTCACACGGACTCATCATCAGGCAACCCTACACAGGTTCCTTCCTTCCAAGATGCAGTTTCACACGGACTCATCATCAGGCAACCCTACATAGGTTCCTTCCTTCCAAGATGCAGTTTCACACGGACTCATCATCAGGAAACCCTACACAGGTTCCTTCCTTCCAAGATGCAGTTTTACACGGACTCATCATCAGGCAACCCTACACAGGTTCCTTCCTTCCAAGATGCAGTTTCACACGGACTCATCATCAGGAAACCCTACACAGGATGAATTTTTACACGAACTCATCATCAGGCAACCCTACACCGGTTCCTTCTATTTCCAAAGAGGAAGTTTCACACTGACTCATCAGAAAGTAACCCCACACAGGTTCCTTCTCAGGAAATTTCAGATGCAATTTTTACACGGACTCATCACCAAACAACCCACCTTTTAATGCAGTTCAGATACACTCCAGACATGGAAGCCATTCTGATACTCATTCTTTCAACTTACAAATTACAATTAAACAAGCATTCTTGGATGGCATCTATAAGTCCATCCTCCTACCAACAATCTCCAAATGGCATCTGTAAGCCCATTCCCGACATCACAATGCTGATACTACACCATGCGAGTGCAAATTTTTGGGCACTCTAGTGTTCAATTATCTTCCACCTTCGGATCACGAAAGGCTCGAAAGTTAATCTATATCCTCAGGTTTAAGAAAAATGAACAGGGGCAACTGTTGTAACCTAAAATTTGCCCTCTCATTCTTTAAGGCCTTTCTCACAAGGATTCTCAAGGTTCAAGCTTGCACAAGTACTTTGGAATTTTCCAGTACCAAAATTAAAAGGAAACTGTCAAAAAGGGAGAAAGCAGATAAAAATAACATTTTGACAAATTTGAAGGAAAATAGGTCTCCTTCGATCCATCACCCTTCGACTGGCTCTAAGCCTCCTTCGAATGCAAGTTTAGGTGCATCCTTCGTTTGGATTTGAAACCTCCTTCGAAATCCACTTAGGTACATCCTTCGTTTGGATTTGAAACCTCCTTCGATTCAGCCTTTTGATTGGACAAGTGTGCTGCCTACATGGTTGCAATCAAAGGCCATGACATGTTGGCCAAACATGCCCCCTGTAAGGAAACCTTTTCAATTCACCAAGCATGCTGCCTGCAAAGCCTACTTCGATTTGGACAAGTTTACTGCCTACAAGCCTGCTTCGATTGGACAAGTTTGATGCCTGCATGCTTGCTTCGTTTGGACAAGTTTCGATGGGACAAAGTAACCATATCTATGCATCCTTCAAATTCACTTGCACCAAGGGCCTCTTGCATACTTTGCTTCATACAAGTTTCGTTTGATCCAAGGAGTATCTTCATACAAGATGTGACTAAGTTCTTGCTTCCCTTGAAAAAGCGCCCTTCAACTCAGAAGCCAGGAACTTCCCTCATGCTAAAAAAGACACAAGGAAATGACTCCCTTTATGTTTGTTTCGATCCACATGCTTCGATTGGGGAATATGCTTCCTTCGAGCATGAGCTTTCGATTTGGCAATATGTTTTCTTCGATACAAGCTTCGACTGGGCATTATCTTGTTTCAACCACAAGTTTCGACTGAGGGAAAGGCTTCCTGTTGGTTTTCTTCAATTCAAAAGTCAATAATCTTCTAAAAGCTTCTTTCGATTCAGAAGTTAATAACCTTCTGAAAAGGGCCATTCGAAGAACACATAGTTGGTCCATTCGAAGGACACACAGCTGGTGAAAACGAATGCCGTGTTTTCCTAGTATGGTCGAAAGGTGTAGAAAGATGGAGGATTCGACTCAAAAGATCAAGTTGAACATTTAGACCCATAGGCTAGGCCACGTGTCTTCCCTTTTTAGGCTTGTACCCATTTGTTGTCTAAGACCACTTGCACTTAATAGCACAGTACTACCTTTTAGGAAAGTCTTTCTTGAGCCTTGCGCCTATTTTCCTTCAGAAGGAAGCAACCCCATCTGAACCATTCATCTTGCTTTTGTGGCACAAGTGGACATTTACTTTCCAGATTGAGCCTTATTTTATTATTTTCTGCACCCCAACTGCCAAGAGGCCCCCACATGTACTTTCACGTCACATTATTTTATCATTTATTCGCAAGGCTGGCTTTGGACAACATGTCCATTCTTTCTCTATAAATAGAGGAACATTTACAAAGCTAGGGGAGGATCTTTGGGACCAGAGGAACAAATCTCCCAAATTTTCTCAAACACCACAAATCTCTCAAGTCCCTTCAACACTTGTGAGAACAAACCCAGAATCACATACTTACTTCCTTAGATTCTGAAGAATAAGTACTCTTCAGTATCCTTCAAATCCAGTTTGGAAAGAAACATAAGACTTGTTTCATTCCTTCCTTCGAATCCAGCATTCCAAGCACAGCTGTTGGCCCCCTCTTTCAAATCCAGAACCCTGGGCCTCCACTCAAGGTCCCACATCCATTCAAAGCCTCCATCAAGGTAAGTCACTCTTACCCTTGAACCTTTCATTTCATGGCATAACATGTAAATAATCTTTTCGTTTGTTTCAAGCATGTATATACCATTGTTCCTTTCGTTTCCACCCTTTAAACATGTTTTTTTTTAAAGGTAACCCTTTCGTTTTGCTTTCTGTTTACCTGAACTAGCTTTAACTATTAAACTGTTTGAGAGACAAATACTAGCATGGCCTCGGGCCATGTTGCCATTTAATGCTTTAAATGAAAGAAACAGGTAACAGGAAATAGGAAATAAAGCTTCTGGCTTCTACCCTTTTCTCCAGGTCAAACGAAAGAGACAACTAGGAGGAAAACCATGTTGACTTCTAGGCCCAGATGAAAAGCATGCCTTAACTGATTCCAGGCTCAATCGAAAGGCATTCCCTCATTGCTTTCAATCTCTAGTCAAATAAGGCAACAAAACAACAAGGCAGAACCAGAAGGTTTCGCCATACGTTGATTTCCAGGCCAATCGAAGGACAAAACCTCACTGGCGCGAAAGCCCAATCGAAGGCCATGACCTCACTGGTGCGAACTCCCAATCGAAGTAAGCCTAGAAATGAAAATCGAAGGCTGCTCCTGCCCAAATCGAAGGAGCTCATTTTTTCTTCTTTTTATCTTATTTTTTCCTTTATATTCTTCTGCACTTCAATATGATTATAATAGTGTAGGATATTTATTTGCTACATTTTTATTTCTTTATACAAATGCTAGTAAATAGGTGTGTATGGAAAGATAAAACCAACAAGTAGGAAACCCCTAAATCAAGACAAAATGCATGCAAATCAAACACCCTATTCACACATGCACCCTTAGGGTATCTCCACTTGGTTGCCTAAACAAATGGCCATGTTATGCATGTAGGATGTCTTAGCACAAACGAATTGAAAAAAGATCATAGTCCCTCGATGACGCTATCAAGTTTGCCTTTCAAAATGATCTTAGTCCCTACAGAAAAGTGCTAAGTCATTTCACAACATTGCTATCATGGTCATACGACGACCCGCGCCTGTCCCGTTAACATCCTAACACAAGGTTGTTCACCAAATACAATGGTGAAACAACACTGTTAAAAGGGTTAAAAACATAAGAAAGATCTTTGAGTAAAATAGGTTAGACAACTCTTAGTTACTTGATCAAAAATCTTGCAAAACCTCCTTGCTATTTTTCAAAACACTCTCCACAACACAATTTCAAAACAACTTTCAAAACATTGAAAACCTTTCAAAAAGACATACATCTTTGTATACATTCAAACAAGAATCATTACAAAGGTTGCCTAGACAAGGCATCTTTTTCAAAACATTTTCAAAACCGCACACACACAAAGCATCATTTCAAACAATTGAAAAGCAAAGGCAAGTGATCTAAAACAAGTAACTAAGAGCCCATGGATAACCATGGATGAAAAGGGTGCTAGCACCTTCCATTTTCATAATCTACCCCCCGAACCCACGAAAACATCTCAAAGGTCTTTCCTGTGCTTTTTGACCTTTCCATTGGATAAAATAAAAAGTCAGTGGTGACTCTTGATAAACCGAACATTTGCGAACACAAATGCAAAAAACCAAGTCAGTTCTCCCACTGTATCACACTTAAATTCGGGGGTAGATTATGAAAAGGAAAGGTGTTAGCACCCTTTTCATCCATGGATTTCCATGGGCTCTTAGTTGCTTGCTAGATCACTTGCTTTTGTTTGAAAGTGTGCTTATGGTGTGGGTTTGAAAATATTTTGAAAATGTCTTTGTAATGATTCTCGTCTCTATAAGAATGCATACAAAGTGTTTGTTCAAAGATAGTTCAAAAAAGGTGTTTGTGAGATGTGTTTTTTGAAAATGATTTTGAAAAGGTGTCTTCGTAATGATTCTTGTCTCTATAAGAACGCATACAAAGTGTTGTCTTTTGAAAATGTTTCAAAGTGAGAATGTTGGTGTATAGAATTTTTTTGTTGTGAGCAAGCAAGCAACTAGGAGTGAATCTACCTACTCAAAAGGTCTTAGATGTTCTTTTCCTCCTCCTTTAGGTGTTGCTATCTTACCATTGATTTGGTGAGAAGCCCCGTCGTTGGATATGAAGGGGCGGGTGTGGGACGTTTATATAGTCATAAAAGGCAACCCATGGAACGTTTTAGCAATGTCGTTTTAGGGACTAGATCGTTTACCGAAGGAAACACCGAGGATCATCGAGGGACTACGATCTTTTAGCGAGGGTCTTTTGCTAAAACGCCCATGTTCGAGGGACATGACTAATTTTCGATAGGCAACAAGTGAGATTACCCTAAGGGTGCATGTGTGAATAGTGTGTTTGATTGCATGCATTTTAGTCTTTGGTTTTTAGGTTGTCTATTTGTTGTTTTTAGGTTGTCTATTTGTTGTTTTTATCTTGCCATACACACCCTAATTACTAACAATATATGAAAGCAATAAAAGTGCGGGAAAAGTAAAGTCCTACACTATTACATCAATAATGGGATGGGGGTACAAATTTACAAATGGGGGGTTGCAAGAATTTAAATCCTATTTAACTATTACAACCATATTGCAATGTACAATGCAAGAGAGAAAAAAGGACTTGTTTAGAAAATGGTTTTTTGTGTCTTAATGAATTAAGAAAAAAAAAGAAATAAATTAATCAATAAAAGAAAATATTTTTATGTCTTTTTTTTATATTAATAAAAAAAGGATTAATATTTAAAATAATAAAAGGGAAAATAAATGAAAGATAGAAACAGCGTGCTGCTGCAAGCAAAACAACAAGGATCAGAAGTTCTAAAGCCATGCGCGTGGTGACTCAGAAAGGAACGTTAGTGGAATCAGAGGTTCTGGATTGGTACACTTTGAGGTCCTGCAAGAAACATCAGAGGGAAAGGAAACAGAGGTTCTGGGTGGTATTCAGACAACGAGTCAAAAGTCATAAGTTTTGTATTGCGCTAAAATAGTGAGTGAACATCAGACATTTAGTGCGTTGTCAGCGTGTGAAAAATCAGAAATTCTGAGTGTTAAAACAGCGAGTGGAAGCATCAGAAGTTAAGTGTGTTTAACATGTAGGGAGAACTTAAAAGTTATGTGATGTGCTGAAACAGTGAGGAGAACTCAGAAGTTCTGTATTGTGCTAAAGCAGGGAGTGAAAGTCAGAAGTTCTGTGTCACATTTCAACTCTTTCCTCATATTAATCAGCACATCAGCAATTTATTCAGTTCTTAACAAACAGGAAATCATAAGGATAAAAGCACAACAGTTTATAGAAGTTCTAATCCTAATTCTGAGCCTAGCCTTAATCGAGAAGTTCTGGTCCACAGTTTTTGTACTCATGCAGCGATCTGGACAACATCAATACTATGATATTTACATATTTTAATGATGTTCTGAATGAAAAGATGCCAAGTCAGGAAGACTTACCTTGAATCTGAAGTGTTTGCTTGGAACTTGAACTGCTGCCTTCAGATGTTCTGGAGTCAGCAAGAACAACGGAAGAGAAAATGTTAAATTCTTTGATTCAAAGGGAAGAACAAAGGTTTGGTTTCCTGTTTGGAAATTCTGGATTTTGACGAAGGTTTCACAGTTTTCTTTTCTCTCTTTTGACAGTTTTCTCTCTCAAAAGACCAGCCCCTTGAAAGTGTGATGGAGCAACTTATTTATAGGTGAGTTTGCTGTGGTTTTGGGGGGAAAACAAATGGGATTTAAACCTTTTTGGAATACTGTTCCATTTCTTTTTAAACACAGTTTTCGTATGCTAATTTGGCGCAATTATGGTGTTTGAGAAAAACACAAGTGTGGGCTGGATCAGCAGCACCTTGGAGTGTTGTGACAGTTGGTGGCAGGACTGTTTTATAATAGTGAATCAGGTTTCTCAAACGAGGTTTTGGGATTTGGTGATGTTCTGATCGCAGAAGACCAGAGTGAGATTTGAAGGGTGAGGCTTTAATTGAAAAACAGAAAATAGCCTCCATATGCTGAAGGGTCACGTTCTGATTGAACGACATAGTTTCCATGAGTCATGTTCTGAAACATGTTTGGCAAATCCTGGTTGCACTTGCATGGAGACTGGCTCAGAAGTTCTGAAGTACCATATTCTCTTAACACTTAGAAAAATTTCTAATTTTTTTTTATAAATTTGGATTTGTCAAAGTAATTTCTGACTTCTGATTTTTTTGATGAACCAATTTCATGTCTTGATGAAATGTAATTGTTGAAAATTGATTTTTGACCTAAAAGTCAAAGTTTGACTTTTTAGTGTACTTTTGACCGTTTTGCCCTTGTGGATGATTTTCTTGGAAAATTGTAACTCAAGACTTGAAACATGATAGAAGCAAACTTGAGGGTCCAGGATGATCCTTTGAGAAATGAGAGGGCAAATTTTTGGGTACAACAATTGGCCCTTTCAATCTTCTTAAACTTGAAAAGTGAGATCGACATGTTTGTCATTCGTAGCTTGAAAGTGGAAGATGATTGAACACTAGAGTGCCCAGAAATTTGCACTCGGTGATATGCTGGTTGATTGTGTAAGGAATGGGCTTAAAGAGGCCATTTGGAGAGATAACAGAAAGTTGTTGGAAATGGTCTTAAAGATGCCATTCGAAGGTGGTTGTTGACAGAAATTAGACCAAGCCTAAGTTTGACTTCGACTGGGGAAATGTGAAATCGACCGTATTTGGTCGGGTCCAGGTTTTATATGGTTGTAAACTGTTGTCTGGAGATAAGGGAGAAGGAACCTGGATAGCAGGGTTACTTTGAAATGAAAGTCTGGATCTGAATGAGTATCAGGATGACATATGTATCTAGAGCGTATCTAAACTGTATATGAAAGTTGAATCTGAATGAGTATCAGGATGGCATCCGTGTTTGGAGCATATCGGATCTGTATCTTGAGAGGCTGGGTCTGAGTGAGTATCAGGATGGCATCCGTATCTGGAGCATATATAAACTGTATCTGAAAGCTGAATCTGAATGAGTATCAGGATGGCATCCGTATCTGGTGCATATCTGAAAGCTGTCTTTGAATGAGTATCAGGATGGCATCTGTATCTGGTGCGTATCTGAACTGTATCTAAAAGCTGTCTTTGAATGAGTATCAGGATGGCATATGTATCTGGTGCGTATCTGAATTGTATCTGAAAGTTGTCTTTGAATGAGTATCGGGATGGAATCCGTATATGGAGCATATCTGAGTTGTATCTGAAAGATGTATTTGAATGAGTATGAGGATGGCATCCGTATTTGGAGCGTACCAGAACTGTATCTGAAAGCTAAATCTGAATGAGTATTAGGATGGAATATGTGTCTGGAGCGTATCTGAACTGTATCTTGAGAGGCTGAGTCTGAATGAGTATTAGGATGGCATCTGTATCTGGAGCGTATCTGAGCTGTATCTGAAAGCTGAATCTGAATGAGTATCAGGATGGCATCCGTATGTGGTGCGTATCTGAAATGTATCTAAAAGCTGTCTTTGAATGAGTATCAGGATGGCATCCGTATCTGGTGCGTATCTGAACTGTATATGAAAGTTGTCTTTGAATAAGTATCAGGATGGCATCCGTATCTGGTGCGTATCTGAACTGTATCTGAAAGTTGTCTTTGAATGAGTATCAGGATGGCATCCGTATCTAGAGCGTATCTGAACTGTATCTGAAAGTTGTCTTTGAATGAGTATCAGGATGGCATCCGTATTTGGAGCGTATCTGAACTATATCTGAAAGCTGAATTTGAATGAATATCAGGATGGCATCTGTATCTGGTGCCTATCTGAACTGTATCTGAAAGTTGTCTTTGAATGAGTATCAGGATGGCATACGTATCTGGTGCATATCTAAATTGTATCTGAAAGCTGTCTTTAAATGAGTATCAGGATGGCATCCGTATCTGGAGCATATCTGAACTGTATCTGAAAGTTGAATCTAAATGAGTATCAGAGTGGCATCCGTATCTAGAGCGTATCTGAACTATATCTGAAAGCTAAATCTAAATGAGTATCAGGATGGCATCTGTATTTGGAGCGTATCTGAACTATATCTGCAAACTCTGAACATTGTTAATGGTAGTTGTTAATCTTATCCTGAAAAGGGTAAAATGTTAGCTAAAATGCAAAGTCATGTTGTATGAAATGTATGATATAATGCATTTGTTTTATCAATGTTTATGATATGCAGATGCCATGTATGTGTATGTGAGCTAGTATATTGCGCTGTTTGTTAGATTTGGGGAAAATAAATCCATGAATGTTGTTGAGGGTATGTAAGTCTTCATGTCTTGAAGTTGAAGTATTGATGAATTTACGTTTAGAGAAATAAACTCTGTTTTAAGGGAGATGCGATGTACTGCTTGAAAATTTTGTTTGGGGAATCTGTGGAAATTGGGTGATTTCTATCGGGGACTGATAATTGGAAGCTTTGTTCCGCTGGGGATTAAACTGTACACTACGGGGGATTTTTATGGAAAATAACTTAGAGAGATTTCCCTATCTCTTAAAGCCATCAATAATTGTCTTTTATTTTGTTTATTTGTAAACAGTAATTATGTTCAAATGCATATGTTCAACAATGAATCATTGGACGTTTTTGTAAACAAAACACAATAGTAAAGAAAAACAGATAGTTTTGCACTTTCAAAGGAATACCTTTGTATTGACTTTGAGTAAGTATTTTTTGTACATGAGACAAACACTCTAGTAAGAGAATGTCGTCGTAAAAATGAAAATTTTAATACAAAGAAAAGATAGCTATGTGTAATAATTGCATGGGGTTCTCATTCTGTTATAGCATTCGTATCTCTGAGCATCTTGTCTATTTGTTGCCTTGTCCAAAGATGATTGGATTGGTCAGGAATGTCGAGTTTGCAAGTTCTCCGTAAGGTGATCGAATGGGACATAGTCATACGCTTTAATTCCCTAACTTTTTCCTGGACCGCCCTTTTGGATTTTCAGTCCACTGGGATACCCTTTTTTACCCAAGTCGCCCTTTCGGGTTTTCAACTTGTCGGGTGTACAGATTTTTTTTGTTTTATCCCTAATTTTTGCCCGAACCTTTTTGGTTCGTCGGGATGCCCTTGTTTTTCCTAGGTGTGTCAACCTAGCGGGTCTCTTATGCGTAGTATCTTTTGACTATGTCTGCATTCGTAGGGTGCGGCAGGTCGTCACCATCCATGGTGGTCAAGATCATTGCTCCACCAGAGAAAATGTTTTTGATTACAAATAATCCTTTGTATGTAGGAGTCTGTTTGCCCCTGGGATCGCCTTGCGGTAGTATGATATGTTTGATCACCAGATCCCCAACTTGATACACTTGGCGTCTGACCTTTTTGTTGAAAGCCTTGATCATTTGTTTTTGATACATTTGACCATGGCATACAGCAGTAAGTATTTTATCATCAATTAAGTTCAGTTGATCAAGTCGAGTATGGATCCAATCGTTTTCATTTAGACCTGCATCCTTCATATTTCTTAGAGAGGGGATCTGAACCTCAATAGGCAAGACAGCTTTCATGCCGTATACCAAAGAATAGGGTATTGCCCCGGTCGATATGCGAGTTGTAGTACGATACCCTTGGAGAGCGAATGGTAACATCTCATGCTAGTCTTTGTATGTGACTGTCATTTTCTGTATGATCTTTTTAATTTTCTTATTTGCAGCTTCGACAGC
The DNA here is from genome assembly GCA_948472305.1 of Vicia faba. Taxonomy (NCBI): domain Eukaryota; kingdom Viridiplantae; phylum Streptophyta; class Magnoliopsida; order Fabales; family Fabaceae; genus Vicia; species Vicia faba. Next base: position 530,014,354 of record OX451735.1, on the reverse strand, counting down.
ACCATTCATCTTTGGCCAGTAAGGGGAAGAATTATGATGCTGGATCTTGAATTGCTCGCACAAGGTGGTGATCATAGTATTGTTCAGGTTTGTACCATTGTCGGTGATGATCCTCTCCGGGATACCATATCGACAGATGACATTTTGTTTAATGAATCGGGCTACAACATTCTTGGTAACGGAAGCGAAGGAGGCTGCCTAAACCCACTTTGTAAAATAATTAATGGACACTAGGATGAAGCCGTTTCCATTGGAGGTTGTCGGCTTGATTTCCCCAATCATATATATTCCCCACATAGCAAAGGTCCAAGGAGCCGTCAAGACATTCAGAGGAACCAGAGGTACATGCACTTTATCAGCATAAATCTGACACTTGTGGCAGGTTCGAGAGTGTTGATAGCAATATGCTTCCATGGTAGACCAGTAATAGCCTGCCCGTAGGATTTTCTTTTCCATCGTATTCCCACTAGAATGGGTGCCAAAGGTGTCTTCATGTAACTCAGCCATGATCCTTTCAGCTTCAACCTTATCTACGCATCGAAGTAACACAGAGTCATGGTTGTGTTTGTAAAGAATGCCATTACTAAGGAAGAATTTAGCAGAGAATCTCCTTAAGAACTTCTTATCATTGACTGAAGCTCCTTCTGGATACTCTTGAGCCTCGAGATACTTCTTGACTTCGTGAAACCAAGGCTGGTCCACTACTTCTTCAGTATTAATCTCGTGACAGTGTGCTGGTTCATCCATTCGTTCAACAGTGATCTGGGGAGTCTCGTTATCCCATTTAAGTTTAAACATAGATGACATTGTGGCTAGTGCGTCTGCTAGTTGATTTTCTTCTCGCAGGAAGTGCTCGAAGGTAATCTTCTCAAAATGTGGGAGCAATGTCAAAACATGTTCTTTATAAGGGATAAGGTTAGGGTGTTTGGTGTCACATTCCCCTTTGATCTGGCTAATAACCAAAGTTGAATCTCCGAATACATTCAAGGATTTGATCCCCTAGTCTATGGCAGCTTTGAGACCAAAGATGCACGCTTCGTATTCCGCCATGTTATTTGTACAATTGAAGCAGAGTCTTGCCGTAAAAGGAGTATGACATCCTTCAGGAGATATGAGTACAACACCAATACCATTGCCAAGTGCGTTGGATGCCCCATCAAAGAACAGGGTCCATCGGGATCCTTGTTTAGGTTCGTCATATGGCCTGAATTCTTCACAGTTGTTTACCATCATGATGTCTTCATCTGGGAATTCGAACTTCATGGACTGGTAGTCTTCCACAGCTTGGTGAGCAAGGTGATCAGCTAGTATACTGCCTTTTATAGCTTTCTGGGTAGTATATTGTATGTCATATTCTGTCAGGATCATCTGCCATCTCGCTATTTTCCTAGAGAGAGCAGGCTTCTCGAAGATGTATTTTATCGGATCCATTTTAGATATCAACAAGGTAGCATGAGTCAGCATATACTGTCTTAGCCGGCGAGCAGCCCATGCCAGAGTGCAGCAAGTTTTCTTGAGCAGTGAATATCTTGTTTCATAGTCGGTAAACTTTTTTCTCAGGTAATAAATAGCGTTCTCTTTTCGGCCAGACTCGTCATGCTGCCCCAACACACACCCCATTGAATTTTCCAAAACGGTAAGATACATGATCAATGGTCTTCCCTCGACTGGTGGCATTAAAACAGGAGGTTCTTGCAGGCATTCTTTGATTTTGTCGAAAGCAGTTTGGCATTCATCGTTCCATTTGACTACTTGATCTTTCTTCAATAGTTTGAAGATTGGCTCACAAGTCGCTGTCAGGTGAGAAATGAATCTGGAAATGTAGTTTAAACGTCCCAAGAATCCTCTGACTTCCTTCTCAGTACGAGGATCAGGCATCTCTTGTATCGCTTTCACCTTGGCAGGATCTACTTTAATACCCTTGTTTCTGACAACAAAGCCTAGGAGTTTACCAGACCTCACTCCAAACGTGCATTTATTTGGGTTCAACCCCAGCTTGTACTTCTTTAGCCTCTCAAACAGTTTATGTAAATGATCAAGATGCTCTTCTTCTGTTTGAGATCTAGCTATCATGTCGTCCACATAGACCTCTATTTCGTGATGTATCATGTCATGAAATAAAGCTACCATGGCACGCTGATAGGTTGCCCTAGCATTCCTCAGTCCGAACGGCATAACCTTGTAGCAGAATGTGCCCCACTGTGTGACAAATGTTGATTTCTCCATGTCCTCAGGCGCCATTTTGATTTGGTTATAACTTGAGAAACCGTCCATGAAAGAAAACACTTTATGTTGTGCCGTATTATCAACTAGGATATCAATATGGGGAAGTGGGAAATCATCCTTAGGGCTTGCCCTATTCAAATCTCTGTAGTCCATTCACATTCGTACATTGTCATCTTTCTTGGGTACGAGAACAACATTGGCAACCCATTGCGGATAGGAGGTGACGACCAAGAATCCAGCGTTGAATTATTTCATGACCTCCGCTTTAATCTTTTTTGACATGTCCGGTCGCATGCGATGGACCTTTTGTTTACTGGTGGACAATCCTCTTTTGTAGGCAGACGATGTACCATAATATCTGCATCAAGTCCTGGCATGTCTTCATACGACCAGGCAAAGACCTCAACATACTCGTGTAGCAGCTGAATCAGACGCTCCTTGACACTTGGTTCCAGGTTGGCACCCACCTTGACTTCTTTTTTGTCTTCTTCAGTACCCAGGTTGATTGTGTCCACGGGTTCCTCGTGAGGCTGAATGGTTCTCTCTGCTTGTTGTAGTAATCTGGCAAGTTCCCTTGGTACTTCAAAATCTTCCTCACCTTCGTCTTCGGCTTGGTAGATTAGATTTTCCGAGTCACAAAAATCCATAGCAGAACCGTTATCCATGGGATCCCGAATGGATGTAGACCTGTATTGTGAGTGTGAGTGTATGTAAGGGTATAACTATCTTTGAAAGAAATGAAAATGTAAAAAGCAAAAACAATGAGCACAAAATTTGTATGCAAAACGTCCATGATTCATTGATGTCATATGGAAATGAGATAATAACCCTTACAAATGGACCATTGTTCCTTGGGTAAGACGCAAGGTTTTAAGAGTTTGAATTGTTTTTAATATTACAGATCCACCAAAATGTAAAGACGAATTATTGTGGGATAAAAGTCATTGGGAAAAAATCTCTAGCCTCTCAGTTGTTGAGCCCTCCATTGACAGTTGGGAAGATCTAATCCTCCAAGTTGCAACCATCTTCATCATCCTCTACCGTGTTTACTTCACGGTTGCCGATCTTCAGGGGTGGTCCTCCAGCACGAGTGCGGCGTACAGCCTTCTGAGCACCTAAAGTGAAACCTAGGCCAAACTTTTCAGACTTGTATGGGATATCTGAGAGTTGTCCCCAGATAGTGCATCCTCCTTCTTATATCACTGCCTTTGCATCCTTCAAAGATGACATCCTGAGTGGAGGCCTTGTGATCTTGGGAACAGCCATAGGAATTGCCACATCTTGCGGGACCTCTTCAAAGTGTTGGAATGGAGTTTCAATAAATTCACCATCTAATTCCACATATCTGAAAGAATTGAGATGGCTGATCATATACTCTTCTTCTCCATGAACGGTGATAATCTTCCCTTGAATCAGATACTTCAGCATTTGGTGCAACGTAGAAGTGACAGCGCCAGCATTGTGAATCCATGGTCGGCCTAGCAAGCAGGAATATGAGGGACGGATATCCATTACATAAAAAGTTGAATCAAATTTTTTGGTTCCAACCTTTATGGGGATATCCATTTCCCCATGTACCATCCTTTTCGAGCCGTCAAAAGCCCTTACTACTATGTTATTGGATTCAATGTCAATCCCTCACAGTCCAGCCTATCAAGAGCTTTTTTTAGGAAATACATTCAGAGATGAGCCAGTGTCCACCAAAATATGACCCAGGGTTGTGCCCCTACATTCAACTGAGACATGCAATGCCTTATTATGCTTCCTTCCTCTTGGTGTTAAATCAGCACCCGAAAAACCTAGACCATTATCTACAGTCAAGTTGGCTACGCAGTCTTGGAACTGGTCTGCAGATGTCTCTTGGGGTACATGGGCAGTTTTCAGGAATTTTACCAAGGCTTTTGCATGTGCCTCGGAACATAGTAGTAAAGCTAGCATGGAAATTTTAGATGGAGTTTCCCCAGTTGCTCAACTACATCGTAATCGCTTCTTTTTATGATTTTTAGAATTTCCTATATCTCTTTCCGGGAGGTCTCAGGAATAGCCAATGATTGTGTCTTCGTCTTGACAGACTCAACCAGAACACCTTTTCCTCGAGTCTCGGTTAACTCAGAAGCAGGAGTGTCAGTAGGAATGATAACAGGGATTGCAACAGCTTTGTCAATTGGAGTATTAGTGGGGATGATTTTAGGACTGGGAATAGCCTTAGGAATGATTGCGGGTCCAGAAACTGCTTTTGGGGGAGCAATTTCTGGAGAGAATATACTTCTGCTTCGAGTAATCTTGCTAGTTCCTACAATATTACTGATATCAGAGTCGAATTTCTTAGAACTTGAATCTTCGGCGGCTGGCCAATCTTGCTTGATACCGTGGTAGTATACATCCCCTCCATAATTCCATGGTATGGTTTTGTCTGACGAATACAGGACTAGTCCAGGCATTGTAATTATCAAAGGAGTTGCTTTCAGAACTGATGTAATTCTAACGGGTCTTTTGGTGGAGACCCTGGAAGAATTGGCGAAAATGGTAATGATAAAAACATCTTTAAAAGGAACAGGTGGAACATAAGTCTTTTCAAACAAAATTTCTTTGTTATCTATTAGGCACTGAACGCCTATTTTCAACAAAGGACAGCTGGTTGGTGAGGACAAACAGAAATGACAGCCTTCATCACATCCTGGGAACACACTGGCATTCAACAAGTTTACTTTAATAGTCAGGAGTGGGGTCATAAGTTCATCAACTAAAGTAACAAACATTTCTTCTTCAATGGCATTGGTATTATGTCCATGTTTGGGCATAGGGGCGGAAATGACATTTGGCTTTTCGGGCGCATCGAATTCAATCTCTTTGGCTTCAATGAGGTCTTGTATTTTATTCTTTAGAGCCCAACAATTATTAGTGTCATGGTCTGGACTCTCAGAGTGGTATGCACAGCGGGCATTAGGATGATAGTGAGGAGATGTTGTATTAGGATTCTTTGGAGCTTCTTTCAAAGTCGCCAGGTTAGATCTTAACAGATGTGGCAATACTTGAGATAGGGTCATGTTAATTCTGGTGAATTGTTTAATTGGACTTTCCATACTTGGTTGGTTGTTTCTTTGTTGATCATGCGTAGGTTTAGGAATCATAACAGCCCCCGTCATTGGACGGCGTCCGGCCCTATCTTGATTCCTTTGAGGATAAACAGCAACCACTTATTTCTTTCCGATAAATGGCTTCCTTATAGCAGCAGCAGATGTATCTTTCTGAATCTTTCCACTCTTTATCCCGGCTTCTACCCTTTCTCTGGTCAATATCAGTTCAGTAAAACCCGCCGATGAACTCCCAATTAGATGATTAAAGAAGGGACCAGACAAGGTGCCCAAAAACATGTCTACTAATTCTCTTTCAGATAGGGGAGGTTGAACTCTTCCAACCAAGTCTCTCCATTTTTGTGCATAGTCCTTGAAACTTTCATTGGAGACCATGGCCATACTCTGGAGTTGATTACGGGTAGGCGCAAGATCAACGTTGTATTGGTATTGTTTGTAAAAAGTTGCAGCAAGATCTTCCCAGTTATGCACGTTGGCTCTTTCTAACTGATAAAACCAATCAAGTTGATTTCCAGACAGACTGTCTTAGAAGAAGTGTACCCATAAGTCTTTGTCAGCGGTATGGGGCTGTATTTTCCTCACATAGGATCGGAGATGCATTTTAGGGCATGAAACTCTGTCATATTTGGCGAACACATGTGCTTTGAATTTTGGAGGGATGACAATAAACCCAATTCCTCAAAGTCCAAGCCAGGCACTTTTTGGATTTCCATTGCACTCAACCGCTCTTCGAGATGTTTATACTTGTCATCAGCTGGAGGGTATTGTTCTTCAGAATAGTCTTCTTCTTCCTCTTCCTCTTCTGATTCTGGCGGGATAATTGTTTCCTTTCCTTTCCCATCTTGATTGTCTCTTTCACCGGATGTTGTTGCAAAGTCTAAGTTCCTTCTTGTCTGCCCATGAAATCTTATTCCCATGTTTAGGACTTCGGTTACCTTCTTTGTCTTCTTTTTCTTTTCCTCAGCCAGCAAAGTCTTCAATTCTTCTTGTCCTTTGGCCAGAGTCAAGAACAACTGTTGAAATTGTGCATTCTGAGCTTGGAGATCCTTCACCGTTTGCTTGAGATCCATCTTACTGAAATAAACAGTAGAGAGATGAGGAGACTTGTTGCAAGAAACTTGTTTATGTTATGATGAATGGTAAATACATATGCAATGAGTTCAAGGATTTTAAGATTCAAATTCGTTTTAGACAAAAAGGAAACACACGTTATATTAATAGATTAAAGCTTGAGTACAATGATGTCTTCTTGGTCGAAACAGATACGAGAAACTCTAAGATAAAAAAGTAGTGCGCATCCTCTTTGGTGCAATGTAGGCATTCAGAGTCTGCTCCTCATGAAGTAGCCTAGTGAGTACCAAAACCTTCTTCTCGCTGGCGTAGAATTGGTCTTTGAAGGTATCTCGCTCCCCCTTTAGTTTTATCCAATCCCTTTGTAGGTCTTCAAGAGAGGTAGGCATGACAGGATGTAGGTTAGTGTATGGAACATCTCCTTCCATGACAGGCTCAATGATTACCGGGAGAATGGAGGAGTAAGGCATTATAAGACTCTGAGCACGATTTCGTACCCATTTGAGGTAAGGCTCAAGAGGGATGGAATTTTTATGCCCCAAAGTCTTGCTATCTACCTTGTTTAACATCCTCCGAGCTCGAATAAATCTTTGGCGAAGACCTTGATTGTCGTTGTCGTAGTCAAATACCAAACCTTGAATCAGCATCTCGTGCGAGCCATCCCTTCGGGCGTAACCAAACTGTCTTAAGGCTAAGCAAGGGTTGTAGGTGATACCTCCCCTAATTCCAAGTAAAGGGACATTAGGAAATTCTCCATAACGGTCGACAATAGTAACATTCTCTATGGATCGGGAGCACCAATAAATGTCTGAATGTTTGAGCGTCATCAACCTTTGTGACCACCTTGAACCTTGCTCATTCTTTAATACAGATTGGGGAAGATGCGAAATAAACCATATTTCCAAGAGAGGAGTGCAACACATAAGGACACCTCTTTTCCTCATTGTGCGAGTGTGAAAAGAGTGTAGGATATCCCCTAGTAATGTAGGCACCGGGTTACGGGATATGAAGATTTTGACGGTGTTCACATCTATGAGTTGGCCAGGATTTGGAAACAACACCATCCCATAGATGAGGAGAGCCACAATTTCCTCAAAGGCTTGCAGATCCAAAGAATTCCAACAGCTTTGGGCTTTCTCAAACGGGAACTTTGCTAGGAAACCTTTGACACCACTTCTTATTTCCCAATGAGTTGTGACGTCAGATGAGTGCAAGTCTAGAGCTTGAGAAATATCTTTTGTCTTTGGGTCTCTTTTCATATCGTTGAAAGGTAGTTGGTTGAGAATGGGAATCCTCAAGAGTCAGGAGAATTCTTCCAAAGTAGGCACAAGTTGATAGTCGGGAAATGTGAAGCAATGGTGTAAAGGATCAAAGAACTGAAAGAGCACCTTCATCATGTCCTCATCTGTGTTAGAGGTGACCAAGTTGAGTAGGCGACCATGTCTCTCGGTGAATGGAAAGTTTTCAGGAATCCTTGAAGCTAGCTCCCTGAGTTATGGAGGGATCCTTACAAGATTGACTTGAATAGTTTTCCTGCGAAGTGAATCCATATCCTACAAAACAAGAACAAAGATGAATCCTAAAAATCCTTGAAATGGTTAGTGAATGTATATGTTCATGATTTTCATGATGTTATGTATAAGTATGTATATATAAACAAAGCAAACAGATCCTTAGGTTTAGGCTTGCATGGAGTTTTATAGGTAAGTACCCTCTTGAAGTTTAGTTGGCGCAAACCTGTCCTAGTAGTAGTAACCAGGTTTTAAGGAGCTCAATATCACTGGTTTGTTTCCTTGGTCATTGTTTCAGCACAAGCCTCTTAAATGGCGACCAAAATATCCCAAGAAACCAAACCTCAATGAGTGTAGTATCGAGTATCTACCAACTTCGGACTGCACCAAAGTCGGTTATCTCACTACATCCTAAATGGCCAAGTTGGTCAAGTAAAGGTTCTAAAAGTTCATTAGTGCTTCATGACATCACTCAGCGGCCTCGTATTCTCTTTGATTAACTCAAAGGCTATCGATACCCACAAATATGTCGCACTAACATAGCTATTGCTTAGACCATGTCAGTATACCCCGCACAGTTTCCGCAACGTATTGCTACTTACCTATAATGTATCCCAAATTCGGGTAAAGGATTAAAACCCAATTAAAGAACCATAATGTAAAGCATACAAGTCAAAGAATGTAAGCAAGTAAATGTGTTTATCCCTAAGGTAACCCCACTTTTAAAATATCCCCAGCAGAGTCTCCAGTTCTGTGATATGGTGGGAGAACTGACTTGGGTATTTTGCTTTATCTCAAATGTTGTGGTTAGTAAGAGTCACCACCGACTTTTCTTTTATCCAAAAGGAAAGGGGAAAAAGCACAGGAAAGACCTTTGAGATTATTTCTTGAGTTCGGGGGTAGATTATGAAAAGGGAAGGTGTTAGCACCCTTTTCATCCATGGTTTTACATGGGCTCTTAGTTTCTTGCTAGATCACTTGTTTTTGTTTGAAAGTGTGCTTGTGGTGTGGTTTTGAAAATATTTTGAAAATGTCTTTGTAATGATTCTCGTCTCTATAAGAACGCATACAAAGTGTTTGTTTCGAAGATAGTTCAAAAAAGGTGTTTGTGAGATGTGTTTTTTGAAAGTGATTTTAAAAAGGTGTCTTCGTAATGATTCTCGTCTCTATAAGAACGCATACAAAGTGTTGTCTTTTGAAAATGTTTCAAAGTGAGAATGTTGGTGTATAGAATGTTCTTATTGTGAGCAAGCAAGCAACTAGGAGAGAATCTAACTACTCAAAAGGTCTTAGATGTTCTTTTCCTCCTCCTTTAGGTGTTGTTATCTTACCATTTATTTGGTGAGAAGCCCCATCATTGGATATAAAGGGAAGGGTGCCGGATGTTTATATAGTCATAGAAGGCAACCCATGAAATGTTTTAGCAATGTCATTTTAGGGATTATATCGTTTATCAAAGGCAACATCGAGGATCATCGAGGGACTACGATCTTTTATCGAGGGTCTTTTGCTAAAACGCCCATGTTCGAGGGACATGACTAATTTCCGATAGGCAACAAGTGATATTACCCTAAGGTTGCATGTGTGAATAGTGTGTTTGATTGCATGCATTTTAGTCTTTGATTTTTAGGTTGTCTATTTGTTGTTTTTATCTTGCCATACACACCCTAATTACTAACAATATATGAAAGCAATAAAAGTGCGGAAAAAGTAAAGTCCTACACTATTACATCAATAATGGGATGGGGGTACAAATTTACAAATGGGGGGTTGCAAGAATTTAAATCTTATTTAACTATTACAACCATATTGCAATGTACAATGCAAGAGAGAAAAAAGGACTTGTTTAGAAAATGGTTTTTTGTGTCTTAATGAATTAAGAAGAAAAAAAGAAATAAATTAATCAATAAAAAAAAATATTTTTATGTCTTTTTTTTATATTAATAAAAAAAGGATTAATATTTAAAATGATAAAAGGGAAAATAAATGAAAGATATAAACAGTGTGCTGCTGCAAGCAAAACAACAAGGATCGGAAGTTCTGAAGCCAGGCGCGTGGTGACTCAGAAAGGAACGTCAGTAGAATCAGAGGTTCTGGATTGGTACACTCTGAGGTCCTGCAAGAAACGTCAGAGGGAAAGGAAACAGAGGTTCTGGGTGGTATTCAGACAGTGAGCCAAAAGTCAGAAGTTCTGTATTGCGCTAAAATAGTAAGTGAACTTCAGAATTCAGTGCGTTGTCAGCGTGTGAAAAATCAGAAATTCTGAGTGTTAAAACAGCGAGTGGAAGCATCTAAATTTCAGTGTGTTTAACGTGTAGGGAGAACTCAGAAGTTTTGTGTTGTGCTAAAACAGTAAGGAGAACTCAGAAGTTATGTATTGTGCTAAAGCAGTGAGTGAAAGTCAGAAGTTCTGTGTCATATTTCAACTTTTTCCTCATATTAATCAGCACATCAGTAATTTATTCAATTCTTAACAAACAGCAAATCAGAAGGATAAAAGAACAACAATTTATAGAAGTTCTAATCCTAATTATGAGCCTAGCCTTAATCGAGAAGTTCCGGTCCATTGTTTTTCTAATCATGCAGCAATCTGGACAACATCAATACTATGATATTTACATATTTTAATGATGTTCTTAATGAAAAGATGCCAAGTCAGGAAGACTTACCTTGAATCTTAAGTGTGTGCTTGGAACTTGAATTGCTGCCTTCATATGTTCTGGAGTCAGCAAGAACAACGGAAGAGAAAATGTTAAATTCTTTGATTCAAAGGGAAGAACAAAGGTTTGGTTTCCTGTTTGGAAATTCTGGATTTTTACGAAGGTTTCACAGTTTTCTTTTCTCTCTTTTGACCGTTTTCTCTCTCAAAAGACCAGCCCCTTGAAAGTGTGATGGAGCAACTTATTTATAGGTGAGTTTGCTATGGTTTTGGGGGGGAAAACAAATGGGATTTAAACCTTTTTGGCATACTGTTCCATTTCTTTTTAAACACGATTTTCGTATGCTAATTTGGTGCAATTATGGGGTTTGAGAAAAACACAGGCGTGGACTAGATCAGTAGCACCTTGGAGTGTTGTGGCAGTTGGTGGCAAGACTGTGCTATAGCAGTGCAGCAGGTTGCTCAAATGAGGTTTTGCGATTTGGTGATGTTCTGATTGCAGAAGACCAGACTGATATTCGAAGGGTGAGGCTTTGATTGAAACACAGAACATAGCCTCCATATGCTGAAGGGTCACGTTCTGATTGAAGGACATAGTTTCCATGAGTCATGTTCTGAAACATGTTTAGGAAATTCTGGTTACACTTGCGTGGAGGTTAGCTCAGAAGTTCTGAAGTACCATATTCTCTTAACACTTAGAAAATTTTCTATTTTTTTTTTAGAAATTTGGATTTTTCAAAGTAATTTCGGACTTCTGATTTTTTTGATGAACCAATTTCATGTCTTGATGAAATGTAATTGTTGAAACTTGATTTTTGACCTAAAAGTCAAAGTTTGAAATTTTAGTGTGCTTTTGACCGTTTTACCCTTGTGGATGATTTTCTTGGAAAATTGTAATTCAAGACTTGAAATTTGATAGAAGCAAACTTGAGGGTCCAGGATGATCCTTTGAGAAATGAGAGGGAAAATTTTTGGGTACAACAGATGCCATTACCCAAATGCATATTTTTCAAAATGGACTACAACCACAACCAAAGTTTTGTTAGATGTTACGGCAGGAGGATCACTTATGGCAAAGACAATGAAATAGGCGGTTGAAATTATTGAAAGAATGGCAAGGAACGACCACCAAGTCCAACATGATCAGAGTATGGTTCAAAAGAGAGAGGAGGAAAGTGATTAAAGATCAAATGAAGCTCTTTTAGCCCAAAACAAATTATTCGCTCAACAAGTGGAAGAATTAGCAAAGCAAATGGCAAAGCTCCCTCAACAAATAAGAGAAACGTAAGAAAGACCTAACAATCAAATACAACAAATTGCTTGTTGTGAGTTATGCAAGGGTGATCGTCAAACCAGATTTTGTCCTTCGGTTAAAGAGGAAGCTAATTACATGGGAAATCAAGATCAAGGATACCCATAAAGGAAACCATATCAAAATAACCAAGGTTATCATCAAAAAAATAACCAAGGTTATCAACAAGGGTGGAGACAAGATGCCAACAGTAAAAATAAACAAAGCCCTTATTGTTGTACCTCAATTTTTGCCCCTAAGATCCTTTCATAATATCATATCAATTTAATCACAACAAGATCACATTAGGGTTTTGTTCTTCTCCATATCTTTAGCTTTTGCTCTAGGAGGAATCACCAAGCACCTTGGCTTGTATTTTATGATCATCTATGTTTTGTACTGATTATCCTTTAACTAATAAATACAATAAGTGTTTGCCTCAATTGTTGATTTTGTAGGTAAAATCACAATACACTCTGTTGTACCCCAAAATTTTTCGTCCCATATTTCTCAACACATGGAAAGTGAGGTCCCCAAATTGCTCAAGGAAGTTCAAGAGTTAATCAGACAAACTCTCTCCTAAGGCAGTATACCTCAAATTAGGGTTTCATTTTTCATCAAGATGCTTGAGTCCAAAGGATCCCAAATTCCTTCCATTGTCCTAATATGTTCTCAAGATCATCCATGTCAAGTTTCAAGCCTTGCAGAGGAAGTTTGCTCAGTCAATTGCCCAAATGCTTGAAAATCAACTATGTTAGGTCAAAAGTCAATTGTGCCCCACATACGGTCAAACTTCAAGATTTTTTGTCAACATCCTCATTTTGAAGTATTATCCATCATTTGATCAAGGTTGATCATGATTCCTCAAGGATTGCTCACAATTCATCATAACCCAAAAGTTTCCAAATTAGGGCTTTGCAAGAAAAGTCAACCCAACTTTGACCAAGCTTAACTTCTTCATACTTTATCATAAATTTTCCATACAAAGCTCATTTTGAAGAGGATGCAATTAAATACAATTCATATTCATCTCCCAGGTTAAGAATATGCACTCACAAAAAGATATGAATTTTGACATTATAGGTCATTTTGAAAAGTCAACAAAAACACCTTTTGGGTCAAAGCTTCATACATGAACATGGAAGACTCAATTGAGATGAGACCAAAAGGGTTGCCTAGGGCACATCCTAAGTTTTCTAAAAAGTCCAAGAACACCTCTCTAGGGTCAAAATTGATAGAGTTATGCATTGGCCAAGTTGACCTTTTTTGCAAAATTGCTAAAAGACAAATGTGCTCAAATTTGAATTTTTTGTCAAATGGGCCTAGTTTTTCATGATTGAATCTTGCTTATGACATGCTCCACGATCCAAATCAGAACCCACACACCTTTTGCTTTATTTATTTATTTTATTTTGATTTTTATCATTTAAAAGTCAAATTAAATCAAATAAATAGCAAAAAATATCAAAGATTTGTTTTGTGATCAGATTTTGGGTGGAATCAAATCCAATTATGCTGAAAAATCATATCCAAAATGTGCAAAACAAATTGAACCAAAATTGGCATGATTTGGCTTGATATATAAAGATATCATACCAGGATAAAGACCAAATCAAATCTTCATAATGGACAAGATTCAGCTCGTTTTGGTTGACCTAATGTGTTGCATTACATATACATAACATAGCCAAGGAAAGAGGGAGAGGTTAGAGGTTGTGAAGAGCCAAGAGCAAAACTGAAAAAAGTTCAAGAAAAGTGGTGATTCAATTTCCATCCTAGAGGCCAATTCAAGCCATTCTAACGATACCAACAGACTCTTGGACATCTCCAGAAGGGATCTCAATCAAGTGCAAGCCTTTTCCCGCCTGGAATCGTAAGTACATAGGCCATGGTTTGTCCCAAAATTTTGACTTCGATTTCATTGATTTACTCAACATTAGCACATTTGGTTCATATATTCTTGTTTATCATTGAGTTTGCAAGCTATTGGTATTGTTTAATTGCGTTTTTAGTACATGAATCATGATACACCATTGTTGGGGTTTCTTGGTTTGTTTTAGGGCTTTGCAGTATAGGATAAATTGGGCTTGGATTCTGGTACCATGATACTCGTGAGGATTAGACGAGTTGATTGGTACCTTTGAATTTCATTTATATTGCTTGTATAGAATTTTTGAATGACACAGGTTTGTAGCTACAGCGAAGTGTCTGTAGGTAAAAGTATTTTAGGCTAAAACGACGGTTTGGGGAGGAAGACGATGCGTGGCACTCCTTGGTTGGGTGGTTTGAATTTTAGTGCGTTTTTTTTTAATGCACCACGTGATTTGATTATATTGTTTATTCTTATTATATGTACAAATAAGCAAGGCAGCTCAGTTGGCAAGCAGGTAGTGGAAACGTGCATAAGGACCTGGGTTCGATCCCCAGGTCCCATATTTGTTTCATATTATTTTTCAACAGGTGATCAAGCGCGTTGCACTAGCGTATGTCCACCATATGCCATCAAGATCCAACCATCAAACGCCTCTCCAGCCAGATCCAGTGCCTTTCCATTGAAGGTCCACCATGTACTCCAAGTCAACGTGCGCATCAGATCTGGCAAAGTCAAACAAGCCTTAGCTTTGTTTGGCCCAGAAATTCAGTTTCCACCCCCTCTTTCAGCATTGCAACCAGGCTCATTTATTTCTTTTCTTTATTTTATTTAATTATTTTAATATTTCTTTAATCATTTTAATTAACAAATTAATCTTTTTTTCCATAAAAAATCATAAAATCAAAATTTCATTAAAAAAATTAGAATTAGTTTTTTTTTATATATTATCAAAATTAATTTAATTTAATGTTAACTTAGGGAAATCGTAATTTATTTTCACAAATAAAATCAAATAGAAATTAGGTTAAAACTCTTGATTTAATTTTTTCTCTTTTTCTCAAATTAAATGAAAATACAAAAATAGGTTTTTAGGTTGAATTAATTTATTTTTCTTAAATTTAAAATTAATTAGGACTTAGGATTTTCTTTTTTTAATAAGATTGCTTCATTATTTTCTTAAATAACAAAATATCCTTTTTTAAATCAAACGCGAATAGGTCAAAACCCTAATTATCTCGTATTTGATTCATCACGCGCGTGTTAATTATTTTTGCCTATATTTCTGTAACTGTTCATGGTTTGTAATAGTTTAATTTAGGGTTTTATTTACTGTTTAAATCCCCGGGTTTTTGGCTATGTAATTAATCCCCCACCCCGAAGCCTTGTAATAGCGTAGATTTATTTTCTCGCATTTTTAATTCCCACAAATATTTAACTATCTAGATGTATGCTAATAGGATTGTATGACAAGAATGCATGACAAATTAATACTGTTAGAAAACCCTAATGTGCCAAGATAAATAACTGAAAACAAATCACTCTCACATATCACTATTAGGGTATACTCTCACTTCGGTTGCCTTCGGTAAATGATCATTAAGTATAGGGTGTCTTAGCGGTTGCCCTCCTGTCTAAAAAAGATCAAGCGTCCCATTCGAATGTTGCCTCGAAAATGTTGCCTCGAATATGATCTTAAGACTATAGGGTTATTACTAAGGTGTCCTAACATTGCTTTAGTGATCGTACGTCCCTTTTGAATTGACCCTTTACAACTCCAACGACGGTGCTACCTATTTCTCAATAGTAGGATAGCGCTGTCTAAATTAAACAAGAATAGAAACAATCTTTTTTCGAGTAGGTAGATGCTAGTAGGTACTTTCTCAAATCAAAGCTTTTCGCACTCATACTTTTCAAACTAATTTTCAAAATAACTTTGTCACACCTTTGAGGACTGATACAAGGGTTATCACGAAGTCAAACTTTTCAAAAAACCAAAGCACATACACAAGCAATTTTAAAAAAATGAGCAAGTACCTAAGAGCCCATGGAAAACCATGGATAGAAAGGGTGCTAACACCTTCCCTTTCTATAATCTACCCCCCGTACTCAGAATGTCTCGAAAAAGGATTTTTTCTGTACTTTTTTCCTTTCCGATTAGATGAAATAAAAGTCAGTGGCGACTCTTGCTTACCGCGACATTTTGCGAACAAAAAACGCAAAACGCAAACCAGCATCAAATAGTCGGTTCTTCCACTGTATCACAGAACTGGGGACTCTGCTGGGGACAAATAAGTGGGGTATACCTTAGGATCTAGTTCATCATAATTGCTTCTCTTGATTGCTTTGTTTGCTTTATTTTTGAGGGTTCTGTTTGGAGTTACTATAGATCCTACACCCGGATCTGGGGAATACCTTTTAGGTAAGTAGCAATAGACTGTGAGGGAACTGTACGGCATAGACCGATACGGTTGAAGCAGTAGCTACGTTGATGTGGCACTTTGGTTGGTACCGATATCCCTTGTGGAGAAACGAGGAGAATATGGGGTTGCTGCGTGGTGTCGTTAAGCATCAACTGACCTTAGAACCTTTAATCTCCCAACTTGTCCATTAGAAAGTAGTGAGATAGCCGGCCTCGGTATAGAGCTGAGAACTGGTTGATACTCGATGCTACACTCATTGATACCATACTCTCGAAATAATTTCGGCCGCAAGAAAAGATTGCGTGAGCTGAAACCATAACCGATGGAGGATGGTCAGTGATATTGAGATCCTCTAGAACCCGATTACTTTGCTAGGACAGGTTTGAAACCAACTTAAGTTTAAGAGAGTATAACCTTTGACCTCATGCAAGCCTTAAACCTAAGGGCTTTGTGTGATTTGACTGTGTTTGCAATACTTGTGTTGGTTATACCTATGGTTATCATGACATCATGCATCATAACATAGCATTCATGCTTCATTACACTAACCATTTCAAAGACCAAGGGAATTTATCTTTGTTTTATTTTTCAGATCATGGCTTCCGTGCGTAGAAATACCATCTGAGTCAACTTTGTGCAAATACCTGCCCAACTTAAAGAGTTAGCATCAAGAGTTTATGAAACGTCTACTTTCATTAAGAGACACGGTCAACTTCTCAGCCTAGTTACTTTAAACCTTGATGAACAGATGATGAGCGTATTGTTTCAGTTCTTCGATCCCAAGCATCACTGCTTCACCTTTCCAGATTACCAGTTGGTACCCATCTTGGAAGAGTTCTCTCATCTATTGGGAATATCCATTCTTGAGCAGGTACCCTTCACAGGTATGGAAGAAGTTCCTAGGCCAGAAGACATTGTTTTAGCTTTGCATTTGAAACGGGCCGATGTAGTATCCAATTGGGAAACTCGAAGCAGGGTCGAAGGTTTTCTAGCTAGATTTTTGATAGATCAGGCTCAGTTGTTTTGGGATGATTTGGATTTTCAGGCTTTTGAAGATGTCTTGGCTCTTCTTATCTATGGTTTGGTTCTCTTCCCTAATCCGGACTCCTTTGTAGATGTGAACGCTATCAAGATTTTCCTTTCTCGCAACCCAGTGCCTACCTTGCTTGGAGATATCTTGCATGCCCTCCACACCCGTACTATGAAGAGAAGAGGGACTCTTATGTGCTGCATTCCGTTGTTGTCAAGGTGGTTCATTTCTCACCTCCCTAAGTCTATGCTGAAGAACAAAGAAGGTTTGGGTTGGTCTCACAGAATAATGTCACTTGCTCATACGGATATTCTTTGGTGTTCCCGGGCTATGGAAGACACTGCTATTATTGACCATTGTGGGGGTACCCTAATGCCCCATTACTTGGTATCAGAGGGGGTATAACTTACAGTCCTTGTCTAGCCTTGCGACAATTTGGTCGTGCTCGAAGAGATGGTCCCCATGAGTTACTTCTCGAGGACATTGTATTCGACTATAAGGAGGATGTTAAGGAGCATCGCCGGAGGTTCATACAAGCTTGGGGAATGCTAAACAGATCTGACCCCGAAGAGTTGGGACCGAAGACTTCCCTTCCTATGCAGCCTTACCTCCAATGGGTCCGAGCTCGTGCCCAGAAGCTTATGATGCCTTTTGCGGCCATATTACCAGTGGTTGTGGAGCCCACTAATGAAGAAGGTATTCCTTACACGGTTCTCTATCCTTACATGCCCACTGATCCTGGGGAGTTACAAAGGTCTTGGATTCAGCTGAAGAATGAGCGAGATACTTACCGGGAGCAGTTCCATGAGCAAGAAAGGAAGATTTTGAAGCTCACCAGGAAGCTCGAGGAAGAAAGAGTGCTCAATGACTATATCAGCACAAAGAGGAAGCATCCATGGGACTTTTGATTTTGCTTTTTCTAGTTTTAGATTTGTTTTATTTACTTCTTTGTAACGCCTTAAAGGCATTGTTGAACCTTTCAAAGTTAAGCTAATAAAGTTTTGTTTATTTTTAGTTTGCAAATTTAAATCTCCCAAAGTCTTTGAAATCATTACATGCGCATCCCATTATCATGCACATCATTACAGGTACCACTACAGGTTTCTCATCCTCTTCACTGTTTATTTCAGCAGAAATGTCTTCCGATCAAGCCATCAAAGATCTTCAGGCATAGAACGCACAGTTCCAACAGATGTTCATAAGTCTAGCTAAGGGGAAAGAGGATCTGAAGACCCTTATTCTGAAAGAGAAGAAGAAGAAGAAGAAGAAGAAGAAGAAGAAGAAGAATGGTATTCTGAACATGGGTAGAAGGTTCGGAGAAAGGTTGAAGCATCAAACTGATTTGACCTCTTCATCCAAGGACGGGGAGAACCAAGAGAGGGAAAAGACCCTATTCCTGCAGTTTCTGACAATGATACTGATTATGATGATGAGAAATATCCTCCTGCTAAGGATAGGTACAAGCAGTTAGAAGACTGTTTGAGCGCTATGGAAATTCAAAAAATACCTGGTTTGGATTTCGGAGAATTGGGACTGGTATCGGGAGTGGTCATCCCTCATAATTTCAAAGCTCCGGTTTTTGCCAAGTATGATGGGGTGTCCTGCCCAAAACTCCATCTCCGCTCGTATGTCAGGAAGATTCAACCCCACACAGCTGATAGAAATTTGTGGGTGCATTTCTTTCAAGATAGTCTATCAAGGACTTAACTTGAATGGTTCTATCAGTTGGAGGGAGCTAGTGTCCGAAACTGGGAAGATCTTGCTGCTGCTTTCTACAAGCAGTATCAGTACAATGCCGACCTTGCTCCCACTCGTACTCAGCTCCAGTGTATGTCCATAGGTGCAGGTGAAGGTTTTAAGGACTATGCTTAAAAGTGGAGAGACTTGGCTGGAAGAGTCCAACCCCCTTTGTCTGATAGGGAGTTGGTTGACATGTTTCTAGGGACGTTATCTGGTCCATTTTTCAATCACTTGATCGGCAGCTCGTCATCTGGTTTCACCGAGTTGATTTTAACCGGAGAAAGAGTAGAAGCTGGAATTTGGAGTGGTAAAATACAGAAGGATGCCTCCTCGAGTTCAGCAAAGAAACCTTTCACTGGTAAGAAGGAAGCTAGTGCAGTCTATAGCCCGAGGGGCCAAAGCAGATCTGAACACCGTCAAACGGTAAATGCTGTAGTGATACCAAGACCCGCAGTTGCTCCACAATGCAATAATCAACAAAGGGTGGAAAGACCACAACGGCAGTTTAGCCTCATCAACATGACTTTGGCTGTAGTTATGCCTCATCTGTTAAAATCCAACTTGGTAGCCTTGAGAGAGGCACCCAAGAATCCAAACACTACTTCTCCCAGATACAATCCTAACGCGCGGTGCGCCTACCATTATGAGAGTCTAGGCCACGATATAAACGATTGTTGGGCTCTGAGAAACAAAGTACAAGATATGCTTGAAGCCAAGGAGATAGAGTTTGATGCTCCAGAAAAGTCAAATGTTATAACTGCTCCCATGCCCAAACATGGTCGTGGAGTTAATGTTATTGACACTGACTTGTTTGTGACCTTTGTTGAAGAAATTTCTACTCCTCTGATGACTGTTAAGAATAATTTACTGTTGGCCGGTTTATTTCTGGGTTGCGGTGAAGGTTTCCACATGTGTTCGATTATACCTACTAGTTGCCACTTGTTGAAGTAAGGTGTTAAGTGCCTGATGGATAATAAAGAGATTTTGTTCGAGAAGACTATGATTCCCATTGTTCCCACTAAAGACGTTGCCATTATAACCATTTCCGCCAATCCTTCCAGGGTTTCCTCGAGAAAACCTGTTAGGATTACACCTGTCCAAAGAATTGCTCAGTTAATAATCATTGTTCCTGGTCCCATCCCGTACACCTCAGACAAGGCTGTCCCATGGCATTATGGTGCTGATATGTATTACCATGGTGTTAAGCAAGAGATGAAGAATGAAGAAGCTGATATTGATGTTAGTAATATTGTCGGGACTAGTAAAGTTACCCGGAGTGGAAGGGTCTTCTCTCCTAAGATTTCCCCGAAGACTATCATTAAGCCCACTGTTATCCCAACTGCTGCTCCAACCAGCACTCCTAACATTTCTCCTGTTCCTACTCCAGTTATTACACCTGCTATTATTCCTATTCTCACTCCAGTTATCACCCCTGCTGCTGAGCCATCTGGGACTCGGGGCAAGGAAATTATAGGTGAGCCTGCCCGGACGGAGGCACCTAAGAAAATCGTTGTGGAAGCCTCTAAACAAGTGTGATCGGTGGGAATGAGAACTGACTGTTTTGGAATGCTAGTTCGCGTTTGCGTTTGTTTTTGCAAAATGTCGCGGTAAGCAAGAGTCGCCACCGTCTTTTATTTTATCCAACAAGGAAAGGACAAAAGCACAGAAAAATTCCTTTTTGAGATATTTCTCGGGTTCGGGAGGTAGATTATAGAAAGGGAAGGTGTTAGCACCCTTTCTATCTGTGGTTATCCACGGGCTCTTAGGTACTTGCTCATTATGTTTTCAAAAGTTTGCTTTTCTTCGTGATTGTGGGTTTGAAAAGAGTTTTTGTTTTGAAAGGGGTGTAAGTGCGAAAAGTTTTATTTTGTTTTTAAAAGGAGAAAGTACTTAAGAACATCTACCTACTCAAAAAGGAATTAAATTGTGCAAATGTCCTTTAGACAGTGATATCCTACTATTGAGGAGTGGGTAGCACCGTCGTTGGAGTTTTCGGGTCAATTCGATTAAGGGACGTGTGGCCACTAAAGCAATGTTAGGACGCCTTAGTGGTAACCCTAATGTCTTGGATCATTTTATCCAAGGCAACTGTTTCGAGGCAACTATGATCTTTGGACAAGAGGACGACCTCTAAAACTTCCTATACTTAATGACCATGTTCGAGGCAACCAAGTGAGGTGTACCCTAAGAGTGGCATGTGCGAGTGTATTGTTTTTCAGTTATATTATCTTTGTACATGTCAATGGTGAGCTACTTGTTGATTTTAAGTTTAAAGTTGATCTTGTCATGCATTGCCTATTATTCAAACATCTAACAGTTAATGGTTGCGGAAATTAAATTGTGGAAAATAAATCTAAGATATTACAAGGCGTCGGGTATTTACATCGCCAAAGACAAACCCTTTTAAAATTAAATTGCGAAAAGTAAATAAAAGCGATAAATAAAATCCTAATTTAAACTATTACATTCCCGAAGCAGTTACAATATTGAAATATGGACCAAAAATAATTCGCGCGCGAGAAAATTAAATCGAAGTTTTTAGGGTTTTGACCCTTTTTATTAAAGAAAGCATATTTTGTTATTTTTTGAATTGAAAATTAATCTAAATTAATAATTGATTTAATTAATTAAATGAAAATATTTTTGGGTTTTATTTTAATTAAGGAAATAAAATGAGAATGATTAAAAGATATTAAAAACCCTGATTCTATGTTAATTTTAATTTATTGCAAAAATATTAAAATTATACCTAATTAAAAAGATTAAGTCAATTAAATTATTTATTTACAAAAATAATGAAATTAATAAAAATAATATTTTTTGGTTTTCTGATTTTTTATGAAAAAGGTTAATTTGTTAATTAATTAATTAAGATAATAATAATAATAAAATAAAAATATAAAAATAATGAAAAGAAAATATAAAAAAGAAAAGAACAAACTCAGGGGGGGTGGGCCTGAATAGAGTGTTTGAATTGCAAATTCCAGGCCCAATTGCGCCAGCCTGTTGGACTTTTTTGTGATTCCATGCATGCTTGTTGACCAGGGAGTATGATGAGCCTCCAGCCTGAACCACTGGATTTGATTGGCAAGCCATCTGGCAGATGGATCTCTGAGGCGTATGGTGGACCAACTTTGTGAACGCTGCGTGAGATTACCCGAAAACAAAATATATCAAAGTTTTGGGGGACCTGGGATTCGAACCCAGGTCCCAAGGGGTATCCCACTCACGCTTCCACCAACTGAACCACGCTGCATCTTTGTTAATGGGATAAGAAATAAATATCATATATAAAATAGTTAATTATGCCTGGCCAAAAAAATAAAAATGCGCAATTGATTCAAATGAACCAACCACGCCCAGCCACGTCTTCGTCTTCTTCAAACGCCCTGGTTCATTTACGTGCGGATTTTGTTCCGCAGGAAGATTCGTAGCATCTCTCAAAAATCCTTCCTAGGTCATATAAATGCAAGCTAAGAGTGCCAATGCACTCGTCTCTCTCCCCTGAACTCATCCATGGCCATTATTGGTCCTGATTATGCATGTATCAAGAATGCCCAAAAAACAAGAATACGAACCCTAGCTTTGGATCCAGGGCTATAAGTCACGAAAATACAATTAAATAATACAGAATCATTGGAAATTGAATGGCAAGTATGAATGTACAAGAAAATTGGCAAAAAGATGCAAGAATGATTAGTTACTTTTTCATGTTCAGGGGTGTATTCGTGATGACTTACAGCGCGATTTGGATAGCTTCAGGCCTTGGCTTTGGTTGCTATAGCTTCAGGAGGTTGCTGGCAAGAGAGCTACATTGTGATTTAGGATTGAATTGGCCTCCAATGTTGTTTTTGATCTCACACTTTTCAAGCTTTTTCACCAATTTGCTCTGGCCGTTTCAGCAGTGTTCTATGCGTGTTCTAGGTTTGTGTGGCTTGTGTGCATATAATAGAATGAATTTAGGTCAAAATATGGGTCATAATCCTTATGCATTGAAGATGGAATATTGGATTTGATCACCATTGATAAGCTTTCCAAAAATAGGCCAAATTTGAGTTTTTATGCATAACCAAGCTTGATACGAATTTGATTTGGTTCATGATGGTATTTGAAAGTTGTACAAATCACAAAGATATTATTTCATCAATTTTTAGATTTTATTTGATTTAATATTGATTATAAATGAATTAAATCAATAAAAATTAAATAAAATAGAAAAATAAATGAATGACCATGAAATCAAATATGGGACACGTGTGTGGCATGACAAGACCAAATCAAGTGGAAAAAAGTGGGCCCTTTTGTCAAAAATTGGAGTTTTGAGGATAGTTGACTTTTGGCAAATTTGGAAAAATTCCCAACTTCAACAATGCATAACTTCTTCAATTTTGAACTTTTGGAAGTGTTCTTGGAC
This sequence comes from Vicia faba, assembly GCA_948472305.1. Lineage (NCBI taxonomy): Eukaryota > Viridiplantae > Streptophyta > Magnoliopsida > Fabales > Fabaceae > Vicia > Vicia faba. The sequence goes on along the minus strand of OX451735.1, from coordinate 529,991,024 downwards.
TTTTTAGAAACCTTGAGATGTACTCTAATCAACCTTTTTGGTTTCATCGCATTTTGATGTTCCATGCTCAAGTTATAAGCTTTGGCAAAAAAGGTGTTTTTGTTGACTTTCAAAAATGACCTATAATGTCCAAATTTGTAACTTTTTGTTAGAGAATTTCTTGATCTTGGGGTGTGAAGATTGATTGTAGGAAATTGCATCCTCTTCAAAATTAGCTTTGTATGGGTCATTTCTCATAAAGTATGAGAACGTTATGCTTGGTCAAAGTTGAGTTGACTTTTCCTGCAAAACCCTAATTTAGCAACTTTTGAATCTTGAGCAATCCTTGATGAATCATGATCAACCCTTTATCAAATGATGAATTATCCTTCAAAATGATAATGTTGACAAAAAATCTTGAGGTTTGACTGTATTTGGGACACAGTTGACTTTTGCCCTAGCACAGTCGATTTTTGGGCCTCTTGAGCAATTGACTGACCAAACTTCCTCTGCAAGGCTTGAAATTTGACATGGATGAACTTAAGAAAATGTTAGGACATTGGGGAGAACTTGATGTCATTTGGATGTGAGGACCTTGATGCAACACAAAACCCTAATTTTGACTTGACTGCCTTAGGAGGCGGTTTGACTGTCCAACCCTTGAGCCAACTTGAGCAACTTGAAGATCATTCTTGACAAATCTTGAGAAATATAGGAGGGCAAATTTTGGGGTACAACAGTTGCCCCTTTTCAATTTTCTTAAACCTGAGGATATAGATTGGCTTTCGAGCCTTTCGTGATCCGAAGGTGGAAGATAATTGAACACTAGAGTGCCCAAAAATTTGCACTCGCATGGTGTAGTATCAGCATTGTGATGTCGGGAATGGGCTTACAGATGCCATTTGGAGATTTTTGGTAGGAGGATGGGCTTACATATGCCATCTGCGGGAGTGTCGATCGCATATGAGATTCCTTAGCGAGAACTTGCATACCTGTTGCTGTAAAAGATCCCGTTGGGGAAGTCTAAACTTTGTTGAGATTTAGGAATCTGGCATGTACTTCAACTGAGAGAATGCCTCGGCTGAGTTTTAAGAACATGTCCATAATTCAATTGAGGGAAACATCTTCATCAAGATCTAGGAACCGTCTCGTGCTCAATGGAGTATACCGTTGAGGTTATAGAACCCGTCCATACTATGACGGAGGAAAACATCAAGATCTAGGAACTGACTCGTGCTCAATGGAGTATACCGTTGAGGTTATAGTACTCGTCCATACTATGACATAGGGAAACATCTTCATCAAGATCTAGGAATTGTCTCGTGCTCAATGGAGTATACCGTTGAGGTTATAGAACTTGTCCACACTATGACGGAGGAAAACATCAAAATCTAGGAACTGACTCGTGCTCAATGGAGTATACCGTTGAGGTTATAGTACTCGTCCACACTATGACATAGGGAAACATCTTCATCAAGATCTAGGAACTGTCTCATGCTCAATGGAGTATACCATTGAGGTTATAGAACTTGTCCACACTATGACGGAGGAAAACATCAAGATCTAGGAACTGACTCGTGCTCAATAGAGTATGCCGTTGAGGTTATAGAACTTGTCCACACTATGACAGAGGAAAACATCAAGATCTAGGAACTGACTCGTGCTCCACGGAGTATACTGTCGAGGTTATAGTACTCGTCCACACTATGACGTAGGGAAACATCTTCATCAAGATCTAGGAACTGTCTCGTGCTCAATGGAGTATACCTTTGAGGTTGTAGAACTTGTCCACACTATGACGGAGGAAACTGTCGAGATTGAGAACCTTATCTGAAATTCAACCGAGGATAATTCAATTGAGATTTAAGAACTGGTCAGGTCTTCGACTAAGCTGAGAACTTTAACTGTATCTTTCCTGAAAGGTAAAGGTTAGTCACATGGAATGCATGAGATGAATCAAGCAATGATGTTCTCGACATAAATGAGATTGTATTCGTATGATGCGTATATGCATGTATCATGATGTATGGAAAGGTGATGTTTTAGCTGGGGAAAATAAATCTCGGAGCTGCTGGAGAATAAAGTTGAGTTCTTCGTTTCCTCCGGGGAAGATGAACGAAGATGATAAACCTATAGGAGAGAAGAACTCCGTTGGGGGAATAAACTGATGAAGAGATTACTCCGAGGGGAATTACTCTGTGGTGAAGAGACGTTCTGCTGAAGATTTTAACGATAACTCTGTTGGGGGTTCCGTTGATAAGCTCTGTTGGGGATTTTAATGATGAACTCCGTTGGGGATAGAAAGAACTTCACTGGGGAAGATCTTTCAGTTGCAACTTGCTGAGGATAACCCAGTTAGACTCTTGTGAGGATAACTTTCTGAATTTGGCTGGGGAGATTTATTTGTACTCTGCAGGGGATAAGCTTCCAGAATCTACTGGGTGAGATGATTCAACTCTGGCGGGGAAACTTTATTTTTTTAGACTGCGCTAGGGAAATGACTCCACTGGGGTGTCTTGTATTCCGCCGGAGAACATTCTTATACTTATTGGGTAATATCTTTATACTCCGCTGGGGAATATTAAGACATTCTAGGGATACCCAGCCTTTTTAGAGCTGATGGTAGATTAACTCCTCTTGGGGAGAGTGTTGTTGATTCGTTCATAGTTGCAAGTCTCAGTGGGGAGAGCTACCATTACTGTTTTACTCTGCGGGGAGTGACGGTATCTTGATCATATTCTTCAGCTGAACCTCCCTTGGTACCTTGGTGGATAGAGTAACTACACAGTTTGGACATTTCTTATGCCCCTGTTTCTGATATTACCCGTAATTCGTCCTTTGTTTCGCATGTAAGTATTTATGAGCAGCAATTAATGTCAAATGCATATATCAAAAATGAACATTGGACGTTCTTTGCAAAACAAAACAGATAAAGGAAAAACAATTTGAAATTTGTCTGAAAATGAATTTGTATTGATTTTGAAGTTTGCCTATAAATAGGCATTTTTGTACAAGAGGCTGACGTCCTAGTAAGAGAACACCGCCGAACAAATAGAATTTATACAATTTTGTGAAAATAAAACAAAACAGCTATGTGAATAATCCCACTGGGTTCCAATTCTGCTGTTGCCTTTATATCTTCAGGCATCTCATTACTTTGCTGCTTTAGTTGAAGATGAATCTGATTGATTGGTGTCGTCCGAGCCTGATAGTTGATACTGAAGTCTGGATGCGAGGTGATCCAATGAGACATAGTGTTACGCTTTAATCCCTAATTTTTGCTTGGACCGCCCTTTCGGGTTTTCAGTCCACCGGGATACCCATTTTTGCCCAAGCTGCCTATTCAGGTTTTCGACTTGCCGGGTGTACAGATTTTTTTTATTTTCATCCCTTATTTTTGCCCGAACCCTTTTGGTTCACCGGGAAGCCCTTATTTTTGCCTAGGCCAGTCAACCTAGCGGGTCTTTGATTATGCGTAGTATCTTTTTACTTTGTCTGCATTGACGGGGTGAGGAAGGTCATCACCATCCATGGTGGTTAGAATCATAGCTCCTCCTGAGAAAATGTTCTTAACCACAAATGGCCCTTCGTAAGTAGGGGTCCATTTGCCCCTGGGATCACCTTGAGGTAAGATAATGCGCTTGATTACCAGGTCCCCAACTTGATACTCTTGTCACCTGACTTTCTTGTTAAATGCCTTGATCATCCGTTTTTGGTACGTCTGACCATGACAAATAGCAGTAAGTCTCTTTTCGTCAATTAGGTTCAGTTGTTCAAGTCGGGTCTGAATCCAGTCATCTTCGCTCAAACCTGCATCCTTCATGATCCGAGGAGAGGGTATCTGAACTTTGATGGGCAAGACTTCTTCCATGCCATAAACCAAGGAATAGGGTGTTGCCCCTGTTGACGTCCGTGCTGAGGTACGGTACCCATGAAGAGCAAACGGTAACATCTCATGCCAATCTTTGTATGTCACTGTCATCTTCTGCACAATCTTCTTAATATTCTTATTTGCCGCTTCGACAGCCACATTCATCTTCGGTCGGTAGGGAGAAGAATTTTGATGCTGTATCTTGAATTGCTCGCAGAGCTCAGTGATCATCTTGTTGTTGAGATTGGTACCATTGTCCGTAATGATCCTCTCTGGTACACCATATCGACAGATCAGATTATGCCGAATGAACCGTGCCACGACGTTCTTGGTTACGGTAGCAAAGGAAGTTACTTCAACCCACTTTGTAAAGTAATCAATCGCTACCAGGATGAAATGATGCCCGTTGGATGTTGTAGGTCTGATCTCGCCGATCATATCAATGCCCCACATTGCAAAAGGCCAAGGTGTTGTCAAAACATTCAAAGGAACTGGAGGTATATGCACCTTATCAGCATAGACTTGGCACTTGTGACATGTCCGGGAATGCTGATAATAGTCGGCTTCCATTGTGGACCAGTAATATCCTGCCCAAAGGATTTTCTTTGCCATGGTATATCCACTAGAATGAGTCTCGAAAGTACCTTCATGCAGCTCTGTCATGATCCTTTCTGCTTCAATCTTATCCACACAACGCAGTAAGGTTGAATCATGGTTACGTTTGTAAAGAATTCCATTGCTGATGAAGAACTTTGCCGCGAACCTTCTCAGAAACTTCTTGTCATTAATAGATGCACCCTCGGGGTATTCTTGAGCTTCAAGGTATCTCTTCACTTCATGATACCAGGGCTTTTCTGTTACCTCTTCAGTCTCAAGATCACAGCAATGTGCAGGCTTGTCCAATCTTTCAATAATGATCCGGGGAGCCTCGTTGTCCCATTTGACTTTGAACATAGAAGACATCGTAGCTAGCGCGTCCGCCAACTGATTCTCCTCTCTTGGGAAGTGTTCAAAGGTTATCTCCTCAAAATGGGGAAGCAACGTCAATACATACTCCTTGTAAGGAATAAGATTTGGGTGTTTCGTATCCCACTCGCCTTTGATCTGACTGATCACGAGAGCGGAATCTCCGAAGACACTTAAAAACTTAATCCTTAGGTCAATTGCAGCTCGAAGACCCATGATGCACGCTTCATACTCTGCCATGTTGTTGGTGCAGTTGAAATATAGTCGGGCGGTAAACGGAGTATGAGAGCCTTTGGGAGATATGATCATAGCGCCAATGCCATTACCCAAAGAGTTCGAAGCTCCATCAAAGTATATAGACCATCGGGATCCCTCCTCAGGTCCTTCATCCGGTCCAGGTGTCTCACAATCATTTATCAACATGATATTCTCGTCCGGGAATTCAAAGTTCATAGATTGGTAATCATCTATTGCCTGATGTGCCAAATGGTCTGCCAATACACTTCCCTTGATTGCTTTTTGAGTTGTGTACTGGATGTCATACTCGGTCAAGATCATTTGCCATCTTGCTATTCTTCCAGACAAGGCGGGATTTTCGAAGATATACTTGATTGGATCCATCTTTGAAATCAATGGAGTAGTGTGAGTCAGCATATACTGTCTTAGCCGGCGAGCAGCCCATGCCAAAGCGTGGCAAGTTTTCTCAAGCAGTGAGTATCGGGTCTCACAGTCGATAAACTTTTTGCTAAGGTAATAAATAGCATGCTCTTTTCGGCCAGACTCGTCATCCTGCCCCAGCACACACCCCATTGAGTTGTCAAGTACTGTCAAGTATAAGATCAGGGGTCTCCCTTAAACTGGTGGCATCATAATGGGTGGCTCTTGGAGATACTCTTTGATCCTTTCGAAAGCAGCTTGGCATTCATCATTCCAACGTACCACTTGATCTTTCTTCAGTAGCTTGAAGATTGGCTCACAAGTAGCAGTTAGGTGCGAGATGAATCGGGCAATATAATTCAGTCATCCCAGAAAGCCTCTGACTTCTTTCTCTGTCTTGGGAGCTGGAATCTCTTGTATGGATTTCACTTTGGCAGGGTCCACTTGAATACCTTTGTCGCTCACGACGAAACCCAGTAGCTTACCAGACCTCACCCCGAAGGTGCATTTGTTCGGGTTCAATCTCAGCTTGTACAACTTCAACATGTCAAACAACTTCTGTAGATGGTCAAGGTGTTCCTCCTCAGTCTGGGACCTCGCAATCATATCGTCGACGTATACTTCAATCTCATGATGGATCATATCATGAAACAAAGCAACCATGGCACGCTGATATGTTGCCCCATCATTCTTCAACCCAAAAGGCATGACCTTGTAGCAAAAGGTACCCCACTGAGTAATAAAGGTGGTCTTCTCCATGTCTTCGGGAGCCATCTTAATTTGATTATATCTGGAGAAACCATCCATAAAGGAGAATACCTTGTGCTGAGCAGTATTGTCAACCAGAACGTCGATGTGAGGTAGAGGGAAGTCATCCTTAGGGCTTGCCCTGTTCAAATCCATGTAGTCAACACACATTCGAACCTTACCATCCTTCTTCGATACCGGAACCATATTGGCAACCCACTGAGGGTAGGAAGTTACTGCTAGAAAACCGGCGTCAAACTGTTTCATAACTTCGGCCTTGATTTTCTCAGACATCTCCGGGCGCATACGGCAAACCTTCTGTTTTACGGGAGGGCAGTCTTCCTTGGTAGGCAGGCGATGAACCATAATGTCGGTATCCAACCCAGGCATATCTTTGTAAGACCAAGCAAAGATCTCAACATAGTCACGCAGCATTTGAATCAACCGTTGCTTCACACTAAGCTCCAAATTTGCACCGATCTTGACTTTCTTCTTGTCTGTTTTAGTACCCAGATTCACTGTTTCCACCGGCTCTTCATGTGGCTGAATGGCCCTCTCTTCCTGGAGTAGCAGTCTTGCAATTTCACCAGGCACTTCGCAATCATCTTCACCTTCGTCTTCGGCTAAGTTGATCGGATTTTCAAAGTCATAACTGGCAGTAGCAGAGTCGTTACCAGTGAGATCCAAAGTGGATTGAGACCTGTATATGTGAGTGTGTGTAAAATAGTTGTTTTGCAATATATAATAAAGAAAAACAAGGAGCGCAAAATTTGAAATGCAAGAAACGTCCAATGCTTTTATTAATGATATATGAAAATGACATACAAAAGCCCTCACAAATGAAGCCACGGTGCCCCGGGTAAGACACCGGGTCAAAAACATTGTCTGTTACAAGCTCAAAACAAAGAGTTCATTACTGGGTAACAAAAGTAATAGGGATGAAGTCCTTTGCTGTCCAGTTTCTTGGTCCACTGTTGGTCGTAGGATAGATCCAGCTGTCGAATTCAGACTCTTCCACATCATCCTCAATGGCATTTAGTCCCGAGTTGCTGATGAACACAGGAGGTCTTCCAATCCTTGCACTACGAAAAGCCCTTTGAGCTTCTGCAGTGAAACCCAAACCAAACTTGTTAGTCTTCTGAGTGAAATCAGAATGTCGGCCCCAATTTGCACACTCACCCTTCTCAATAATAGCCCGGCCATCCTTTAAGGAAGCCACCTTCATAGGATAATCTTCAACCACAGTCTCAGCTGATGCCAGTGTATGAGGAACCTCTTCAAAATGTTGAAATGGGGTCTCAATGAACTCCCCATCCATCTCTACATATCGGAACGAGTTGAGGTGGCTGACCATATACTCTTCCTCCCCTTGTACTGTCACAATCTTCCCTCTGACCGGATACTTCAGTTTTTGGTGAAGCGTTGAGGTCACGGCTCCAGCTTTGTGGATCCATGGATGACCCAGCAAACAAGAATAGGATGGCCGAATGTCCATCACGTAGAATGTAGAATTGAAGACCTGAGAACCAACTTTAATTGGAATATCAACTTCACCGTGCACCATCCTTTTAGACCCATCAAAGTCCCTGACAACGGTGTTACTTGGTTTTAGCTCCAACCCTTCGCAATCCAACCGGTCTAGAGCTTTCTCGGGCAAGACATTCAATGAGGAACCAGTATCAACCAATACATGTGCAAGAGTAGTGCCCTTGCATTCAATGGAGACATGCAGGGCATCGTTGTAGTTCTTCCCTTTAGCAGTCAAATCAGCGTCGGAGAAACCCAAACCATTATCAGCAGTTAAATTGGCCACACAATTGGTAAACTGATCAGCTGACGTCTCTTGTGGTATGTGGGCAGTTTTCAGGAAGGTAATCAGAGCCTTAGCATGGGCCTCTGAGCACAACAATAGTGACAACATAGAAATCTTGGATGGGGTTTGCCCCAGCTGCTCAACTACGTTGTAATCACTCTTCTTAATAATCTTCAGAATCTCTTCCATCTCCTGTTTGGAAGCTTCAACAGTAATTATCTTCGATGCCTTCGTCTGGGCAGGCATATCAGTGGTGATCCCTTTGCCCCGAGCGTTAGATGACTCGGCGACAGGGGTAAGGATAGGAACTTGATCAGGAATAGTGATAGGTAAACTTGTAGGTGTAATGACAATAGGTCTTTGGACAGTTGGTGGAGCAATATCAGGTGAGAAAAGTCTACCGCTGCGGGTGACTTTAGCAGGTCCAGTAATGTTGCTGACGCCGGTATCAGCATCCAACTCTTGCTTAACTCCTAGAACATAAACATCTGCCCCATAGTGCCAAGGGACAGCTTTGTCAGAGGTGTAGGGGATGGGCCTCGGAACAGTGATGATTACAGGTGTGATCTTCGGAACATATGTAATTCTAACAGGCTTCCTCGAGGGAGCCTTGAAAGAATTGTCGAAAATGGTAATGATGACGACTTCTTCAGTAGGAATGGAAGGAATGGCAATATTCTCAAACAGGATCTCCTTATTATCCATCAGGTTCTGGACACCTGACTTCAGGAATGGGCAACCAGTAGGTAAAACAGAACACATATGGCAACCTTCGCCACAGCCCAGAAATAAACCGGCTAGCAACAGGTTCTTCTTGACAGTCATTAGAGGGGTAACAATATCATCCACGGAAACTAAGAACAAGTCTTCCTCTACAGCATTTACTCCATGTTTAGGCATGGGAGCAGTCACAACATTAGGCCTTTCGTGCGCCTCGAACTCAATCTCCTTCGCATCAATTAGGTCTTGCACCTTGTTCCTTAAAACCCAACAATCATCTGTATTATGCCCCAGGCTATCAGAGTGAAAAGCGCAGCGGGCATTAGGGTTGTACTTTGGTGATGTGGTACTTGGATTCTTCGGAGCTTCTTTTAGAGTCACCAGATTGGTCTTCAGCAACTGTGGCAGAATCTGAGACAAAGTCATGCTGAGACGAGTGAATTGCCTTCGAGGTCTCTCGTCCTTTTGTTGATTGTGATGCTGAGGAGCACCAGAAGGTTTTGAAATAACAACTTCATTGACAGCTTGGCGGTGTTCAGGTCTATTCTGTCTTCTCGAACTGTAGACAGCACTGGACTCTTTCTTAAACGGTTTCTTCTCGGTGCTCGATGAGGAACCCTTATGTATCTTTCCAGTCTTAATACTAGCTTCAATCCTCTCACCAGTCAAAATAAGATCTGTAAACCCAGTTGAAGAGCTTCCAATTAGATGGTTAAAGAATGGACCAGACAGGGTCCCCAAAAACATGTCAACAAGTTCACGATCAGCCAAAGGTGGTTACACCCTTCCGGTAAGGTCTCTCCATTTCTGAGCATACTCTTTAAATCCTTCACCCGTTCCTATTGACATACCCTGGAGTTGGGTACGCGTAGGAGCGAGGTCGGAGTTGTACTGATACTGCCTATAGAATGCAGTAGCCAAATCTTCCCAGCTACGGATACTGGCTCCGTCCAACTGATAGAACCACTCAAGTTGAGTCCCTGAGAGACTGTCTTGAAAGAAATGGATCCACAAGTTCTTATCAGCAGTGTAAGGTTGGATCTTCCTCACATATGACCGGAGGTGCAGCTTCGGACAGGAAACTTCGTCATACTTGGCAAAGGCAGTTGCCTTGAATTTATGGGGAATCACCACCCTGGATGATAGACCCGGATCTCCGAAGTCTAGACCGGGCACCTTTTGTATCTCCATAGCGCTCAAACGGTCTTCCAACTGTTTGTACTTATCCTCAGCAGGAGGATATTGTTCTTCATCATAGTTTGTCCCGTTGTTGGAGACCATAGGGCTAGGAACCCTCCTTTCTTGTGGACTATCTTTCCCTCCAGATGAGGTGGTCAGATCAACTTCATTCTGCAGCCCGTTTCCAAACCTACGTCCAGTGTTGAACAAGATGGTCCTCTTCTTCTTCTTCTTCTTTTTCTCCTTCAAAATCAAGGTCTTCAGGTCCTGCTGACCCTTAGCAAGATTCATGAACAGCTCTTGAAATTGGGCATTCTGGGCCTAGAGGGCCTTGATAGCTTGCTCAGTTGAAGTTTCAGCAGACATGATGATTGCTGGAATAAACAGCAAAGAAGATAAGAGACCTGTAATGGGTACCTGTTTATGAAGTGTATGAGATGAAATGCGTATGATTTATGATTTCAAAGACAATCGAGATTCAAATTTGTAAACAAGAAAGGAAACACACTTTATTAGACTTAAACTTCGAAATTTAAATTGTTCAACAAATTGCCCTTAGGCGTTACAAAAAATGGAAATACTGAAAAGTAAGTAAAAACTGTAAAAGAGCATCATCAAAGGTCCATCAACGCTCCCATGGTCTCTTCTTCTCAGTGCGGACTTAATCATTCAGGATCCGCTCGTTCTCCAACTGTCTGGTCAGCTTCTGGATCTTCTGCTCCTGTTCATTGAACCTCTCTCGGTAGGAATCCCGTTCATCCCTCAACTGCATCCAAGACCTTTTTAATGCCCCAATATCAGTGGGCATATAAGGGTGGAGAATAGTTGGAGGAACCCCCTCCTCATTAGCAACTTCAATAGTAACAGGCCTGACAGCTTCATATGGCATACCTAGCTTCTGGGCATGGATGAGGACCCATATTAGATATGGCTCCATTGGCAGAGAAGTCTTTGGTCCCAACTCATGTGGGTCAGATTGGTGAACTTTGTCCCAAGCCCTTATGAATCTACGACGCAGCTCGTCACTATCTCTCTGAAAATCAAAGATGATATGGGGCATCAGCATCTCATGAGGCCCTTCTCTTCTGGATCTTCCAAACTGGCGGAGAGCTAAGCATGGGTTATAAGAAATTCCTCCATGGGTTCCGATCAATGGAACATTAGGATACTCTCCACAGTGATCAATGACAGTCATCTCATCCATACCTTTGAGAGTCCAGATAATTTCATTATTAGTAAGAGACATCACCCTATAAGCCCAGCCCATTCCTTCTTTGTTTTTCAGCACGGACTTAGGGAGGTGCGAAATAAACCACCTTGACAATAAAGGAACACAGCACATCAAAGTTCCCCGCTTTCGGGCAGTACGATCATAGAGCTGATGAAGCATATCACCCAAGAGAGTGGGTACCGGATTCTGAGAGATGAAGATCTTTATGGAATTAATATCAACAAAAGTGTCAGGATTCGGAAACAATACCAGACCATAAATCAAAAGAGCCAGAATATCCTCGTACGCCTTGAAGTCTAAGCTGTCCCAGAAGTAATTAGCTTTGTCAACCAAAAACTTAGCCAGAAAACCCTTAGCTCCACTTCTAGTCTCCCAGTTAGCCATTACCTCCTCCTTGGTCAAGTGAAGGGCTGCAGCAATTTCTTCGGGCTTAAGAGTCTTTTCCCAGCCAGTAAACAGAGTTTGTTCCAAAACAGAGATATCAAGAAGCTCAGAGAACTCTTCCAGGGTAGGAACCAGCTGGAAGTCTTGAAAGGTGAAGCAATGGTATAGCGGATCATAAAACTGGACCAGGACACTCATCATTTGTTCGTCCAATTTTGAGGTGACCAAACTGAGAAGAGAACCATGCCTTCTGATGAAGGAAGTAGTGTCTGGAATCCTGACAACCAAATCTTTAAGCAGGGTAGGTACTTGGACAAAGTTGATCCGGATAGTATTCCTACGCATGGGCATCATGATGACCTACAAAACAGAGCAAAGATGAAACCCTCTTGTCTTTGAAATAGGTTAGTCCTTATGCAAAATGTATGCAATGTTATGATGTCATGATGTCATGATAAAGGCACACCACAAGTATCCACAAAAAGCAAACATGGTAAAGGCACACAAGTCACACTGAGAGCCCTTAGATTTCAGGCTGGCATGGAGCTTAGGTACTACCCTCTTTCAGTTTAGTTGGTTAAGACCTGTCTTAAAAATTGTAACCGGGTTCTAGAGGATCTCAATATCACTGACTACCCTCAATCGGTCATAATTCCAGTTTAGCAACCTTTTCTTGCGGTCGGAATCATCGCGAGAGTTTAGCCTCAATGAGTGTAGCATACTGCTACTGTTCTACGGCCAAGTTGGTCAATTTAAGGTTCTAAGGTCAGTTGGTGCTTAATGACTCCTTAGAAGACCCATATTCTCCTCGTTCCAACATAAGGGATATCGGTACAGACCAAGGTGCCACACCAACGTAGCTACTGCTTCATCCGTATCGGTCTATGCCGTACAGATCCCTAACACTTTATTGCTACTTACTTAAAGGGTATCCCCATATCCGGGTTAGGATCTATAGAACTCCGATACAAGCCCACAAAATTAAAGCATACAAAGCATACAATTGAAAACACAGTGATCTAATCTTAAGGTACGCCTCACTTATTAATAATTCCCCAGCAGAGTCGCCAGTTCTGTGATCGGTGGGAATGAGAACTGACTGTTTTGGAATGTTGGTTCGCGTTTGCGTTTTTTTCGCAAAATGTCACGGTAAGCAAGAGTTGCCACTGTCTTTTATTTTATCCAACAAGGAAAGGACAAAAGTATAGAAAAATTCCTTTTTGAGATATTTCTCGGGTTCGGGAGGTAGATTATAGAAAGGGAAGGTGTTAGCACCCTTTCTATCTGTGGTTATCCACGGGCTCTTAGGTACTTGCTCATTATGTTTTCAAAAGTTTGCTTTTCTTCGTGATTGTGGGTTTGAAAAGAGTTTTTGTTTTGAAAGGGGTGTAAGTGCGAAAAGTTTTGTTTTGTTTTTAAAAGGAGAAAGTACTTAAGAACATCTACCTACTCAAAAAGGAATTAAATTATGCAAATGTCCTTTAGACAGTGCTATCCTACTATTGAGGAGTGGGTAGCACCTTCGTTGGAGTTTTCGGGTCAATTCGATTAAGGGACGTGTGGCCACTAAAGCAATGTTAGGACGCCTTAGCGGTAACCCTAATGTCTTAGATCATTTTATCTGAGGCAACCATTTCGAGGCAACTATGATCTTTGGACAAGAGGACGACCTCTAAAACTTCCTATACTTAATGACCACGTTCGAGGCAACCAAGTGAGGTGTACCCTAAGAGTGGCATGTGCGAGTGTATTGTTTTTCAGTTATATTATCTTTGTACATGTCAATGGTGAGCTACTTGTTGATTTTAAGTTTAAAGTTGATCTTGTCATGCATTGCCTATTATTCAAACATCTAACAGTTAATGGTTGCGGAAATTAAATTGTGGAAAATAAATCTAAGTTATTACAAGGCGTCGGGTATTTACATCGCCAAAGACAAACCCTTTTAAAATTAAATTGCGAAAAGTAAATAAAAGCGATAAATAAAATCCTAATTTAAACTATTACATTCTCGAAGCAGTTACAATATTGAAATATGGACCAAAAATAATTCGCGCGCGAGAAAATTATATCGAAGTTTTTAGGGTTTTGACCCTTTTTATTAAAGAAAGCATATTTTGTTATTTTTTGAATTGAAAATTAATCTAAATTAATAATTGAATTAATTAATTAAATGAAAATATTTTTGGGTTTTATTTTAATTAAGGAAATAAAATGAGAATGATTAAAAGATATTAAAAACCCTAATTCTATGTTAATTTTAATTTATTGCAAAAATGTTAAAATTATACCTAATTAAAAAGATTAAGTCAATTAAAATTATTTATTTACAAAAATAATGAAATTAATAAAAATAATATTTTTTGGTTTTCTGATTTTTTATAAAAAAAGGTTAATTTTTTAATTAATTAATTAAGATAATAATAATAATAAAATAAAAATAGAAAAATAATGAAAAGAAAATATAAAAAAGAAAAGAACAAACTCATGGGGGGTGGGCCTGAATAGAGTGTTTGAATTGCAAATTCCAGGCCCAATTGCGCCAGCCTGTTGGACTTTTTTGTGATTCCATGCATGCTTGTTGACCAGGGAGTATGATGAGCCTCCAGCCTGAACCACTGGATTTGATTGGCAAGCCATCTGGCAGATGGATCCCTGAGGCGTATGGTGGACCAACTTTGTGAACGCTGCGTGAGATTACCTGAAAACAAAATATATCAAAGTTTTGGGGGACCTGGGATTCGAACCCAGGTCCCAAGGGGTATCCCACTCACGCTTCCACCAACTGAACCACGCTGCATCTTTGTTAATGGGATAAGAAATAAATATAATATATAAAATAGTTAATTATGCCTGGCCAAAAAAATAAAAATGCGCAATTGATTCAAATGAACCAACCACGCCCAGCCACGTCTTTGTCTTCTTCAAACGTCCTGGTTCATTTACCTGCGGATTTTGTTCCGCAAGAAGATTCGTAGCATCTCTCAAAAATCCTTCCTAGGTCATTTAAATGCAAGCTAAGAGTGCCAATGCACTCGTCTCTCTCCCCTGAACTCATCCATGGCCATTATTGGTCCTGATTATGCCTGTATCAAGAATACCCAAAAAACAAGAATATGAACCCTAGCTTTGGATCCAGGGCTATAAGTCACGAAAATACAATTAAATAATACAGAATCATTGGAAATTGAATGGCAAGTATGAATGTACAAGAAAATTGGCAAAAAGATGCAAGAATGATGAGTTACGTTTTCATGTTCAGGGGTGTATTCGTGATGACTTACAGCGCGATTTGGATAGCTTCAGGCCTTGGCTTTGGTTGCTATAGCTTCAGGAGGTTGCTGGCAAGAGAGCTACGTTGTGATTTGGGATTGAATTGGCCTCCAATGTTGTTTTTGATCTCACACTTTTCAAGCTTTTTCACCAATTTGCTCTGGCCGTTTCAGCAGTGTTCTATGCATGTTCTAGGTTTGTGTGGCTTGTGTGCATATAATAGAATGAATTTAGGTCAAAATATGGGCCATAATCCTTATGCATTGAAGATGGAATATTGGATTTGATCACCATTGATAAGCTTTCCAAAAATAGGCCAAATCTGATTTTTTGTGCATAACCAAGCTTGATACGAATTTGATTTGGTTCATGATGGTATTTGAAAGTTGTACAAATCACAAAGATACTATTTCATCAATTTTTAGATTTTATTTGATTTAATATTGATTATAAATGAATTAAATCAATAAAAATTAAATAAAATAGAAAAATAAATGAATGACCATGAAATCAAATATGGGACACGTGTGTGGCATGAAAAGACCAAATCAAGTGGAAAAAAGTGGGGCCTTTTGTCAAAAATTGGAGTTTTGAGGATAGTTGACTTTTGGCAAATTTGGAAAAATGCCCAACTTCAACAATGCATAACTTCTTCAATTTTGAACTTTTGGAAGTGTTCTTAGACTTTTTAGAAACCTTTAGATGTCCTCTAATCAACCCTTTTGGTCTCATCTCATTTTTATGTTCCGTGCTCAAGTTATAAGCTTTGGAAAAAAAAAGGTGTTTTTGTTGACTTTCAAAAATGACCTATAATGTCCAAATTTGTAACTTTTTGTGAGAGAATTTCTTGATCTTGGGGTGTGACCATTGATTGTAGGAAATTGCATCCTCTTAAAAATGAGCTTTGGATGGGTCATTTCTCATAAAGTATGAGAACGTTATGCTTGGTCAAAGTTGAGTTGACTTTTCCTACAAAACCCTAATTTAGCAACTTTTGAATCTTGATGAATCTTGAGCAATCCTTGATGAATCATGATCAACCCTTGATCAAATGATGAATTATACTTCAAAATGAGAATGTTGAAAAAAAATCTTGAGGTTTGACTGTATTTGGGACATAGTTGACTTTTGCCCTAGCACAGTCGATTTTTGGGCCTCTTGAGCAATTGACTGACCAAACTTCCTCTGCAAGGATTGAAATTTGACATGGATGAACTTAAGAACATGTTAGGACATTGGGGAGCACTTGAGGTCATTTGTATGTGAGGACCTTGATGCAACACAAAACCCTAATTTTGACTTGACTGCCTTAGGAGGCGGTTTGACTGTCCAACCCTTGAGCCAACTTGAGCAACTTGAAGATCATTCTTGACAAATCTTAAGGAATATGGGAGGAAAAATTTTGGGGTACAACAACAAGAAATAGAGGAAATACTGAAAATTATCAAGAAGAGCGACTACAATGTGGTTGAGCAGCTGGGGGAGACCCCATCAAAGATATACATGTTGTCACTGTTGTTGTGTTCTGAAGCCCATGTGAAGGATTTGATTGCATTTCTCAAGATTGTGCATGTGCCAACGGAAACTTCAGCAGATCAGTTCAAAGATTGCGTGGCTAGCCTGACTACCGATAATGGGCTAGGTTTTTCAGATGCGGATCTGACACCGAAAGGAAGGAATCATAATGATGATTTGCATGTCTCGATTGAGTGTAGGGGCACCACTATGGCTCACGTTCTAGTAGATACTGGGTCTTCATTGAATGTTCTACCGAAGAAAGCATTAGACCGTTTGGATTGTGGGGGTTTGATTCTAAAACCTAGTAACATTGTGGTAAGGGCTTTTGACGGATCAAAGAGAATGGTGCACGGGGAAGTGGACATCCCTGTCAAAGTAGGTTCTCAGACCTTTGGGTCCACCTTCTATGTAATGGATATCAAGACATCATATTCTTGCTTGCTGGGTCGTCCTTGGATCCATAAGGCTGGGGCAGTTACTTCTACACTCCATCAAATGCTGAAGTATCTGGTGAAGGGAAAGATTGTCACGGTGCGAGGTGAAGAAGAGTATATGGTGAGTCATCTCAATTCCTTCCGCTACGTGGAGATGGACGGGGAATTCATAGAAACTCTTTGCCAGAACTTTGAAGAGGTCCCTCAGACTTTAGCGTCAACTGAAGTTACTACCAACAAACCTCCATTGAAGATGGCTTCTCTCAAGGATGCCAGGGTTGTAATTGAAGAAGGTGGGTGTACCAATTGGGGTCAGCTCCCTGATTTCACTCACAAAACTGATAAATTTGGTTTGGGCTTTACTACAGGGGCTCACAGGGCTATTAGGCACGCACGGGATGGAAGACCTCCTTTACACATCAGCAATCGGGGAGTTAATGCAATTGAGGACAATGAAGAAGATTCAGACATCGACAGCTGGATCTACGCAACAACCAATGGTGCACTGAATAACTAGATGGCGAAGGACTTCATACCTGTTTCTTTTATTCCGCAGTAATTGACTTTTGTTTTAAGATTTGTAATAAACAGTTTGAAACTTTGTGGCCCGGTGCCTTGCCCGAGGCACTTTGGCTTTGCTTGCGAGGGCTATTATTTGTCATTTCATATATCATTAATAGAGCATTGGACGTTTCTTGCATACAAATTTTGGGCTCCTTATTTTTCTTTCCTAATTCTCACTTTATCAAAGCAGTTATGCTCTTACACACACTCATGTATCATATTGCAGATCCATATCCACTCTGGATCCCATTGATAACAACTCTGCTACTGCCAGTTATGACTTCAAAAATCCGATCAACCAAGCCGAGGACGAAGGTGAGGATGATTATGAGGTGCCTGGAGAACTTGCTAGACTATTACAGCAGGAAGAAAGGGCCATATAGCCTCATGAAGAGCCAGTTGAGTCAGTGAATTTGGGTACAGAGGAAGACAGGAAAGAAGTTAAAATAGGTGCGAATCTGGAGCCTAGTGTCAAACAACGGTTAATAGAGATGCTACACGACTATGTTGAGATCTTTGTCTGGTCCTATGAAGACATTCCTGGTTTGGACACTGGTATTGTGGTACATCGACTGCCGACTAAAGAAGACTGCCCTCCAGTAAAACAAAAGGTCTGCCATATGCGCCCTAAAATGTCAGAGAAAATCAAGGCAGAAGTCATGAAACAGTTTGACGCAAGATTCTTAGTTGTCACTTCTTATCCGCAGTGGGTTGCCAACGTCATTTCGGTACCTAATAAGGATGGTAAAGTACGGATGGGTGTGGACTACAGAGATCTGAACAGGGCAAGCCCCAAGGATGACTTCCCACTTCCTCACATTGATGTTCCAGTCGATAACACCATGCAGTACAAGATCTTCTCCTTCATGGATGGTTTTTCTGGCTACAACCAGATCAAGATGGCTCCTGAGGACATGGAGAAGAAAACCTTCATTACACAGTGGGACACCTTCCGTTACAAGGTAATGCCTTTTGGGTTGAAGAATGATAGGGCAACTTATCAGCGCGTCATGGTCGCTTTGTTCCACGATACGATTCACCACGAGATCGAGGTTTATGTTGATGACATGATAGCCAGGTCCCAAACTGAGGAAGAACACCTTGATCATCTCCAGAAACTGTTTGACAGGTTGAAGACGTACAAGCTGAGGTTGAATCTGAACAAGTGCACCTTCGGGGTAAGGTCTGGTAAGCTTCTGGGTTTTGTTGTTAGATACAAAGGTATTCAGGTGGATCCTGCAAAGGTAAAGGCCATACAAGATATGCTGGCTCCCCGCACAGAAAAGGAAGTTAGAGGTTTCTTGGGATGTCTGAATTACATCGCCAGGTTCATTTCACATATGACTGCTACTTGTGAGCCAATCTTCAAGCTGCTGAAGAAAGATCAAGTGGTAAAGTGGAATGATGAATGCCAGACCGCTTTTGAAAGAATCAAGGAATACCTTCAAGAACCACCAATTTTGATGCCCCCAGTTGAAGGAAGGCCTTTGATATTATACTTGACAGTGCTAGACAATTCAATGGGGTGTGTGCTGGGGCAGCATGACGAGTCAGGTCGAAAAGAGCACGCCATTTACTACCTTAGAAAAATGTTTACCGACTGTGAGACCCGATACTCATTGCTCGAGAAAACTTGTTGCGCTTTGCCATGGGCTGCTCGCCGGCTGAGACAGTATATGCTGACTCACACTACCTTATTGATATCAAAGATGGATCCGATCAAGTATATTTTCGAGAAGCCCGCTCTCTCCGAAAGGATAGCAAGATGGCAGATGACCTTAACCGAGTACGACATCCAATACACAACCCAAAAAGCAATCAAGGAGAGTGTATTGGCGGATCATTTGGCGCATCAAGCCGTGGATGACTACCAGTCCATGAATTTCGAGTTCCCGAATGAGAATATCATGTTGGTAACCGACTGCCAAGAACCTGGACCGGATGAAGGACCCGAGGAGGGATCCCGATGGTCTATGTATTTTGATGGAGCCTCGAACGCATTGGGTAACGGCATTGGCACTTTAATTATATCTCCTGAGGGCTGTCATACTTCGTTCACCGCCCGATTATGTTTCCACTGCACCAATAATATGGCGGAGTATGAAGCGTGTATCATGGGTCTTCGAGCTGCTATTGACCTGAGGATTAAGTTCTTGAGTGTATTCAGAGATTCCGCTCTGGTGATAAGTCAGATCAAAGGCGAGTGGGATACGAAGCATCCAAATATTATTCCTTACAAAGAGTATGTATTGACGTTGCTCCCACACTTTGAGGAGATAACCTTTGCACACTTCCCACGAGAAGAGAACCAGTTGGCGGACGCGTTAGCTACCATGTCTTTTATGTTCAAAGTTAGGTGGGATAATGAAGCTCCCCAAATTACCATTGAGAGGTTGGACGAACCTGCATATTGTTGTGACATTGAGACTGAAGAGGTAGCAGATAAACCCTGGTTTCACGAGGTAAAGAGGTATCTTGAGGCTCAAGAATACCCCGAGGGGGCATCTGTTAATGATAAGAAGTTTCTGAGAAGGTTCGTTGCGAAGTTCTTCATCAGCAATGGAATCCTTTATAAGCGTAACCATTATTCAACCTTATTGCGGTGTGTAGACAAGAGCGAGGCAAAAAGGATCATGGCAGAATTACATGAAGGTACCTTCGGAACTTATTCCAGTGGACATAAAATGGCAAAGAAGATCCTACGGGCAGGATATTACAGTCAACTATGGAAGCCGATTGTTATCAGCACTCTCGAACCTGTCATAAGTGCCAAGTCTATGCTGATAAGGTGCATGTACCTCTGGTTCCCTTAAACGTTTTGACGGCTCCGTGGCCCTTTGCAATGTGGGGCATCGACATAATCGGCGAGATCATAACTACTGCGTCTAATGGGCATCGCTTCATTCTGGTAGCCATTGATTATTTTACAAAGTGGGTTGAGGAAGCTTCCTTTGCTACAGTAACCAAGAACGTCGTGGCGCGGTTTATCCGACACAATCTGATTTATCGATATGGTGTCCCGGAGAGAATTATTACTGACAATGGTACAAATCTGAACAACATGATGATCACCGAGCTCTGCAAACAGTTCAAGATTCAGCATCACAACTCTTCTCCCTACCGGCCGAAGATGAATGGGGCCGTTGAAGCAGCTAATAAGAACATCAAAAATATTGTGAAGAAGATGACGGTGACATATAAAGACTGGCACGAGATGTTACCATTCGCTCTTCATGGGTACCGTACCTCAGCACAGACATCGACAGGGGCAACACCCTATTCCTTGGTATATGGCATGTAGGCAGTCCTACCCATCGAAGTCCAGATACCCTCTCTCAGGATTATGAAGGATGCGGGTTGGAATGAAGACGACTGGATCCAAACCCGACTTGATCAGTTGAATCTAATCGATGAAAAGAGACTTACTGCTATCTATCATGGTCAGACGTATCAGAAACGAATGATCAAGGCTTTTAACAAGAAAGTCAGACGTCAAGAATATCAAGTCGGGGATCTAGTGATCAAACGCATCATACTACCGCAAGGTGATCCCAGGGGCAAATGGACCCCCACATATGAAGGGCCATTTGTGGTTAAGAACATTTTCTCAGGAGGAGCTATGATTCTAACCACCATGGATGGTGACGACCTTCCTCGCCCCGTCAATGCAGACATAGTGAAAAGATACTACGCATAATCAAAGACCCACTAGGTTGACTGGCCTAGGCAAAAATAAGGGCCTCCCAGCAAACCAAAAGGGTTCGGGAAAAAGTAAGGGATGAAAATGAAAAAAACTGTACACCTGGAAATTCGAAAACCTGAAAAGGCGGCTTGGGCAAAAAGGGGTATCCCGGTGGACTGAAAACCCGAAAGGGCGGTCCAGGAAAAAATTAGGGATTGAAGTGTAACACTATGTCTCATTGGATCATCTTGCAACCATACTTCGGTATCGACTATCAAGCTCAGACGCCGCCAATCAATCTGATCCACCTTCTACCAAGCAGCAAAGTGATGAGATGCTTGAAGATATAAGGGCAATAGCAGAGTTGGAACCCAATGGGATTGTTTCACATAGCTGTTTTTTCTTTCTTTAACACTAATTGCAATTTCTATCTTTCGGCGGTGTTCTCTTACTAGGATGTCAGCCTCTTTGTACAAAAATGCCTATTACAGGCCAACTTCAAAGTCAATACAATTCATTTTCACAAGAAATTTCAATTTCTTTTTCTTTTTCTATTTTGTTTTGCAAGAACGTCCAATGATTCATTTTTGATATATGCATTTGACAATAGTGACTGCTCATAAATATTTATATGAGAAACAAATACAGTTACTCGTAATTCCAGGAACAGGGAAAACAAGAAGTGCCCAAACCCTACAGTTACTCTGTCCATGAGGTACAGGGATAAATCCAGCTTGAGAATATGAGTAGTGGTACATACACTCCCTATAGAGTAAAAAATATCCAAAGACAGTGATGTTAGCTTTCTCGAATAGGATATAACTCTCCCCAACTGAGGTTCACAATCGCGAGTGAGTCAGTAAATTTTTCTCCAAGCAGAGCTTATTTCTCTCACAAGCAGGTATTCAATCTCTAACAGAATTAATTATCACCGGCAACGGAAATTCATCCCCGGTGGAGTTTATTTCTCCAAATCAGCAGATCTATCACCAGAGTATCTCCTCTGCAACAGAGTTATTTTCCCGCAGAGTTATCCTCGGACAAGGTCTCTTCTGGAAGAATATTTACCAGCAAGGGGCAAATCCCCAACATAGTCATCGTTGTTCACCATCCCCAACAGAAGCAGAGGAACTATGGTTTTTACAGCAGTTAGGGATTTATTTTCCCGAACTCAGTTTGTTACATCAGCATTTCATGTTCATACATCATGACATGTGCATACATCACATATAACATGGTCTCATTTATTTTTAGAACGTCATTATACAATGCATCTCATGCATCTAACATAACTAACCATGTATTTCTTTCATGAAAGACAGTTATTATCAACAATTTCCAGCAGGTCCATGATCAACACTCGAAGCTAAACAGAGTAATCATCGGCGCGACAAGAACAACCTTACCCATGTTCCCTCTACAGTTTTACCCAAACTCATTCTGAAGTAACCCTACTATCCAGGTTCCTTCTCACAGCCCTACTATCCAGGCTTTCATATCGAAGTAACCCTACCATCCAGGTTCCTTCTCACAGCCCTACTATCCAGGCTTTCATCTCGAAGTAACCCTACCATCCAGGTTCCTTCTCACAGCCCTACTATCCAGGCTTTCATCTCGAAGTAACCCTATTATCCATGTTCCTTCTTACAACCCTATTATCCAGGATTTCATATCGAAGTAACCCTACTATCCAAGTTCCTTCTCACATCCCTACTATCCAGGCTTTCATCTCGAAGTAACCCTACTATCCAGGTTCCTTCTCACAGCCCTACTATCCAGGCTTTCATCTCGAAGTAACCCTACTATCCAGGTTCCTTCTTGCAACCCTACTATCCAGGCTTTCATCTCGAAGTAACCCTACTATCCAGGTTCCTTCTCACAGCCCTACTATCCAGGCTTTCATCTCTAAGTAACCCTACCATCCAGGTTCCTTCTCACAGCCCTACTATCCAGGCTTTTATACCGAAGTAACCCTACTACCCAGGTTCCTTCTTATAGCCCTACTATCCAGGATTTCGTATTGAAGTAACCCTACTATCCAGGTTCCTTATCCTAACCTTACTATCTGGGTTTTCTTCCTCTCTTATCCCCATACAGTAGTCCACAACACTGTAAGACCGGGACCCGATCAAACACAATTGATTTCACATTTCCCCAGAAAGTCGCGGTGCAACATACACCCCGACCAAACACACAGTTCACTTCCGCTTCCCAAACTGGAATTATTCCCCAGTAGAGTAACGGACAACTGAAGCTCCTAAAACTCTATTTCTCTCAAGACAGAGACTAGCATTCCCCAGCGAAGTCCTCCTCAACAACAGGTAAATGGTTTCTCGCAAAGGAATATCTTGTGCGATCGACATCTCTTCGGATGGCATCTTTAAGCCCATCTCCGAAAATTCTCTAGCAACTACCAAATGGCATCTATAAGCCCATTCCCAATATCACAAGTCAAGTATCACTTCATACGAGTGCAAATTTTTGGGCACTCTATTGTTCAATCATCTTCCACCTTCTGATCACGAAAGGCAGACGAGCCAATCTACATCCTCGGGTTTAAGAAGATTGAACAGGGGAAGCTTTTGTACCCCAAAATTTGCCCTCCCATATTTCTCAACACATGGCAAGTGAGGTCCCCAAATTGCTCAAGGAAGTTCAAGAGTTGACCAGACAAACTCTCTCCCAAGGCAGTATACCTCAAATTAGGGTTTCATTTTTCATCAAGATGCTTGAGTCCAAAGGATCCCAAATGCCTTCCATTGTCCTAATATGTTCTCAAGATCATCCATGTCAAGTTTCAAGCCTTGCAGAGGAAGTTTGCTCAGTCAATTGCCCAAATGCTTGAAATTCAACTGTGCTAGGTCAAAAGTCAACTGTGGCCCACATACAGTCAAACTTCAAGATTTTTGGTCAACATACTAATTTTAAAGTATTATCCATCATTTTATCAAGTGTTGATTATGATTCCTCAAGGATTGCTCACAATTCATCAAAACCCAAAAGTTGCCAAATTAGGGTTTTATAGGAAAGTCAACCCAACTTTGACCAAGCATAACTTCTTCATACTTTATCAGAAATTTTCCATCCAAAGCTAATTTTGAAGAGGATGCAATTACCTACAATTCATCTTCATATCCCAAGTTCAGAATATGCACTCACAAAAAGATATGAATTTTGACATTATAGGTCATTTTGAAAAGTCAACAAAAACACCTTTTGGATCAAAGCCTCATACATGAACATGGAAGACTCAATAGAGATGAGACCAAAAAGGTTGCTTAGGGGACATCCTAATATTTCTAAAAAGTCCAAGAACACCTCTCTAGGGTCAAAATTGAGAGAGTTATGCATTGGCCAAGTTGACCTTTTATGCAAAATTGCCAAAAGACAAATGTGCTCAAATTTGCATTTTTTTTTGTCAAATGGGCCTAGTTTTTCATGATTAAATCTTGCTTATAACATGGTCCATGATCCAAATCAGCACCCACACACCTTTTGCTTTATTTATTTATTTTATTTTGATTTTTATCATTTAAAAGTCAAATTAAATCAAATAAATAGCAAAAACTATCAAAGATTTGTTTTGTGATCAGATTTTGGGTGGAATCACATCCAATTCTGCTGGCAAATCATATCCAAAACGTGCAAAACAAATTGAACCAAAATTGGCATGATTTGGCTTGATATAGAAATATATCATACAAGGATAAAGACCAAATCAAATCTTCATAATGGACAAGATTCAGCTCGTTTTGGTTGACCTAATGTGTTGCATTACATATACATAACATAGCCAAGGCAAGAGGGAGAGGTTAGAGGTCATGCAGAGCCAAGAGCAAAACTGAAAAAAAGTTCAAGAAAAGTGGTGATTTAATTTCCATCCTAGAGGCCAATTCAAGCCCTTCTAACAATACCGACAGACTCTTGGACATCTTCAGAAGGGATCTCAATCAAGTGCAAGCCTTTTCACGCCTGGAATCGTAAGTACAGAGGTCACAGTTTTTCCCAAAATTTTGACTTCAATTTCATTGATTTACTTATCATTAGCACGTTTGATTCATATATTCTTGTTTATCATTGAGTTTGCAAGCTATTGGTATTGTTTACTTGCGTTTTTAGTACAGGAATCATGATACGCCATTGTTAGGGTTTCTTGGTTTGTTTTAGGGCTTTGCAATATAGGCTAAATTGGGCTTGGATTTTGGTACCATGATACTCGTGAGGATGAGACGAGTTGATTGGTACCTTTGAATTTCATTTATATTGCTTGTATACTCGTGTGGCACTCCCTGGTTGGGTGGTTTGAATTTTAGCGTGTTTTTTTTAATGCACCACGTGATTTGATTATATTGTTTATTCTTATTATATGTACAAACAAGCAAGGCAGCTCAGTTGGCAAGCAGGTAGTGGAAACGTGCATAAGGACCTGGGTTCGATCCCCAGGTCCCATATTTGTTTCATATTATTTTTCAACAGGTGATCAAGCGCATTGCACTAGCGTACGTCCACCATATGCCATCAAGATCCAACCTTCAAACACCTCTCCAGCCAGATCCAATGCCTTTCTATTGAAGGTCCACCATGTACTCCAAGTCAACGTGTGCATCAGATCTGGCAAAGTCAAACAAGCCTTACCTTTGTTTGGCCAAGAAATTCAGTTTCCACCCCCTCTTTCAGCATTGCAACCAGGCCCATTTATTTCTTTTCTTAATTCTTTTCTTTAATTTATTTAATTCTTTTAATATTTCTTTAATCATTTCAATTAACAAATTAATCTTTTTTTCCATAAAAAATCATAAAATCAAAATTTCATAAAAAAATTAGAATTAGTTTTTTTTATATATTATCAAAATTAATTTAATTTAATGTTAACTTAGGGAAATCGTAATTTATTTTCACAAATAAAATCAAATAGAAATTAGGTTAAAACTCTTGATTTAATTTTTTCTCTTTTTCTCAAATTAAATAAAAATACAAAAATAGGTTTTTAGGTTGAATTAATTTATTTTTCTTAAATTTAAAATTAATTAGGACTTAGGATTTTCTTTTTTTTAATTTTGATTGCTTCATTATTTTCTTAAATAACAAAAATATCCTTTTTTAAATCAATCGCGAATAGGTCAAAACCCTAATTATCTCGTATTTGATTCATCACGCGCGTGTTATTTAATTTTGCCTATATTTTTGTAACTGTTCATGGTTTGTAATAGTTTTATTTAGGGTTTTATTTACTGTTTAAATCCCCGGGTTTTTGGCTATGTAATTAATCCCCCACCTCGAAGCCTTGCAATAGCGTAGATTTATTTTCTCGCATTTTTAATTCCCATAAATATTTAACTGTCTAAATGTATGTTAATAGGATTGTATGACAAGAATGCATGGAAAATTAATACGGTTAGAAAACCCTAATGTGCAAAGATAAATAACTGAAAACAAATCACTCGCACATATCACTCTTAGGGTATACTCTCACTTTGGTTGCCTTAGATAAACGATCATAAAGTAAAGGGTGTCTTAGCGGTTGCCCTCCTGTCTAAAAAAGATCAAGCGTCCCATTCGAATGTTGCCTCGGAAATGTTGCCTCGGAAATGTTGCCTCGAATATGATCTTAAGACTCTAGGGTTATTACTAAGGTGTCCTAACATTGCTTTAGTGATCGTACGTCCCGTTCGAATTGACCCTTTATAACTCCAACAACAGTGCTACCTTTTTCTCAATAGTAGGATAGCACTGTCTAAACGAAACAAGAATAGAAACAATCTTTTTTCGAGTAGGTAGATGCTAGTAGGTACTTGCTCAAATCAAATCTTTTCACACTCATTCTTTTCAAACGAATTTTCAAAATAACTTCGTCACACCTTTGAGGACTGATACAAGGGTTATCACGAAGTCAAACTTTTCAAAAAAACAAAGCACATACACAAGCAATTTTAAAAAGATGAGCAAGCACCTAAGAGTCCATGGAAAACCATGGATAGAAAGGGTGCTAACACCTTCCCTTTTTATAATCTACCCCCCGTACTCAGAATATCTCGAAAAAGGATTTTTCCTGTACTTTTTTCCTTTCCGATTGGATGAAATAAAATTCGGTGGCGACTCTTGCTTACCGCAACATTTTGCAAACAAAAAACGCAAAATGCAAACCAGCATCAAATAGTCGGTTCTGCCACCGTATCACACACTCCATCAAGATTGATCTAGGGATTCATGAGTTAATTTTTATGCCTTCCTCAACAAAGCTTCATTGAGATTCAAGCCTCATCATTAAATATTTTTTGAAGTAATGTCATGACAAAGTATTTTATGATTCATCATGCCTCAAATTGTCAAATTTAGTTCAAAAGTACAAGGGTTGATTGAAGAAGTTTAACTTAATTGGACAAGTATTTGATTTCAATGATCACAAGTACATACCTCCTTCAATTATTAAGATTTGGAAGTGGTTTTGGTTGCTATGGTTTCTCCTTGTCATCCTCAAAAACTTATATTCACATGAAAGGGATATTTGTGCAAGAAGGTTGGTCAAAATTGCAAAGGAATGCATTTTCTTGCTCTAGGAGTTAGGGTTTTGAAATTCAAAGGGGTATATCTTTCTCACCTTTTGGTATTTTTGAATGATTACAAAGACATCCTTCTCTTCAAAGGGTTATTAACAAATCACTTCAAAAGTTTCAAAGAAATTTTGTGTGGAAGAAACTTGATGATGAAGAAAGATTACAAGTCCTCCAGATGAACCCTCAAATTCCCTTATGTGACTTCAAATGATCATAACTTGGTCCATTTTTATCACCTTGAACCCATTATTTCTCCATAATGTTCTTGAAGATGTGAACTTCAACCTTTCTTTTATGTTCAAAGTGTGAAAATGGATGGAAGATGCCCTAAGGATGCAAAAGATTATAGGTCATTGCATAAATTTTTGCCAACTTCAACAAGTCATAACTCTCTCAATTTTTGGAGATTTTGAATGGTTGAAGTTTCAAAATTCCATTCAAGAGATCTGAAATTCCTGGTATGTCACAGACTCAGGATGTCTAATGGAACGTTAAGACATCTGATCTGACATTAAGTGTTGTACAGGTAGAGGAGGCTGTACTCTTGATATCTGTTCTACAACAGTCACAGGTTCTGATTTACTGAAGTTCAGAGCAGTTAAGATTAATCATATACATTGATGTCATGAGGAATGCTGTGACATCAAACAAATATCCAATGCAGAAAGTAAACCACACACAGAATTGTTCACCCAGTTCGGTTCAACCAACCTACATCTGGGGGCTTCCAAGCCAGGGATAAAGTTCACTATTAGTAGTATCAATTCAAAGACTCTACAGCCAACACACCCGTTGACAGCCTTCTCACTTAATCACTACCCAATGACACTTTTACCTAATATCCAATCCTAGATATGAGACCCCTCTCACTCCCCCTCAATCACCGCAGTGATAACTTTCTACAGTACATAAACTATTCAGAAGTTACTCTTCCATTACACATCTTGATCATGCTTAAAAGCTTCAATCAAGTACAATGCATACATCCTCTAACCTACAGGTTTCAAGGAGTATAGTGACCATCCCACAGCCCGGGTGGTTCACAACAAAACTAGCCCTAATGATTACATCTTGTCAATCCACGGCACCACAAATTAGGTTACAATACTTCTATTTATAACCCTTTTTACCCAACTAGATTTGGGCCTTCATATGACAGCAATGCAGCTTTAACGGCCTGCATAAAGTAAGCAGAAAACTTCTGCTGTAAGTTAGGTCTTCAATCGAGCTTTTCTCCTTATCCTTAGCTTCTGATTGAATCTTCTAGGGCTCCACATATGCCTTCAATTTTCGCTACTTGTTATGCATTCTATTTGGCAGAATATTCTGCATAACTTCAGGAACAGAACTGCATCAGACTTGACAGTTCAGTAGCTTGATGTCTGGTATGATGTTATGACATCTCTTGAGACATGTTGTTCCAGATGTTGATTTAAATCAACACAGCATGTTTAGGCATTTACAATAGGATTTTCAGGCTGTTCCTATTGTACATTACATTACATTACATTACATTACATTACATTACATTACATTATTGTTGTTACTATTTGTTTTACAAGAAATGAGCCAATCCTAAACAAAGGCACTTACAATCTCCCCCTTTGGCAAATTTTGGCTAAAACAAATACAACAATAAAAAAAAATAAAAGTGTTCAGGATACACACAGAAGAGTGTCTTGACATTGATCTTGACATCTTTGGTTGTAACCACACTAACCATTCAGGACCTCTTGAAACACAGGAGGAAGAGGATGCACCTCATTCCCTTTTAGACCACGAACCATTTCTTGTCACTGGTGGTGGAAAAAGAGGACCGTGGGAGATAAACTATCCTTTCAGGGGCATCAGAGAACCTTTAAGGAGTGACCAGAATATCTCCCTTGTAACTCAGAACACAGGTCACAACTGTGTTCATAACTCAGATCACAAGTCACAAAGAAATTCACGCCATTTGAATTTCTGCTGAATTTGTGACAGGTCTTTGTGATCAAAATTTTGAGTAGCTGCTGCAACGAGGGCAATTTCAAATAGTAACAGTACCCTTTCTCCCCCTTTTTGGCCAAAAATTGACAAAGAAAGCCCTCACAAAACCAGATCCAAGAACAGTTTTCCCAGATCCGTACAAACCCCATGATGGTTGTGAGAGAAAAGAATGTGTGACAGGAGTTTATATAAAGAGATAACAGGTTCAAGAAGATGGAAATATAAAATCTTGGTCAAGGATACCTGTTAAAGTTGTTGCATATTTCAGACTGACTGTGCATGCATTTGTTTGTTTCTGCCAAAAGAACCAGTCCTAATACATGCATAAGTTTGGGTCAAAACAATTCCTGAATAAAATCAGCCTTTGACCGACTTTTAACGCTGAGGATTTATTCCTTCTAGGAAACAAAATACCAATGACGTGGTGAAGTTATTTTCCACGTATTCTTCTTGATTTCCCCAAGGTTGCAATGTCGTTGGTAATGTCATGACACTTACTTAGACATTACCTTACATTCTTCAACAACAGCAGCCTTCTTTTTACTTCTCTCAGTTAGGCACGGAGAAGGACACTTTAACCAGCTAGTAGCAAGAGACTAGTAGCATTAAGCATGGCCATCAATCATGCTTTCTTAAGTGTTGCTGAGATCCAACACAATTACTTTCTACCTTCTTCCAGACAGCAAAATGATAAACCAGAAGACTCCAAGATGCTTCACAAGTCATCACAGATTAGTTCTAATACACCAAATTCAGATGCCACTTCTATTTCTTGTAGTAAGAGAACCCCTTGAACATATGTTGAATATATCTGATTTACTTCTTCTGATCTCCATTTACTAGTAGTTGCTAGAGCTAGTGAAGTCTTTACCACAATAGTATTTCTGATTTGCCAGACCAAGTTGCTATTGATAAGATCTGAATCTTCCAAATTGCTTCAAAAGTATCAAAACTGCCACTTATGATACTTTTAAGAATCTCTGAGATTTTCTTCCTAAACCCAGACCAATAACAAAAGCAAATCTTCAATCTCCTGATGTTGAGACATTATCCATGACTTCACTTAGAAGTTCACAATGTCATATTATCAGAACACATAAACATCAGCATACCACCGTCCTCTTCTGACTTCTGATCTTCAGATTAAGTCCAACAATACATATACAAAGTCTCCCTTCAATGTATATTGTAATTGGGAAAAGTGCAACACTCAGTGACTTCCCTTGTTAAGGCCAATCAAAACAGTAGCGTGGAAACCAGTAGTACTAGCTCTGAGGTGGTAGCTTCAAGCACCCTGAACCAGTCTTAGTACAGTAAGGACATCTCTGATTCATGCCCTTGCACTTCCACACTTATCATGACTCTCTGGATGGCTGAGAAATCATGTAGCCATAGTCTGAAACCAACCTCCAACCTTCTTAGTGTGCTTACAAGCTTTACTAAGATTCAGATTTTCTAGAAGGATTAACCTTTAATCAAAAATATATTTACTAGTAGTTGTTGATACTAGCAAATTCTTCAGACCACAATAGTAGTTATGCATTGTTAAGCATACTACTCTTAAACACAAGTAGAATCTACTTATTCCAACAATAGAATTGCCACTTCTGAATGAGGATTAAGATTCACATTCCCCAAGTCTCTGCCACAGACTTCTAGCAATAATAATGTTACAGCATCATCTGGGACATCAGAACCTATCTGCTTGGGTTCTGAAGTTAACATTCGGGGGATTGATGCCCTTTTATATTCCCCATATGAAAGGTATGATCTTCATCTTCAGCAATAGTTGCTCACCAGAATACCCTAGAGAGAAATAAACTCTCTACCAAGTTCTGAGAAATAGGTTCAGAATACAGCCTTGCATGCATATTATACAAACACTTAGTCTCCCATCAAAGTGCTTATATATATCTTTTATGCAAGATCCTAATGAATACTTAGTCTCCCGTCAAAGTATTCATTAATAGTTAGATTAAGCTACCTTCTCAAGGTAGGATAATTATTCTAACAATCTTCTGCTCCATGCATGAAGAGCCAACTGTTCCTTACAAGCTTCCTTTGCTGAAGAGGCCCTTCGTTTGAGATGATGTTGCAACATTGATCTCAACCATATGAGCCTGGCTTATACATCCATTGCAATCAAAGCACACTTTTCTTGTAGAAGATATAAGAGTACACCATAAGCTAATCATCCTTTAAGATCAGACCCATAACAACCACATAACCCGTTCTTATTCCTGTCCTCCTTGGAAATCACTAGGATCATGAGAAATAAACTCAAGCATCTTACAGAACAAGGTAAGATGAACTCCCTTTCACATCAGCTTGATTATACTACTGCCTCTGAACAAAATGTTATCCAACTTTCCTCTTTATGGATACATTGTTGAGCTCTTTACTTTAGACACATAGTAAGTACTCTTTATTTGGAATTTGCCACGGGTTTTAAAATAAGAGTCCTTAGTTTGCTTGCTGTACAAGTTTCAGGTTTCCACATTCTGTAACTTGTACTAGAAGAAACTTCATTATCAATCATGAGGATGTTCACTAAATCTGGAACTTATCTGTCTTTCCTCAACAATTGATGTCTTCAACAGTTGTGATGTTGTACATCCTTTGTCATCACAAGATTTAGAACTTTTGATTCTGATTTCCATATATTTATCACATAAAGATTCTGCTTCCATCATTTATTCAGTTAGAATTATCTAATCTCACTAGAGGATCCTGACTGATTACTTCTTCACGCTTGCTAAGCATATTTACTTGGCTGAAGACACAGAAATGATGTTCCATCATCCATCACATGAGGGGAAACCTGGAAATCACAGCTTTAAAGTCCTTTTAAATGTATTTAGCTCAGCACATATACTCCCTTAAACTCACAACTGGAGTAGATGACCTGTTGATTGTGTCCTGATCAATTATTTCAAAGCAGATGTCTCCTCTTCCAGATCAGGAGTAGGTTCCGAACATATGTACTCACATTACAAGTGTTTAGCACCCAGAACATCTGTTCTTCAACTGGCAGTTGCATGATGTTCTAACATCCTTAAGAACATCAGTTCCATCTCCTTGGAACACATCATCCTTGATAATCTTCAAGGTCTTCAAGCAGCTTGCAGATGTATATGAGAATCATTGATCAATTGATACTCATTAATACTAATAATAAAAGCCTTTATGAGTGGACTTGAGGAAATCTCAAGTATCTTTGACATTATTGATAGATTGCAAAATCTGCTTACGAATTTTGTTGAAAATAATAACCCTAGAGTTCTTCTTTCACTTTAGGGGTTGTATCAGTAGCTATGCAGCGGAATAGCAGTACTTCACCAGAACTTACACAATGCTTACTCCATATGGCAAGCATGACACATAAGGATTGAAAATAAATCAATCCTACAAGTTGTTTGCTTCTTCACCAAGCAACTTTCTAGACCCAACTCTACAGCTCAGTTAAAAGAAGGTTTTATAAACACATATGATGCCTTATCAATATCTTCACTCCCGCATGAAGGTTTTTGAATTTGTTCAAACACTTTCATCTTCCTTCAACATAGCTGATCTAGTTTCTCCCAAATTGGTCCATACTCCTAGGGACCAGACAATATGAACACCACTGGTTCAAACAATATTCTACCTTGTACACAACCGGAAAGTATCCCCCATGGATCTCATCCAGAGACAGACAGGATGCCTGCTCTGATACCAATTGAAATTCCTGGTATGTCACAGACTCAGGATGTCTAATGGAACGTTAAGACATCTGATCTGACATTAAGTGTTGTACAGGTAGAGGAGGCTGTACTCTTGATATCTGTTCTACAACAGTCACAGGTTCTGATTTACTGAAGTTCAGAGCAGTTAAGATTAATCATATACATTGATGTCATGAGGAATGCTGTGACATCAAACAAATATCCAATGCAGAAAGTAAACCACACACAGAATTGTTCACCCAGTTCGGTTCAACCAACCTACATCTGGGGGCTTCCAAGCCAGGGATAAAGTTCACTATTAGTAGTATCAATTCAAAGACTCTACAGCCAACACACCCGTTGATAGCCTTCTCACTTAATCACTACCCAATGACACTTTTACCTAAGATCCAATCCTAGATATGAGACCCCTCTCACTCCCCCTCAATCACCGCAGTGATAACTTTCTACAGTACATAAACTGTTCAGAAGTTACTCTTCCATTACACATCTTGATCATGCTTAAAAGCTTCAATCAAGTACAATGCATACATCCTCTAACCTACAGGTTTCAAGGAGTATAGTGACCATCCCACAGCCCGGGTGGTTCACAACAAAACTAGCCCTAATGATTACATCTTGTCAATCCACGGCACCACAAATTAGGTTACAATACTTCTATTTATAACCCTTTTTACCCAACTGGATTTGGGCCTTCATATGACAGCAATGCAGCTTTAACGGCCTGCATAAAGTAAGCAGAAAACTTCTGCTGTAAGTTAGGTCTTCAATCGAGCTTTTCTCCTTATCCTTAGCTTCTGATTGAATCTTCTAGGGCTCCACATATGCCTTCAATTTTCGCTACTTGTTATGCATTCTATTTGGCAGAATATTCTGCATAACTTCAGGAACAGAACTGCATCAGACTTGACAGTTCAGTAGCTTGATGTCTGGTATGATGTTATGACATCTCTTGAGACATGTTGTTCCAGATGTTGATTTAAATCAACACAGCATGTTTAGGCATTTACAATAGGATTTTCAGGCTGTTCCTATTGTACATTACATTACATTACATTACATTACATTACATTATTGTTGTTACTATTTGTTTTACAAGAAATGAGCCAATCCTAAACAAAGGCACTTACAAGATCTACTTCATGCCATCGTTTTTGGTCAAGAGCAAATTTCAAGTGGAAAGTCATGTTTGGATGCAAGAAATTACAAGTCATTTTTGAAGAAAAAACTTAGAAATTCTCTAAGTATAGAAAGTCAACCTTTTTTTCTCAACTTTGACTCATTACAGTTTTTAGCTCAAGCATCCATTTGATCCCATTATTTGCACATTTTAAAGTTTATAATCTCATCATTCCAATGTAACAAGAATCAAGTCTTGAGATGCCCTGAATCATGCACACCATTGATTTGAATTTGGTAACTTAAAACTGAAGTTTCACCACAAGTCGGAATTTGAAGTTCATGTTGTAGCTTCTAAACATCAAATTAGGGCGCCTTTTTGGTCTAAACATGTTTAACCAACTTTCCAATATGGATTAGAGCCTTAAAACGCAAGGATTGGATGAGTTTTTATGCAAAACAGATCACACTTTACTCGTGTATCAGGTTCACACGATTTCCCTCTAAACTTCATCATTTCACACGCTTGAGCATCCCATTTAATTCCCTATAAATAGAGGGTCATCCATCATTCATTTTTCCCCTAGCTTAGAAAGCCATAATCACCCTGCCAAACTCTCTCTTGAACTCAATTTTCTGTAACTTCGAGTTTGTTCTTACAGATTTTCTCAATCATTTTTCCTTGTCAATTCACCTTTCTTGAACCTCATTGAAGATAACAGAAGAAGAATTAATCTCTAAAACTTCCTGAATCGTGCTAGCCAAGTCCAGTTTCAGAGCTCTGTAACTTAACTTCAATAGGTAGATTCCTTCACCAATTCTCTCAAACTTTGATACTATTGTGAAGCTCTCATCATCCTGGTCCTAGTCGCAACACTTGTTTTTAACTGGAAGCACATTTTGACCATGAAATTTCAAATCCCTTTTCAAAACTTCTCTTCTAAATTGTTTGAGCTACAGTTTATATATATTTTTCGCGAAGGTGTGGTTGTCTTCGTCTTGATGAGAAATAGCGAATGGTATAGGTCTGAGCTTCTGATTTTACAGTTTTAGGGACATGTGTTTCACGTTGGCTGGAGGTTAAAGATGACCAGCGTGTCATCTTCCAACCAATGATGGCATGCCATTTGTTTTTTTTTTAAATCTCATTTTATATGTGATTCAGTGCTTTATTCAATAATGACCATGATATGCATAGCGCGTCTGATCTATTGGATTAGCTTACTAACGCGTTTTGACTCTCATCCATTGGTCCCCATTTTTTGGATTTATTTTATTTTTTGAGTTTTATATTTATATTTGTTTTAAATTTCAAAAATTCAAAGAAAATTCATTTTTACTCCAAAAAATTCTTAAAAAATTATAGAAAATACTTTTGATTTTTCTCTTTCCGATTCTTATTTTTTCACAATTTTATTTTGTGTTTTGGTATTTTTTATAATTTTTCACTTTATTTGAGTTGTGTTAAATATTTAAAAATACTTTTCTTCATTTTTAAATTTTGAAAAAAATAGGGAAGAATCCAATGACATTTTGACAAATATTGGTGACCTCATTTATTTTTTATTTCTAACTTCTTCTTTTTTTATCATTTTTGGTTTATTTTACCTACTTCTTTTAATTTTAAAAATAGTTTCTGACTTTAAAAAAATTACCAAAAATTTTATATAAATATTTGAACTCATTCCTGATTTTTCTATGGTCTTACTTATTTTCTCTTGATTAATTTGAATATAGTTTCTAATTTTCTCTCTTATTTCCATTTTATAATCATTTTAAAAACCTTTTTTCTTTTATTTTAAACATAATTTTATTTTATATATATTTTGGATGATCTTGGATTAAAATTTTGATCATGAACTTTATTAACATTATTGGATCCATGGTGCTGAGTCCAACTCCATAAAAATGGATGAATGATTTTAATAATAGTTTGATTAAATTTTTTGGTCAAATGTGGTTTATTCATTCCCCCTTCCCTCTTCATCTTATCCCATTCTTATTGTACCAAATGTTATTGGAGCATGATTTACATATCATGTCTCAAAACATGAGGTGTATAGATTGCTATTGACCGACCTCAAAATAGGTATGACTTCTATATAAGTCCACTTACGATTGCTTAACATAGTGCTAAATTTTATCCCGATTTGAGAAAATGATCATTCGTGGCCCAAACTTATGTTTGCAAGCCCGAGTATGTTAATTTGAACCATTTGATCCAATAACCGTGAGATCCATTGTTATGAGGCTTTGGTTCTACCAATCCTCTAATGGAACGTCATCAATTTTGGTCAAAGTGGATCACTTAAACATCATTGATCATTAAGTGTTATCTTGAGAATTCTTAAATGGATGATATATTTGAAAAAAAGTAAATGCAACTTGTTTTTGAGAGGCTTTGGTTCTACCAATCTTCTAATGAGTTCCAAAATGCAAGTTTCAAGATGGTCATCCAACTAACTACTAATTCCTAACAATTGACTTTTTTTTTATGCTTTTATTTTATGCTTTTACTTTATGTACCATTTCCTTTAGCATTTTTATTTCATGCTATTTTTTATCTTTTCTCACTCGAGCCTTTATCTTCATGTCATTTTTATTTTGCTCACTTGAGTTTCTCATTTTCTTTTTGAAGATACCTAATAATCAACTTGAGCCCTAAAAGCTTTAATGTTACTTAGACTACTTGGTTACTATCCTTGACATTATGGAGTGGTGGACTTCTTGGACTTAGGATTAGAAGTTGTGTCCTACCTTGAGCCTTTGTTACCTTGATTGTTATTTTGTCTAGAGTTCTTGGGGTTTACCCCAGGATATTGGATTGTTTGTTTGCTTTGCATGCGGGTTATTGTGATTACACACTTTGTCTGTAATCTGGAATTCATCTGTGTACAGTTGTTACTCTGCCCAATTTTTGTGAAGACTTAATGTAATTAAAGCTTGGTATCCTTAAGAGGTTTATCAATTGTTTTCTTGGTTTCAAATCCAAAGGATAGAATTCTACATTGACTCATTGTGTCAAGTGTTGGCTTCTTGTTTGGTTAGGTGGCTCTTCTCCTTAGCTTTTACCTTATGCTTTAGGGTAGTCTCTTCATCTCCTCCCATCCTCTTTAATTTCAAAAATCTCCCCTCCTTTTGAAAAATCTTCTTGTTTTAAAACTTAAACCACATTCATAATAAACTTGGACTTATGTCCATGTATTTTCAAAAATTATTTCTTAATCAAAATTCAATTAACTTAACAATACCTTGGCATTTTTGTGAGAAGACTAAAAGTCAATAAATCTCATTCAAACTATTTTTCCATTTTGGCTTTTACCTTTAAAAACTTTTCTCAAAAGATTGGACTCTTGTCAATCTTTATAGTGATGCAAACAACTATACTTCTACAATATATAGTGAAGTGAGATATTTTTCACTTGAGTGTTGAGTGAGGCATTGTTGATTTTGAAATCCAAGTCATACCCTCCACTTTGAGATGACTCAAATTCTTCTTTCTCATAATTATGCGTAGTAAGTATGTTTTCCACACGGATAATGACAATGATGTCTTGTCTCTTAAAATTAACCAACACACTTTTTTTAAAAAAGGAACTATGTGTACCCTGATCCCCTATTGCACGGAAGGTGGTACGTAGACACTAAAGGTTCGCAACCTCGGCGGGTGAAAAATTCATAAAAAAATATTTCTTTTCTCATCCCCATAATCTATTTTTATACAACATTTTATATCCAAAACATACAAATTTTATAAAGAGGTTCCTGTGGAATACCTTAGATGTTTAGGGTGCTAATACCTTCCCTTTGCATAACCAACCCCCTTACCTAGAATCTTTCCCCCTCTTTTGAGTTATTCGCTCTTTTCCCATTCCTTTGGAAACAATAAAGCGCGGCGACAATTTTTATTTTAATTTGTGTGAGTCAAGTCAATCTGATGGCTTAGTCTCAACATTTCTACTGCTACACTTATCAAAACACAAATAAAAATTCACAACCTCAAGCTAGAAGCTCAAACTTACAAGACACTCTTGCTCAATTCATGCAAGCATCTATGGCGAATAAAAAGAGTAATGAAGCGACTATTAAAATTTTGGAGACTCAAGTGGTGCAACTAGCCAAGTAATTGGCTGATCAAAATGTCAGATCATCATTTTCAGCAAATACTCAATCTAATCCTAAGGAGCATTGCAAGGAAATATTAACTAAGAGTGGTAGAGTAGTCGGAAATAGGGTTGGTAAAGAAATTGAAATTGAGGGAGTTGTAGAAGAAAAAGATCTAGAAGAAGAGATTGTAGTAGAAAATAATCATGAGGATGAGTTAGTTGAAAAGGATAAGTTGAAAAGAAACAAAAAGAATAAAGTTTCTACTTTATCGGTTCAAAATTTACCATATCCTCATGCTCCTTCCAAGAAGGATAATGCTAGGAACTATACTAGATTCATGGATATATTTAAGCAATTGCAAATAAACATTCCATTTTCCAAATCTATGGAATAAATGCCAAAGTATTCAAAGTTCATGAAAGATATCCTTACAAAAAAAAGAAGATCAACGGAATAAGAAGTTATCATGGTTAATGCAAGTTGCAGTGCTATCATCCAACGAACTCTACCGAAGAAGGAAAGTGATATGGGAAGGGTTACTTTGCCAGTTACCATTGGTTATATTTATGTCAGTAAGGGATTGATCGATTTGGGTTCTAGAACTAATTTGATTCCTTTGTCTATTATGAAATTATTGGGGAACATCGAGATGAAGTCAACAATGATGACACTTCAACTAGCTGACAAATCCATTACCTGTCCTTATGGTGTAGCTCAAGATTTGCTAGTGAAAGTGGATACATTTTTCTTACCGATTGATTTTGTTGTGATTGATATGTATGAAGACCATGATGCAACTTTGATTCTTGGCCGACCATTCATGAAGACCGCAAGAATAATGATCGACATCGATGATGGTTTGATGAAGGTCTGAGTTCAAGATGAAGAAGTAAGTTTTAATCTCTTTGAAGCTATGAAACATTCTAATGATAAGGGAGCTTGTTTTAAATTTGATGCTATTGAAGATATTTGGTATGTTTCTAATGAAGTTCATCTTTCAACACAACTTACGAGAACATTGAATAATATTATTCAAGTTCTTGATGTTCATGAAGAAAGGGAATTGGAAGAATGTGCGAAGGAACTTGAAGATTTAGTAGAAGTTTAATATTGGGAGGAAGAAGTTGAAATTTTGAAGAAGGAAGCTAAATAAGATCCTAAAATTGAATTGAAGTGTTGCCGTCTCACTTAAAGTATGTGTTTCTTGATGATGGTGGTGTTGTACCCTAAAATTTGCCCTCGCGTTTTTCCACAAGAAATCTCAGCTTCAGACATTTCCTGATTTTTCAAACTGGCTCAAGAATCGGACAAACGGACTTTTCTTAACAGTCAAGCAAAATTAGGGTTTTTACTGATTTTCAGAGCTCTGGATTGTTTCACAGTTGGTTTAGGGTTTTGGATGATTTTTGGTTCAATTTTGATCAAGCGAGCGTTATTTGGCATTTAGTCAGGAATTAAGGTTTTATGGGCATATTCTCAGAAGGATTTAGATTCCACAGCACTTTGCAGTTTATTCCGAGATTCGGGTTAAAATTCGCGTTGTTTTGATTTAATCAGTGAAAGAGACAGTGGTTGGAATTCATGTTATTTTCTTTGAGCCGGTCAAATACAGTATGCAGTATTGGATTCACAGTGTTTATGGCAAATCAGTGAAGAAGGAATGCGCTTGATCAGTTTATTTTGGTTGACTACTACTTTGCTTTGGATATTGGAAGAGACAGGTTTAATTGATCAATATTGTTTTTATTTAAGTTATTTATTATTCTAAAATTGAATGATTGAAATTTATTTTTCAATTGTTTTAATTCAAAGAGTTTTAAATAAATAAATAAACAATAAAGAGAATTAGAATTAATTGGGTAATTTAGATTTTTATTGATATTTGAATTATTTGTACAAATTGTTGTTTATAATTTAAATTACAAACAATAATTTACATTAATTTAAATATTAAATAAAATAAAAAAAACTATCCTATTTCTAATATTCGTCATTCTTCACTCCGCTCCGGTGCTCCATTTTTTATCTGCAAAAAGAAGAAGAAAAGTCAGAAAGCAGTTGAATTAAAAAAGACAGATAAAATTTGCTCATCATTAGGGGCCACTGACTGGGATCAGTTGACCCTCTCTGCAAATCACGGGATTTCTCCCGGTTCACAAAGAGGGAAGAATTCCATTTTTTATTCATGAATGTCAAAATGCATAATTTTTAAAAGTTCAAACTACATAGTTCAAATCCAAAGTTCAAACTGCATAGAAAATCCAATTCCACTTTCCATCAAAAGAAAAAAGAGCAATTCACTGTCAAAAGTACAAGTCTACTCAAGGCTACCAAAGAGAGGTTTCGACCAAGATATCAAGGAAAAGATAAAGTGTAGAAAGCTGTCAAAGAAAGAAAAGATGCAGAATAATGTGTTATGCAAGACTTAATCATCATTTCCCAGCATACAGGGGCCCCTTCAGAAAAGATAGTACAAGTAAAATCATATAATATTCAACTGTACTATAGAGTGAGAAGAAGAGAGAAATAGAGGCAGGTTTTGTAGGCTTTAGGTTTAGACAGTGCAGAAATAACAAGAAAAGATATAATCCAAGAGAAGCATCAATTCAGCATTATTCAAAACTGGGCAGAAATACACAGCATAGACAATTACCAAAAATAGAAAAGTGCCAAGAAACTTTGTAAAACTACCCAGCAAACTTGGATCAAAGAAAAATACCAAGGTTTGAATAAATATTAGGCGCCAAAGACCAAGAGAAAGAGGACAAAAGAACAAAAGAAAATATACTGAGTTGAAAAACCTGATTGAGCCAAGCACCAACATCACAAATATATAACCTGCATAACTCAGAACAGAACCAGAATACTGTCCAACAATATAACCTCCCAACACACTTACCTACATCAAGAAGGCCATCAAACACAAACAGAAGCAAATACATAACCTGATAAACCAGCTCAAAAGGCCTAAAAACCATCATCCTGTAAAATGCCTCAAACACCAAACCATAAACCAAAATGCAAAAACCTACTGTCAACACATTCCAAAACTCAAAACTGAACATACAAACACATAACCTGAAAATACCACAACCCTGCCTCAACCTTCAAAACCTGATAAACCCCCTAAACCAGTTAAAGACCAAGCCACCCAAAACCTGTCCAGTTCACATAAAAAAAACATCCAACCTCCCATAACCTGCAAGTTCAAACCTCAACAAAATGCAAAAACTTACTGTCACAACCATGAACCCAAAAACCTGTCAATAAACCATCAAACATACAGCTCAAAAACAGAATAACCCACAGAACTACCAAAACCTCACCTGCTACTGTCAAAAACCAACCATAACCTGAAATAACACAACCCTGTCTCAACATAAACTACACACATAAAAACCTGCATTACCCTCAAGAAGTAAAAACCTTCCATATCCAAATATTCAAACCAACCTCTAAGCCTCAGAATTTCTTCATCATAGGCAAAATTGTTCAAGGGGGACAAGAGCAGAAGAGGCAAGTTCAAGGCAACCTAGGCCCTCAGTAAATATACATCACTGGGCAAAAATTCAAAAGCATACAAATGCTCAAAGGCAACCAACATACAGTGGCAATAGAAGAGATAAAGAAGTGAGTTAAAAGGGGTTCTCAGCACACATCATCATCAAAACCCTAAAATATCAATCAGATAAAGATACCAGGGAAGCATCAAGAAGCAAAGATTCGTCACCGTTCACGCCGTCCCGGCCTCCTGAGCGTCACACCCTCCGCCTCTCCTCCATCTCCAAAGTCAGGTAGCCAATATTCTCCCTCTTCTCTTCTCCTTCATCTCATAATGAAAGGTAATAGTTAAGACTCAAATCAAAAAAACGCGTATCATTCACAAAAGAACATAAAACGTTGAAATCAAACCTTAAATCAAGAGGACGCTGAGTGCACGCCATGGAGGGAAGAGAGATTTGGGGTTGACACTGGTGGCCGGAGGGATGAGTTGCTCAGAAAACTTGCAAGGATGAAGAAGAACGATGGAACTCAGTGAACGCCGCCGCTGCCTCGCCTAAACCTAATTTTTTCCCCAACTGAACGATAATCCTCTCAACCCTAAAGAAAATTATTTCAAGCAATGGGCCTAATATGTTTCAAAATTCTTTGAGGCCCATTAAATTGCTTTTCTTTTACAATAAATATTAATACTAATTTCTTTTATACATAAACACCTTATATTTTTCTAATTTAATACATTTGTCATAATAATATATTAAATTGAAATATACTTTCTTTTTTTATTTTGTTTACTCTTTTAATAAAAATATATTTTGCACATACTAAAATATACATTTTCTTGCATAATTTAAATTTCTTAAAACATTTTTGTATATAGAATACTTTTTTTTTATCATATAATTAAAATTGAAACTTTTTTTTAATTAAAATACATCTTTGTACATAATAATAGAAATACATTTTTCTCTAATATTAAAATTCACAAACATTTGATTAAAATACTTTTTTGTATGTAAACAAACAAAGATATTTCTTAATTAAAACTTGAACATTTAAGTTAAAACATTTTTCTTTTTGTACATATTAGATGTACAAATCAAAGATTCATTAAATATACATGTCTAGGTCAAAAACCCTAATACGCTTCAACTTCACATATCGCACCTGTAAATAATCACACAATACATATACATATACACACTTACACTTACACAATGCAAATCCATTCATATGGCTCCTACACATTTGTTTATATTATATCTGTATATTCGATATTTACATTTGATTGCGAATTCGATTTGGTTGTAACTTATTGGATACTATAAGTCTCATCCCCTTTTGTACATTTATACCCCCACTCCCGGACACTATTTTGTAATAGCGTAGATTTTACATTTCCGCAATTTACAGTTTTCCAATTATACCATGGTTAGACCTAGGGTTTGCATGTACAAAAAAATCAAACGCTAGATAACCTAATACAAGACAAATACATGTAATCAATACACAATCACACTTGCACCCCCTAGGGTAATCTCACATGTTGCCTTCCAAAATGGGCCATGCTTGCACGTCGAGTATCTTTGGCAAAACAAAATCAAATGATCATAAGTCCCTCAAAGTGTTGCCTAAACGGAATGATCATAGTCCCTTCAAAGCAAATTGCCAAAGACACTTGGCACCATTGCATTCATGGTCCATACGATGACCCGCGCCCGTCCTGAATAAACTTCCTAAACGCAAGATTGTCCACCAAATTCAATGGTGGAACAAAATTGTTAAAAAGGGTTAAAACATGACAAAAACCTTTGAGTACAATAGGGTAGACAAAACTCTTAGTTACTTGAGATCAATTTGCAAAAACGCTTGCCTTCTTTTCAAAAACCACAATCCACAACACTTTCAAACAAACTTTCAAAAACATTTGAAACATCTTTTCGAAAAGATTCAAACTTTTGTAAAACACTCAATCACGAGTCCAATACATTAGTTGCCTAAGACAAGGCATCTTTTTCCAAAACATTTTCAAAAAAGCACCCACACACACACCATTTCCAAAGCAATCGAAAAACAAGGCAAGTGATCTAAAAAACCAAGTAACTAAGAGCCCATGGATAACCATGGATGAAAAGGGTGCTAATACCTTCCCTTTTCATAATCTACCCCCCGAACCCACGAAATATCTCAAAAGGTTTTTGCTGTGCTTTTTTAACCTTTCCTTTAGGATAAAA
Organism: Vicia faba; assembly: GCA_948472305.1. Lineage (NCBI taxonomy): Eukaryota > Viridiplantae > Streptophyta > Magnoliopsida > Fabales > Fabaceae > Vicia > Vicia faba. Next base: position 529,946,780 of record OX451735.1, on the reverse strand, counting down.
TAAAAAGTCGGTGGCGACTCTTGCTAAACCGCACAAGTGCGAATACGAACGCAAAACACTAGTCAGTTCTCCCACCGTATCATAGGTGGTAATAAACCGATAATCATTAGTAATGCTTTATCGGAGAAGGAGGAGCATTGTTGAGTTCAAGTTTTAAAAGAAAATCAAAGTGAAATAGGTTGGCTTTTAGCAGATTTAAAAGGCATAAGCCTGGCTTATTGTATGCACAATATTTTTATTGAAGAGAATCAAACTCGTAGCTCAACCTCAATAACGCTTGAATCTGACAATGAAAGAGGTCGTGAGAAAGGAAGTTGTGAAACTATTGGATGTCAAGATGATTTATCCTATTTCCAATAGTACTTGGGTGAGTCCGGTGCATGTGGTTCTAAAAAAAGGTGGAATGATCGTAATAAGAAATGAAAAGAATGAATTGATTCCGACAAGAACCGTAACGGGATGACAGATGTGTATCGATTAACTGAGGCTTAATCAAGCAACTAGGAAATATCACTTTCCTCTTTCTTTTATGGATCAAATTCTAGAAAAGTTATCGGGCCAAGAGTTCTATTTTTTTATGGATGGGTATTGCGGGTATAACCAAATTTCAGTAAGTCCGGATGATCATGAGAAAACGGCTTTCACTTGTCCGTTTGGAGTTTTTGCGTATAGGAGGATACCATTTGGTTTGTGCAATGCACCGACAACTTTTCAAAGGTGTTTGCAAGCCATATTTTTCGATCTTATTGAGAAGACTATGGAAGTTTTCATGGACGACTTTTCCGTTTTCGGCGCATCTTTTGATCTTTGTTTGAAAATTTTGGATGTTGTTTTGAAGAGGTGTGTGGAATCCAACTTAGTGCTTCATTGGTAGAAATGTAACTTCATGGTTACTGAGGGCATTGTTCTTGGTCACAAACTTTCATCCAAGGGGCTCGAAGTTGACAAGGCAAAAGTGGAGGTTATCGAGAAATTTCCACCACCATTGAACGTGAAAGGAATCTGAAGCTTTTTGGGTCATGCGAGCTTCTATCGAATATTTGTCAAAGACTTTTCAAAAATTGCAAGGCCTTTAAGAAACCTTCTCAACAAAGATAAGTCTTTTATTTTTGATGATGCTTGTTTTATAGCTTTTAACAATTTGAAACAAACTTTGACAACCGCACTCATAATCGTAGCACCAAATTGGAAAGTGGATTTTGAACTAATGTGTGATGCTAGCGATTATGCCATTGGTGCGATTCTTGGCCAAAGAAAAGGAAAAAAAATTCATGATATACACTATGGTAGTAAAGTTCTTAATGAAGCACAAATTAACTATGCAACAACTGAAAAAGAATTGTTAGCTATAGTGTATGCATTGGAAAAATTTAGATCCTATCTCATTGGGTCAAAGGTTATAGTCTATATCGAGCATGCGGAGATAAAATATTTTCTTACCAAGCCCGATTCAAAACAAAGGCTTATTCGATGGATCCTTTTGTTGCAAGAATTTGATCTTGAAATTCGCGATAAGAAAGGATCTGAAAACTTGGCAGCAGATCATTTATCCCGCTTGGTCAATATAGAGGTCACAATTAATGAAAAAGAAGTAGAGGAATCATTCTCGAATGAGAAACTAATGATGGTTCAAGAAAGACCTTGGCTCACAAATTTGGAAAATTTCAAAGCTACAGGTCTCACTCCGGAATATTTCAATACTTAACAAAATAAAAAGTTTCTTAGAGATGCAAAGTATTTTGTGTGGGATGAACCCTATTTATTCAAATTAGGGGTGGATAATTTGTTGAGGAGATATGTGACCAAGGAAGAAGCAAAAACAATCTTGTGGCATTGTCATAATTCCCCTTTTGGTGTACATTTTAGTGGTGACCGGACAGCAGCAAAGGTCTTACAGTCTGGGTTTTATTAGCCATCATTGTTTAAAGATTCTTTTGAACATGCGAAAAGTTGTGACAGTTGCCAAAGAATGGGGGGAATAACAAAAATACATGAAATGCCTCTTTAAAGCATACTAGAAGTGGAGGTATTTGATTGTTGGGGAATAGACGTTGTTGGCCCATTTCCTTCCTCATTTTCTAATGAATACATATTGTTAGCAGTGGATTACGTGTCAAAGTGGGTTGAGGTATTAGAATCTCCAAAAGCAGATGCGAAGACCATGATTAAATTCTTAAGGAAAAACATTTTCACGCGTTTTGGTACTCTGAGAGTTTTGATAAGTGATGGAGGTTCGCATTTTTGTAATCCCAATTGAAGAGAGCTTTGGAGCACTATGGAGTTAAGCACAAGGTTGCTACACTGTATCATCCTCAAACCAATGGCCAAGCTGAAGTGTCAAACTGGGAAATAAAAAGAATTCTTGAGAAAATCGTTTCTTTGTCAAGAAAAGATTGGTCTTTAAAGTTGGACGAAGTTCTTTGGGCATATCAAATGACATTCAAAACTTTGACGGGTCTTACTCTGTTTCAAATTGTTTATGGGAAATCATGCCATCTTCCGGTGGAACTTGAACATAAGGCTTTTTGGGCATTGAAGTTTTTGAATTTTGATCAAGATCAAGCTGGCTCGAAGAGGAAGGAAGAGTTACATGAATTGGATGAGTTGAGATTGCACACTTATGAATCTTCTAGGATTTACAATTACAAAGTCAAGAAGTATCATGATAAGAAAACCAGTCCAAAGCATTTTGAAGTTGGTCAATTGGTTTTATTGTTCAATTTTCGGTTAAAGTTATTTCTGGGAAAATTAAATTCAAAATGGTCGGGGCCTTTCTTGGTAAAAGAAGTTAAGCATTATGGAGCAACTGTGTTAGAAGATCCCATCTCAAAGGAACTTTCGACTGTGAATGTCCAGCAGTTGAAAGTATACCTTGGAGAAGAGGTAATTCACGAAACAAGTGTTGTCCGTCTCGGTGATTTATGAAATCACCGTAGACTGTCGAGCTCGAAACGACGTTAAATAAAGCCCTTGTTATGAGGCATCCTAACACTGTAAGTATTTTTTATGTGTGTTATTTTCATCAATCTGCTACAGAACAGAATTACGGAACAAATTCTGCAGTAGAAATTTGTGTTCAGTTTTTGCCTCGGATTGTTGGGCGATCGAAGTTGTCGCCGGGCGACGCTGATTTTACAGCGCACTTATGCTGCGCGTTTTCACTTAACTTTTTCTTGGCTCAAAAAGACCCACGGGTTAACATTGTGTTACAACATAATTTTGACCTAATTTTTGGCCATTGCTCTCCTATTCTCCAATTCCCTTTCACCTTTATTCCTTATTCCAAGAATCTAAGATGGCTCCCAAAAGAGCTTTCCTCTTGAAAACTGTGAGGGAGACCGAAGGCAATAGCTCTAGCCAAATGCGTAGCTTTGATGAGCACAAGTTTGTAAGCGCGAATGCTGAAGCAAGATTCAACATGCTTGTGGGAAGACAATTTGTTTCTGAGAAGAAGTTTTCTATTGATACCCATGGACCGTATAGGAAGCATATGCAAATTTTTATGAGGAAAAAATGCGATGTGCTTATCGATCCAATTGATAAAATTAGCTATGACTTGGTAAGATAATTTTATGAAAATGCTCTTCCGGCTGAGAGGGAGCAATTTCTTTTCAGAACTATGGTAAGAGGGAAATCTTTTCAATTTGACAAGAACTCGATTAATAACTTCTTAGGGAACCCTCTCCACTTGTGCATTCATGAAATTGGTGATTTCAATGGAGAGTTGGGAAAATTGAGAAATCATAACTCTATTTCCAGTGCAATTTTGCTTGAGGGGAGAAGTGTCGAATTAAATGCAGCAGGCATTCCTTTTAGATACAATCAGGAAGATATGACCCCCGAAGCTCAAATTGTGCTCCTGTTGATTATGAACAACATTAAACCAAAACTTCATAGGTTAACCATTCCCATTGATGTTGCTTTACTTGTGAAGTGTATCCTGGAGAACCGGTCGGTATGTGGCTGAAATTATTTCAAAATAAATGAGGCAATTTGTCGAGAGCATAAAGTCAAAAGACGTAAATTCCCATGTACCTCTTCCTTTCACTTGTCTAATAACTTCTATGTTCCTAGACAAAGGAATTTTGATGCCTGAGCAGGTCAATGAAAAGTAAGGGGGTTATAGATGATGATTATCTTGGCCGTTATTTCTTGGGAAATTTGTCCATGAAAAGGAAGAAGAAGAATGTTGTGGGTGAGTCATCTGGTGCTCGAGAAGCATATGAGGGTCTTGATTATACTAATTGGGATCCTAGGATGAAGGAGACCTGAAATTACACTTGGGACATGTTGGAAGCTTATTGAAGGTCTGAAAGCTTCCTTCATGACTCCATGGAGAAACTATTTATGCATCAGTCAAACCCTCATGAGACATTTGCTTTCCCTACCCAAGCCGAGTACAATACTTTCTGCAATTGGCCCGTGGACAGACGCCCTTTCTTTTTGGAGGGGGCATCACATGTTGGAGCACATGATGGTGATGATGGTAATGATGGTAATGATGGTGATGATGGCGGTGAAAATATGGAGCAATGATGGTTTGGTGACAAAGTGAAGAAGTTTAATTTTTAGTTTTTATGTTTTTCAGTTTTTATGTTAGTGTGTTCAAATTTTTAATTGTTGAAACAATTGGTTGTGTTTTAAAAACAAAAAATTATGGTTGTAATTTAGGATTTTCCCTTTTTAGTGGGTATTGGTACCCCTTTTTGTTTAGAACTTATTTTGATTAAAGTTTGATAGATTATGGTTTTTGGTAGTATTATATTATGGTGTGAGAATTAGATATTGTGTTTCGTTTGTTTTTGAAAAAAAAGGGTTGGAGTTAAGTGATCAAGGAGTAAGTTTGATTCTTTAGGACTCGATCGATCTCGTGATTTGGGTGGTGATGATACAAATCTTAAAGAAATGCGTAAATAAGGTATTATTTTACCAGTTTGTAGAATGTTAGCATAATCATGAAAATAGTGCTTTAAGCAAAGAGATGGTTATGCAATTGTTATGTAAATATATTTGCATGTTTGAATCATTAGGACATAACCAAAAATGTGAGAGATTTTCCATTGTTCACCAAATTGTTAAAGTTTTATTAACTATTGTTTTAGCTCGAATGATTCATGTTAAATATTATTGTTGAGAAGAAATTTTGGAAACTTAGAAGTGATCAAGACATTGTTTCTGCATTATGAGAGTTACCACCATTTCCAAAAGGGCTTCATCTAACCTTGTGAGTTTGTGAATCTTTATGAACCCTTTTGAGATTTAAATAAAATTTATTTTTGGAATGAATCTATCATAAAACCAACAATTCTAAGTATACCACTTAGTAGTTGTGTTGATTCTTAAAGAAGACCAAGGAAAAGTCAATGATGATTCATACTAAAAAATTTCTTGTTTATAAACCCTTTACCTAATTATTTGAAATAGCCTTATTTGAAGAGCATTCATTAAGAGAAAGAAATGTTTAAAGTTGGGGAGGTTGGTTATAAAGGAAGAAATAATTGGTTGCACAATGCATCCTTTAATAAATGCTTAACAAAAAAAAAAGAAGAAAAGAAGCATTAATAAAGAAAAAGGAAAAAGAGAATAATGCATTGTGAGAAACAGAAATCAAAAGTTGAGATAGAAAGAAGGATGAAACAAGAATGAATATTGTGAATATGTGAAATGCTCTTCATGATCTTTACCCATTTTTATTTCAACGGCCTTACATATATAATCCCTTGTTTTTAACCATAGCCCAGTTACAACCAAGAAAAGTTCTTTTGTGATCTATGTTTCCTTGATATTCTTTTCGACTTATTAGGTGAATGCTTGAATTGTTCTGGATGTTAGCATAGTTACTATTGAGTGTGATTTGTCCCTTGTCTTGGGTACATAAACCATATTCTATGGATGGAGATTAGTTGATTCAAGTATGAACATGTTGTTACTAATTTATGCATAGCTAGATGTTTGTATTTAGGACTTATTTCATTATCACGCTTTGATCCTGAAAATAGTTGATTTCTGTTGTGACTGCATCTTGTGAGTTTGAACCATCCAAATTGATCTTTTTTGATTTTGTTCTTCTAAATTCATCTTGTTATCTTAGTGTTTACCTTTGATTTGGGTACAAACACAAATTTTAGTTGGGGAGAGTTGTTAAGTGTCAACTTTTGTGTAAATTTCATATCATTTATTGACACTTTCAAACCCTTTATTTTACTTTTAATTTGGATAAGCACTTATTTTAAGTCATTTTGCATGAGTACAAATGATTTTGAATGTTTTAATTTATTTGTTAGTGTTTCAGAAAATTTTGTGCAGATAAGATGGCCAAATGTAGACTTTCTGCTTTTTATGCAAGGAAGCAAGTGTTGTGATTCTGCAAAGGATCGCCCAATGACAGGATGCGTCGCCCGACTAAAATTGTGAAGAAAGGATGATTTTTTTTAGTTCGCTTATATAATGCTTCTCCCTTGGATCGCCTGGCGAAAGAAGGATCGCCCGGCGAAGCATCCTTATCGACCAGAGATGAAATATACTCTCCAGGTTGTATATCACACCTAGCTGGTCACGTGTGGCATCTAGCTAGCGTCGCCCGACGATGCTTTATGGTCACCCTATGATGGTGTGCAAATGGCCATACTTATTGGCTACTTTTGCCACTTTTGGGGGGAACTTTTGACCAACTTTTTGTACTTGGAGGGAAGAAAAACTGATTAGGGGAATAGAAACTCGTGTTCTACATATCATACATAAAAATCCTTGTTCATATTTTTGGCGGAGAAAAACATTGTTGCATCTTGAATCAAGGAGACTTGAAGATTAATGTTCATCAACATTCATTGTTTATTTACTTATCAAAGTATCATGACCATGATTAGCTAAGCATCTTTTGTGTCAAGGTTAGAAGTAGTCAACCTATACATTATGTATTTCTTTTAATCATTTTGTATATGAACTTTGTTGAAGATTAATACATATTGAATATCTTTGTTATCTTTGTTTTTTTTTTATGGTTTGGTTCATTATTGAGAAGTAAGTTCCAAGCTTGACCTAAGATATTCATCTACTAATAAACAAGCTCTAGACATAGATTTGTGAGTTAGTATTCACTTGTATCGAGCTTTAAAGATTATTGTGTTAATAGTTACGTTGAGAGATCATTTAATGATTAACATGATAATAATCATAATATTGCTTAGACATGAGAAATGCTGAGAGGATATATGAATGTATCGATCATTAATTAGTTCATATGGTTGATTAATCGAATATATTTGGAATAGGTTGATGAAAACTAATCTTGACATTCCTTTTATCAAAACAAGCCTTTTCAAACAAAAACCTCTCTTTTATCCAAATCACCATCTAGTGCATGAAACTTAATCTTTTGTTACTAAAAGCAAATACCAAAACTTTGTTTATGATTCAAACACTTAAAGTCACTAAAATTATAGAACGACGTTAATATCACACCAATCCCTGAGGAAAATGATAATATAAATAATTGTGTTGAAAATATATTACAACAGAACCCTAGAAAATGATATACATCCAAGGTAAGGGTGGGTTTTCATTTGATTATGGGATGATATAATGTATGTAATTGGTAGAATACATGATTTACGAATTTAGATTTCAATTTCTAGGTTTTGACATGCTTAGGTTTTGATGAGAAATCCTTGAATATGATTAGTAATGGTGTTGTTATGATGTGTGTTGATGGTAATGAAATTTTGGGGTTTGGATATGCAATGTTTCATGAAATTTGGGGTTTTGGAATTGGGATGAAAGGGATTTTCGTACAACTACTACTCATTTCCGTCAATTTTGACAACAATTTTTGTAAAACTTCAAAAATCCACAACTTTAGCTTCAGGTGTCCGTTTAACACACCGTTTGAACCTGGAGAAATCTAATACAATATAATTTCTTATAAAAATTGTTTCATATTCTAGAAATGAATTTAATTGGTGTTTAATGGGATTTTATGGTGTCAGTGTATGATGTCGGAGTTTGTAATTTGTAAAAGCTTCAAAAATTCACAACTTTTGAACCGTAGCTATGTTTGAGTCCTTGTTTAAAGAGTGAGAAAGCTAGCGCGATATTATTTTCAATAAAAATGGTCTTAGTGGTAGTAGGTGTTTTAGTTACTTCTTGGTTGTGTAAAATGGCATGTATTTGTGTGTTATTATGGTGTGTTGAGTTGATTAATGCTATGAGAATGCTATGAACGCGATACTTGAATTTTGTATAGATGTATGTTGTGAATTGAAATTGAATGAGAATAACATTGTTTGGCATGGTTAGCTATATGTTATTATAGTGTGTTAAGTTGATTAATGCTATGAGAATATTATGAACATGATACTTGAATTTTATGTAGATATATGTTGTGAATTGAAACTGGATGAGAATAACATTGTTGGACATTGTTTACTATATGTTATAATGGGGTGTTAATTTGATTAATGCTATGAGAATGCATTGTATATGAATGTTGACATGATGATGTATGTTGTGCAATTTGGTGAGATAATTCAAATGTGTTGAATAATGTGAAATATACTTGTATGATTAAGATATGGAGATAGTCTTAATTGGATATATATATATATATATATATATATATATATATATATATATATATATATATATATATATATATATATATATATATATATATATATATATATATATATGTTGAGATTGCACATGCATCATGAGTTGTTAAGAGGCAATATTTGTTAGCTTTTGCGAGAGTTAGTGACGTGTCCCAAACCTGGAGATGGGGGTTTAAAAGCTTAGAGAACGAGATTTTTTGGTGGTTATCTGTCTTGGAGATGTGGACATGGTTTAAACGTAAAAACCTCGTAAGGATAATAATTGATACCACATACATCTTGCATAGTATTCATTTGCATTGGAGTCACTTGTGTCGACGTGAATTGTTGAATTGGAGTGTAAATGTGATATTGATGTGAATGTTACATTTATGGTATTTTGTGATTGATTATTAATTGAATCATGAGTTGTTGAGTAATGTTGTATATGTGAACATGTAAAATATGTTGAATACATGAATATGATAAGTGTGGTGAATTTATTTGATGTATGTAGGTCTTGTATTACTATTATATATTTCTATAATGATATAAATTCTCACCCTTCTGTTGAAATGATGTTTTGTACGACATCACTCATGTACTGAAGATAGTGATGCTTCTCGCGAGGATTAGTCGGAGGAGCTAGTTCCTTGTTTATCCGCTTATTAAGTAATGAGTCATGCTATGGTCTATGTAACACGAGGAATGTTTGAACTCATATTTGTTTTGAAAGATGTTTGTTATACTCTCTTTATTTATGACATATTTAGATTATGTGATGAGTGGCCTTTAGTGCCTAATTATTATATAATTGTCATTATGAGATTTCAATTATTGGTATCATTATAAAAGAGAATTATTTTATTGAGATATGCATATGTGTATGGAACATGATTTTAAATGTGTGTTATGAGCATGACTGATGTATTATGTTGGTTTTGAAATACATGTGACGCCCTCTTTTGATATGCATATTAATTTTCTCAGGTTATGCCATTTATTTGTGTGAGGGATTAGAGGGGGTGTTACATCTTATGCCTACCATTCTCGCTGAGGAGAGGATTCCCATCATCATCCCTCATAATCTCCCAGACGAGCAGCAATAAATAGCCCTCCTAGACACATGCAGAACAACGTAGTACTTGTCTTTAAATGTACGAATAGACTTTGAGTACGCCTTAAACAACTTTTTTGACTGCTTCAAAGAAACCCATGAAAACTGTCCCTCCGAGTTCATCTACAGCTGAAGGTGAAAAGAAGCAAAGAATAGGGAAACGGTAGCCTTAATCTTGAGGTAATCACAAACAATATCAAAGGCGCGATTAAAGGCGTACGAGTTGGGATGAAGTTGCAACGACGCCAAATCTAAATGGGCAAAAATTCCCATCTCTTTGAAAATGTACTCATACATAGGGAACCGATCACTGTCAAAAGGCGAACAAATCCTTTCATCTTCCTTGAGAAACAAGACTCTCCAATCCTCCTAAGCACCTGAGGAACTTGTCTCCCCTCCAACATCCGTGAGGCCATCCCCCGAGGCTCCGGAGCTATCCAATCCCAGGGATCTGAAGTTGGATGCAAAGCTATCAGCTTCTCCTCTGAAGTCTCAATCTGCTCGACCATATTCTAATCCTCGGAATTCGCAACCATTTTTTACCTGAAAAGCATAGGATAAAAGTGAATTCGACGATCAAATCAAATCCACATATCCACTGCTAGTCAAGCGAAAGGGCGTACAAAGACATGAGAAACAATATTCTTGGTCAAAGCCCTTGAAGGTGTGAGAAATGTAAGAAAGGGGGTTTGAATTGGGTTTCACCAAGAATAATTTTAAATCTTTTCGTTGATGAAAGACCAAGTTAATTAAGAACATAAAAATAAATGAAACACAATTATTTTTACCCTGGTTCACTGTTAACTAAGTTACTCTAGTCCACCCTCAAGGTGATTTTCCTTCAACAAAGACTTAATCAAATACAACCAAATTGATTACAGACAACCCATAATAAGTCATATAAACCTTATTGGCACCCCTAATAAATCATTCGATCCTTATTGCAAATCCACTTAAACCGCAACAAGAGTCTTCCTGAGATCATACCTTCATTTGGTCACTCAAGGAATCAATCAAAAACTGTTGAATGCTTTCAGTGTATTATAACTTGCTTCTTTTAAGAAAATTACACAAAAGTTTCAGTACAAAGAAAAACACCTAAGTGTTTTACAGCAAGATATGAGCAACAACTCTTTGCTTATTGAAGCAATCAGAGAAAATAAATCTCTCAAACAAGCAATGAAGTCGCCATCAGACATTTATTTATCCTATAGGAAGGGAAAGAAAACATCAAAGAAAACCTGAAGAGGGTGAAATCAAGGTCTCGTGACCAAGAGAACGGGTAAGGGAGTCGATTATGCAAGGGGAAGGTATTAGCACCCCTCACGTCCGTGGTACTCCACAGGATCCACTCTTGTTGTCTAATCTAATGGGTAACTTTAGATATAAAGCTAGGCAGTAAAAGGAATGCATGAATGCAAAGTATTATGTACAAAAAGCAAAGGTTTTATTAGTCGTGCCTGCCTCGGTTATAAATCATTGTGCCTACGTACCACCTCTCGTGCAATGGGGATCAAGGCACTAATAGTTCACCTCAAAAGTTTTTGTTGGTTGCATGTTTTTTATGAACGATGATATCGAAGCATGTCCTTTTTTTGAAAAGGTTTTAAAGTAAAGGTCCGAAGACAAAAAGAGTTTGCATTGATTGGTGTTTCTTACCTTGAAAAAGGGTTTAATAATGTTAGAGTGTTTTGAAGTTTGAACAAAGAAAAAAATATTTTAGTTTTAAGAATGCAAAAGGGGAATGAAAAAGTCTAAGGGAGACTAACAATCCTGGTGTTGTCATGCAATGATGGTCCTAAGGTTTGGATAGAAGAGGGAAATATCTACCTAAGTTAGCACACATAGGTTACGACCTAATGTCTAACTCGAATCGGAAACGAAACAAGTGCATCCTAAAGGAACATGCAAAAGCCTAAAGGGAAAAGCGTAAACGCAAGTGCAATCAAACAAAGTCGAACCAAATCCGAGAAAAAAATCGAGTGCAAGCTAGAAACAAGCAATGAATCCCATGGGTTTCAAAGTGGGAGTAAGAAACTGTTTCCACTTGATTTGCTCAAGCACCGATATTGAGTAACAACTCGAAACATCAACGTCTATCAACATGAGCTAACATCGTCGAAAGGAATGACAAAGTGTGGGGGTTAGTTATGAGCCCTTTCTTCCACTTATTTGACTCAATGGACAAGAATAAGCACGGTTCGAAGCATCAACGCATATGCGAGCTAAGAACGACACAACCTAGAAAGTGTGGGGGGCAATTGCGGGTCCTTTGCTCCACTTATTGACGCGATAGCAAGCATAAAGAAGTAAAGGGGAAATGGGAGGGGAGTGATATTTTCCCTCGTCGAGGTGTTTTATACACAAACAAACACGACATGTCTTCTTTTGAGGACTTTTAATATAACAAGCATTGCCTCCTTTTAGGACTTTAAACAAATTTTCCCACCTAAAGTAGGGCCTCTCAGTCATGCATCTCTATTTCTACTTCTCATGGCAAAATTAATTGAAAGTGATGCAACTAATGAGGAATAAAATTGAGATTCGAGTGGTACCTAATGGAGAAGGTCCATTGCCTCTTCAAAGCCACATAAGCGATGAGAAAACTCTACCAAAAACCTCCTTAAATTTTTCTTAATGGAGATTGTATTCTTAGTTAGCTTCAAAACTTCTCAAAACCCAAGTCTCTTTTTATTTCAAAATCTCACACAAAATTGACATTAAAATCTACCCAAAAAAACATGGCTAAAGTAACAACAAACAAAGTTAATAAAATAATTAAAATTCTATTATAATATTTTTTGTATTTTTATCATGTAAACAATTAAGTAAAAATCATGAAGAATCATACAAACAAATGCTAAAAAGTAAAAATTGTAAAACATGAATCAACAAGAAAATAGCACATGAATGCGACGGGAGATGCAAGGCCTGGATCAGGGCGTGAGACTCAGCAATAAGATTGGGCGCTAGGGCCCAGATCGATAAGCATTCTTCTTGTAACAACAAACATGCTTCACAAAAAAAAAAAGAACATGGGCAGAGGGAGAGGTGCACGAAGTAATGAAGTTCAAAGACCCAAGGGACTTCGATCCAACATCTCAAAATCCATCATCCAAATCCATCATTCAAGGGACTTCGATCCAACTCTTCAGCATCATTGATTTATTATTTCAATTAAAAAGGAAATAACATGAAAATGGCAAAGACGAGCAAAAACACAACATTTGGATAATATAGAGTTCAAAAGAGTGTGACGGTTTAACTTTACAAACTCTCTTCTTCTCGCAAAAATCCGGCGAATTCGCCGTCATCAAACCGCCACAAGATGAACACGAACCTACCTATTTCGGTCCCCTGAACACGAATCTAGCCTCAGATTTTGCCAACTCCTTCTCAATCAACGGGATTGAAGATCCAGAAGTCACAAACCCTAAGTCTACTACGTTAAGCGATGTTGATTTAGCATGGAATCGAAGCGAGCGATGCGAAGATTTTAACATGAGAACGAAATTTGGGCTTCGGCGATGAATCAGGTACCGCTCCTTCTCTTCACTGCTTCACGTAGCTCCTCTCCATCTCATTTCTACTTCTTCTTTTTTCTATTTTCGCATTTTGTGTTATTGATGTCGTTGTTGATGTGCGATGATGCAGGTGACGAAGAACTTTGCAGAAGATGATGGAAGGTGAAGATTGAGGGTGACGAATTGACGGAGAGAAAGAAGGTGTAGTGGAGGTTTTGAAGGTGGTGATGTGGTACTTCAATGAATGATGATGACGAAGAATTGAAGGTTGAATCGATGGAGTTGCATAGAGAACTTGAGGCTTTGAGAATTTTTTCTTAATTTTTCTTGGTGATTCTCCAAATGATGAAGAATGATCGTGTATGATAAAGAGAGAGCAGAGAAAGTTGAGAGTTTTTTTTCCAGATTTTTGGTGTGATTCTTCTGGAAAATTGAAGAATGATGAATTCTGAAGGCGAGTTTCAGTTATATACTCAGCACAAGTTTGTTACGATTGAATTATTCGCTGTTGATTTCTGCAGTTGGTTACAAAAATGGAGGGCCCTAATTTATTCTATTATGAGCTTGTTATCTGAATTTTTCTTTTAATTTCCCCTCACAGTCTATTTCCCTCCCCTCTTTATATTTTTCTGGTTTTTTCCAATTGTGAACTGAGGAGGGCTGAAGTTAGTTTTAAGATCAGTCAGTGAGGTCATGATATGATGAACTGGTATTTTTGAGTTTTCTGTTACTTTGTTACTTATGCTGAGCTGGAATTTGTTCCTCATTCAATTGATTTCCTTTTTGGACATGACACGGTTTTGTTATGCTTGGATAATAGGTTTGTGTGAAAACTGGTTTGCAGGTTCAAATTTGTGGACCGCCATTTGGATGCAAGGCAGTTTATTTTGTGCAAGATTTGGTTTGGTAATTGGATAAAGCTTTGGCAAGGCTTGAAGAATATTGAAAGCTCTTAGGATTTAGGAATTTTCACATAGTTTTGATGTGTATTTGGAATGGTATTTTGTAATGGAAACTTTGAATTGATTTGAATGATTCTTGAGCAACTTTGTAACTTATGTACCAAAAACCATATGAATGAACTTGGATGATTTTGAATAGACTTTTGAATCATGATGTAATGGTATTGGTCATGAAGTTTGAAATCAAATCAATAAGGGATGATTAACTTGCTCTTGAACCTTTGAACTTGGGTGGACGAAATGCACTTGAATGGATTTGTATGCCTTTTGAATAGGATTTGATGGACCTTGTTTGGAAACTTAACCTTGAATGATGTTTGATATTTTGAATGGAACTTGAATCCATACTTGAATGATAAATGCCATACTTTCACAGAAAAACCTAATTCAATGTGGAAGTTCATACTATACATTCCAAGCCAATGTGGAAGTTCATACTATACATTCCAAGCCAAAGACACCACTTTGAATCAAAGCTCAAAATCCTAATTGATTGCATTATGGATAGATGAATCTATACTATCTTCTCCTTGTACCAAAACCATGGTCTACACTTTGTAGTCCAAGCAACAAATGTACTTTGAATTGATGAAAGCAACAAATGTACTTTGAATTGATGAAAGACGAATCCTCGAGAGAAATATTAATGCACCTCTTGTATTGACAAAAAATCTTGACCAAATGATATGCACAATCATATGAGGAAATGTCTTGATTCAAAGACCATGTATGCAAGTTCTCACCCTTGAATTCTTGAAAACAAAACTCTGCAATTTGATGTTCAGAAGAAGAAAATGGCCTTGTAGCTTAATGAAGAAGAAATCCTGACAACCACGGATCACAACCCTAATTCCACATTGCACTGCTTGAAGAACCAGAATAATCATAGTTTATTTGATATATACACCTTAAAATCAAAAGAAAACTCTAGCTTGAAAACCACTGATATTTTGAACCTCAGACACTTTGTTGAATGCAAATGCGTGCTACGCAAATGACCTATTGGTAAGATGTATATGCAATGTTAAGCCTAAGCCAGAGAAAAGTACAATTAGAAGGACAAATTTTGGACTGTGACACTTATATACAAAACTATACACAAAAGATTTCTCTAAAGAGTTGCACAGCGCTTTGGTGTAGTTTTGTTTGAGCTTGATTTAATCCGATAGATTTTACGTTGTAATGTTGATTCTTACTTTTCTTCAGCTTCTAAGTATTCTTTTTATAGCTTGTAAATGTAATTTGTTGAAGGGGTAGAAAGATAATTGGAAATCCAGTTGTTTGTTCCCAACGATCATAATGAGAGTAATTGACAATACAGTACGAAAGGAATATTCTTACGCCACCCTAGAGGGTAGAGGTCACAAAGCACTTTTTGTACCTTTTGTACACCACCACACATTAACCATTTTGAATTTCTTCTAAACTCCAGAGGCTTCAGATAACTTAAATGTTTGAAGCTTGTTGTAGAAGAATCACTCTTAAGTCTTAGAACCTAAGTCTTGGAGTCTTCAGAACTTGTCTCATCGGAACTTTGTCTTCATAGTCTTCAGCACTTAGTTTAAGAACTTATTTTTCTTCAGATCATCAGAACTTGTTTAACACATAATCTTCAAAACTTGGAACACATAGAAGTGAAATTTTATAAAGCCTCCAAAGCTTAACCACAAATTTACAACCAGAACCTCTTGTACTAATGTTCCTAAGACCCGTTGCATAAGACGAATTCTAGAATCTTGACTTCAACTGTAGCACGTAACCAAATATTTTCTTCCAGTAGTGTTTATATTGAGAACCTGACGATGTCACATGCCTTGATACCAAAGATAGAACATTACAACAGCAGCTACACACTAGAACGAAACCATTAGAGTATATAATTGTTCTTTGTGATACCATGTAAAGTTATCATCAAAATCTTAAGGCCAGATGTAGAAACACTTCTTATTCTTACAATCTCCCCCTTTTTGATGATGACAAAACCATGTATTTTGATAAATTAATTTATATAGGGTAATCACCGTAGCCGACAAATTCAAGTTAAGCTCATAGGTCCCCCTGAATTTGTTAATCCTAAAATTTCATTTATGCTTGTTCAGAGTCTCCCACTGAGCCCAAGACTCACAACATAAATTTTGAGTTTTTAGAACATAGAAATAGATAAGGAACACTTGCCTACAACAAATCATCAGAGTCTAACTAGAACATCTGGTCTTCATCTCAGAACCTGGTTACTATCATCACTTGATGAAGAATCAAAACTTAATTTTGAGCCTGATTGAATAATGTCATGCATCATATATCAACACTTCTATTTCTCGATTCTAGTATCACCATCAAAACACTATACTTCTGGAGAATTTCACTACTTCTTAAGCATCAGTGTTTGACATTATATATTTCAATATATCACATATTTAGATAGTTCACAACTTCTGAATAGAACACACATTGCAGAAGCACACGTTTCATAAGCACGCGTATTAGATCACATGTATCAGAGCATATATTTTGAATGGCATCTCTGTATCAGAGCATGCATTAGAATGTTGACTTAACTTCCTTTCAGGAGAGCACAAATTTTGAAGCTTTAAGTCTGAATTCCATACTTTAGAAATTTCACAACTTCTGAACAATATGATATCAAGCAAGATTACCTTACTTTTAGTAAGTTTATAACTTCTGAATTGTGTTTGGTATATCTATTTAAATATATATATATATATATATATATATATATATATATATATATATATATATATATATATATATATATATATATATATATATATATATATATATATATATATATATATATATATATATATATATATATATATATATATATATATATATATATATATATATATATATATATATATATATATATATATATATATATATATATATATATATATATATATATATTCACAAAGTGTACAACTTCTTATATATGAAATCAGAGTTGATTTCATCCATAAGTTTCTCAGCCTTAGACAACAGGACCTTCATATTTAACCTGTCTTAGAATACTCAGTGAACTTATTCAAAGTTCCTGGATTGAAACATCAAACAAACAGTTAGTAGCAACAACATTATATCTGTTTGAGAGTTACTAGCAACACCATTATATATGTTTGAGTTTAAGATTCTGAGAATAAATATTATCAAAATAATTTTAATTTCTCCTTCTTTGTTAGAAATCAAAAATGTAATAAAGAGACGGAAAAATAAACTTTGAAGATAATCAAACAGTTAAAACTTCATAAAAATAAGAGTTTTTTTAAATACAAATGCTTTAGAAATAGAAGAAAATAAATCTTAAGTTCTAAGACAAAGGTCTTATCCTAAGACTTCTTGTTAAGCTTTTCCATCAGCTGCTTCAACATCTCAGTCATATGATTGAAGGAAGTTGCTTGAGCAATGTTGTTTTCTTTATTCTTGTCCAGACTTTCTTGGATACGCTGATTGGTCTCTTGGAATTTTTCCAAAGTTTCCTTCAGCCTATTTATTTCCTTCTCAATGTCCATAGTAGGCTTCACTTCAGAGCAAGAAAGTTGAATGTCAACCACTGCTAATGCGGTACCAGAAGTACCATGAGGGGATAGCTTCTAAGGCAAGCACAAATTCTTGTTTTGAAGCAGGTAAGAAGAGAACCTTTGTGGTAGCTTCTTCCCATGCTTTGTGCTTCTTGGAAGCTTCAACAAGACCATAGGATTCCATGATTCTGGAGTCTTTTCCAGCCAATATCTGAATGATTTCTAAGTAACTTCAACTTCCTATGGATTTATGCTAGCTATAGTTCTTTTTTCTACCAGTTTTAGAGCATTTCTGACACGCACTCCGAAATGGTATAATAATTTGTTCAAAGGAATGTTCTGAATGTCTATTTTGGCAAAGTAAACTATGGGTTTCATGGCGTATGGACAAGGATCCCTGTCAGGCACATCAATAATCTTTAGGATTTCTTCTTCAAATAGGGGAACATCTTGATGTTCAGCAAGACCTTCTGCAGACTGGGAGAAATGGTTAGATGTAGGTGAGTTAATATTAATTTCCTTAGGAGAAATGAAGGAGGAGCATGGAGATAGAGGTTCTAAAGAGGTTGGATTTAACTAAGGATCTATAGGAATAGAGGCAATGGCGTCTGTGGTTTTTGAATCTTCTTGGTTGGAGGCAAATGGATGCTCATTTAATTCTATTTTAGAAGCTCTAACTCTAGAGGGAGCAGTAGATCCTTTTGAAATACTAGCCTTCTCTAGCCTTGTTTAGAAGCTAAACGTCTTCTGGTTACCCTTGTTTTCATTGGAGCTACAGAGACTTCTCTAGCCTTGGATTCTTAAGCCAATTTCATTTTTCTCTTTGGAGTGGGAGCAATGTGGGGCTTATCATTGATCACTGCTGATCGATCAAGCAGAAAGTTTGGAAATCCTATCACCAGAATTTGTCTCTCCTTTAAATCTAATGAACTTGGTTCCTCATGATCCTGTATTTCTTCTCCTTTTTTCAGACCAAGATATCTTAGGGTAATTCCATCTATGGAGGCTCTGGTGATCACATTTGAATCTGTTGGTGTAAGCCCTAGAGGCCAATACTTTTGGTACTTGTATCGAATTATTTATTAATAATAAAAGGCATTTCTTTATTATGTTTGATTTCCAAAATAATAAAGTCCCTAGAATGGTTTATTTGTTTAATGAAATGTTAAGTGTGACTTAATCATGAGATCCCATTAAACATAAGACACTATTCTTAAAGTATCCGTAGTCAAGCTTTAATGTGAAGTGGGATAACATTAAAGCATTAAGATTATTATGAAGATAGATTGATGATCACATCTCATGGATCATAGATAAAGAGTTATCAAGTCTTGACATAGGTATGAATATTAGGAGTAATATTTATATTGGATTGACCCGCTATGAGAATA
Organism: Vicia faba; assembly: GCA_948472305.1. NCBI lineage: Eukaryota > Viridiplantae > Streptophyta > Magnoliopsida > Fabales > Fabaceae > Vicia > Vicia faba. The sequence goes on along the minus strand of OX451735.1, from coordinate 529,927,659 downwards.
ATACATAGAATGTTATGCAAAGTGTCATAAGTTATTCTCATGATGATAATGGTGTATACCACCCTTCGACCTGAAACCACTATGGACCCTAGATGTAGAGTCAAGTACTTTATTGCTGATCAAACGTCATCCGTAACTGGATGACTATAAAGACGGTTGATGGGTACTTCACAAAGCATGCTAAGGGACATGAGTGACCTAGATGGAATTTGCTCATCCTGCATAACAGGATAAATGTCTAAGGGCACAATATTGAACTGGACAAGGGTGACATAGTGTATGCCTTGTGTTCAATATAGACATGAGGGCAAAAGGGTAATTGTACAACACAAATATTATTGCGGAAAAGGTTTGGTCAGATCACATGACATTTTCGTGACTTGGGTAACAGTGATGTGTTGCTAGATACCGCTCACTGTTTATTATATTAAATGTGTGATTTAATATAATTGCCAACGTCGCGAAAACCTACAGGGTCACACACATAAGGACAGGTTGATGAGAGATAGAATAAATAAGGAACACCGTAAGGTACGGTGCACTTAAGTGTAATACGGAAAGTGGTAAGGTACCACGTGGATAAGTGATATATGGTACATCATAAGGTATGATGTCCATAAGCTTAATTGGGCTTTTAGCTTATAGCCTTAATTGGGATTTTAGCTTGTAGCCCACGCGAGTGATTCTATAAATAGATCCCTTGTGATGAAGCAATTTCACTTGATGCAATTTCGTTTTTGATTCTCTCTCTCACTCAAGATTTCCGTTCGTGATCAGCTAGCACTGTGACCGGAAGCGATCTGTTCGTGTGGACTGAGTAGAGGCGTTGTTCTTCATCAACACTCGTGATCACAACATCAAAGGTCTGAATCGCCACAAGAGGTAAATATTTCTATCACTGACCATGCTGATTCGTAAGGATCGCTAAAGGAAAATTTTGAATTCCGCTGCGCTTTTGATCGCAATTTTCCTTCAGTGGTATCAGAGCCACTTACGAAACCATGGATCTGATAGTTATTTATGTTCTATATTTTCTGTTTTGATTAGATTAAAACCAGAATGAATTGAATAATAAACGAGTAATTAAATTTGGCATCTGTTGTGTACGATTTGGATGATTGATGTTGACTATGCTTCGGAATCTGACATTAGTATGGTGAAGCAGCGATACATCGATCGTCCATAGGTTACACAAATAAGATCGATCACTTTTATATATGATATAAGTAAATCTGATGCAACGATGGTATATGGGATATACTGCTTCTGTTTCGTTCATCAAACACTTGATGATTGTTATTCCTTTGACCGATCACTGTTCATATGCTTTAGAATCCGACATTAGTATGGTGAAGCAATGGCATGTGATTAATCATACTGAATTATCAATCGAAATGTGTTTGACAGCATGAAACTGTTGCATTAGGGTTCATGATGGCACAAGGGTTGTGTTGTTGCAGAGTTATGCGATTAGGGTTGTGAATGCACAAGAGTTGTGCGAAAATGACGCCGATTTCATTTGCAACCCCCGGCTAATTCTGCGTAGTGTGATCAATCGTCAAAATTTAATTTGCCTTTTTTTTAATTAACAAAATTTAAACTAATAATAAAAGTGTGTTTATTATTATTATCTTGTGGTGATCAGTTATGGCCTTAGTTTTTTTTCCTTTATTTTGTTTTGGGATTGTAAAATACGGCTTGCGTGTCGTGCCTCTCTCTAAAATTCTTGATGTAACTTCTTTTCTCATCTCACTCCCTCGTATGTAAAACGAGTTTCTTTTATGTAATGTAATGTTATGAAGAAAGAGAAAAATAAAATATCAAAGGAGGATAACCTTGGAGATCTTGCTTGGAGAAGTTTAGATCGTTATTAGGTTAGCTTAGGTTCTCTCATTGGCTTGGGAGAACAATTGCGCTAGGGGCCATAAATGTATCCTTTTATGTATATTGATGCATGTGTTTGTATGTTGATGCATGAGAGAGACGAATTGCATGTTAAGCCGGTGAGATCAAACTAATAACAAAATCCCTCAAGTTAAATATTAAGTTCATGCTTTCCAAGTTTTAGCACTCATCAAGACTAGTATCGAACAATGTAGGTTTCGCCTACGCGAGGTGCATGTTCTATATTAGTAAGGTGCGATGGGATAATTGTAATATCCAACTGCTAAAACAATGGGTCAAACTTAACTAAACACATTATAATAAGATTATACATGTTTAGAAGCAAGAGTTGGGAATGATTCATATGATGAATTAGAATAAGGAGTTATTCACCCAACTGAAAATATTCGAGAGTTGTATGAGATACAATTGGAAGGAGTTCCTACCTAAATAACCTAGTTTTGTGTAATCAGCCTAACGCTGACTTAGAACAAAGTGAAATGTGGATCTCGACCCACTAGAAAGTCTTCCAACGGGATTTTCCGAATCAAATGATGAGGGTCATTTGGTTTGAGTAAAATAGTGGGAGCATATTTGATTAAAGGCCTAATTAAATATGTTGTTTTAATGATACTTATATTTTCATTTTTTTTGTAGATTACCATGACAACAAACAACCATATTTTGCGATCAATCCTATATAAGGAAAAATTGTCTGGGACAAATTTCCTGGATTGGCACCGAAATCTGAGGATTATCCTCAAGCACGATAAGAAGTTGTATGTCTTGGAGACACCTGTTCCTGAAGAGGAACTGCCTAGTTCGGCACCTAAGGCGGAAAGAGAAGCTTATAAGAAGCATTTTGATGATGCTAACGAAGCCGCTTGTCTCATGCTAGCTACTATGAACTCAGAGTTGCAAAAGCAACACGAGAACATGTCAGCGTTCGATATGATCGGACATCTGAAAATGCTCTATCAAGAGCAGGCAAGAAATGAGAGGTTTCAGGTTTCAAAGGCCCTTTTTAACAGCAAGTTATCTGAGGGAAACCCTGTAGGTCCCCATGTACTCAAAATGATTGGGTATGTGGAGAACCTTGAAAGGTTAGGGTTTCCGCTTGGAAAGGAACTTGCAACTGATTTTATCTTGCAATCGTTGCCAGATAGCTTTAATCAGTTTGTCATGAATTTTAACATGAATGACATGGATAAGAGTCTTCCAGAATTGCTAAGCATGTTGAAAAATGCTGAGCAGAATATGAAGACAAAAGGGAAGTCCATTCTGATGGTCAGTAATGGAAAGAAGCTGAACAAGAGGCCTACCAAGCAGGTTGGTAAAGGGAAAGGCAAGGAAGTTGCCAAGCCTAAACCTACTGTTCCTGCTTTGAAGCCTAGTGGAGGCATAACAAAGGAGGGCACTTGCTTCCATTGCGGTAAGACCGGACATTGGAAGAGAAACTGCCCAAAGTACCTGGAAGATATGAAAAATGGAGTAGGGACTTCAAATTCAGGTATTTTTGTTATTGAAATTAATTTATCTACTTCTGCATCATGGGTATTAGATACTGGATGCGGTTCTCACATTCGTACTAATGTGCAGGGGCTAAAAAGGAGTAGAGATTTGGCAAAAGGTGAAGTTGACCTACGAGTTGGAAATGGAGAAAAGGTTGCTGCTTTAGCCGTAGGAACTTATGTTTTGACTTTACCTAGTGGTTTAATAATTCAGTTAGAGAACTGTTATTATGTACCTGCAATTAGTAGGAATATTATTTCCGTTTCTTGTTTGGACAAGTTTGGTTTTTCATTTATAATAAAGAACAATTGTTGCTCTATTTATTTGAATGATATATTCTATGCTTCTGCACAAATGAACAATGGACTATATGTCCTTGATCTTGAAATGCCAATTTATAACATTAATACTAAACAGATTAAACCTAATGAGTTAAATTCAAGCTACCTTTGGCACTGTCGCTTAGGCCACATAAATGAGAAACGCATTTCCAAACTCCATAAAGATGGACTCTTGGACTCTTTTGATTATGAATCATATGAGACATGCAGATCTTGTTTAATTGGAAAGATGAAAAAGTCCCCATTCACAGGAAAAGGTGAAAGGGCTAATGATCTTTTGGCCCTCATACATACTGATGTATGTGGACCACTGAACATACCAGCCAGAGGAGGTTTTCAATACTTCATCACATTTACTGATGATTTCAGTAGATATGGTTATGTGTATTTAATGAAACACAAATCTGAAACCTTTGAAAAATTCAAGGAATTCAAGAATGAAGTACAAAACCAACTAGGTAAGAATATTAAAGTTCTTTGATCAGATCGAGGCGGTGAATATTTAAGCCTAGAGTTTGATGACCATCTAAAGGAATGTGGGATTTTATCCCAACTTACTCCTCCCGGAACACCACAATGGAATGGTGTTTCTGAGAGAAGAAATCGAACCTTGTTAGACATGGTCCGATCCATGATGAGTCACGCCGATCTTCCGAACTCTTTTTGGGGACATGCACTATTGACTGCAGCTTACACACTTAACCGGGTTCCATCCAAAAAGGTTGAGAAGACACCATATGAGATATGGAGTGGTAAGAAACCACATATGTCTTACATGAAGATTTGGGGTTGCGAAGTTTATGTGAAACGACAAATTTCAACTAAGCTTGAGCCCAAATCTGACAAATGCTTATTTGTGGGGTATCCTAAAGAAACAAGAGGGTATTACTTCTAAAATCCTTTTGAGGGCAAAGTGTTTGTCGCTCGAATTGGAGTTTTTCTGGAAAAGGATTTTATTTCCAAAAGAATCAGTGGGAGGAAAATAGAGCTTGAAGAAATTCAAGAACCACAAAGCATTGATACACCTATGGAGGAATTAGAACAGGAAACACAAGTAGTTGTGGAAGAGCAACCTGCTCAAGTAGAATAAGACCAGCGTAGGTCAAGCAGGATACGTCAACAACCTGAGAGATATGGATATCTCATAAGTGATCAGGGTGATGTATTACTCATTGTGATCGGTGGATCTGGAACTGACTGTTTAACGCTGGTTCGCGAAATGTCGCGGAAGCAAGAGTCGCCATCGTCTTTTATTTTCTCCAAATGGAAAGGAAAAAAGCACAAAAAAATTCCTTATAGAGATTGCTCTCGGTTCGGGAGGTAGATTATAGAAAGGGAAGGTGTTAGCACCCTTTCTATCCATGGTTATCCATGGGCTCTTAGATACTTGCTCACTTGTGTTTTCAAAAATGGTTTTTTTGCTTTTCAACTGTGGGTTTTAAAAAGTTTCTTTGAAAATTTCAGTTCGACTCTTGTATCGGTCCTCAAGAGTGTTTGAAAAAATTGCTTTCGAAAGCTTTTTGAAAATGTGTTGATGTGAAAAGTATTTTTGAATTTGTTTTTTGAAATTAGAGCAAGTATCTACGAGAACCTACCTACCCTAAGGAATTCGTCTGTGTAAATGTCCTTTAAAGTAGTGCCATCCCACCATTGAGAGGTAGGTAGCACCATCGTTGGAGGTATTCGGGTCAATTCGAGGTTCGGGACATGGTGATCACCAGAGCAATGGGAAGACACCTTAGAAGCTACCCTCATGCCAGGTTCCCGGATCATGAGGACTTACTAAAACATCCTCTACTCGACGATCACCTTTCGAGGCAAGGCAACAGTGAAGCGTACCCTAGGGGTGGTGTGTGCGATTCGTGTGTCGTTTTCATTTATTTTTGTCTTTTGTCATGTCATGGGTGATCTAGCGTTTGTTTTTATTTTTGTCCATACATTCTTTCATGCTTTGATTAACAGTTAAAATATTGCGGGAAAAGTAAAAGTCTAAAGCTATTACAAAAGGCGCGGGTCCACATCGCCAAAATTTCTCGAACCCGATTTGACAGAAAAATAAAGAGAGTAAAGAAAATAAAGAATTAAAAGTGCGACAGATTAATTACATGGCTTTGGGAGAGATACATAAATATTTAAACGAAATAAAATAAATATGCGAATTAAATGGGAATTAAAAACGAGGGCGTTGGACCCTTTTTGCAAAATTAAATTAAATGGTGACATTAATTAATTAAAAAAGAAAGGAAATTGTTTTTTGGTATTTTATGATTTTTTGAGGATTTTAATGAAAAAGAATTAATTAAGATAAATGCTAACCCTAATTCTAGTTATTTTAATTTATTAAAAAAAAGGAAGATTAAAGTTTTACCCTAAAATTAACCCTAATTAATTTACATGCAATTTTAATCACAAAAATAAATATTTAATTATTTAATTATTATGGAAGAAAAATAAAAAAGGGATAAAAAATTAATATGAACCCTAGTTCTATGTTTTTTTAGATTTTTATTAAAAGAATTAAAATTAGAACCTAATTTAAAACTAAATTTAATTATATGCAATTTAATTACAAAAATACTTAAAATAAAATATTTATCATTTTTTCATCTTTTTTCTAAATTTTTTATGTATTTTTTATATTTTATGAAAACATTAAATTAATTAAACAAACGATAATTAAAAGAAAATAAAAATTATAAAAATAAAGAAAGTTAAGAAAATTTGCAAACCAAGGGGGGGTATTTGTCCCCAAAGTGGAGGTGAGATTGTGGTAATTCTGGCCCATTAAGGTCCTGGCCTTGTTGACTTTATTGACCACATGTAGCCTCGTTGACTTACGCCTATAACTTCTCCAGATTCTAGCCTTCTGATTGATCTTGAGATAGACGTGGCAAGCTTGATTTGGAGGATGCACGGTGTTCCTTGGTCACGAAATTACATACAAACGCGTTAGTAAAAATAACATGAAAGGGATGAGGGACCTGGGGCTCGAACCCAGGTCCTAGAGATTACCAGTTTTATGCCTTGCCAATCGTACTGAACGCGCTTCTTGTATATTAAATAACTGAAGAATAATATAATGAGAAAATAATGGTTAATGGAAAGTCAGCGCGCGAAATTTAAACAGGCCAATCGTTGATGGCCACGCATCTTCTTCTTCCTCGTTCCTGAAACATAAACATATTAGGCAACGTTTTTTCAAGTGTTCTTTTAGGCCACTTTCAGGAAAATAACGAATAGGCCAGGAAGGCTCATAAATTGAGCGCGAGGGTCTCAAACTCTTCGTCCAAGTATGCTGAGCATGTTCATGGCATCGTGGTGTCCCAATTTTGCCTTATTCACAAACCCCCAATTCAGAGCTTCATAAACCCTAAAACGTGATCATGGTAGAATCGTATACAATGCTTAAAACTTCAATCAAGTTATACAGTTAGCTTCAGAACAAAGTAATTAGTACAAATCCATGAATAAAATGCAATGATATGGTCTCAATAATAGAATACGATTATGCAAAAAGAGTGATACAGTTCACCCTCGAATTACCAATTTTTTGAGTATGGGGTTAAGTTTTTGACTGGAATCGTTTACTGGTAACCCTGGCAAGCTAATGGAATAAGTTTTGAGGCTTGAATCGACCTGCAAGTAGGTTTTCAGTTTTGAGTTGCTTTGCAAAAATTTCAAGTTTGTGTCTTGGTTTCTAGCACAGCTCAGTGGTTCTTTTCATTAGGGTTGTGTTCTATGCTTATGTAAGAGTGAATTAGGTCAAGAAATTTGATCAAAATCTTTTGCATTCATGGTTTGGAAGATTTGATTTTCAAGCATTAGTTTTTCAATCTTTTTCATGCACTTTTTGTACAAATCACATCCAATCAATTCCAATTCTTCCATATCTGATCATGCACGTTTTATTGAGTATATTTCATGCACAAAAAGATTTTATTTCATTGGTTTTATATTTATCATGTATTTAATTAATTTAAATGAATTATTATTAATAAAAATTCAAATAAATAAATAAAAAATGAAGAAAAACTTCCCTTTGGGCCAAGTGGTCATGCACATGCTTGGGATAATGAATTGTGGAAAAAAAATAGGCCCATTAGCAATTTTAGGTCATTTGAATCAATGTCTACTTTTCAAAATATCCAAAAATTTCCCAGCTTCCACAAGGCATAACTTGCTCCATTTTTAAGCTTTGCTCATGTTCTTGGACATTTTGGAAAGGTCTTTGAGTCCTCTAACCAATGTCTTTGGTCCCATGTCATTTTGATTTACCAATCTCATGTTATGGCCTTTGACTTAAAGTACCTTTTTGTTGACTTTTGAAAATGACCTATAATGTTGAAATTGATAACTTTTTGTGAGAGCATTTCTTGGACTTGAAGTATGAAGATGAGTTGTAGGAAATGTCTTTCTCTTCAAAATGAGCTTTGGATGGAATTTTTCTGATAATCCATGTGAAAGTTATGCCCTGGTCAATTTACAGTTGACTTTTTCAACTGTCCAAATATGGAAACTTTTGCATCTTGATGATTTTTGAGCCAAGCTTTGAGAATCATGATAAATCATTGATCAAATGATGTTTGTGGCTTCAAAATGAGATATTGACCAAAAATTTGAACTTTTGACTGTCAAATGACCATTTTGCCCCTACAGTTGACTGTAGTGCAATTAGGGTTTTTGACTGTGCAATTTTGTGCTGAAAGCCTTGAAACTTGGTATGAGGATGCTTGACCATATTTATAGGCATGTGGGACTTGATTGGACCCTTGGAAACTTCATTTTCTTGATCAGAACAAAAACCCTAATTTTGACTGTTTAGGAGACCCTTGACTGTGCAACCCTTGGGGAGATTTTGAAGCTTGACTTGGCAATTTCTTGAAGAATATGGGAGGGAAAATTTTGGGGTACAACAGTTGCCCCTGTCCAATCTTCTTAGACCTGAGGATGCAGATTGGCTGATGTGCCTTTCGTAATCCGAGGGTGGAAGATGATTGAACACTAGAGTGCCCAGAAATTTGCGCTCACATAGTAGCAGTGTGATGGAAATGGGCTTATAGATGCCATTTAGAGATTTATGAATAGGATGATGGGCTTATAGATGCCATCTGGATGTTGATCGCGTAAGAGATTCCTTAGCGAGAACTTGCGTACCTGCAAAAGAAAAATGAGTACCTGACATGTTGCAGGATCTGGTTTTCAGATGCTTTGTATAGATGTGTCCTGACTGGTTACAAGAGCTGAATCTGGAGCTTCAAACGGTGATGAATGAACCAGGGGTGGTTACTACCTCAACAGGAACGGTGAGAGAACCTTGGGTGACCTTAACCTCAACAGCAATCGTTGAGAAAATCTCTGTGGGAATTATCATCTTCACAGTATCGGGAAGAGAACCATAGGCAATTATAATCTCAAAAGCGGACGTTTGAGAAAAACCTGGAATGGAATTATCATCTCCACAACATTGGGGAGAGAACCATAGGAAATTATAATCTCAAAAGCGGACGTTTGAGAAAAACCTGGGATGGAATTATCATCTCCACAACAATGGGGAGAGAACCATAGGAAATTATAATCTCAAAAGCGGGCGTTTGAGAAAAACCTGGGTTGGAATTATCATCTCCGCACCACTGGGGAGAGAACCATAGGAAATTATAATCTCAAAGGCGGACGTTTGAGAAAAACCTGAAATGGAATTATCATCTCCACAACATTGGGGAGAGAACCATAGGAAATTATAATCTCAAAAGCGGACGTTTGAGAAAAACCTGGGTTGGAATTATCATCTCCACAACATTGGGGAGAGAACCAAAGGAAATTATAATCTCAAAAGCGGAAGTTTGAGAAAAACCTGGATTGGAATTATCATCTCCACAACATTGGGGAGAGAACCATAGGAAATTATAATCTCAAAAGCGGGCGTTTGAGAAAAACCTGGAATGGAATTATCATCTCCACAACATTGGGGAGAGAACCATAGGAAATTATAATCTCAAAAGCGGACGTTTGAGAAAAACCTGAAATGGAATTATCATCTCCACAACATTGGGGAGAGAACCATAGGAAATTATAATCTCAAAAGCGGACGTTTGAGAAAAACCTGAAATGGAATTATCATCTCCACAACATTGGGGAGAGAACCATAGGAAATTATAATCTCAAAAGCGGACGTTTGAGAAAAACCTGAAATGGAATTATCATCTCCACAACATTGGGGAGAGAACCATAGGAAATTATAATCTCAAAAGCGGACGTTTGAGAAAAACCTGAAATGGAATTATCATCTCCACAACATTGGGGAGAGAACCATAGGAAATTATAATCTCAAAAGCAAACATTGAGAAAAACCTTTGATAACTTCTACTGAGTCTTCATCAGAAAAATCTGTTTGGGGTCGATTTAGCTGGACTAGAGAAGGCCTTGGACTGGATAAGAAATCTTTAGAGTCGATTAACTGAACTGGCATAGGTCTTGAAATATGATTGAGAATTTAGCTGAATCTTTCCTGAAAGGTAAAGGTCAGTCATATACAATGTATGATATGGATCAAGCAATGATGTTCTCAACATAAATGAGATTTGTATGATGCGTTTATGCATGCTAAAATGATGTATGAGAATGTTTAGGAATGTATGTTTTCGTCTAGGAAAATAAATCTTTGACGGGTGCCGGGAAGTCATATCCTGGGCTGACGTTGGAGAATAGATTTTGCTTCCGCTGGGGATGATAATTGCAAGTATACCGGTAGGAGAAGATGACTCCGTTGGGGAATAAACTTGGCGAATGGAATAACTCTGCGGGGAGGAAAGTACTCTAACGATCTTGCTGGGAAGCAATACCCTGTGGGGAGAGAGATACTTTGTTGAGTGTTGATAATAACTTGTTGGGGATACCATTGTTGTGTTGGAAGTGTTAACAGACTTCGCTGGGGATAAGAAGCTTGTGTCGACGATGATCTTTCCGTGGCTTTTGGCTGAGGATAACCCAGTTATATCCTGTTAAGGAAATAACTCTTTGAATAAATTCGGATGACGCGCTCGTGTTCTGCGAGGATAAGCTTCCAGAATCTACTGGGGATAAGCTTATTGCTTGGGGAAATAAACGGATTCCAACTTTCCTGGGAAAACTGGATTGGACTCTCTTGGGGAAGTTTGAACTGCGGGGGAAGTGATTCCTTTGAATGTTGGTATGCCGCCGGGGAACAATCTTTAGACCAAGATCGCCGGGGATGCTTGTTTAAGAATGATGTGCTGGGGAATGTTGAGATCTGTTGGAGGACACCCAACTTCCTTAAGGTTTGATAACTCTGCTTGGAGAAGAATGCACTGATTGCTGTCTTACTCTCTGGGGAATTAAGATGTACTGGTTATGTTCTTTAGCTGAACCTACCTTGGTACCTTGGAGGACAGAACAATTAGATTGCTCAGACAACTCTTTATTGCCCCTGTTTCTGATATGGGAGAGGAAGACCTGTGAGACGCTGATAGTTGTAGATAGACAAACCTTCTTCTGATAGGCAAGTGACAAGATGTCGGGACATAGTCGTACGCTTTAATCCCTAACTTTTTCCTGGACCGCCCTTTCGGGTTTTCAGTCCACCGGGATACCCATTTTTGCCCAAGCCGCCTTTTCAGGTTTTCGACCTGCCGGGTGTACAGATTTTTCATTTCATCCCTTATTTTTGCCCGAACCCTTTTGGTTCGCCGAGAAGCCCTTATTTTTGCCTAGGTGTGTCAACCTAGCGGGTCTTTGATTTTGCGTAGTATTTTTCGACCATGTCCATGCTCTTAGAATGTAGGGAGTTGCCCCTGTTAGAAGTGTTTTGTCATGCCACAAGAAGATATTTGATCGGGCAAGATTCGTTGTTGGAATGCCCCAAGTGACTCAGGCGGAAATTTGCCCCAGGCTATTTGACCTTTGAGAGATTCTCCGAATCTTGATTGGATTGCCCCAGATAATAGACCATGATCATGTCATGCCCCTTGATTGGAAATACTTCTGTTCATTAGGCATTCGTCGTACGAATTTCTATGTTGTTCAAACAAAAAGTCATATGCAAACAAAGTTATGTTAAAAATGCAAAGCTCATGTCTGTCTTGAAGATTTTGAAAATGCATTCTTTTTCATAAAACAAGTGAATGTTTGTAAAACGTGATGCCAACTCCGTATTTACCGTAGGCCTTAAGGAGTCAGGATACCTTTCGTAACAGTATGCTTTCGAACTAACCCATGCTTCAGCTAGGACTTTTGAGGGTTATAACGTGGCCTGGTTCACGGTTTAAGAAACAAAGGATAAAGGCTCAAATTATTTGTACCCACCCGCTCTTCGTGATGTTCTCCAAACCTAAACTCAGTTGATCATACGTTAGACCTTGTTTGAGTCTTTGCTCTGATTTTCCGGTGATGATTCGGATGTTGATAACTTATTTTGAATAGGCAGTCATTCCTTTTTTGTTGAGGGTTTGTAAGACCTCTTTCTTGTCTGATTTTTTTTTTTTTTTTGCCTGAAATGTTTCCTTTTTTGGAATTACAGTCAGCGGGATGCCCCAGTTTTGTAAGTTTCCTTCATGGGTTTTGACTTAATGGGTTTTTATTTTGAAAGATAATGACTGCCTTTCTTTATTGATCATTCGGAACCATCACTGTCCTCTCCTTTTTTGTAAGGACCTCTTTTTGGTGCCATTCGTTATGCACTTGGATCAACTGAGAGACTACCCTGCCCCAGGTTATGATTAAGGGTTTTAAAGTTCGAAAAGAAAAACTCCTACTTCTTTGGCTCAGAGGGGTTGACGAGGGATTATCTTCCTTATAACTCCAGTGTTTAGGGATTGAAACAATGCCTGTACCTCATCAGCGGGGTCTGTTCAAAAGCATACTGTAAAGATCGTGGTATCGTTTTCGTTATCCTCCCTCAAGAGGCTTAGAATTATTGAGAGTTGATCATCAGAAAAAATATGAAAATAATTTGCATATAGTGAATACGAATATATTGCTTCAAAACAGACATATGCGATGCATTAATGAAATAACGATGTTTAACATGAGTAAATGTTTGAACAAAAGAAAATTACAACTTGAACATTCGAATGAACAAAAGTTTTCTCTTCTCAGGGCCTGTTACTTCAACTGGTGAGTCTTGGAGGGATGGTAGAAAAATTCAGCCTGACCATCTTGGGTGAACTCCAATGCCCCTTCATCAATCAGATCCTGGATCTTGTTTTTCAAAGCCCAACACTCGTTTGTATCATGTCCTGGACAGGCAGAGTGGTAGGCACACCTTTTATTGGGATCATAGACAGGAGATGCTGTGTTCTGGTTCCGGGGATGAGCCCTTAATGTGATCAGGTTCAATCTTAACAGGCGTTGTAAAGCTTGGAACAACGACATGTTGAGCTGGGTGAATTGCCTCCTGGGCTTGTCTGGCTGAAGCTGGTGATGCTGAATTTGTGGCGCTGAAGCCATTTGAGGAGCTCTCCCCTTATCTCCTTGTCTCAAGGATGATTGAATGATGAATGGCTTTTTACCCTTAGACGTTTGCCCCAGTTGGTTACCCTGAAGCAGTTGGTTGATGAGAACCCCGAGCTCGTCTTGTCTTTGAGCTAAACTTTGAATGGCAGTCGCCTGCCCCAGCATCTGGACTTTCAATGCATCCACCTCAGCTTGCCGATGTTTCATCCGTTCATCCTCAGCACTGTTCCTGACCAAAGTCTCCACGAGAAGTGTCCTTAGCTCCTCCTGCCCCTTGGATAGATTCAGAAGGATTTCCCCGAATCGAGTCTCTTGAGCAAGAAGGTCCTGGTTATCTTGTTGGGAAGCCATTGCTGAAATAAACAGCGAGAAAGGTAAGTGACCTGCAACAAGGGTACCTGTTATGCAATGATGTGTATGACATGCATGTAATGTTTTCAAGGACCTCGCAGGGTAAACAAGAAAATTGTTAGCATTGGAATTTGTAGCTTGATTGAAGGAACTTCATATTTGTTGAGAGTCCTTCTTCAAGGGTCAAAGGCTCACCATATCTAGTGGGTCATAGCCCCTGACAACCTTGGCTAGGGGAACCTTCTTCAAGTGTCAAAGCTCACCATATCAAGTGGGTCATAGCCTCTGACAACCTTGGCTAGAGGAAAATAAATCCTCTTTGCCCCTTGCTAGACGTTGAATTTATCATGACCTGCATCACAAGCCCTTGAGATCCTTGAAATGGGTTAGGATGTATGCAATGGTATGATGTTATGGTATGCATGGGGTAATGTGAGTAGCCCTGTTATGAGTCCCAATTAAGGACTGCAAACCAAAACCTGCAAGAAACTTAGTAAACCCTGTCATGAGTCCCAATTAAGGACTATAAACGAAACCTGCAAGAAACTCGGTAGACCTTGTTATAAGTCCTAATTAAGGACTACAAACAAAACCTGCAAGAAGCTCAAGTGTCAGACAACAAGCATGCAAATAGTCAAGTACGAAGGCACACAAGTCACACAAGAGAAACCCTTAGAGTTTAGGCCAGCATGGGGTCTGGGTATTACCCTCTTGAAGTTGGTGGGCTCAACCTGTCCTATTAGAAGTAACCGGGTTCTAAGGGTCCCAATATCACTGGATTGCTTTCATTGTTCATCGTTTCGATTTAGCCACTGAACTGGCGACCGAAATATTCCAGGAAAGCAACCCTCAATTGAGTGTAGTATCGAGTATCAACCAACCTCGGACTGCACCAAAGTCAGTTATCTCACTACCCTAAAGAGGCCAAGATAGTTCAATTAAGGTTCCTAAGGTCTGTTGATGCTTCACGACACCACGCGGAGGCCCCGTACTCTCCTTGACTGAACTCAAGGGTTACCGGTACACACCAAAGTGCCACATCAACGTAGCAGACTGTTTCAACCATGTCGGTATACCCCGCACAGTTCCCTCACAGCCTTGTTGCTACTTTCTAAGAAGGTATCCCCAGATCCGGGTTAGGATCTATAGAACTCCCAAGACAGTCCCACAATTTAAAGCAAGCAAAGAAAGCAATTGAAAACACAGTTATGAACTATCCCTAAGGTACACCTCACTTTAAAAAGATTCCCCAGCAGAGTCGCCAGTTCTGTGATCGGTGGATCTGGAACTGACTGTTTAACGCTGGTTCGCGAAATGTCGCGGAAGCAAGAGTCGCCACCGTCTTTTATTTTCTCCAAATGGAAAGGACAAAAGCACAGAAAAATTCCTTATAGAGATTGCTCTCGGTTCGGGAGGTAGATTATAGAAAGGGAAGGTGTTAGCACCCTTTCTATCCATGGTTATCCATGGGCTCTTAGATACTTGCTCACTTGTGTTTTCAAAAATGGTTTGTTTGCTTTTCAACTGTGGGTTTTAAAAAGTTTCTTTGAAAATTTCAGTTCGACTCTTGTATCGGTCCTCAAGAGTGTTTGAAAAAATTGCTTTCGAAAGCTTTTTGAAAATGTGTTGATGTGAAAAGTATTTTTGAATTTGTTTTTTGAAATTAGAGCAAGTATCTACGAGAATCTACCTACCCTAAGGAATTCGTCTGTGTAAATGTCCTTTAAAGTAGTGCCATCCCACCATTGAGAGGTAGGTAGCACCATCGTTGGAGGTATTCGGGTCAATTCGAGGTTCGGGACATGGTGATCACCAGAGCAATGGGAAGACACCTTAGAAGCTACCCTCATGCCAGGTTCCCGGATCATGAGGACTTACTAAAACATCCTCTACTCGACGATCACCTTTCGAGGCAAGGCAACAGTGAGGCGTACCCTAGGGGTGGTCTGTGCGATTCGTGTGTCGTTTTCATTTATTTTTGTCTTTTGTCATGTCATGGGTGATCTAGCGTTTGTTTTTATTTTTGTCCATACATTCTTTCATGCTTTGATTAACAGTTAAAATATTGCGGGAAAAGTAAAAGTCTAAAGCTATTACAAAAGGCGCGGGTCCACATCGCCAAAATTTCTCGAACCCGATTTGACAGAAAAATAAAGAGAGTAAAGAAAATAAAGAATTAAAAGTGCGACAAATTAATTACATGGCTTTGGGAGAGATACATAAATATTTAAACGAAATAAAATAAATATGCGAATTAAATGGGAATTAAAAACGAGGGCGTTGGACCCTTTTTGCAAAATTAAATTAAATGGTGACATTAATTAATTAAAAAAGAAAGGAAATTGTTTTTTGGTATTTTATGATTTTTTGAGGATTTTAATGAAAAATAATTAATTAAGATAAATGCTAACCCTAATTCTAGTTATTTTAATTTATTAAAAAAAAGGAAGATTAAAGTTTTACCCTAAAATTAACCCTAACTAATTTACATGCAATTTTAATCACAAAAATAAATATTTAATTATTTAATTATTATGGAAGAAAAATAAAAAAGGGATAAAAAATTAATATGAACCCTAGTTCTATGTTTTTTTAGATTTTTATTAAAAGAATTAAAATTAGAACCTAATTTAAAACTAAATTTAATTATATGCAATTTAATTACAAAAATACTTAAAATAAAATATTTATCATTTTTTCATCTTTTTTCTAAATTTTTTATGTATTTTTTATATTTTATGAAAACATTAAATTAATTAAACAAACGATAATTAAAAGAAAATAAAAATTATAAAAATAAAGAAAGTTAAGAAAATTTGCAAACCAAGGGGGGGTATTTGTCCCCAAAGTGGAGGTGAGATTGTGGTAATTCTGGCCCATTAAGGTCCTGGCCTTGTTGACTTTATTGACCACGTGTAGCCTCGTTGACTTACGCCTATGGTGTTCTCCAGATTCTAGCCTTCTGATTGATCTTGAGATAGACGTGGCAAGCTTGATTTGGAGGATGCACGGTGTTCCTTGGTCACGAAATTACATACAAACGCGTTAGTAAAAATAACATGAAAGGGATGGGGGACCTGGGGCTCGAACCCAGGTCCTAGAGATTACCAGTTTTATGCCTTGCCAATCGTACTGAACGCGCTTCTTGTATATTAAATAACTGAAGAATAATATAATGAGAAAATAATGGTTAATGGAAAGTCAGCGCGCGAAATTTAAACAGGCCAATCGTTGATGGCCACGCATCTTCTTCTTCCTCGTTCCTGAAACATAAACATATTAGGCAACATTTTTTCAAGTGTTCTTTTAGGCCACTTTCAGGAAAATAGCGAATAGGCCAGGAAGGCTCATAAATTGAGCGCGAGGGTCTCAAACTCTTCGTCCAAGTATGCTGAGCATGTTCATGGCATCGTGGTGTCCCAATTTTGCCTTATTCACAAACCCCCAATTCAGAGCTTCATAAACCCTAAAACGTGATCATGGTAGAATCGTATACAATGCTTAAAACTTCAATCAAGTTATACAGTTAGCTTCAGAACAAAGTAATTAGTACAAATCCATGAATAAAATGCAATGATTTGGTCTCAATAATAGAATACGATTATGCAAAAAGAGTGATACAGTTCACCCTCGAATTACCAATTCTTTAAGTATGGGGTTAAGTTTTTGACTGGAATCGTTTACTGGTAACCCTGGCAAGCTAATGGAATAAGTTTTGAGGCTTGAATCGACCTGCAAGTAGGTTTTCAGTTTTGAGTTGCTTTGCAAAAATTTCAAGTTTGTGTCTTGGTTTCTAGCGTAGCTCAGTGGTTCTTTTCATTAGGGTTGTGTTCTATGCTTATGTAAGAGTGAATTAGGTCAAGAAATTTGATCAAAATCTTTTACATTCATGGTTTGGAAGATTTGATTTTCAAGCATTAGTTTTTCAATCTTTTTCATGCACTTTTTGTACAAATCACATCCAATCAATTCCAATTCTTCCATATCTGATCATGCACGTTTTATTGAGTATATTTCATGCACAAAAAGATTTTATTTCATTGGTTTTATATTTATCATGTATTTAATTGATTTAAATGAATTATTATTAATAAAAATTCAAATAAATAAATAAAAAATGAAGAAAAACTTCCCTTTGGGCCAAGTGGTCGTGCACATGCTTGGGATAATGAATTGTGGAAGAAAAATAGGCCCATTAGCAATTTTAGGTCATTTGAATCAATGTTGACTTTTCAAAATATCCAAAACTTTCCCAACTTCCACAAGGCATAACTTGCTCAATTTTTAAGCTTTGATCATGTTCTTGGACATTTTGCAAAGTTCTTTGAGTCCTCTAACCAATGCCTTTTGTCCCATGTCATTTTGATTTACCAATCTCAAGTTATGGCCTTTGACTTAAAGTCCCTTTTTGTTGACTTTTGAAAATGACCTATAATGTTGAAATTGATAACTTTTTGTGAGAGTATTTCCTGGACTTGAAGTATGAAGATGAGTTGTAGGAAATGTCTTTCTCTTCAAAATGAGCTTTGGATGGAATTTTTCTGATAATCCATGTGAAAGTTATGCCCTGGTCAATTTACAGTTGACTTTTTCAGCTGTCCAAATAAGGAAACTTTTGCATCTTGATGATTTTTGAGCCAAGCTTTGAGAAAAATGATCAAGCATTGATCAAATGATGTTTGTGGCTTCAAAATGAGATGTTGAACAAAAATTTGAACTTTTGACTGTCAAATGACCATTTTGCCCCTACAGTTGACTGTAGTGCAATTAGGTTTTTTGACTGTGCAATTTTGTGCTGAAAGTCTTGAAACTTGATATGAAGATGCTTGACCATATTTGTAGGCATGTGGGACTTTATTGGGCCCTTTGAAACTTCATTTTCTTGATCAGAACCAAAACCCTAATTTTGACTGTTTAGGATACCCTTGCACTGTGCAACCCTTGGGGAATTTTGAAGCATGACTTGGCAATTTCTTGAAGAATATGGGAGGGAAAATTTTGGGGTACAACACTCATGGATCAAGATGAGTCTGTGACCTACCAAGAGGCCATAACTGGTCCTGAGTCCGAGAAGTGGCTAGAAGCCATGAAATCTGAAATGGATTCCATGTACACAAACCAAGTTTGGACCTTGGTAGAGCCTCCTATAGGAGTTAACCCTATAGGATGCAAGTGGGTCTTCAAAAAGAAGACTGGCATGGATGGTAAGGTACATACCTATAAGGCAAGACTGGTTGTAAAAGGCTATAAACAAATTCACGGGGTTGACTATGATGAAACCTTTTCACCAGTTGCAATGCTTAAATCTGTTCGGATTTTACTTACTATCGTTGCATATCATGATTATGAAATATGGAAGATGGATGTCAAAACTGCTTTCCTTAATGGGAATCTTCTTGAGGATGTGTACATGACACAACCTGAAGGATTTGACATACCAGAAGAAGCCCAAAAGATATGTAAGTTACAGCGATCAATTTATGGATTGAAGCAAGCTTCCAGAAGCTGGAATCTTCGTTATGATGAAACAGTAAAACAATATGGATTCATCAAGAATGAAGATGAGCCTTGTGTCTACAAGAAGGTTAGTGGGAGCATGATCGTATTCTTGGTATTATATGTAGATGACATATTACTCATTGGAAACGATGTCCCTACCTTGCAGCAAGTGAAGACTTGGTTAGGGAAATGCTTTTCAATGAAGGACCTAGGTGAAGCAACCTATATATTAGGAATCAGGATCTATAGAGATAGGTCACAAAAACTGCTTGGCCTAAGTCAGAGTACATACATAGAAAAGGTGTTGAGACGCTTTAATATGCATGATTCCGAGAAAGGATTCATACCTATGCAACATGGCATGTGTCTGTCAAAAACACAATCCCCTTCAAGTAAGGAAGAAAGGGATCGCATGGATAAGATTCCATATGCATCTGCAATAGGATCTATCATGTATGCCATGCTATGTACTCGACCAGATGTCTCGTATTCTTTAAGTGCAACGAGTAGGTACCGGTCTAATCCCGGTGATGCTCATTGGGTAGCTGTCAAGAATATCCTTAAGTACTTGAGAAGGACTAAGGACTCATTCTTGATATATGGAGGTTAGGAAGAGCTTGCTGTAATTGGATACACCGATGCTAGCTTCCAGACAAATAAGGATGACTTTAGATCGCAATCTGGTTATGTGTTTTGTTTAAATGGTGGCGCTGTGAGCTGGAAAAGTTCAAAGCAAGATACAGTTGCTGATTCTACAACTGAGGCTGAGTATATTGTTGCCTCAACTGCAGCAAAGGAAGCTGTTTGGATCAAGAAGTTCATTAGTGAACTTGGCATAGTCCATAGCATTGTGGATCCCATTGATCTCTATTGTGATAATAATGGTGCTATCGCACAAGCTAAGGAGCCTAGATCTCACCAACGATCCAAACACATACTTAGGCGTTATCATCTCATTCGAGAGATAATCGATCGGGGAGATGTGAAAATATGCAGAGTACCTACACTTGACAATGTTGCTGACCCATTAATAAAGCCTCTTGCGCAGCTGAAGCATGATGGACATACTAGATCTATGGGTATTAGGGGTATGCCTAATTGGCTCTAATGCTAGTGGGAGATTGTTGGTGTAAGCCCTAGAGGCCAATACTTTTGGTACTTGTATCGAATTATTTATTAATAATAAAAGGTATTTCTTTATTATGTTTGATTTCCAAAATAATAAAGTCCCTAGAATGGTTTATTTGTTTAATGAAATGTTAAGTGTGACTTAATAATGAGATCCCATTAAACATAAGACACTATTCTTAAAGTATCCATAGTCAAGCTTTAATGTGAAGTGGGATAACATTAAAGCATTAAGATTATTATGAAGATAGATTGATGATCACATCTCATGGATCATAAATAAGGAGTTATCAAGTCTTGACATAGGTATGAATATTAGGAGTAATATTTATACTGGATTGACCCGCTATGAGAATACTACATAAAATGTTATGCAAAGTGTCATAAGTTATTCTCATGATGATAATGGTGTATACCACCCTTCGACCTGTAACCACTATAGACCCTAGATGTAGAGTCAAGTACTTTATTGCTGATCAAACGTCATCCGTAACTGGATGACTATAAAGACGGTTGATGGGTACTTCACAAAGCATGCTAAGGGACATGAGTGACCTAGATGGAATTTGCTCATCCTGCATAACAGGATAAATGTCTAAGGGCCCAATATTGAACTGGACAAGGGTGACACAGTGTATGCCTCGTGTTCAATATAGACATGAGGGCAAGAGGGTAATTGTACAACACAAATATTATCACGGAAAAGGTTTGGTCAGATCACATGACATTTTTGTGACTTGGGTAACAGTGATGTATTGCTAGATACCGCTCACTGTTTATTATATTAAATGTGTGATTTAATATAATTGCCAACGTCGCGAAAACCTACAGGGTCACACACATAAGGACAGGTTGATGAGAGATAGAATAAATAAGGAACACTGTAAGGTACGGTGCACTTAAGTGTAATACGGAAAGTGGTAAGGTACCACGTGGATAAGTGATATATGGTACATCATAAAGTATGATGTCCATAAGCTTAATTGGGCTTTTAGCTTATAGCCTTAATTGGGCTTTTAGCTTGTACCCCACACGAGTGATTCTATAAATAGATCCCTTGTGATGAAGCAATTTCACTTGATGCAATTTCGTTTTTGATTCTCTCTCTCACTCAAGGTTTCCGTTCGTGATCAGCTAGCACTGTGACCGGAAGCGATCTGTTCATGTGGACTGAGTAGAGGCGTTGTTCTTCATCAACGCTCGTGATCACAACATCAAAGGTCTGAATCGCCACAAGAGGTAAATATTTCTATCACTGACCATGCTCATTCGTAAGGATCGCTAAAGGAAAATCTTAAATTCCGCTGCGCTTTTGATCGCAATTTTCCTTCAGAATCTTGAGTGTTCAGAGAGTCAAAAAGATGGCTTTCAACAATAATGTTTGAAATAAGTCTTCCAAAAGGAATTTTTATCTTCTTTTTGGATCCTCCATCCCTTGATTAAGTAATAGTTGTTTTCATATGATTGAAGATAATTACTGGAAGGTTAGTTCTCATAGAGGTTTGAATGGCATGCAGAAGATACTTCTGGTCAGTATTGACATGATCAGAAGAGTTTGTTAGACAACGGTGAGTGAAACTACCCAGAAAGATTCTATACAAAACCCTTAGTTTAGGAATCAGAAATTTTGCCTTTTGTTCCTCAGCCACTTTCTGATAGATAACATTAACTATACCATATTTCTTGTAGACTTTTGTTGACATGATAGTCATAGTAGATCCCGATCTATCAAGACTATAGAGCATGGCTATGTCTTCTTCTGTAATGGAGATCTTCTTCCCATGGATGCTCGAACACACATGTCCACTTACAGGGACATATGCGTGTATCCATAAGTATTTAACTAGATTAGCGAAGACTGGCCCATGGAGACGATCAAAGTAGTTTGCCCATTTTCAAAAGCTAACGACATCCTGTAGATCGAAATCGTTTGTAGCAATATTTCTGAAATCCACCCAGGCTTCAACAAGGACTACCAACTCATTCACAGGAGTAGAAAGGAATACTTTGGGATGTTTCTCAAACGGTGATAGATCCAAATTAGCAGTTACTTGCTGAGATGCCATAGATGAGGAAGAGCGGATGTGATATGAAGGAGTTTTAGGGTTTTCGAGAGTTTGGGGCTGTGAGAATTAAAAAGTGGGAGAGAGAGAGAGAGAGAATGATAAAGGGTGTGAAGTGATGTGGGTAGGTTTTAAATCTCCTTTCAAATTAATGACAAAAACTTTGATTAGAGCAAGAATCTGACATAGAGTAAATTAAAAAAAAAGAAGATTTTTTCACTTATTCTCAAGACCGTCTCACTTCTCAATGTATCACATAAATTGTCAGGCATGGCTTAGAAAGGACAGTTGTCTTAAATTAAAGCAAAAACCCTTTCGGTTTTTTGACAACACATTTAATTGTTATAAACTCTTTAGATTCTAGAAGATAAAAGCTATAATTTTTTCTTCCTTAAGTACTATTAATAGGAGTGAGCATCATTAGATTAAAAAGCCATACATTTCAAAGGATAGTAACAATAAGCATTTAAAAACTTACCTTACTGTAGTCATGCCATGATCTTTTCTTCAGAGGTTCTTTTATCATCAGAAGTATGTTTAGTCATATTCCTCAGAATCAGATCTTCAGAATGTGATGGACTTGTTTGAGCCTTTTTCAGAGAAGTCTGAGCATTAGAAATTTTTCGTTATGCATCTTCTGATTCATTTACTTTTCGTACTTCTATAACAGTTCTATTGCTTTCAGATTTTGAATTGGAATCTTCATATGAAATCTTTATCTTATCAACTCCAATTTTCTCGAGTACAAACGATAGAGAATATTAATTCTGACTTATCCTTGAATTTTGCAAGTTTCATTGAAGTCCATTGATCTACTATTCCGAAGTCTATGATTTTTCTTTATTAGATCAACTTCGAAACCCATGACATTTCCAGGCTTTGGAACATAGGCCTTTTTTCCATCATGTGTTGCAAGCAGCCAGAGACCAGATACCAAGGTAGGTATTTCAATTACACTGCTAAGGATGTCTGCAATATAGACTATCTTATCTTTTAGTACCCATAATTTCTTGGATCCTTTCTTGTTAGTTCTACTAGAGTTGTGAACAACTTTGGTTTCAACAGTAGAATAATCATATTTACAAGTGTTAAAACTATTTGGTTTAGCCAATTGATTATCATTGGATTCAAAATTAAATTTCTCTTCATCTTTTCTATCTTATTTTGGCACAAACCCAACAGACACAAAATGAGAGTGTAAGGTGATTGGTATTTTTTCCTTATTTGATTTATATTTTTCATGAGGATCATAACCAATACCATTAAATTCATTTCTGCTTACACCATAGATCATAGAAGCTAGCATGCTTCTCCCTATGCTCTTAGCTAGAAATTTCTGGAAAGATTTGTCATATTTCTTGATGACATCATCAAAACTTTCAGAGGCTTCTGGAAGAGTTCTCGTGCCTTTAAGGGCAGAGTTTTCATCTTTTAATAAAAAATTTTATTTATTTAAAACAAAAACTTCTTCCTTAAGCTTATTATTTTCAACATATACAAATCCATGGGTCTTTTTGAGATCCTTGAACTGAATCTTGAATAAGTCATGTTTTTCTAGAATTTCAACTAAGGAATATGTTAATTCAAAATGAGTAAGATCAAAGAATAACTCTTTGTAGAATATTTATTTTGTTTCTAAATCAACTTAATCTTCTGGGTGGATTACTTCACTTGATGTTCCATCATGAGCCATCAACGCCAAGTTAGCATGTTCTTATTCTGAGTCGTAGTCAGAAGAGTATGAACCATCCCATGTTTCCATTAGCCCTTTATTTTTGCCTTTGAGAGCTTTCTTCTTTGGTATGCCTTTTAGAAGCTTAGGAGTTTCATGCTTGTAGTGTCCTGGCTTATTGCACTCATAAAAATGACTTTTTTACCACTAGACTTCTTTTGACCAGAAGTTTATTTGAAGCGACCTCCAGTCCTCCTTGAACTTCTGAACCTGTTGCCTTGATTTCTTTTCCAGAGACGGTTAACCCTTCTGGACAGCAGAGACAACTCATCTTCTTCATCATTAAGATTTTCTTCTGAATCCTCTATCTCTTCTGCTTGAAGAGCATTGGACTTCTCATATTTCTTGATGGACTTGAGGGTAATAGATTTTATCTTCCTCTGTTGTTCATCTTGTTTTAGCTTAATCTCATAACTTCTTAAAGAACTTATCAGTTCTTCTAGAGAAGTGTTATTCATATCCTTTGCAAGCTTGAGTGCAGTTACCATAGGCCTCCATTTGGATGACAGGCTTATAATAATCTTATTCACATGATCTTCCATTGAATAGCCTTTGTTCATAACTCCCAGTTCTGCAACCAAGGTTTGAAATCTTGAGAACATGACTTTAACGCTTTCATCATCCTCCATCTTAAAGGCTTCATATTTCTGGATTAAAGCCAACGCCTTGGTTTCTTTGACTTGATAATTTCTTTCATGAGTCATTTTAAGAGAGTCAAATATAGAATTAGTATAGTCTTTTTTGTGACCTTCTCATACTCAGTATAAGAAATTGCATTCAACAAGGTGGTTCTTGCTTTATGATTATTCTTATAATCTTTCTTTTGTTGATAAGTCATAGCTCTCCTAGCTATCTCTTTTCCAGTAGCATATGTGGGAGGTACGTAGCCATCAACTACCAAATCCCAAAGATCAACATCATGACCTATAAAGAAGCTTTCTAGTCTATCTTTCTAGTATCCAAACTTTTCACCATCAAATATGGGAGGTTTTACATTGTAGCTTTTATCGTTTGAATCTGACGCAGCGTTAGTTGGCCTGGGTTCAACCATTGTGTTTCTTCAAGGAAAACTTGTCTAGATCTTAATCTGACACGGTTAAGTGTTTAATAACTATCAATACTAGAACTGGAGCTCTGATGCCAATTGAAGGTGTGAGAAACACAAGAAAGGTGGTTTGAATTGGGTTTCCCCAAGAATAATTTTAAATTTTTTTGTTGATAAAAGACTAAGTTAACTTAGAACATAAAAATAAATGAAACACAATTATTTTTATTCTGGTTCACTGTTAACTAAGCTACTTCAGTACACCCCTCAAGGTGATTTTCCATCACCAAGGACTTAATCCACTATAACCAAATTAATTATAGATAACCCACAATAAGTCAGATCAACCTTATTGGAACCCCTAATAAGTCAGTCGATCCTTATTTCAAATCCACTCAAACTGCATCAAGAGTCTTCTTGAGATGAAACCTTCACTTGGTCACTTAAGGAATCAATCAACAACCATTAAATACTTTCAGTGTATTACAATTTACTTCTTTTAAGCAGATTACACAAACGTTTTAGTACAAATAAAAACACCTAAGTGTTTTACAGCAAGATACGAGCAACAACTCCTTTCTTATTTATAAAACTATACATAGAAGTTTTCTCTAAAGAGTTGCACAATGCTTTGGTGTAGTTTTGTTTGAACTTGATTTAATCCGATATATTTTTCAGTGTAATGTTGATTCTTACTTTTCTTTAACTTCCAGGTCTATGATTTATAGCTTTGTAAAAGAAATTCATTGAAGGGGGTAGAAAGGTAAGTTGTTTGTTTCCAACGGTCATAACGAGAGTGGTTGACAATACAGTACGAAAAGATTATCCTTATGCCACCCTAGAGGGTAGAGGTCACAAAGCACTTTGTGTACCTTTTGTACAACATCACACGTTAACCATTTAGAATTTATTCTAAATTTTAGAGGCTTCAGATAATTTGAATGTTTTAAGGTTGTTGTAGAAGAATCAATTGTAAGTCTTAGAACCTAAGTCTTGAAGTCTTCAGAACATGTCCCATCAGAACTTTGTCTTCAGAGTCTTCAGCACTTGGTCGTAAGAACGTATTTTTCTTCAGATTATCATGTTCAACAGAACCTTGTCTTCATAATCTTCAGAACTTGGAACACATAGAAGCAAAGCTTTAGAAAACCTCCAAAGCTTAACCATAAAGTCACGATTAGAACCTCTTGTACTAACGTTCCTAAGAACTGTTGCATAAGACGAATTCCAAAATCTTAACTTCAACTGTAGCATGTAACTAAATGTTTTCTTATACTAGTGTTTATGTTCAGAACCTGGTGATGTCACACACCTTGATACCAGAGTTAGAACATTACAGCAGCAACTGCACACTAGAACGAAACCATTAGAGTATACAATAGTTCTTTGTGATACCATGTAAAGTATCATCAAAATCTTAAGGCCAGATATAGAAATACTTCTTATTCTTACAGCCCTTACTCAAACAGCAAACAAAGGTGCGAGGAGATCTTCCCCAACTGGTTTGCAGCCTCTCCAACAGGAAAATCCATGAACCCTTACGAAGAGAGTCTCCCTGGCACACTACCCAGAATTCGTTTGAAGGTTCATCAGAAACTTCATACCTTCATCAAAAACTTCATACCTTCACCGGAAAACTCATGAGTTAGCCAGGAGACATATGAGTCCCGTCGCCAAAACCACGATGCCAAAACAGCCAAAAAACATTCTAAGTCTAGCTCAACCTTACTCTCTCGAAAATGACAACGTCCTAAATAGAACAATCATCGTCAAACGTCAATAGTTGTCGGAGAAATGATCACCATAACTAGTTACAGTCCTAACCACGTGCATTCTAAGCAAGAACAAACTAAGATTGAATTACAGGGAAGAGAATCGAGGAACTTACAAGGTCGAAGAAGTCGATCTATGGTCGGATGATATGGACGCGACAGAAAATGGCAGCGAACAGTAGAAGGATGAAGAGAAAAGAAACTGTGAAGAATGAAAGCGAAAAAGAAGGAGCAAAGAAAAGTTCAAATGTCCTTCTACTTCTCTTATTTATAGAGCGATCTCAACACAATGCACACACATGTGTGACCTAGGGAAGCGTAGGGATCATCATTAACCCTAACCCCTAGGCTGCCATCATTACACATTGTTGCAATGCGTGGCTCAATGCAGGCGTGATACATAACCTTTTCAAATTCCACTCAATTGTTCGGCTCCTCGCGCGCCGAACACGCGATGCAACATCTAGGTTCCTTGTATATGCATGTCCTCGGGTAATCTTGGAACGTCCTTGTGATACGGTGAGAAGAACTGACTGTTTTTTTGGAATGCTGGTTTGCGTTTTGTGTTTTTTGTTTGCAAAATGTCGCGGTAAGCAAGAGTCGCCACCGACTTTTATTTTATCCAATAAGGAAAGGAAAAAAGCATAGAAAAGTTCCTTTTTTGAGATATTTCTCGGGTTCGGGGGGTAGATTATAGAAAGGGAAGGTATTAGCACCCTTTCTATCCGTGGTTATCCACGGGCTCTTAGGTACTTGCTCAATTGTTTTCAAAAATTTCTTTCTTTGTGCTTGTGAGTTTTGAAAAAGTTTTTTGTTTGAAAACTTCGATTTAACTCTTGCTTCTGTCCTCAAGAGTGTAATGAAGTGTTTTGAAAACTTTGTTTGAAAAGTGGAAGTGTGAAGATTTTTGTTTTGAAAGAGCAAGTATCTAAGAGTTAATCTACCTACTCTAAAAAGGAATTGTTCTATGCTAATATCCTTTAGACAATGCTATCTCAGTATTAATGAGTAGGTAGCACCGCCGTTGGAGTTTAAGGGTCAATTCAAATGAGGGGCATACGGTCACTAAAGCAATGTTAGGACGCTTTAGCGGTAACCCTAATGTATTAGATCATTTGTTTGAGGCAACAATATCCGAGGAAACCGTTTCGAGGCGACTATGATCTTTTAGACAAGAGGACGAACTCTAAAACGACCTATACTCAATGACCGTGTACGAAGGCAACCAAGTGGGGTGTACCCTAAGAGTGCCCATGTGCGAGTGTGTCGTTTTCAGTTATTTTTTATCTTTGTACATGTTAAAGGTGATCTAACTTGATTTTAGTTTAAGCATTCATCTTATCATACAAGTCCTATTATCAAACATCTAGCAGTTATAATTTGCGGAAATAAAATACGGAATTTAAATTACAAGGCGTCGAGTATTTACATCGCCAAAGACACACCCTTTTGAAAAATAAAATAAAGCGATAAAAATAATTAAAAGTCATATTTAAACTAATACAATCCGTAAGCAAATACATTACTGGATAAGGAAAAGTAAATTGCGGCAAAAAATTAAATCGGACGCATGATTAGGGTTTTGACCCTTTTGGTTAAAGAAGATATCTTTTTGTTGTTTTTATTTTAAGAAAGAAAGAAATCCTAAATTAATTACTAAATTTAATTAAATTAATTAATTAATAAAAATAAATTATTTTTGGGTTTTTGTTATTTTAAGAAAGAAAAATAAAATAATTAATGTTAGTAATTAAAACCTAATTAAATCTAATTTAATTTTAATTATTTACAAAAAATAGGTTAAAGTTATTCTAATTAAAACCTACATTAATTAATTAGTGTTTATTAATAAAAATAAAAATTTGATTGAATAAAAATATTTTTTATGGTTTTTTATTTGATAAAGAAAAGATTTTTTTTGATTGGTTAGTAAATGAAATAAAAATAATAAAAACAAATTAATAAAGCAAAGTAAATAAAATAAAAGAGAGAGGTGTTTGGGCCTGAAATGAGGGTGCTGATGGCAATTCTGAAGCCCAAAACGTTGGCCCTTGTTTGACTTTTTTGAGATCTGGTGAGCATGCGTGGACTTTGCCTATGGTGGACCCTCAGCCTTGGACTATCAGATTTGGCCTTTGGCCATCTGGCCATTGGATGATTGATGGCGCATGGTATACTGCAAGCTTGAATATGTATGTGATTATCTGAAAAGCAAAATTATTAAGGAAAGTGGGGGACCTGGGATTCGAACCCAGGTCTTGATGGATGTTTGCACGCTTTCCTTGCCAACGCACCATGTTGTTTTGTTTGTTATATGAATACAAAACAATAATAATAAAACAAAACAACAATTATTGGTCAGAACAAAAAAAACGCGTGCGTGGTTTGAATGGGCCAATGATGGGGCGCCATGCATCATCTTCAACCTCATGTTCGTGGCTAAAACAATTCAGACCTATACCAACGGACAGAAGTCCGTAGCTATAAGCCAGTCCATCTCCAAAATTTGCTACGAGCCACAAAAATGCATTTCAAGGGCATGGTTATGCTCGTCTCAACCTCCTGGTCCTAACCATACCCTTCTTGATAGCCAAATTTTCCTGAAAAGAAAACGCCCAAAAAAGCTCCAAGAACCCTAGCTATGGTGTTTTGAATTACATGTCAGATAAACAAAATTGAATGGTGCACATAGCTTGGAAATTTTGTGAGGATTACAAATATGCAATTACTTTGGTCAAATGATGCCAGAATAATGAATTACGATTTCAAGAACAGGGGTGTTTATCGTGACACTTACAACGCGCTATGGGGTCTGAACAAGCTTGCTTTTGATCCAGGTAGATTGAGTGAACACCCAGGAAGCGATTGGGACAAGTCTTGGCTTCTGAAAATGCCTCTAGCTATGATTTATATCTTAAACTTTTTTGTGTATTTTTCCAACTTTGTTCTGCCTCTTTCTGCAATTGCCAACCCTTGTTTCGATTGCTTTGGCTTGCTTATGTAGTGTGTAGTGTATTAGGGTAAGAATTATGAATCAAATCCTCCCATATCAATGCATACATATTTGATTTGATCTCCTCTTTAAAACCTTCCAAATTTGCCAAATTTCAATCTTTTTGCCCATGATTTGGTGTGATTCGAATTTGATGATGTTAAAGATTGCAATCAAAGCCTGAAATATCCAAAAAATCTTGTGTTATCAAAGCAATGGATTTTATATGATTTTATTTGATTAAAAATGAATAAATTTAATAAAAAATCAAATTAAATAATAAAAATAAAATATGAGCTCATGGATGAAGCTAGGACACGTGGGCAATTATGCAAGCTTAAATCAAGTGGAAAAGAATGGACCCATTTGACAAAATTTGAAGTTTTGGGGATAATTGACTTTTGGCAATTTTGCAAAAAAGTCCAACTTCGACAATGCATAACTTCTTCAATTTTGAACTCTTGGAGGTGTTCTTTGACTTTTTAGAAAACTTGAGATGTCCTTTAACCAACCCTTTTGGTATAATCTCATTTTGATATTCCATGCTCAAGTTATAAGCTTTGGCAAAAAAGGTGTTTTTGTTGACTTTCAAAAATGACCTATAATGTCCAAATTTATAACTTCTTGTGAGTGCATTTTTTGGTCTTGGGGTATGACGATGGATTGTAGGAAATTGAATCCTCTTAAAAATGAGCTTTTGATGGGTCATTTCTCATAAAGTATGAGAAAGTTATGCTTGGTCAAAGTTGAGTTGACTTTTCCTACAAAACCCTAATTTAGAAACTTTTGAGTCTTGATGAATTTTGAGCAATCCTTGATGAATCATGATCAAGCCTTGATCAAATGATGAAATATATTTAAAAATGATAATGTTGACAAAAAATCTTGAAGTTTGACTGTTTATAGGTCACAATTGACTTTTGCCCTAACATAGTCGATTTTTGGACCCTTTGAGCAATTGACTGAGCAAACTTCCTCTGCAAGGCTTGAAATTTGACATGGTGTTTCCAGTGATTTCTGGTAAACAACCGCTAGTCTTCCAAACTATCGAATAATCTTTATTAACGCTACTCAATCTCTTTGGTAACTCACAGGATCGACTAGATTGATCCTAGGACTCCTTGGATATCAAGGTTACTCTCACAATCGAACAATTATTCATGGGTGCTATTGTATAAATGTTTGGTTTACTTCGATCCCTCTCTCTAAGAGTTTAAAATATGGTCGAAATGTATGTGAAAACTAAGTTGTACGAATGATTGCTAATTGTAATGCTGATTGAAAAGACATATAAAACTGTATGGAAAATGAAGTAACTGGTTTCGATCCATAAAACATTTAACACAAAAAGTTTCTGGAATGTGGAAGTTTAAAATGTGAAGAAAGCGTTTAATGCAAGAAATCTAGAAATGACTTTAAGTGAAAGTACATGCTTGAAGAATAATACTTGAAAGTAAAGACATTGAAAGCGTAAAAGTTCTCTAAAAATATAGAGTGCTTCGAAATATAAAGAATGCAGTAAAATGTAAAACTTTAAAGAAAAGGCTTTGAAATGAAAAGACAGTAAATAAAGAAACTTGCAAATGCTATTCGACAGAAAGAAAAAGAAGGAAAGTGCTGGAGATAGTAAAAAGGCTTTTATTAAATTACAAATACATGGTGCTATCATACATACATCTCTCTTGCATTCGTTTCCCTTGCCATGTGGTAGTTTGAATGTTATTGAGTATTTTGTATAACAGATATGACACACTGAAATCCTAACACTAAGACTTCTATTTATACTAATTCGACCCTAACGGTCTCGCTACAAGATCATGCCACGTTTCGAACATGCAAGACAATGCTCCTTTCATCTTTCCACGTGTCCTCAAATGCTCCAACACATAACTTTCAAACTTTGAAAGTCCCGCTTTCATTTAAATTTCAAATGCTTTGGTGTTTCTCTGCTTCGAACGCCCTTCTTAGATTTAGCTTCGCTGCTGTTTCGAGATCCCTTTGGATACGCTCCCAAGATCACCGTTCGAAGCTTCAAGCTTTGACACACTCATTCGAAACACTGCTTCTGCAATTTCGAAGCGTGGTGTTTTAATTCCATTTCGATCAGAACTTCTAGCTCTTTTTAAATTCTAAATAACATTATCAAAATCTTCAGCCAACAAATTGCCCCTTTAAAATATGTATTTCGATCTCTCTGAGAAATACCTATTTTAAACATTTATACAAGATTTTGATAGGATCTTCGAATCATCATAGCATTTAATGCGTTTGACCCTAGTCACATCAATCATAGCACCCTTTGGGTACCTTAACCGCCCAAAGTCACTTCACAGCATGGTGCAGTTATAAGTAATGATTGTTTTTTAAAATCACGCCTATTACCTATATCAACTTCTCGCCACCTCTTCATCACACCAATCCATGATCTCCACGTATCATACTTTCACTCGGTGGATGTTTCATCTTCTTATTATAAAACGTCAATTTAACCTTCCTTTTTCCTTCTTTACACTCTAAACCTTTCAAACTCTGGAATTTTAATCTTCTTCTCTCATAAACGCTCTAAGCTCTCAAACAACAAAAAATGTCTTCTTCCACATCATCTCAACTCAAGAAAGCCTCCAAGAAGAAGGGAAAAACTACAGGAGCAACTATGGAGAGTAAAATCGTCACCATTCAAGGCCAATCTGCTCTTGCTCCTCAAATGATCTCCAAAGAAAAAGAAATGCTGTACGCATCACAGGTACTCATCCCTACCCATGTCGCTGGTAAGAGGTTAGCCTTAAATGGCCCTCTTACAGTTTTTGAAATACTAAAGGACACCAGGACCATTTTTCCCGTGTGTTATAACTTCAAACCTTTATTCAACAAAATGGATGCCCCTAGGGCAGTAGAAATCCTTAATCCGAATACCACAGAAACCTCAACTGTTCATCCCAAGGACCCATTTATCTTGGATTATGTAAAAAGCAATTTTAAACCATTCCGATCTTGCCCTACTGCTGATGTTGCTTATCAAAACTGGTTTACGAAAGTAGAAGCCAAAAAATCCCAGCAATGGGAAGAACTAGGCATTTATAACCTTATTAAGCTGTCGAAACCTGGATTCACCTATAGTCATCCTCTGCTATTTGCGTCCCTCTATTTCTGGGATAGTACCTACAACACTTTCCATCTTCCAGGTGGAATGATCACCCCAACCTTCTTCGATATAACAGCCATTACTGGGTTGTCGCCAGTGGGGGAAACTTATGTTCCTGACAATGAAGAGCACTCAAGCATAATTGACTTTGAAGTCAAGTTAGCCAGCTTCTCCAAATTTATCGGCCATTATCATGCTGAAGGGGATAATGTGTCTGACACAGAGCACATTGCTTTCTTAACTCTGTGGCTGTCTAGGTACGTTTTCTGCAGTAGATCCCTGCAGGTAGCTAGTAGGTTCATTCCTTTAGCTAGGGATTTACATGAAAATCGCAAAGTGTGTCTAAGCGAATTACTCTTAGTTGACCTCTATGAGAGCCTGAGGTCAGCTGTTTCGAGCCTCAAATCCCACACTTCCAAAAACATTCTTTTAGCTGGCCCATTCTGGTTACTTCAATTATGGCTCAATGCCATGTTCGAACCTTCTTTACCAACTGCCAACACCATAGACGAACAAGATGCAGAAATAAGTGATAGGATAGTCGAAGGCACTAGACTTCGAAGACTAACCCCTAATGA
Organism: Vicia faba; assembly: GCA_948472305.1. Taxonomy (NCBI): domain Eukaryota; kingdom Viridiplantae; phylum Streptophyta; class Magnoliopsida; order Fabales; family Fabaceae; genus Vicia; species Vicia faba. Next base: position 529,894,152 of record OX451735.1, on the reverse strand, counting down.
TGACAAGGATGACTTCAAGGTTCAATTTTCGAAGTACATCTTGATACTCTCAAAAAGACACAAGTTCGAAGAGAGCATGGCGCCCTTTGCTTCGAGGGCTCATGGACCTTCTTGGTTCACCATGGCTCTCTCAGAAGCCATCAAGAGTAAGGAAATCCAAGATGTGTGGAGAGCTTTCTTGCTTCCTAGACTTATCTCTTCAAGGATAACCCCAGCTAAGAACCAAATTCTTCTCTTTGCCTACCAACCAAACTTCGTTTCGAGGCAGTTTGGCCTATGCCAACTGATTCCTGAACCTTTGTTCCAGACTGAGAGCGCCATCACATCTGGTAGAACTTTCAAGGCAAGGGAAGCCAAGATCCAACAAGAACAATATCAGGGCTTTGCCCAATTTGAACTGATAGCCTTCGAACCTACTCATCTCGCGGCCAAAGGATTTCTGGAGTGGTGGATTAAGTTTTATCAAACTTGTATGTTCGATACACTTACTATTCGACAGAAACTAATTGATGCCTTCGATGTGCAGGTACCAGCAAAGAAAGGTATGTTTACTCATGCCAAAGAAATAAAAGCTTTTCAAAATTACTTCGAAACTACTTACGACCCCACACGCTTGGACTCCACTGTGCATCAAGCGGCTGAGACCTTGAAGGAAAAATTTAAACAAAAAGTTTCCAAGCTAAAACTTCCTTCAGGGCTGTCACCTGAGGATAGGTATAGGTTGGCATTCGAAATGCATCCACCTAAATTTCCCAGATTACCTACCTCAGAACTGGCTCTGGCTTGGTTTCCCCCATATCCATGGTGGTTTACTTGCAAAGAGATGTTCAAATATCTTCAAAGGAAACCAAAGCCATCTGAGACTGTGACATGGGCTCGACACTGGCTTCATGATTTCCCAGGACATCTTCGATATGACCTTTCTGCCATGTCAATTAAATCTGATCAAGGCACAGGTGCGAATGCTTGGGAAAAACTCCCAAATATCTTTATTTTCTAAATCTTTAACCTTTGCTTTAAATGTTTTGATTTTCAGCTATCAGGATAAAGACCACTGCCTCGAAATCGAAGGAAGGGAGTGCCTCTCAAGCCTCCATCGAAACTACCGAAAAGACTAATCCACCCGAAACGACTGCTGCTGCTGCAACTACACCAACAACAACAACGCCAACAACAATAAGTGTCCCAATTCCAACGGTAATCACTTAGTTTTTTATGCTTCGAATTTCACTCAATCCTTTTATATCTAACTTCGTTAAAATTCGTTCAGACCAACAAGCTTCCCCCCACTACTCCCAAGAAGCGGAAACCAAGCACCACTGGGGAAGATCTGACTGCTGGAGGAAACTCAAACATTGCTTCGAAGAAGAAGCTAAAGAAAGCTACACCAAAAAGTATTGTTCCTACTAGTGCCTCTGGACTCGACTCCGGGGATGCTGCTCCCTTACCACAATCCAAAAATCCACCTTCGACCTCCAACCCACAGTTGGAACGCATAGCTAGTAACCTCTCTTCTGAGGGGCCACAGGTAAATCAAACTTCTTCTAAAAATGTTTAACTTCTTATTACCTTGGTGAGTGTCATCCTTTAACACTTTGCTGCTCCTTGCAGAACATCCTGAATCCCACTTCTACTATTTCGACCTCACCGTCCAGGGCTGCTGTTCCGCTTAACTCCTCTCCTCAAGGAGATTCCAGCAATTTGGTCCAAAACAAAGGTTCTTCTAACGTGGCGGTTTTGGCTGGAACTTCTGAGCAGCCAGATGACCAAGGTACCTCCATTCCTCTGAAGGAGGTGAACGAAACCATACCTCAAACGTCTGCAGAGGACTCACAAAGGGTTCTTCAAAAGTCCCCTCTTGAAACTCTTCAAGAGGATCCAAAGGATACTCAGACTGAAGAGGAAAAAGCTGATTCTGGACAAGGATTCGAAGAATCTGCAGACGAAGAATCTGAGGAGGAAAACGCCAATGATGGGGAAAATGACAATGATGGTTCGACTGCCGAGACGGAGTCTAATGCACATAGCGGTGAAAAGGATGGTATCGAAGTGGTAGATTTGGTAGAGGATGAAGAAGACCAAGAGCACGAAGCAAATGAAGGGGATGGTGATACAATCAACGAAAACCCAAAGGTTGAAACAAACGAGATTCCCCTACGCGTGGAATTCCCCCAATCCTCTCCGTCTCGAATGACTGACGAGGAACTGGCACTTCTGAGGCGAAATGACCCTATTGGGTACATGAAGGCAAAGTTGGCCCAGAGGGACATCCCACTCGCTAGGGCTGGTACAAGTTAAACCAACTATCCTCTTCCCACAGATGAAAGAGTTGTTCTTCTCAACAAAATTAGGAGAACTATTCTCAATGTGGATATCTTCGAAGTGCTTAAGCAAGATAGTACTGCTTGCTACACTATGAAGGAGCTGCTTACAAAGGTTAATCTTTCCAGCTGCTCTTTGCCAGTTAGTACTCTCTTGTTTGATCTTCAAAATCTGCTGGACAACGTAACTGGCTATCTTCTCCAAGACGAATCTGCTGCCAAGAAGGTTCACGAGAAACGCATTGCTATGGATGCCGCCTATGAACAAGCTTCGAAGCTTTCTCAAGAAGCTGAAGATCAGGCTATGCATCTGAAGCAGGCAAAAACTGAATATGAGGCTCGAGCTGAGTCCATTCTTATTTGGGAAAGGCAGATTCTGGAACTTCAGCAGAAAGTTAAGGAGGCTAAGGAACAACAACTAGCCTTCGAAACTAATCCTGCAGGTAACCAATTCGAAGAGCTTCTCAACCGGGGGCTTGCAGAAATGGAGACTGCAGAACAACTTAAAGGAGAAGTGGCAACCTTGGAAGGTGCCAGGCGGTTTGCTCAGCAGAGACTTGAAACATTTCGAAGTACCTTTACTCGATTGAAAAATAATGTTTATTTCTAGATTTTTTGTCTATCTGACCATAACTTTGGTTCTTTCAATGTAATATTCGAACAACGCCATTTTGGCATTCTTATCTTGCCATCTTGGCTTTCTTTATAATACTTTGTTTACGTTGTTACTATTCGAATTTCCCGCAGGCTTGGTTTATATTTCTTTAAATATTTCCCATTAACCTTTAGGACACGTTTATCATCTAAGAGTTCTTCGACTTCGTAGGCATTGTTAGAGAAAACTTTTAGTACTCGAAAAGGTCCTTCCCAATGAGGTGACCATTTACCTAATGCTTTGTTCTTCTTATCCATAGGCAATATGACTCTCCAAACCAAGTCATTAATAACGAATACTTTTTTCTTCACCCTCTTATTGTATGTTCTGGCCACTCTTTCTTTTTGCCTCATCAAAATATCCAACGCATGTAATCTAATTTCGTCCAATTCAACTAATTCATTCATCATCATTTCCCAATATAACGCGGCTGGAATTTCGTTTTGTTTCTGTATTCGAACTGATTGCAGATGAATTTCTACTGGTAACACTGCATCATGGCCGAATGTAAGTTGGAAAGGAGTGGTGTTAGTGGCTTCTTTTGGAGATGTTCTACAAGCCCATAACACTTGGTCCAGAGTTTTGTGCCAATTTCTTGGCTTCTTGCCAATATGCTTCTTGATTAATCCTATTATTACTTTGTTTGCCGCTTCGACCTGTCCGTTTGCTTGAGCATAATATGGTGTTGATGTTAGCAATCTAAACCCCATTTCTTGGGCAAATCCTTGCATCTTTCTACCAGTAAATACAGAACCTTGGTCTGTAGTTATACTTTCTGGTAATCCAAACCTATAGATAATGTGCTTTTGTATAAATTCGATAATTGCCTCTTGATCAGCAACTACCAAAGGTATAGCTTCAATCCATTTGGTAAAATAATCTACTCCTACCAAGATATATTTCTGACCTTTGGACGAAGCAGGATTTATTTCGCCTATCAGGTCCAGTGCCCATCCTCTGAATGGCCATGGTTTGATGATCGAATGCAGCTCACTTGCAGGGGCGTGTTGAATTCCTGCGTGTTTCTGACATTCCTCACATCCTTTCGCGAAGTCTATGCAATCTTTGAGCATGCTAGGCCAATACAAACCATATCGAAATAGCAACCATTTCATTTTATGGCCTGCTTGGTGTGCCCCACATGCCCCATTATGGACTTCAGACAATGCTAAATATGCCTCACTTTCTCCTAGGCATTTCAATAAAACACCTTCTTGGGTCTTTTTGAACAATTCGTTCCCCATGAGGAGGTATGACAATGCTCTATATTTTGTTTTTCTATCTACTTTTAGAGTTGGGTCTGCTAAATAACTCTTTAATGGACTTCGCCAATCTGTATCTGACAAAGTATTTATGGCTAGAATTTCGAATCCCTGTTTCTCGGCATATCCCAATCTCATACTTTCCAGATCCGATGGTGTGAATCTAGTAGCCATAACTCTTCCCCTTATTTCGACCAAATCTTTAAGATTCTTGGTAGATACTCTATAACCTGAAGCCAACTGCGCTAAGTCATTTGCTTCTTGGTTTTCTAATCTTGGTATGTGTTGAATATCCATGTATTCAAACTTTCTCAATAGCCTATTGACTATGACGAAGTATACCATTAGATTTTCCTTTATGCACTTATATTCTTTTGTAATCTGTTTGACCACCAACTCAGAATCTCCTTTAATTTCGACTCTGGTTGCCCCCAATTCCAACAAAGCTTCAAGTCCAACAATGAGCGCTTCATACTCAGCTTCGTTGTTCGAACAACGAGGACCATCCAATTTATACTTGAATTTTGTTGGAATTCCTTCAGGAGAAATTAGAAGGACTCCAACACCACTTCCATTCTTGTGGGTTGAACCATCGAAGTACAATTTCCAAGGTTGTATTTCGACGTAACTCATGCTTGTCTGTTCAACCAACGAATGATCTACAATAAAATCAGAAATCACTTGACCTTTCATAGCTTTTAAGGGCATGAACGTCAATGAATATTCTGTTAAGGCCAAAGCCCACTTTCCAACTCTACTATGCATTATTGGCTTTGAAAGCATATGCTTAATGACATCGAAGTGAGACGAAACATAAACATCAACAGGTTTTATATAATACTTGAGTTTCATACAAGAGAAATACAAACAGAGACATAGCTTTTCTAAGTTGCTATATCTGGTCTCTGCATCATTCAGCACTCTACTTAGATAGTATATGGCTCTTTCGACGCCATTGTTATCTTCTTGTGCTAACATACTACCTATGCTAACTTCAGAGGCAGATATGTACAATCTCATAGGCTTCCCCCATGATGGTGGAGACAACATAGGAGGCTGGGAAAGATATTCTTTTATTTTGTCAAACGCCTCCTGGTGAGCTTCGTTCCATTCGAAGGCTTGACCTTGCTTCAGGCGAAGTAACGGAGAGAAAGCTTGAGTCCTTCCACTCAGGTTCGAAATGAATCTTCTGAGGAAGTTAACTTTCCCTAGCAGAGATTGCAACTCCCTTTTTGACGCAGGTGCTTTCGTCTCCATTATGGCTTTGGTTTTGTTCTGGTTGATTTCAATTCCTTTCTTGTGGACCACAAAACCAAGAAAATCTCCAGCCTGCACAAAAAATGCACATTTAAGGGGATTCATTTTTAAGCCATGTTTTCTCATTCGCTCGAATGATTGGCTTAAATGATGCAAATGTGCTTCTGCAGATATAGATTTGATGACTATATCATCAATATACACCTGCATGAAGGTTTCGATAAAGTCATGAAATATTGAATTCATCGCCCTTTGATAAGTTGCCCCAGCATTTTTTAAACCAAAAGGCATCACCACCCATTCGTAGGTGCCTAAGGCTCCTGGGCAACGAAATGCTGTCTTTGCAACATCTTCTTCAGCAATGAAAATCTGGTTATATCCAGAGTATCCATCTAACATGCTCAAGTATTCGAATCCTGCAGCAGAATCTACTAGCATTTCTGCCACGGGCATGGAATATTCATCCTTAGGGGTTGCAGTATTTAAATCCCTAAAATCTATGCAAATCCTTAAAGAACCATTTTTCTTGATAACAGGTACTATGTTTGCTAACCATTCGACGTACCTTGTTGTTCTGATGAATTTGCAACGCAGCAACCTTTCGATCTCAGCTTTAATTTTTGTGAGAACCGCTGGCGCGAATCTTCTGGGAGTTTGTTTGATGGGCCTCTTGCCATCTTTGATTGGCAGCCTATGTTCGACCAACTCCCTCTTTAAACCAGGCATCTCATCATAATCCCATGCGAAACAATCTTTGTTCTCCTTAAGGATTTCGATCACTTTTTCCTTGAGGCCTGGGCTAAGTTTGGCACTTACGTAAGTTACTCTTTTTGTTTTATCATCCCCTAAGTTGACTTCTTCGAGTGGGTCCTGTGCCAACATTTTGACACCTGAATTTATGGGATCCCTTTCGAAGCCTAAGGGTTCTTTGTCATAGATGGCATCTAACCTTTGATCCATCTCCAACTCTTCGCTGGGTGAGCATTTCGAACCCCCCCCACTAACTTCATTCGTTTTTTCAAATGATTCATTTATTTCAGCCTCGAAGGCCGCTTTTGATTCATTCTCAGCCACATAGGCCGAAATCCTTTCGAAAAAGGTAGACTCAGTCATGGTTAAGTTTGTCGAAGTCCCAGCCTGCTGGCCGTTTTGGTATAGCACCTTCAACTTCCTCTTCTTCACTAATTATTGTTCTATCCCAGTAGAGTCCATCATGACGAAGTGTCATGTAGTAGTGGGCATTTCTAGTTTCATTTATCTCATCATTTGGAACACATGGAGCAATCTTTGCCAGATTTTTGTCATAATCCCTTTTGTCAACTAAATTGACAGTTGACATAAAGTAACTCTGGTCTGCTTCGATATTTTCCACGATTCCGTCATCTCTCCACAGGACTAGTCGTTGATGCATTGACGAAGGAACTGCTCCCACGCCATGAATCCACTCTCTTCCTAGCAGTAGGTTATAGTTGGCCTTGGCTTCGACAACCATAAACATGGTGGGCCTGCAACTTGAGCCTATTGTCAATTCCAACTGGACTACCCCCAGTGTTTTACCCACTTTTCCTTCATAATTGGATAGAACCATATTATGGGGCTTGATATCCCCTTCGCGGATTTCCAACCTTTTTAGCATGAAATGGGGAATCAGATTGACTGCAGCACCCCCATCCACTAGAACTTTGTTCACCCCATGGACACCCACTTTCGCCCGAATGAAAAGTGGTTTGAGATGATTCTTCATTGTAGGCTCTGGACGTTCGAAGAACGCATTTTGTTCTTCAACAGCCCCATTGTCCATCACGTAGTAGCATACGGGCCTATGCTTCATTAAATCTGTGGTGTCTTCTTCCTCATATTCATTGATTTCGGTTTCTTGCCCGAATTCGCTAGGAAGCACAGACACTACATTACAGTTCAGGTTAAATGAGGACTCCCCCTCCGATTCGAAGTTATCTGTTATCATATCTTCGTCCTCTTCCAGGCCTGGAGTGTATTCCTTTGGTCCGTCTTGTTGATCTTCAGAGAAAAGCCTTCTGTTGACTGGAGGTTTCTCTTCCGTCTGACTTTTTGGTTTGTTGGTGCTCGATTCACCTTGTATCTTTGTTGAAGTATCCCCTTTGTTTGCCACAGCTTCTCTTTCAGCCTTTCGAATCCTTTGCTGTCTGCGCCACTGGGATCTTGACATGGGGTTCCTTCCTTTGTAATTTTCTAATCTGACTTCCTCCCTTTTTTGTGTGTTGAATTGCCTCCTGTATGTCACAGCATGGCGTGCATTTCGTTCAGCATTCCTCCATTTGTCTTTGCCTTTGTCATTTCTGGCTTGCAGCCATCTATCGGTTGGCACTTCAGCAGGGAGTTTGAAAGTCACTCTTCGAGCAACTTTGGGGTGAGGGCTATCAGGTCTTCGCTGTTTGTATATGCTGTCGAAACGCGGACCCATCTGGGCAGTTTCTTGATGGCTCCAGCAAGGGGCGAAGGGGATCGTTTCGAAGGCCCTAGCCATGCTTTGGTCATATACAGCAGAACATCTTGGGCACACCAAGCACTTAGTTGCCCCCTTGTAGCAGCGAAAAATAAACTCCAATAAACTCTCTCCAGCCTTGGGGTAGCATCTAAAGAGTTGGTTATCCTGGCGCCAATTGTTGCCAGTTCGAGCCCTCTGTACCCTTTCGAAATTTGCAGCAATTCTTTGGTTGCAGAGGATGCTGCACCTAGGGCACAGTATCATGCCTGGATCTCCTTTGTGGCATGACATGAGATAGTCTTTGAGAGTATCATCTCCAGCGTGATTGTCCCCCATTCTATGCTTTTCTTTTTCTAAGTATTTTTCCACTTCCTTCATCTCAGAACGGGGTCTTTCCATGTCCACCATATTTATTTCCAAATCCCCCTCTTTTGTTTCGTCATCGCCCCATCCTGTGGGCTTTATATCTTCGATCTGGACCTTCGAACTTTCTGGGGCAGAATATTTGACCAGATAGTCATATTTTCCACTGGGTTCCCCTAGAGTGTCCCATATTTCCTTCTGAGAGGGGACTGGCTGCGTAATTTGTACTTTCTCTAATTCCAAACTCAAGCCCTCAGTGACTTGTGTAAATCCTTCGTTGTGATCTCCTTGGCCTTCAGTAGCCTGGGTTTCTCCTGCAACAGCCACAGGTCCAGCAATCGAAGTGTCTGGTGTATTCTGGATGCCTTCAGTGGCTTCCTCGCTGACTTCGACCATCACCCAGTTTTCGACTTCAATATCTTTCTCTCCTGTCAGGGTGTCGCTTCGATCAATTTCCACCATGTTGACTTCTCCAATGCACGCAGGCTCGGAGTAGTTGGTGTCTGCGACGTCCAAAGGATCTTCGTCCACTTTCATCTTCATCTTATCAGCAAACTTTAATCTGCCATCTTTGATTGCGTTTTGAATCAAATCCCTGAAAAGAAAACATTGTGAGGTCTTGTGGCCTAGGAAACTATGATATTTGCAAAATCCCCTTTTCTTCCTCTGGTCCAAAGGGGGTATTTTGACATTTGATGGCACAATTAGTTGGCCATCTTTGACAAGCAAGTCAAAGATTTCGTCACATTTAGTGACATCGAAGGTGTAAACCTTCTTTGGAAACTTATCACTTTTCTCATTTTCAACAATATCTTTCCCTTTCGTAGGAACTAACATTTTGCAGGAGTAAGGCGGGGCCTGTTTTAATTCAGCGAGGTCGATTTCGACCTCTTCGAATTCGAATTCAGGATATTCTTCTGCTTCCTCAGTTCCAACATAGGAAATCCTTTCTTTCTTACTATTCTTAAAGACTCGGGCTTTTTCGGCTTTTAGTCTTTCGACCTGTCGAACCCTATCGGCTAACTGAGCCATATCCCTCAAATGCTGAGTATCTAATTTCTTTCGAATAGAGTAATCCAATCCCCCAGCGGCCATTTCGACTAACTCATGCTCAGGCACTACTGTGTAACATCTGGATTTTAACAGCCTAAATCTATTCAAATAGTCATCAATGGGTTCAGTGAACTTTCTCTTAACACTGGCCAATTCCTTCAGACTTATTTTCGATTGTCCCATGTAAAACTGTTCATGGAATAATCTCTCTAAAAGGGTCCAAGTATCAACAGACCCAGGAGGCAACGTGGTAAACCAAGTGAAAGCATTTTTTGTCAAGGAACTTGGGAAATATTTGATTCTAAGATCTTCATTATTGGCTATATCCCCCGCTTCGGTTAAATATCTCGCTATGTGTTCGACTGTTGACTCATTGGTATCCCCAGCGAACTTTGTAAATTTAGGGACTTTGTATCCCCTTGGTAAATCAGTATGCATTATACAATCTAATATAGGAGAAGCGTAATTTGGCCTCCTCATTCCCATATTGAGGCCGTTTTGGGTCATGATCCTCTCTATCATGGTGGTCAGATTATTTTCTGCCAAGATGTTATCGTTTCGAACCCTATGAACGACAGCATCGGCATCTTGGTTTCGACCAACCAAAACAACTCCCCTAGGTTGTTCTCCTCGAAATTCTGGGGCTTCTGGTCTTTCGATCCTTGCCCCTGGTTCCATAACTTCCCTTTGTGGACCCGGAATTATTGGGGCTTCTAACCTTGGTGCTCTGGCCCCTAAGTTAACCTCTTCTCTGGGTGGTCTATGAATTGGGTCGTTGGCAATTTGTTCTATAACAGGAACGTTTGTTCGAAATCCCGCCTGGTTCTGCCTACGCCTTTCTGTGGGAGCAAAGAAATCTGCTATTCGACTCATATTGTCAGCGTTTTCCCTGTTCGTCACAGTCACATTCTGAACTATTGGGGCGAATATTTCCTGCATGGTTTGCGCTAACACCCCTATCATATTATGATTGCTTTCATCCATCAATTGCCTAAAAGCCAACTGGTTATCTGTGGTTAGGATAGGCAACGTGCTATAACCCACTGACCCTTGGTTATTTGACATAAATTGGTTTGCCCCAGACCCAGATCCTAGTTGTGGGGATGAATTCGATATGGAATTGTGTAATCCTGCCATAAAAGATGTTGGCATTCCGTAAGAAGAACTTCTAATTCTATTCCCATCGAAGCCGGGCGGTCTAGTTGATGGAGATGCGAAATGGGATTGTGTCCCAGGTGGCGGAACGAATCCCCCAGGGTAACCCATAGTTCCAGTATTTCCTAAGATCGAACTGTTGGTTGATACGCCACTTACTCCGTTGGTGGCCATGTTACTGGTTGAAGATGCAACAGCCTGTGCATTCGAAGGGATTACATTAGATGCTCCGCTCGAAATGGACGCGTTAGTGCCTGTTGCCTGTGGGCCACCTTGGTCTCCTTGTTGATTGTCTGAATTAGACATTTTGTCCAAACGTTTTCTTCTGGATAAAGGTTGGTTGCTGTTGGTTATCTTACCACTTCTCAGGTTCATAAAACAGCAAACTTCTTAGGTCCCTACGTTTCTGGGATGGCTATGTCTCGACAATCCTTAATTCTGATATCCAACTATTGGTCCCACCGGGTGTGCCAATTTGTTTCCAGTGATTTCTGGTAAACAACCGCTAGTCTTCCAAACTATCGAATAATCTTTATTAACGCTACTCAATCTCTTTGGTAACTCACAGGATCGACTAGATTGATCCTAGGACTCCTTGGATATCAAGGTTACTCTCACAATCGAACAATTATTCATGGGTGCTATTGTATAAATGTTTGGTTTACTTCGATCCCTCTCTCTAAGAGTTTAAAATATGGTCGAAATGTATGTGAAAACTAAGTTGTACGAATGATTGCTAATTGTAATGCTGATTGAAAAGACATATAAAACTGTATGGAAAATGAAGTAACTGGTTTCGATCCATAAAACATTTAACACAAAAAGTTTCTGGAATGTGGAAGTTTAAAATGTGAAGAAAGCGTTTAATGCAAGAAATCTAGAAATGACTTTAAGTGAAAGTACATGCTTGAAGAATAATACTTGAAAGTAAAGACATTGAAAGCGTAAAAGTTCTCTAAAAATATAGAGTGCTTCGAAATATAAAGAATGCAGTAAAATGTAAAACTTTAAAGAAAAGGCTTTGAAATGAAAAGACAGTAAATAAAGAAACTTGCAAATGCTATTCGACAGAAAGAAAAAGAAGGAAAGTGCTGGAGATAGTAAAAAGGCTTTTATTAAATTACAAATACATGGTGCTATCATACATACATCTCTCTTGCATTCGTTTCCCTTGCCATGTGGTAGTTTGAATGTTATTGAGTATTTTGTATAACAGATATGACACACTGAAATCCTAACACTAAGACTTCTATTTATACTAATTCGACCCTAACGGTCTCGCTACAAGATCATGCCACGTTTCGAACATGCAAGACAATGCTCCTTTCATCTTTCCACGTGTCCTCAAATGCTCCAACACATAACTTTCAAACTTTGAAAGTCCCGCTTTCATTTAAATTTCAAATGCTTTGGTGTTTCTCTGCTTCGAACGCCCTTCTTAGATTTAGCTTCGCTGCTGTTTCGAGATCCCTTTGGATACGCTCCCAAGATCACCGTTCGAAGCTTCAAGCTTTGACACACTCATTCGAAACACTGCTTCTGCAATTTCGAAGCGTGGTGTTTTAATTCCATTTCGATCAGAACTTCTAGCTCTTTTTAAATTCTAAATAACATTATCAAAATCTTCAGCCAACACATGGATGATCTTGAGAGAATATTAGGACATTGGGGAGAACTTGAGGTCATTTGGGCTCAAAGATATTGATGCAACACAAAACCCTAATTTTGGGTTGACTGCCTTAAGAGTTAGCTTGTCTGTCCAACTCTTGAGCAAACTTGAGCAACTTGGAGATTTTTCTTGCAATGTTTTGAGAAATATGAGAGGGCAAATTTTGGGGTACAACAGCTTCCCCTGTTCAATCTTCTTAAACCTGAGGATGTAGATTGGTTTTCGTGCCTTTCGTGATCCGAAGGTGAAAGATGATTGAACACTAGAGTGCCCAGAAATTTGCACTCACATGAAGCGGTGTCAGCCTGGTGAGGTCGGGAATGGGCTTACAGATGCCATTTGGAGATTGCTGGTGGGAGGATGGGCTTAAAGATGCCATCTGAAGGGGTTTCGATCGCATAAGAGATTCCTTAGCGAGAGCTCGCATACCTATTGTTGTGGAAGATTCTGCTTGGGGAAGTCTGATTTTTGTTGAGATTTAGGAACTTGCATGTACTTCAACTGAGAGAACATCTCTGCTGAGTTTTAAGAACTTTTCTGTAATTCAACTGGGGAAAAATCTGTCGAGATTTAGAACCTTATCTGTAATTCAACCGAGTATAATTCAATCGAGATTTAAGAACCGGTCAGTACTTCGACTGAGGAAAATTGCCGAGATTTAGAACCTTATCTATAATTCAACCGAGACTAATTCAGTTGAGATTTAAGAACCGCTCAGTACTTTGACTGAGGAGAAACATCTTCATCGAGATCTAGGAACTGTCTGTAATTCAACGGAGGATAATTCTGTTGAGATTTAAGAACTCGTCTACACTTCGACGGAGGAAAATTGTCGAGATTTAGAACCTTATTCGTAATTCAACCGAGACTAATTCAGTTGAGATTTAAGAACCGGTCAGTAATTCAACTGAGGGAAACATCTTCATCGAGATCTAGGAACTTTCTGTACTTCAACGGAGGATAATTCTGTTGAGATTTAAGAACTCATTCACACTTCAACGGAGGAAAATTGTCGAGATTTAGAACCTTATCTGTAATTCAACCGAGACTAATTCAGTTGAGATTTAAGAGCCGGTCAGTACTTCGACTGAGGGAAACATCTTCATCGAGATCTAGGAACTGTATGTACTTCAACGGAGGATGATTCTGTTGAGATTTAAGAACTCGTCCACACTTCGACGGAGGAAAATTGTCGAGATTTAGAACCTTATCTGTAATTCAACCTAGAATAATTCAGTTGAGATTTAAGAACCGGTCAGTACTTCGACTGAGAGAAATTGTCGAGATTTAGAACCTTATCTGTAATTCAACCGAGAATAATTTAGTTGAGATTTAAGAACCGGTCAGTACTTCGACTGAGGGAAACATCTTCATCGAGATCTAGGACTTGTCTGTACTTCAACGGAGGATAATTCTTTTGAGATTTAAGAACTTGTCCACACTTCGACGGAGGAACTTTGCTGAGATTTAGAACCTTATCTGTAATTCAACCGAGACTAATTCAGTTGAGATTTAAGAACCGGTCAGTAGTTCGACATAGCTGAGAACTTAACTGCATCCTTCCTGAGAGGTAAAGGTCAATCATATGCAATGCATGATATATATCAAGCAATGATGTTATCAAAATAAATGAGATTGTGTTGTATGATGTGTATATGCATGTATCATGATGTATGGAAATGTAATGTTTTTAGCTGGGGAAAATAAATCCCAGATAGCTGTTGGAGAATAGAGTTGAACTCTTCGTTTCCGCTGGGGATAGCGAATGAAGATGATTGCGGGAATAAATCTGCAGGAGAGGATAAATCCGTTGGGGAATAAACTTATGAGGAGATTACTCTGTGGGGAAGAGATGTTCTGCTGAGGATTCCACCGATAAATTCCGTTGGGGATGAATTACCATTGCTGGTGATATTGAATCCTGCCGGGGATTTGAATTCTGCTTGTGAAAGGAAAGAACTCCGCTGGGGATGATCTTTCAGTTGCGACTTCATCGGGGATAACCTTTTAGACTCTTGTGGGGATAATCCTTTGAACTTGCTGGGGAAAATCTTCCAAAGTCTACTGGGGATGACTCTCCGAATTCCACTGGGAAATTTTTTTTCAGACTGTGCTTGGAAAAATTTCGAACTCCACTGGGGATATTTTGTATTCTGCCGGGGAATATTCTTATACTCCGCTGGGGAATATTAAGACCTTTCAGTGTTTATGGTAAATAAACTCTGCTTGGGGAGAATATTACCGATTCATTTACAGTTGCCAATCTCAGCTGGGGAGAGCTAACATTACTGTCTTTCTTACTCTGTGGGGAGTGAATGCACCTCGACCATATTCTTTAGTTGAATCTACCTTTGTACCTGGTGGACAGAGCAACTGTATAGTTCAGACAATTCTTATTTGCCCCTGTTTCTAATGTTACGAGTAATCGTCTTTTGTTTCGCATGTAAATATTCATGAGCAGCAATTGATGTCAAATGCATATATCAAAAATGAACATTGGACGTTCTTTGCAAAACAAAACAGATAAAGGAAAAACAGTTTGAAATTTCTCCGAAAATGAATTATATTGACTTTGAAGTTTGGCCTGTAAATAAGCGTTTTTGTATAAGAGGTTGACGTCTTAGTAAGAGAACACCGCCGAACAGATAGTTTATACATTTGTGTAAAAGAAAACAAAACAGCTATGTGAACAATCCCACTGGGTTCCAACTCTGCTATTGCCTTTATGTCCTCGAGCATCTCATCACTTTGCTACTTGGTTGAAGGTAGATCAGATTGATTAGTGCCGTCCGAGCTTAATAGTCGATACCGAAGTCTGGTTGCAAGGTGATCTAATGAGACATAGTGTTACGCTTTGATCCCTAATTTTTGCCTGGACCGCCCTTTCGAGTTTTCAGTCCACCAGGATACCCTTTTTTGCCCAAGTCGCCTTTTCAGGTTTTCGACTTGTCGGGTGTACAGGTTTTTTTTTCATTTTCATCCCTTATTTTTGCCAGAACCCTTTTGGTTCGCCGGGAAGCCCTTATTTTTGCCTAGGCCAGTCAACCTAGCGGGTCTTTGATTATGCGTAGTATTTTTTCACTATGTCTGCATTGACAGGGTGAGGAAGGTTGTCACCATCCATGGTGGTTAGAATCATAGCTCCTCCTCAGAAAATGTTCTTAACCACAAATGGCCCTTCGTAGGTAGGGGTCCATTTGCCCCTGGGATCACCTTGTGGCAGTATGATGCGCTTGATAACCAGGTCCCCAACTTGATACTCTTGTCGCCTGACTTTCTTGTTAAATTCCTTGATCATCCGCTTTTGATACGTCTGACCATGACAAATAGAAGTAAGTCTCTTTTTGTCGATTAAGTTCAGCTGATCAAGCCGGGTCTGAATCCAGTCATCTTCGCTCAAACCTCTATCCTTCATAATACGAAGAGAGGGTATCTGAACTTCAATGGGAAAGACTGCCTCCATGCCATATCCCAAGGAATATGGTGTTTCCCCTGTTGACGTCCACGCTGAGGTACGATACCCATGAAGAGCAAACAGTAGCATCTCGTGCCAATCTTTGTATGTCACTGTCATCTTCTGCACAATCTTCTTAATGTTCTTATTAGCCGCCTCAACATCCCCATTCATCTTCAGCCGGTAGGGAGAAGAGTTGTGATGCTGTATCTTTAACTGCTTGCAGAGCTCAGTGATCATTTTATTGTTGAGATTTGTACCATTATCTGTAATGATCCTCTCTGGTACACCGTATCGACAGATCAGATTATGCCGAATGAAACGTGCCACGACGTTCTTGGTTACAGTAGCAAAGGAAGCTACTTCAACCCACTTCGTAAAGTAATCAATAGCTACCAGGATGAAACGATGCTCGTTGGACGCTGTAGGCCTGATTTCGCCGATCATATCAATGCCCCACATTGCAAATGGCCACGGAGTTGTCAAGACGTTCAGAGGAACTGGAGGTATGTGCACCTTATCAGCATAGACCTGGTACTTGTGACATGTTCGAGAATGCTGATAACAGTCGGCTTCCTTAGTGGACCAGTAATATCCTGCCCGTAGGATTTTCTTTGCCATGGTGTGTCCATTGGAATGAGTTCCGAAAGTACCTTCATGTACCTCTGCCATGATCCTTTCTGCTTCGTCCTTATCCACACATCGCAGTAAGGTTGAATCATGGTTGCGCTTGTAAAGGATGCCATTGCTGATGAAGAACTTTGCTGCGAACCTCCTCAGAAACTTCTTATCATTAATAGATGCTCCCTCAGGGTACTCCTGAGCTTCAAGATACCTCTTTACCTCATGAAACCAGGGTTTATCTTCTACCTCCTTGGTCTCAATGTCACAGCAATGTGCAGGTTCATCCAATCTTTCAATGATAATCCGGGGAGCCTCATTGTCCCAATTGACTTTGAACATAGAAGACATCGTAGCTAGCGCGTCCGCCAATTGATTCTCCTCTCTAGGGAAGTGTTCAAAGGTTATCTCCTCGAAGTGAGGGAGCAATGTCAACACATACTCTTTGTAAGGAATAAGATTTGGGTGTTTCGTATCCCACTCGCCTTTGATCTGACTGATCACGAGAGCGGAATCTCCGAACACACTCAAGAACTTAATCCTTAGGTCAATTGCTGCTCGAAGACCCATGATGCATGCTTCATACTCCGCCATATTGTTGGTATAGTTGAAACATAGTCGGGCGATGAACGGAGTATGAGAGCCTTTAGGAGATATGATCACGGCGCCAATTCCATTACCCAAAGCATCCGAAGCTCCATCAAAGTACATAGACCATCGAGATCCTTCCTTAGGTCCTTCATCCGGTCCAGGTTCTTCGCAGTCAGTCACTATCATGATATTCTCATATGGAAATTCAAAGTTCATAGACTGGTAATCATCCACTGCCTGATGTGCCAAATGGTCTGCCAACACACTTCCCTTGATTGCCTTTTGGGTTGTGTATTAGATGTCATACTCAGTCAAGATCATTTGCCATCTTACTATTCTTCTGGACAATGCAGGCTTCTCGAAGATATACTTGATTGGATCCATCTTTGATATCAACAAGGTGGTGTGAGTTAGCATATACTGTCTTAGCCGGCGAGTAGCCCATGCCAAAGCGCAGCAAGTTTTATCAAGCAACGAGTATCGGGTCTCGCAGTCGGTAAACTTTTTGCTAAGGTAGTAAATAGCATGCTCTTTTCGGCCAGACTCGTCATGTTGACCCATCACACACCCCATTGAGTTGTCGAGTACTGTCAAGTATAAGATCAAAGGTCTCCCTTCAACTGGAGGCATCAGAATGGGTGGCTCTTGGAGATACTCCTTGATCCTTTCGAAAGCGGCCTGACATTCATCATTCCATCTTACCACTTGATCTTTCTTCAGCAACTTGAAGATTGGCTCACAAGTAGCAGTCAGGTGTGAGATGAATCGGGCAATATAGTTCAGACGTCCCAGGAAACCTCTGACTTCTTTTTCTGTTCGGGGAGCTGGCATTTCCTGTATAGCTTTCACCTTTGCAGGATCCACTTGAATACCTTTATCGCTTACAACGAAACCCAACAGCTTACCAGATCTCACCCCGAAGGTGCACTTGTTCGGGTTTAACCTCAGCTTGTACAACTTCAACCTGTCAAATAGCTTCTGAAGGTTGTCCAAATGTTCTTCCTCAGTCTGGGATCTTGCAATCATATCATCGACATATACCTCAATCTCATGATGGATCATGTCGTGGAACAAAGCGACCATGGCGCGCTGATACGTTGCCCCAACATTTTTTAATCCAAAAGGCATGACCTTGTAGCAAAAGGTACCCCATTGAGTAACAAAGGTTGTCTTCTCCATGTCTTCGAGAGCCATTTTAATCTGATTATAACCGAAGAAACCATCCATGAAAGAGAAAATATTATGCTGAGCGGTGTTGTCAACCAGAACGTCGATATGAGGCAGAGGGAAATCATCCTTGGGGCTAGCCCTGTTCAGATCCCTATAGTCAACACACATCCGAACTTTACCATCCCTCTTCGGCACTGGAACCACGTTGGCCACCCACTGTGGGTAAGAAGTAACTGCTAGAAAACCGGTGTCAAACTGTTTCATAACTTCAGCTTTGATTTTCTCAGACATCTCTGGGCGCATTCGGCGGACTTTCTGTTTTACTGGAGGACAATCTTGGTAGGCAATCGGTGAACCACAATATCAGTATCCAACCCAGGAATATCTTCGTAAGACCAGGCGAAGATCTCAACGTAGTCTCGCAGAATATGAATTAACCGTTGCTTAACACTAGCTTCCAGATTTGCACCAATCTTTACCTCTTTCTTGTCCTCTTCTGTACCCAGGTTTACTGTTTCCATGGGCTCTTCATGCGATTGTATGGCCCTCTCTTCTTGAAGTAGCAGTCTAGCAAGTTCACCAGGAACTTCGCAATCATCTTCACCTTCGTCTTCGGCTAAGTTGATCGGACTTTCGAAGTCATAACCGGCAGTAGCAAAGTCGTTACCAGTAGGATCCAGAGTGGATGTAGACCTGTATATGTGAGTGTGTGTAAAATAGCTGTTTTGCAATATATAATAAAAGAAAGACAAGGAGCGCAAAATTTGAAATGCAAGAAACGTCCAATGCTTTTATTAATGATATATGTAGATGAAACACATAAAGCCCTCACAAATGAAGCCACGGTGCCCCGGGTAAGACACCAGGCCGTAAAGTTTAAAACATTGTCTGTTACAAATTCAAAACAAAAGTCTCATTAATGGGTAACAAAAGAAATTGGGATGAAGTTCTTTGATGTCCAGTTGCTTAGTCCACCATCAGTAGTAGGATAGATCCAACTGTCGAACTCAGACTCTTCAACGTCATCTTCAATGGCATTTACTCCTGAATTGCTGATGAACAGGGGAGGTCTTCCGATCCGTGCATTCCGAACAGCCTTTTGAGCTTCTGCAGTGAAACCCAAGCCAAACTTGTTAGTCTTATGTGCAAAATTAGGGAGTTGGCCCCAATTCGCACACCCCCCCCTTTCTCGACAACATCCTGGGCATTCTTGAAGGAAGCCATATTCATTGGAGGATCTTCAACAACAGTCTCAGTTGATGCCAGCGTCTGGGGAACCTCTTCAAAATGCTGAAACGGGGTCTCAATGAACTCCTCATCCATCTCTACATATCGGAAAGAGTTGAGGTGGCTCACCATGTACTCCTCCTCTCCTTGTACTGTCACAATCTTCCCTTTTACCGGGTACTTTAGCTTCTGGTGAAGCGTAGACGTCACTGCCCCAACTTTGTGCATCCATGGACGACCCAACAAACAAGAATAAGATGGCTGAATGTCCATCACATAAAATGTAGATGCGAAAACCTGAGAACCAACCTTAATCGGAATATCCACTTCTCCGTGCACCATCCTCTTAGACCCATCAAAGGCCCTGACTACAATGTTGCTTGGTTTCAGCTCCAACCCTTCACAGTCTAACCGATCTAGAGCTTTCTTAGGTAACACATTTAACGAAGATCCAGTATCTACCAACACGTGAGCAAGAGTAGCGCCCCTGCATTCAATGGAGACATGCAGGGCGTCATTGTGATTCTTCCCCTTAACAGTCAAGTCGGCGTTAGAGAAACCCAACCCATTATCATCAGTCAGACTAGCCACACAATCTTTAAACTGATCAGCTGATGTTTCTTGCGGTACGTGTGCAGTCTTCAGGAAAGCAATTAGAGCCTTGGCATGGGCTTCTGAGCATAGCAACAGAGACAACATAGAGATTTTGGATGGGGTTTGCCCCAGCTGCTCGACTATGTTGTAGTCACTCTTTTTGATGATCTTCAAAATTTCCTCCATCTCTTGTCTAGAGGCTTCAATAGTAATCTTCTTCGGTGCCTCCGTCTGGGCAGGCTCACCGGTGGTCTCTTTGCCCCGAGCGTCAGATGACTCGGCAACAGGGGTAAGAATTGGAACTTGAACAGGGACAATAGTAGGTGTACTGACAGGCGTAATAACAACAGGCTTTCGGACAGCTGGTAGAGAGATATCAGGGGAGAAAAGTCTTTCGCTGCGGGTGACTTTGGCAGGCCCAACAATATTACTGACATCAATATCAGCCTCTAGATCTTGTTTAACTCCGTGATAATATACGTCAGCCCCATAGTGCCAAGGGACAACTTTATTGGAGGTATAGGGGATAGGCCCAGGAATGGTGATGATCAATGGAGCGATCCTTGGAACAGATGTAATTCTAACAGGCTTTCTCGAGGAAGCCTTGGAAGAATTATCGAAAATGGTGATTATAGCAACTTCTTCAGTAGGAACCAAAGGAACAACAGTCTTCTCAAACAGAATTTCTTTATTATCCATCAGGCATTGGACACCTGACTTCAAAAGATGGCAACCGGTAGGTAGGAGAGAACACATACGACAACCTTCGTCACAACCCGGAAATAAACCGGCTAACAAAAGGTTCTTCTTCACAGTCATTAAGGGAGTAACAATGTCTTTTACAGAAACCACAAACGAGTCTTCATATATAGCATTCACTCCGTGCTTGGGCATAGGAGCAGTCACAACATTAGGTCTTTCAGGTGCTTCGAACTTAATTTACTTAGCATCAATTAAGTCCTATACTTTGTTCTTTAAGACCCAACAGTTATCCGTGTCATGCCCCAGGCTATCAGAGTGAAAAGCACAACGGGAATTCGGATCGTACATAGGTGATGTAGTGTTGGGAGTCTTCGGGGCCTCCTTCAGAATCACCAAGTTGGTTTTCAATAATTGTGGAAAAATTTGGGATAAAGTCATGTTGAGCTGAGTGAATTGTCTTCGCGGTCTTTCGGCCCTTGACTGATTGTTGCGCTGAGGAGCACCAGCAGGTCTTGATATAACCACCGCATTAACAACTTGGTGGCGTTCAGGTCTATTTTGACTTTTTGAATTGTAGACAGCACTGGTTTCCTTCTTAAAAGGCTTCTTCTCGGTGCTCGATGAAGCACCCTTCTGTATCTTACCGGATTTGATACCAGCCTCAATTCTTTCCCCGATCATAATCAGCTCTGTAAACTCGGATGAAGAACTTCCAATCAGATGGTTGAAATACAGACCACACAAGGTCCCCAGAAACATATCCACTAGCTCCCTATCAGCCAAGGGTGGTTGCACCCTTCCAGCAAGGTCCCTCCACTTCTGAGCATAATCTTTGAAACCTTCGCCCGCAACCATAGACATACCCTGAAGTTGGGTACGCGTGGGAGCAAGGTCGGAATTGTATTGGTACTTCTTGTAGAAAGCAACAGCCAAATATTCCAAACTACGGATACTAGCTTCTTCCAGCTGGTAAAACCATTCAAGCTGAGTCCCTGAGAGACTGTCTTGAAAGAAGTGGATCTAGAGGTTCTTGTCAGCGGTGTATGGATGAATCTTTCTAACATACGAACAGAGGTGCAGTTTTGGGCAAGAAACCCCGTCGTATTTAGCAAAGGCTGGTGCTTTGAACTTGTGGGGAATCACCACCCCAGATGACAGACCCAAATCACCAAAGTCCAGGCCAGGCACTTTCTGAACTTCCATCGCACTCAACCAGTCTTCCAATTGTTTATACCTATCCTCAGCCGGAGGATACTGGTCTTCGTCAAAGTCAGTCTCGTTGTCGGAGACCACAGGGCTAGGAGCCCTCCTTTCTTCCTGATTATCTCCCCCTCCAGATGAGTGGGTCAAATCAACCTCTTCTTGCAAATCATTTCCAAATCTGCGACCCATGTTAAATAGGACCGTCTTTTTCTTCTTCTTCTTCTTCTCTTTCAAGATAAGGGTCTTCAGGTCTTGCTGACCCTTAGCCAAACTCATGAATAATTCCTGAAACTGGGCGTTTTGAGCTTGCAGGGCCTTGATTGCTTGCTCAGTTGATGGTTCAGAAGACATGATGCTGAAATAAATAGCGAAGAAGATAAGAGACCTGTAATGGTACTTGTTATGAGGTGCATGGGAATGATATGCGCATGATATGGTTTCAAAGACTTTAGGGATTCAAATTCGTAAACAAAAAATGAAACACACTTTTATTAGATAAACTTGAAATTCAATTGTTCAACAGATGCCTTTAAGGTGTTACAAGAAAGAAAAACTGAAAAATAAATCAAAACTAGAAATAATCAAAAGACAATCAGTGCTCCCATGGTCGTTTGCCTTTGGTGCTGACGTAGTCGTTGAGGATCCACTCGTTCTCCAGCTGCCTTGTCAACTTCTGAATCTTTTGCTCTTGCTCGTGATACTTTTCTCGGTAAGTATCCCGCTCTTCTCTCAGCTGCATCCACGATCTCTTTAATGCCCCAATGTCAATAGGCATGTATGGATGGAGGATGGTAGGAGGAACCCCTTCTTCATCAATAACCTCAACAATTATAGGCAAGACGGCTTCGTACGGCATTCCCAGCTTTTGGGCATGGATTCGAACCCATCGGAGATATGGCTCCATTGGAAGAGAAGTCTTTGCACCCAGCTCGTGCGGATCAGACCTGTGTACTCTATCCCAAGCTCTTATGAACCTGCGGCGTTGCTCATCACTATCTCCTTGGAAATCAAAGACAATACTCGACATCAGCAACTCATGGGGTCCTTCCCTCCTAGCTCGCCCAAATTGGCGTAAGGCTAAACACGGATTATAAGAGATCCCTCAATTGGTTCCTATCAGCGGAACATTGGGGTATTCCCCACAGCGATCAATAATAGCCACGTCTTCCATACCCTTAATAGTCCAAATGATGTCATTATGAGAGAGAGAGACATAATCCTATAGGCCTAGCCCATGCCTTCCTTGTTCTTCAAAACTGATTTGGGGAGGTGCAAAATAAACCACCTCGCCAGCAATGGAGCACATCACATAAGGGTTCCCCGCTTCCGAGCAGTACGAGCATAAAGAGAGTGAATAATGTCACCCAAGAGAGTGGGTACAGGATTACCGGATATGAAAATCTTCACCGTATTCACGTCGACGAAAGCATCTGAGTTAGGAAACAACACCAAACCATATATGAGAAGAGCCAGAATGTCTTCAAATGCCTGGAAGTCTAGACTGTCCCAGAACTGATTAGCTTTACCAATCAAGAATTTAGTCAAGAAGCCCTTTGCTCCACTACGAGTCTCCCAATTAGACATTACCTCAGCCTTTGTCAGATGGAGGGCTGAAGCAATCTCTTCTGGCCTGAGGATCTTCTCCCAACCTTTGAACGGGGTTTGCTCCAGAATAGAGATACCAAGCAGATCAGAGAACTCTTCCAAGGTAGGGACCAACTGGTAGTCCGGAAAAGTAAAGCAATGGTATAGAGGATCAAAGAACTGGACTAAGACACTCATCATTTGTTCATCCATCTTGGAGGTGACCAAACTAAGAAGGTGCCCATGTCTTCTGATAAAGGAGGTAGTATCTGAAACCTTTGCAACCAATTCCTTAAGCTGAGTGGGAATTTGGACAAAGTTGATCTGAATAGTGTTCCTGCGCATGGGTGCCATGACCTACAAAACAGAACAAAGATGAATCCATCTTGTCTTTGAAATAGGTTAGTCCAATGCAAGATGCATGCAATGTCATGATGTCATGATGTCATGATAGAAAGCATACCACAAGTATCCACAAACAGCAAACATGGTAAGGGCACACAAGTCACACAAATAGCCCTTAGATTTCAGGCTGGCAAGGAGTCTAGGTACTACCCTCTTTCAGTTCAGGTTGTTCAAAACTGTCCTAAAAATAGTAACCGGGTTCTAGAGGATCTCAATATCACTGACTACCCTCGATAGGTCATAATTCCAGTTTAGCAACCTTTTCTTGCGGCCGGAATCATCGCAAGAATTTAGTCTCAATGAGTGTAGCATACTGCTACTGTTCTATGGCCAAGTTGGTCAATTTAAAGGTTCTAAGGTCAATTGGTGCTTAATGACCCCTTAGCAGACCCATATTCTCCTTGTTGCGCCACAAGGGATATCGGTACATACTAAAGTGCCACACCAACATAGCTACTACTTCAACCGTATTGGTCTACGCTGTACAGTTCCCTCACAGTTTATTGCTACTTACCTAAAGGGTATCCCCCAGACCTGGGTTAGGATCTATAGTAACTCTGATTCAAACCCACAAAGATAAAGCATACAAATCAAGCAATTGAAAACATTATGAACTATTCCTAAGGTATTCCCCACTTATAAAGCGTCCCCAATAGAGTCGCCAGTTCTATGATGCGGTGGGAAGAACTGACTGTTTTTTTGGAATGCTGGTTTACGTTTTGCGTTTTTTGTTCGCAAAATGTCGTGGTAAGCAAGAGTCGCCACCGACTTTTATTTTATCCAACAAGGAAAGGAAAAAAGCACAGAAAAATTCCTTTTTCGAGATATTTCTCGGGTTCAGGGGGTAGATTATAGAAAGGGAAGGTATTAGCACCCTTTTTATCCGTGGTTATCCACGGGCTCTTAGGTACTTGCTCAATTGTTTTCAAAAATTTATTTATTTGTGCTTGTGAGTTTTGAAAAAGTTTTTTGTTTGAAAACTTAGATTTAAGTCTTGCTTATATCCTAAAGAGTGTAATGAAGTGTTTTGAAAACTTTGTTCGAAAAGTGGAAGTGTGAAGAGTTTTGTTTTGAAAGAGCAAGTATCTAAGAGTTAATCTACCTACTCGAAAAAGGAATCGTTCTATGCTAATGTCCTTTAGACAATTCCATCTCACTATTAATGAGTAGGTAGCACCGCCGTTGGAGTTTAAGGGTCAATTCGAATGAGGGGCATACGGTCACTAAAGCAATGTTAGGACGTTTTAGCGGTAACCCTAATGTCTTAGATCATTTGTTTGAGGCAACAATATCTGAGGCAACCGTTTCGAGGCGACTATGATCTTTTAGACAAGAGGACGACCTCTAAAACGACCTATACTCAATGACCGTGTATAAAGGCAACCAAGTGGGATGTACCCTAAGAGTGCGCATGTGCGAGTGTGTCGTTTTCAGTTATTTTTTTTATCTTTGTACATGTTAAAGGTGATCTAACTTGATTTTAGTTTAAGCATTCAGTCTTATCATGTAAGTCCTATTATCAAACATCTAGCAGTTATAATTTGCGGAAATAAAATGCGGAATTTAAATTACAAGGCGTCGGGTATTTACATCGCCAAAGACAAACCCTTTTGAAAAATAAAATAAAGCGATAAAAATAACTAAAAGTCCTATTTAAACTAATACAATTCGTAAGCAGATACATTATTTGATAAGGAAAAGTAAATCGCGGCAAAAAATTAAATCGGACGCATGATTAGGGTTTTGACCCTTTTGGTTAAAGAAGATATCTTTTTGTTGTTTTTATTTTAAGAAAGAAATAAATCCTAAATTAATTACTAAATTAAATTTAATTAATTAATTAATAAAAATAAATTATTTTTGGGTTTTTGTTATTTTAAGAAAGAAAAATAAAATAATTAATGTTAGTAATTAAAACCTAATTAAATCTAATTTAATTTTAATTATTTACAAAAAATAAGTTAAAGTTATTCTAATTAAAACCTACATTAATTAATTAGTGTTTATTAATAAAAATAAAAATTTGATTGAATAAAAATATTTTTTATGGTTTTTTATTTGATAAAGAAAAGAATTTTTTTGATTGGTTAGTAAATGAAATAAAAATAATAAAAACAAATTAATAAAGCAAAGTAAATAAAATAAAAGAGAGAGGGGTTTGGGCCTGAAATGAGGCTGCTGGTGGCAATTCTGAAGCCCAAAACGCTGGCCCTTGTTTGACTTTTTTGAGATCTGGTGAACATGCGTGGACTTTGCCTATGGTGGACCCTTAGCCTTGGACTCTCAGATTTGGCCTTTGGCCATCTGGCCATTTGATGATTGATGGCGCATGATATACTACAAGCTTGAATATGCATGTGATTATCTGAAAAGCAAAATTATTAAGGAAAGTGGGGGACCTGGGATTCAAACTCAGGTCCTGATGGATGTTTGCACGCTTGCCTTGCCAACGCACCATGTTGTTCTGTTTGTTATATGAATACAAAACAATAATAATAAAACAAAACAACAATTATTGGTCAGAACAAAAAAAAAACACGCGCGTGGTTTGAATGGGCCAATGATGGGGCGCCACACATCATCTTCAACCTCATGTCCGTGACTAAAACAATTCAGACCTATACCAACGGACAGAAGTCCGTAGCTATAAGCCAGTCCATCTTGAAAATTTGCTACGAGCCACAAAAATGCATTTCAAGGGCATGGTTATGCTCGTCTCAAACTCCCGGTCCTAACAATACCCTTCTTGATGGCCAATTGTTCCTGAAAAGAAAACGCCCAAAAAAGCTCCAAGAACCCTAGCTATGGTGTTTTGCATTCCAGGTCAGATAAACAAAATTGAATGATGCACATAGCTTGGAAATGTTGTGAGGATTACAAATATGAAATTACTTTGGTCAAATGATGCCAGAATAATGAATTACAATTTCAAGAACAGGGGTGTTTATCGTGACACTTACAGCGCGCTATGGGGTCTGAACAAGCTTGCTTTTGATCCAGGTAGATTGAGTGAACACCCAGGAAGCGATTGGGACAAGTCTTGGCTTCTGAAAATGCCTCTAACTATGATTTCGATCTTAATCTTTTTTGTGTATTTTTCCAACTTTGTTCTGCCTCTTTCTGCAATTGCAAACCCTTGTTTCGATTGCTTTGGCATGCTTATGTAGTGTGTAGCGTATTAGGGTAAAAATTATGAATCAAATCCTCCCATATCAATGCATACATATTTGATTTGATCTCCTCTTTAAAACCTTCCAAATTTTCCAAATTTCAATCTTTTTTCCCATGATTTGGTGTGATTCAAATTTGATGATGTTAAAGATTGCAATCAAAGCCTGAAATATCCAAAAAAATCTTGTGTTATCAAAGCAATGGATTTTATACGATTTTATTTGATTAAAAATGAATAAATTCAATAAAAAATCAAATTAAATAATAAAAATAAAATATGGGCTCATGGCTGAAGCTAGGACACGTCGGCAATGATGCAAGCTCAAATAAAGTGGAAAAGAATGGGCCCATTTGACAAAATTTGATGTTTTGGGGATAGTTCACTTTTGGCAATTTTGCAAAAAAGTCCAACTTCAACAATGCATAACTTCTTCAACTTTTAACTTTTGGAGGTGTTCTTGGACTTTTTAGAAAACTTGAGATGTCCTCTAACCAAACCTTTTGGTCTCATCTCATTTTGATATTCTATGATCAAATTATAAGCTTTGGAAAAAAAGGTGTTTTCGTTGACTTTCAAAAATGACCTATAATGTCCAAATTTATAACTTCTTGTGAGTGAATTTTTTGGTCTTGGGGTATGAAGATGGATTGTAGGAAATTTCATCCTCTTAAAAATGAGCTTTGTATGGGTCATTTCTCATAAATTATGAGAAAGTTAGGCTTGGTCAAAGTTGAGTTGACTTTTCCTACAAAACCCTAATTTAGCAACTTTTGAGTCTTGATGAATTTTGAGCAATCCTCGATGAATCATGATCGACCCTTGATCAAATGATAAAATATCCTTCAAAATGAGAATGTTGACAAAAAATATTGAAGTTTTATTATTTATAGGTCACAGTTGACTTTTGCCCTAGCATAGTCGATTTTTGGACCCTTTGTGCAATTGACTGAGCAAACTTCCTCCGCAAGGCTTGTAATTTGAAATGGATGATCTTGAGAGCATATTAGGAAATTGGGGAGAACTTGAGGTCATTTGGGCTCAAAGATATTGATGCAACACAAAACCCTAATTTGGGGTTGACTGCCTTAGGAGATAGCTTGTCTGTCCAACTCTTAAGCAAACTTGAGCAACTTGGAGATTTTTCTTGCAATGTTTTGAGAAATATGAGAGGGAAAATTTTGGGGTACAACAGTCCTCGTCTCCTACAACAAGCGCCAACGACATTATCTCTTCATATGCCTATGAGCAATGACTTGGGGGGCTCTTGTTCCGAATTGGACCAATCGCTAAGCAGGGCCCAATCCACTTCTACGTGTAGGACGACCCAATAACCCTGGCCGAATCAGTCAGAATGGATAAGGGACACTTTTCCCCCTTTTTCCCTTACTCGGGGAGCAGTGGTCGTTTGACCCCCAAGATCAACGAGACCACCTCTTCCCGCTCAAAATAGGTTGTAATGCAGAAATACACCCCTTGCGCTTTGGGCCTGAATTCAATATCTGAATTCAGGCCTCTTCTATTGACACCCCCCATTTTTACTCCCAAATTATAATTACACCCCCTGCGAAATTAATTTTACTTATTTATTTTTCTTTTATAATTTCATTTATATATTCATTTATTTATTTTTATATTTATATATATTTATATATACTTATATTTATATGTTTATATCTTAATATTATATTTAATATTTTTTATAAATCAAATTAATTATTTTAAACTCTCTTAAAATATAATATTGTTTATTTGCATTAAATCATATCCTTTAATCATGTACTTAAAAATATTTTTCATCATATAAATTAATTTAATATTTTACATCAAAATATTAAAACTCGCACGATTCACTATATTACTACATCCACAAGCAACACGTGGCCAATATCTAGCCACGTGATGGAGAGACTATATCAGACTCATTCGCTCTACGTCTAAAAAATACTCAAGTAAACGTTGAATTATTTTTCGTAATAAATTAATTCAACATTAATTTTCAAAAAAAGGAATACGTATATTTTTAAATTAACTGCGTACTTGGTCTAACAAACTTCGCTATTCACACTCTTAGAATACCTATGTGGGAGATTCAAACATATTTCGTAATCCATAAAAAACACAAATCAACCGCGAACTACGGAATGAGACTCTGATTCCTCCTAAGGGGATACATAGGCATACAATTAAAATTGTGGCGAGCCCCCCTAAATGAAATTCAAACCCTTTTTCCCAATAATAATTAAAAACCCTATTTCCTAAGAACGCGCTTCTAAATGTAGTATCCTTGTGTACAAGGTAGATAAGGGGTGTCTAACACCTTCCTCTTGTCTAGAACCGAGTCCAAATCTAGAATCTTTGACTTTTAGGGTTATTCCTTTATACTACCTTCCTTTAGGATAAAAATTAAGGGTGGCGACTCTGATTTAAAAACCAGTTACAACATCATGCAACAATATGCAAAATCCATAATTTAACTCATTGCACTAGGCTTCATGCAACAATGTATTTTCCTTCTTTACGATATAGATCATTGTGTCAGGCTTAATGTAGCAATATATAAAATCTAAAATTCAAGTCATTGCGTCATGCTTCATACAAAAATGTGTTTCCTTCTTCGCGATATAGCTCATTGTGTTAGGCTCCATACAGTAATGTGCGAAATCTGCAATTCAACCCATTGCGTCAGTCCTCATGCAACAATGTTGATATAAAACTTTTTCCATTACATCAGTCTCTATGCAACAATGTTATTATCAAACTTGTTCCATTGCATCAGTCTCCATGTAGCAACGTTGTTATCAAACTTTTTCTGCGATATAACCCATTACATCAGTCTCCAGGAAGTAATGTCGTTATCAAGTTTCTCTGCAATATAACTCGTTGCCTCAGTCTCTATGCAACTATGTAGTTATCAAGATTTTTTCAATTATGTATCCCCTAGGTTGCGATAGATGTGAGAATAAATATGCGTAATCCATTGAATCAGTCTCCATGCAGCAATGTATTATCAAACTATGTTTTACTTATCCCCTAGGTTGTGATAAATACACAGGTTCCTCCTCTGCGATATAACCCATTGCGCCAGTCTCCATGCAGTGATATAGGAAATCTGTAATATAACTCATTGCGTCAGTCTCCATGCAGCGATGTTGTTATCAAGATTTTTCAATCATCTAGCCCCTAGGTTGTGGTAGATGTGCGAATTTCCAGTTCATATTATTCATTCCCTAGGTTGCAATAAATACGTGAATTCATCCTTAGATTGTTTACTCCCTAGGTTGTAGTAAACATGATAAAGTCGACAATATAACTCATTGTGTCAGTTGTTGTAACCTATTTTGAAATACAGAGTCGCCACTCTTAATTTTTATCCTAAAGGAAGAGGATATAAAGGAATAACCCTAAGGTTAAGAGATTCTAGATTTAGACTTGGTTTTAGACGAGGGGAAGGTGTTAGACACCCCTTATCTATCTTGTTCACAATGATACTAGGTTTAGAAGCGCGATGTTTAAGAAATAGGGTTTTTATTATTTTATTAAGGAAAAGGGTTTTAATTTTAGTTAGGGGAACTCGCCACGATTTTAATCGTATGCCTATGTATTCTCTTAGGAGGAATCAGAGTCCCATTTCGTAGTTCGTGGTGGATTGGTGTTTTTATAAGATTGCATAGAATTTCTTTCGAATTAACCTTGAACCTTGTCTAGGTTGTAAGTTGAGTGATCGTAGACGCAGTTCGTAGTTTGATTCGAATGCAATACTATTTAATCTTTTTTTGAAAATGATCCTGAAGTTTTGGTTAAGTTAGTAGAAAATGATTTGATTTTTGGTTAGCTGTTTTAAGTTGTAGAGCGAGGGGAGTCTGATATAGTCTCCTCATCACGTGGCCAGATATTGGTCACGTGTTGCTCGCGAATGGGATATTTGGAATTGCGCGGATTTTAATATTTTAATATAAAATATTAAATCAACTTATATTGTGAAAGGTATTAAGTGCATGATTAAAAGAAAAATTTAACCCAATAATAAAAACATATTTTTTACTTATGAGTTGAGAATAATTAATTCGAATTATAGTAAACAATAAATATACTATTAAAATATAAGTATAAAAATATTTAAAAAATAAAAATTATAATAAAATAATAAAATAAAAATAAATTAAAAATGTGGGGGTATAGTTAAAATAGCAAAAATGAGGGGTGTCAATATAAAGGGTCTGAATTCAGACTTTGAATTCAGGCCCAATGACCAAGGGGGGTGCGGAGCTGCATATGTTAGTAAAAAAAAATTGAAGGAAGTGTAGATAACAATTGGGCTTGGCCCAAATAACAAACCCTTGATTCGCTTGGATCAAGTGTGGGGGAACACATCATGATGTTATGCACGTGCATGCAAGAGAATTTGATGGCAATCAGGTGGTGATGGTTGATGGAACACGGTAAGGGTTGTAGATTTGCGTGCATAGGATCATAAGGTTTATTATATTTTCTTTTCTCAAAACAACAATATCATTTTGTTATTCTTCTCTCTCTCCTTCTGTCCATTCGTTTTTCATCCTCTCTGTTCCAACCCAACACAAACCCTAGCCTTTAACCCACAGCGACACTACTTCGAACACCCAACCTCGCCATTCAAACCCCCTAGACCCAAATCGATCAAAAACCATAATAATTAAACGAAAATCAAGCTGAGTATTCATTACCCCTTTGTGTCCTTTCTCCTTGTTCCAATCTCGCTTTTGGTTGATCTCCCTCTTCTTTTTATTTTTCAGGTGAGGGTGATGAAGACGGTGGCGTAGCGAGCACGAAGGAGGTGATATCGTCGTAGAGAGCATGAAGGAGGTGATGGCAGTGTAGCAAGCATGAAGGAGGTGATAGAGGTGGCTTCAAGCGGAGTAACATAGCTTACTGTCTCTGCAACGATTTTTGTTCTTATTGAATTTACTTGCTAGTCAAGTAAATCTCTTTTGTACATAGTTTCAGTTAGTTACTTGTATAGTTTCTGTTTAGTGCGTTAAAGGTAGTTAGGAGTTTGTTAGTTTGTTATTGAATCAGTTAGTTAGTTATTGATTCAGTTAGATTAGATAACTTGTATATAACTACCTAATGTATCACTCTTCCATTCATGAAATAAGAATGAGAGCTTATTTACCTATGAGTTTCTGCAAATTTTACATGGTATCAGGAGAAAAATCACAGTTCCGCACATTTCTTCATTGCTTTCTTCCTCATTCAACAATGGCAGCAATGAATCATTCTTGATTGTTCATTGTTGATTGTAGTCTCAGTTTTTCTACTCTCAGATTTGTGATCTTCTTTGATCTTACTTGCTAGTTTCTTATTGCATTTTCTTCTTGATTGAGTTCAGAATCGGTTTTCTGGTGATTTGAAGCTTTCTCTTCTGCACCAATGGCAGCTCGGATTCAAATCACAACCGCGAACCTTCAAGATTCAACGCATGATTACTACATTCACCCTAATGAGAATCCATCTCTGGTTCTTGTTTCTCCGATCCTTGATGGTAGCAATTACCATGGCTGGGCTCGAGCCATGGAAATGTCATTGCAGATGAAAAATAAATTTGGTTTTGTCGATGGTTCGATTCCAAGGCTTGCAGAAAATGATCCAATGCTTTCAGCTTGGAATAGATGCAATAATCTGGTGCTTTCATGGATCAATCATTCAGTGTCATCATAAATTGCAACTAGTGTTATATGGCTTGATTTTGCAACTGCTGTGTGGAAGGATCTTAAAGCACGTTTTTCTCAAGGTGATTCTGTTAGAATTTCTCATCTTCATCATGAATTGTATTCTTTGAGTCAAGGTGATTTGTCTATTACTGCATATTACACTAAGATGAAGATTATATGGGATGAGATGTGTAATTACAGAACTATTCCTGCTTGTTCTTCTCCAACTGCTTGTTGTTGTGAAGCTGTGAAAACTTTCAAGCAGTATAGAGATAATGATTGTGTTCTTTGTTTCTTGAGAGGATTGAATGATAATTATGCTGCAGCTCAATCTCAAATTCTGCTTATGGATCCCTTACCAGATCTGCCTAAGATCTTCTCCATGGTGATTCAACAGGAAAGACATCTAAGCATTAGTGTGCTTCCTGATTCTGCAGCTATGATGGTTCAGGCTAATTCTTCTCAGGCTTTACCTTCTCAGCATACTGCTTCTGGTAAAGGCAAATCTTCATATCAAAAATCTTATGGCAAATCTAACAGGCAGTGCACACATTGTGGAAGACAGAATCACACAATTGATACTTGCTTTCAAAAGTATGGTTATCCACCTGGATTTCCAAATGGATACAAGCCAAAGAAGGCTTATATTGCTACCACAGGGGCTGATGCATCCGTTGATGAAGAGCAGTCTATTTCTTCAGGCTTGGAACTCATAACGGAGCAACTTCAAGGTTTACTAGCTTTGCTTCCTTCCTCTAAACCAACAGCTACCTCACATTCTTCCAATCTTGTGAGCACTCTTAATGTCATTACCAATGGAATAGGTAAGTCCATTATTACATTGCACTGGATCATGGATTCAGGTGCTACAGATCATATAGCATGTTCCTTACATTTCTTTATTTCCTATCATGCTATAAATCCTGTTCAAGTTTCTTTACCAAATGAAGCCAGTGCAGTTGCGCATTACATAGGGACATTTATTCTTTCTCCTACCTTGATTTTATATAATGTCCTTTATGTTCCTAGTTTTTCTGTCAACTTGATCTCTATCTATAAGTTGACCAAAACTCTGCCCAACAGGCTTGTTTTTAGTGACAATTATTGTTATGTACAGGACAAGATCACCTTGAAGATGATTGGGAGAGCTGAGATCAAGAATGGCATTTACATCATGCAATTACCTCCATTTCCTCAAGTGCAACCTTTAGCTTCTTTTCATACTGTTTATATGGCCAAATCATTACCAACTTCTATGCCTCATGTTTGGCATCATAGATTAGGCCATCTTTCTTCTAGTTGTTTTGAAAAACTTCACAAATTGTATCCAAATATACCTTTTACTCATTGTGATCCTTGTGATTCATGTCATTATGCAAAACAGAAAAGATTTTCTTTTCCATTAAGTACTTTTGTTTCAGAAAACATATTGTCTTTGTTACATGTAAATATTTGGGGTCCATATTGTCATGCTTCTATAACTGGTGCCAAGTACTTTTTAACAATTGTAGATGACAAATCTAGGTTTACTTGGATCAAGTTATTGAAGAATAAATCAGAAGCTAGATTAGCATTACAAAATTTTATTGTTTATGCATAAAAACACTTTCAGAAACCAGTTAAGACAGTAAGAACAGATAATGGTCTAGAGTTTCACATTCCTGATTTTTATAACTCTCATGGCATTAAACACCAATTAACATGTGTAGAAACCCCTCAACAAAATGGGGTTGTTGAGAGGAAACATCAACACATTTTGAATGTGGCTAGGGCTTTGATGTTTCAGTCCAAATTAACAATTCATTTTTGGTCCTTTGTTGTCCTTCATGTAGTATACTTGATTAATGTCTTGCCCTCAAAAGTTCTTTCTTTTCAATCACCACATATGGTTCTACATAACATCAAACCTGATTTAGATAGCTTAAGAATTTTTGGTTCATTGTGTTATGCAACTACCATTACAGCTCATAGAACTAAATTTTAGGCAAGGGCTAGGAAGTGTGTCTTACTAGGATATAAGGAAGGGGTAAAAGGATATCTTTTGTTTGATTTACATACAAGAGAAATTTTTCTATCTAGAAATGTCATATTTTATGAAAATATCTTTCCTTTTCTTGATCATAATACTGCATCACAAGAATCACAAGATACTTTGTTCACCGTTTCTTCTTTACCTACTGAAATCAATTCATCTTTGCTTGAACCTTCATCTTCTCATATTCCCGTTGTTCCTCCAACTTTGCCTGTAAGACAATCCACCAGAACCAAAACAAAGCCATCTTACTTACAGGATTATCATTGCAATTTGGTCCATTCTTCATCTCAGGATTCTCAACCATCTTCAACATCTTCTACTGGTACACTTTATCCTCTTTCTGATTTCCTGTCTTATTCTTCCCTTTCACCATCCTATCAGTCCTATGTCTTTTCTTGTTCCACTTTGGTTGAACCAAAAACATATAGTCAGGCTGTTAAAGAGGAATGTTGGAGGGAAGCTATGAACCTTGAACTTGCAGCCCTTGAGAATACTAAGACATGGAAATTGACTTCTCTACCACCTGGCAAACATCCAATTGGATGTAAATGGGTGTTTAGGATCAAGAGAAAAGTTGATGGCACTGTAGAGAGGTTCAAGGCTAGGCTGGTTGCCAAGGGCTACACTCAACAAGAAGGTTTAGATTACTTTGAAACTTTTTCTCCAGTGGTTAAAATGACTACTGTTAGATTGGTCCTTGCATTGGCAGCATCTAAGGGTTGGTTCCTAAAACAATTAGATGTTAACAATGCTTTCCTCCATGGTACTTTGGATGAATAGGTGTATATGACACCTCCTCCATGTTATAAAACTGCTCATCCTAATCAAGTTTGCAAACTCATCAAGTCCTTATATGGCTTAAAACAGGCCAGCAGGCAATGGAATCATACACTCACTGCCTCCCTTCTTTCCTTGGGTTACAAACAATCACAGAGTGATTACTCTTTGTTTGTAAAATCACATGCTGGTCATTTAACAGTTTTTCTCATCTATGTAGATGATATTGTCCTCACAGGTGATGATCTGGAAGAAATCACAAGTGTTAAACAATTTCTGGATGCTAAATTCAAGATCAAGGATTTAGGGGATCTCCGATATTTTCTTGGTTTTGAAGTAGTAAGGTCTAAACAAGGCTTGGTGATTTCACAGAGGAAGTATGCCTTGGAGCTCATTGAAGATGCAAGTTTACTTGCTAGTCAACCTGCCTGTACTCCAATTCTTCCTGGTTATAAGTTTCCAGCCATCACAAATAATCCATTTCCTGATATTGAGGCTTATAGAAGACTCATTGGCAGGCTTTTGTACCTCACTAACACAAGGCCTGATCTGTCATTTGCAGTGAGCACTTTAAGCCAATTTTTGTCTAAACCAATGAGAGAACATCATGATGCAGCTTTGAGAGTTCTTAGGTACCTCAAACAGCAGCCAGGACATGGTTTGTTCTTTCCCTCAGAATCTTCACATAAAATCACAGGTTTTTGTGATTCAGATTGGGCTTCATGTGTTGATACTAGGAGGTCCATCACAGGTTACAATGTGTTCTATGGAGCTTCTTTGATTAGTTGGAAGTCTAAGAAGCAAATCACAATCTTCAGATCATCTTCTGAAGCTGAGTATCGGGCCATAGCAACCACAGCTTGTGAAATTCAGTGGTTATTGTACCTTCTCAAGGATCTTTATAAACCAATCTAGCAGCCTGTAGCTTTGTTCTGTGATAATTTGTCCGCCATTCACATTGCTCAAAATCCAACATTTCATGAAAGGACAAAGCATATTGAGATTGATTGTCATTTGGTCCGAGATAAGATACAACAAGGCATTCTTAAACTTATGCCTATTCCGTCACATGCTCAGTTAGCAGATCTGCACACAAAGGCTCTTCATGGTCCTTAGTTTCAGCTTCTATTATCCAAGCTTAGTCTCAAAAATTTGTACATACATGCCTAAGCTTGAGGGAGGGTATTGAATTTACTTGCTAGTCAAGTAAATCTCATTTGTACATAGTTTCAGTTAGTTACTTGTATAGTTTATGTTTAGTGCGTTAAAGGTAGTTAGGAGTTTGTTAGTTTGTTATTGAATCAGTTAGTTAGTTATTGATTCAGTTAGATTAGATAACTTGTATATAACTACCTAATGTATCACTCTTCCATTCATGAAATAAGAATGAGAGCTTATTTACCTCTGAGTTTCTACAAATTTTACAGTTCTCTGTCACAGTTTTGCTTTTCTCTGTAACTTGTCCGTCTTGTAATAGCTTTTTCTCCATCTGTAAGCTTTTTCTTCTGTACTGTCACGACTTCATCCTCCCCTTTACCTTTCTATAATCTTGTTTTATAGCATTTTAGGTTTGTAAATTAGGAAATAGAATTATGTCTGTTACTCTATTTGATTGTAATTTAATTTCTGTTTGTAAATGTTGATTCACAATTGATTAGAATTACTTTGTTTCTGTATATAGATTTGATGGTTTAAAATTTCTATTTTGTTTCTGTTTTGAGTTGATCCCGTTCTGGAAGATTTAACGTGCAGATAATTGTTTGATTTCCTGCTGAGTTGTTTTTGATTTTGTTCATGTTAATGCGTTTATGATTCAAACAGTAGTTGTCCAGAACATCAAAAACGCATTTTTTTCTTCAATTGGGCTTGGTGTGTTTGAACTTTGTTTGATTCACACAATATTTGTATTTTGGAAACAAACCCTTTCTTTCAACTGAGCTGGGTCATTTAGTATTGGGCTTTGGGAATGAACTGTAAAAGAAAAGAGTGGATCGGCTTCCCACATTTTTTATTTTAACAAAAACCAAAAAACCATTTTTAACTAAGCTTTAAAAGGTGATAATTAATTATAATATTAGTATTATTAATTAAAACAAAATGATAATGTTGATAATGATAATTTATTAATGATGTTAATAAAACAATAAAAATGAAATGGGCCAGAAGTTCACTTTATTGGGCCTTCACAAATAATTTGTTATGGACCTCAACAAAAACCAGATTGCTTTTTATACAAAAAAACCTAAATGGACTTTAATCAAGAGAAATGGATTGTTCACACCTCCTTGACTAAACAAAATGCCTTCTTCTTTTAACTTGAAATGGACCCTCCTTTTAAAACCTAATGGGCCATCAAATATTGATGGTCCATTTTAAATCCGACACCCCTTTTTCCATGTCTTACACCCCCATAGAAATAAAAACCAGATAATGTGATTTATTGAATTAGAAACCTAAATATAGTATAAGGGTAGGGAAAATTTGAGGTATGACAACTTCGCCTATTTAATCAGATTTCGATTGAATAGTGCGAGAATACACAGGTCTCGCACGTTTGATCGGAAGTCTATTAAATATTGGAAGACCCCAAGATTTAGCCGAGAGATTGTAAAGATACGTTGTACAATGTTCCCATGAGCATGAAGAATAGGCATAGATGATGATGTATCATCTAACCAGAATTTGAAACAAAGTTTAGACATGACGATACAGATGACTCGTTGGTATCTAAAAGAGATCATAGAGTTTTACATGTTTACCGTAAACTAGGAGTTAAATGATACAAGTTTGAAAAGTTGACCTACTAATGCTAGGGGACTACTATAGTAAGTTTGTGACGCGGATTTGTACATTCGTATCAACCTAGGGGATGAATAACATAGAGCTTGATAACATATTGCTGCTTAGAGACTAAAATAATGAGGCAAAGATTTTTGGCATACCTACCATAGCCTAGAGGATAGATAATACGGGCTTGACACCATATATTTGGAATTTGGAAAGTCTATGTTGGTTGTGTTAGCCCTCAACCAAAACTCGATAACCAAATGAAATAAGATAGATTTGAAACGATGAAACCCAAAATTCCCTGATGGTGTCGGTTATGTCGTCCTCAACCATGACCATCAACGAAAATAAAATAAAACCCCAAATTCATCGATGATGTCGGTTATGTCACCCTCAACCATAACTATCAACGTGAAGAACACCAAATTCATGATGAAGTCGGTTGTGTCATCCTCAACCACAACTATAAACATGATGAAAATAAGCACCAAATTCACGATGAAGTCGGTTGTGTCGCAATCAACCACAACTATCAACGTGAAGAACACCAAATTTATGATGAAGTCGGTTGTGTCGTCCTCAACCACAACTATCAACATGAGGAAAATAAGCACCAAATTCACGATGAAACCAGTTGTGTCATCCTCAACCACAACTATCAATGTGAAGAACACCAAATTCATGATAAAGTCGGTTGTGTCGTCCTCAACCACAACTATCAACATGAAGAAAATAAGCACAAAATTTTGCTTAAAGTTTGAACTATAAAGTTTGCATATATATAAGCTTGCTAGTGATGAACCCCAAGAAAGATGACATTCATGATGACTATGCATAATGTGAGGCTCTTAACGGGAAATCTATTGTCGAGATTTCCAAGGAATCTACTATCAAGATTCGATTGCGAACCGCCTTCTACTGAGGTCTTCCGGATAATCAAATGTCGTGATTAACCAGAAGAATCTCCTGCCGAGATTCAATTGGAAACTACCTTCTGCCGAGGTCTTATGGAAAATTAACTATCGTGATCAACCAGGGGAATCTACTGTCGAGATTCAACGTATAATACCTTCTGTCGAGGTCTTCTGGATAATCAACTGTCGTGATCAACCAGGATAATCTATTGCCAAGATTCAATTAAAAACTACCTTATGCCGAGGTCTTTCGGATAATCAACTGTCATAATCAACCAGGAGAATCTACTGCCAAGATTCTTTGAAAATACCTTCTGCCAAGGTCTTCTAGATAATCAACTTCCATGATCAACCAGGAGAATCTACTGTATATATTCAATTGGAAACTACCTTCTACTGAGGTATTCCGGATAATCAGCTGCCATGATCAACCAGGTGAATCTATTGCTGAGATTCAAATGGAAACTACCTTCTGCCGAGGTCTTCCAGATAATCAACTGTCGTGATAAACCAGGAGAATCTACTGCCGAGATTCAAATGGAAACTACCTTCTGCTGAGGTCTTCCGGATAATTAATTTCAGTGATCAACCAGGAGAATCTACTGTTGAGATTCAAATGGAAACTACCTTCTGTCGAGGTCTTCTGGATAATCAACTTCCATGATCAACCAGGATAATCTACTGCCGATATTCAAATGGAAACTACCTTCTGCTGAGGTCTTCCGAATAATCAACTACCGTGATCAACCAGGAGAATCTACTATCGAGATTCAATTTGAATTACCTTCTGCCGAGGTCTTCTAAATAATCAACAACCATGATCAACTAGGGGAATCTATTTCCGAGATTCAGTTTGAACATACCTTCTTCCGAGGTCTTCCGGATAATCAATTGTCGTGATTAACCAGGGGAATCTACTGCCGAGATTCAATTGAAATACCTTCTACCGAGGTCTTCTGGATAATCAACTTCTGTTATCATCCAGGAGAATCTACTGTTGAGATTCAATTTGAATTACTTTCTGCCGAGGTCTTACGGATAATCAACTGTCGTGATCAACTAGGGGAATCTACTTCCGAGATTCGTTGTAGAATTTGTA
This sequence comes from Vicia faba, assembly GCA_948472305.1. Taxonomy (NCBI): domain Eukaryota; kingdom Viridiplantae; phylum Streptophyta; class Magnoliopsida; order Fabales; family Fabaceae; genus Vicia; species Vicia faba. The sequence goes on along the minus strand of OX451735.1, from coordinate 529,853,925 downwards.
GTTTGATTGACAATGGTGATTGTCTTCTCATACAACAAGGTCTTATGCTACGCGTGCAAATTTGACTGATGCATGAAATGTAATGATTGATTGATTCATGTAATGAATGATTGATTGAATATATGTAATGCATGACTTGGATATGTGTAAATGGATGTTTAGACTTTGAGATGCGAATGTGTAATTGGGCTTTTTGAGGTATGCTCGACCTATGCTGTTAGACTTTGTCAGATGGATAAGATGATAAGTATAACTTGGTCTTGGATCGAAGAGTCCTAATGCATGATTTATGCAACCTTATACATTATGGTTATGACTTGAATGCCTTTTTTTTGGATGGTGCTCCTGGGATGGGTCGTGGATGATTAGAGCATAGAGATTTGCTTATGCAACAAGGATGCTTGTCACATGATGGTTGAGTGTTGTGTTTGCATGATTCTCTGATACTCGTTTAGAATTTGAAGATTGTTGATGTAGAAGAGATGTCCCTTGGAGGATTGTGAAAGTATGAAGAGAGCTTGCTTTCTGTGGCATGTCCTTCCCTAATCTTGGTGGAGATTCTATTTGATATGAGCTTGGAGACAGTTTGATCATAATGTGAATGACCCCACCATTATGCCCCTGATTAAAAGACTCTTGAAAATGTTTGGCTTTGAAGAACTATTTTGAATCAACTCCTTTTACTCGAGTCTCACAGTAGTTTTCCCTAACATTCGTATTTTGAAAGACATGCCCCTCAATCTCCAAGATTTGGAGGGAGCGCCTTCAGAAAGAACTTTGACCTCATCACGAACTTGACATTGATTGCCTCAAGTCTTCGAAGCTTGAAAAGTTTGTACTTGAAGTTGCTTGAAGGATTTGGACCCTACGTGCGGTAGGATGAACTTGATACGCACTGCCCCAACATTTATATCTTGGAAGATTTCCCCTTCTTACCAAGGCCTCAAGAGGTTTGTTAAAATAAGGAGACCGAGTCATACCCTATTATGATATGACTTGACCAAGGAATTCCACTTTGAAAGGTATGCCCCTGATTGGTGCTTTGAAATATGATCCAAGTCGATTGAAACTCAAAATGATTTCCCCTAGTCAATAGGATCTTCATGTGATATGCCCCTACGATCAATAGTCTTGCTTATGATTATAGGATTCTCCTCTAGATTTTTTGCCCCTAGTTAGAAGTTTCTTAGAAAGGATGGCCTTTGGTCAGACCTTTTTGAAATCTCATTGATGCTAAGTATTGACTCGTAGAAAAATTGTACATTTTGAAAAAGTATTCCCATTTGATTCACATGCAAGTTCTTGAAATCGAAATTAATTATTTGAAAAGAAATGTAAGATTAGACTGTGAATATTCGAAGAAGCGAAGTAGTTATAAATAATTTTAACAAACATATGAGTCAGTTTAACACAAATTTTACCGAGTATGCTTTCATAGTGAACCTAGCTTCAGTTAGGACTTTTAAAGGTTACAACGCGGTCATTGTTTGTGGTTAAAGAAACAAAGGATATAAGGCTCAAAGTTTATTTATCTCAGCCCATTCTCTTTGATATTGTCCAGTCCTAATTTTAATTAATGCAACAAATGCGTTTAATTCCCAAGAGAAATTTCGTAGTCGCGCAGATGATGAGAGGCTTGGATAAAGATGCAAGTGCCGATGAAAAGCACTTGATAAGATCCAAGCATTGCTGAGAAGCCTTGATGATTCTTTAGGTGATAGTCACAAGATTGTTCTCCAATTTATTCATTTTTAATCCTGCTATTCTGCATGGATCAATTTCTTTTGAATTTGCGGTCCATCGGAATACCCCAACTTTTGCCTAAGTCAGATTTTGATTTCCTTTGACTTAACGGACTTTCTTCTTTTTTTGAATTTTTTTTTTTACTTTTAATTTTGAAAATTTGTGATTACCACACTTATTGTTGTAAGCAATAGCTAAATTTCTATTCGTAACGGAGTAGATAAACTCTTTTTAATATATTTGAACTATGTAATTCATGAGTCCTATTTTATCCGTTTAAAAATATCCATTATTATCTAATTATTCTTATAAACAATACATTTTTATCAATTTGGATGTCTTAATCTATTTTACTAATTTATTGTAAAAATAGATTATTCTCTTATGATATTTAAGATCTTTGATATTAAATAGAAGGGAAAAAAAAGAAGGATTCGTACTTCTAATTGTTCTCTTTATTACTAATTTTACATTTTTTATTTTGTAATTTATAATTTAAACCATTTTCAAATAAATCCCTAATTTTAATGCTAAATATATTTACTACTATCTCATTTTAAATCATTCACAATATTTATAGATACAAATATAATTTATTATTTGAATGAAATTTAATACCCTTGTTGTACGTCTATAAGAATCAACTAACAAATTAAACAAATAATTTTCTAACTAAATGTTGTACAAAAATGACAATATATTCATAAGATGTAACCAAGTAGATAAAGATGTTTCTCACTTAAAATAATTAATAGAAGAATACGTCCGAACAAATAAATATATACATTTTACATTATTTGATAAGACTTTTTGTTGTTAATATATAATTATTATGAAATTATTAATAATTATAAATATTTAAAAGATTTAATAAATTATTAACGTAATAAATTTAATATATCTAATAATTATAAATTTTTATAAATATCACTTTCAATTAAAATTTTTAAGAGGTAGTATAAATTTTGTGTTTTATTCAATAATAGGTGTTAACTAAGTTTTTTTTTTCTTCCATAATTTATTAGTGCACTTGTGAGAAAAGATCGTGTATCAAATCAAAATTTTTTTTTTGAATAATCAAGTATTAAATTTTTTTTTGCAAATAACCGCGTTTCGGAAAAAATTACGCAAATAACCATGCTTCAGATGACTCCTCAAAGGAGGAGCCATCTCACTTGGCGCCTACACCCATTATTTAAGGAGAGGCGCCATCTCACTTGGCGCCTAGGTGCTTAGGGCATGCCCTAAGCCAAGTGAGATGACGCCTAAGTGCAATTCTAGGGCAAATTTCGCTTTTTTTTTCCGGTCCGGTGCGTTGCGTATTGGATACAGGATTAACAAAATTAATTTTTTATTAAAAAAAATAATTACATCCAAATGTATTACATTAAAAAAACAGATAAAAAAATAGATAAATCAGTGATCTCCCGGAACCCGGTAATGACCCCCGGTTCCGCATCCCCGTCCTCGCCTTTCCCGTGCTGGGTGTCGTCGCGTTTCCTGCTGTGGCAGGGTCGATGGCCCAGCGAAGTCAATGCATTCTGGATCCATGAAATCAGTCAGATCTCCATATCTAGAAGATCCGCTTTGGTACAGTCGGTTACCCATACCCTCAAAGTTTGGTCGTGTTGGCGGTGGGTGGGGTTCCATGGTGGATCTGTAGCATTGATCGTCTGAGTACGGGGGGTAGAAAGGAAATGGATCTTGGGGTGTTTGGTATTGCGGATGTTGGGTGGTTTGGTGATACTGTGGTTGATGGTAAGCTGGGTCGGTTGGTTCGTAATCTTCCGACATTCCGAGATCAGGGCTAAGGCTGGATGTTGAGGGGCCCATATTGGGATATACGAAAGACTGAAATTGTGTGTGGGGTATGCGGGTGTGTTGGTATTGTGATTGGTATTGCGGTTGGGTGTGAGGCATATGGGGGTATTGATACTGAAGTGGTGATTGTGGTTGGTTGTGGGGCACTTGAGAGTAATTTTGTTGTGGTGGGGAATGTGGTTGGGTGTTTGTGGTTCTGTTTCGTCTGGGGGGTTGGTGGGAGGTTGTTGTGTGTTGGGTTTGTTGTTGGGGAAACGAGGGTTGTGCCCATTGTGTTCGTGAGTCAACCAAATACCTTGGATGAGACACATGTATTTCAGGGTTACTAACCGACCTGTACCAAGATAAATATTGATCCGTGTGTCGCATATTACCATGATTTAGGAAAATCGGGAATTGCAAGACATATCGGTGACGCCTCTGCCACATCTTACACCATTCCGGAGCAAAGTCTTTCCAGTTGGTAAGACCCCACTGGGCGTCGACCCTTTTGATATGCCACGGGGACAAACAAGTCAGATCACTTGGTATCTCTTGATGCATTCCGAACTGCATCTTGACACGATCGCTGTGGTGCATCTCCATAATATTGAACCGTATGATTGCAATCTTGGCGCTCCAAATTGCTGCATCCTCGGGGTTTGGTTCATGGCCCAAACCCAAATATGGTCTCCAGACAAACTGCGAAAAAATTAAATCAGGTTAATGAAAACGTAATATATAAATAATTTAAATGAAGAAAAGTTTAAAGGTACGACGTACATCATCCGGGCCTAGGTGATCCAACAGATTGCGCTATAGTGCGACATTGAATCTTGGATTCTTGCCGTAATCCATACCCCTCACGCAATACCTAAAGGAAATGAAAAATATTTTATTTTTAGCATATATTTGGTGAAGAGATGAATAGTAATAAATGATATAACTTGATGACTTACTTTGTTGCGTACGGGAAAACGAAAGTGTTGTTGTTGACGGGGTTTAAGGACTCCATCCTCCACCAACCCCAGGCTTGTAGTAAAAAAGCGCAGCCATAAAATGTACATTTTTCCTTGACTGCATTTTTGCACAAAGAACTGTATAGGTGGGCTAAAACTGCAGAACCCCAACTATACTTTCTTGTTTTTTCAAAATCTCTAAGTAAATGTAAATACATAAAATTTACACTATTTCCCGTACTTTCGGGAAATAAAAATGTACCAAATAGTATCATTAGATAAGTTCTGGCTTTTACTACCCTGTCTTGCTCGGAGGAATTTTCGTTTAATTCCAAACTTGCATAATGAATTTTAAGCTCAGTGAGTAGTATTCCCTGACCTCTTGCACCACCACCTTCAACCATATCCCTGCCCAACAATTCTTCACACTGAGAATTGGGTTGTTGAACCGACCCGTTCACAGCCTTATCGTCGACCGGGAGACCCAGTAACATGTACACATCCTCTAGCGTGACGGTACATTCACCTATTGGTAGGTGAAATGTATGGGTCTCTGGTATCGACCTTTCCAACATTGCAAGAATGAACTTCGAATCAATTGTGCAGTTGGAGATCTTTATAACATGTCTGAAACCTGCGTATTCCAGATATGGTACGATAAATGGGTCGGGAGCCAAATAGTTGTGAGACCAGATTCTGAATCTTTTGGTATCCTGAGTTAATAATGTAAAAGGTGTAAGATTAAGTAAGATGAACAAAGCATTACCTGAAGTATAAAAAATGTATAACCAAAATAGAAACTTACAAATGCGACAATATTGTCCCTTGTGCCTCTGTGAGAATCGCCCATTGTTAGAAGAGCCATTGTTGAAAATGCTTGAGATTATGAAAGACTTAGAAAGTGTAAGAGATTATGAAAGACTTCATAGCAGAGAGTGAGACGAGTGTGGGTGTGAGAGAAGTATGATATGGTCTGTATTTATAGGCAAAAAAATTTCATAGAGTAATTGAGGTGGTAGCTGGTGCATGCATGTATGAGAAGTGTCACTCTTGCAAAGTAGGCACAAGCTAGGTGGTAGCCTAGGGGGTAACATATCTGCATGCATGTAACACGATTGAACATTAAGGGAGGCTCCATTGGACTTGGCAAAAGAGTACAAAAATGAAAGGTGTCGCCATCCCAATTGGCGAATAAGAGGTGTCATTGGTTGCAGAGTAGGCACATGCTACGTGACAGCCTTTGGGATGCCATGCCTGAATGCATGTAACACTATTGGAGGTGATGGGAGGAGACTTACAATTTACACTGTGGGTGCAGAGTAGGCGCAGGCTGGGTGGCAGCCTAGGGGGTAACATATCTGCATGCATGTAACACGATTGGACATTAAGGGAGGCGCAATTGGACTTGGCGAAAGAGTACAAAAATGAAAGGTGTCGCCATCCCAATTGGCGAATAACAGGTGTCATTGGTTGCAGAGTAGGCACAGGCTACGTGACAGCCTTTGGGATGCCATGCATGTAACACTATTGGCAGCCTTGGGGGTTACATCCTTACTTAATTGAAATTCAGTATGACCTTTTTAGTCTTACGTTTATCATAACACTGATTCACTTAATCTGTCAAACCTTCCAACCTTCAAACGTTCATACAATCAAACCTTCAAACCTTCAAACAATCAAAGATACAAACCTTCGAATAACTCATAAACTTCAAACATTCCAACCTTCAAACCTTACAACCTTCAAACCTTCATACAATCAATAAACTTCAAACATACAAACCTTCGAATAACTCATAAACTTCAAACATTCCAACCTTCAAACCTTCAAACAACCCTACGCAATGGCCTCTGCACCATAATATGTCATCAATGCACATTTCAACGGTGAGACATACATTTGTCCCACCTCTGAGTTTTTGTTTAGAGACATAGACAACATCCGATTTCTTTTAAACGAGAAAGCCGATTTCTCGTACTTTAAAAAACGATTGGAGGCCAAACTTGGACGAGGCCCGGTGACACAGATATTTTATCAGAATCCAGTTTTTTTGCAAACAAACAAATAATTTTTTATAAGGTTGAGGTTCAAGATGACGAGGATCTCCAGAATATGTTTTCCAGCCATGTGTATTATGGGTACGACTCTATTGAGTTGTACATTATGCTGCGAGAGCCTCAGGTGACACAAGTGGTTGATCTTTTGGAGAATGAACAAGCTGAGGTAGATGCAGTTGATGATGAAGAAGAAGATGACGAGTTAGAGTTTGATGAAATGGTGAATGATGATTCCGAAGATGATGGCATACCTAGTATTCCTGCAAACGAGATCTACACACCACCTCCGCACATGACAAACTTCAACATGGGCGGAGATGAACCGTCTACTAATTTATTTTTCAATCTGTATATGAAATCGGATTAAAACTTAAAAGAGAAGGACAAGTTTCGTAACAGAGAGGAATGCATCAGAGCCATAAAAAAATTCCACATGCTCAACTCGGTTGATTTTAAGGTGGACCGTGTCAACCCAGAAAGGTACAAGATCAAGTGTGTCCACCCTGACTGTATGTTCAAGCTGACTGCATCATAAAAAATTAAGAGGTGATTGCTGGGTCATAGGTTCCATGACTATCCACACTTGTGTAAGTTCTACCCAATCACAGGACCACCGAAAACTTAATTACAATCTCATCTGTCAAGAAATCCTACCACTGGTCAACAACGACCCATCTTTGAAGGTGAAAACAATCATCTCCCACATCACCATGGTTTTTAACTATACTCCGTCTTACCGTAAGGCATGGTTAGCAAAGACTAAGGCGATTGAAAAGGTGTACGAAAACTGGGAGGAGTCATACCAAGAACTTCCTCGCTACCTGAATGCACTCAAGACGTATTCTCCGGGTACTGTTTACGTTCTGGAAACGGTGCCAACATACACCCAAGATGGTAGTCAACTAAACGGAAACGAAATATTCAGTCGAGTGTTTTGGGCATTTCAACCTTGCATCACAAGGTTTGCATCATGTAAACCAATTATACAAATTGATGGGACTTGGTTGTATGGGAAATACAAAGGCACGCTACTGATGGCAGTTGCACAAGATGGCAACAACAACATTTTCCCCATTGCCTTTTCCCTAGTCGAGGGGGAGACCGATGGTGCTTGGAGCTTTTTTCTGAAAAACCCGCAGACACACGTGGCTCCTCAACCAGATCTCTGTTTGATCTCGGACAGACATGCCAGCATTGAAAGTGCCTACAATAATCCTGCAAACGGTTGGCATGACCCTCCTTCTACGCATGTCTATTGCGTTAGGCATATCGTCCAGAATTTCACGAGGGAGATCAAGGACAAAACACTAAGGAAAGCGGTTATGAATGTGGGATATGCAATGACACAACCCACATTCAAATATTACCGCAACGAGATCCGTTTGTCAAATCCGGAAGCCGGTAGGTGGATCGACAATATTCCGGTGGAAAAATGGACTAGGTCATACGACAATGGCCAAAGATGGGGGCACATGGCAACAAATCTTATTGAATCAATGAATGGGGTATTCAAAGGCATACGAAACCTCCCGATCACTGCTTTGGTAAAATCTACGTATTTTAGGATGGCTGCGTTGTTTGCCAAAAGAGGTGAAATGTGGAATGCGGTGTTGCAATCTGGACAACTATGGAGTGAAAGCTGCATGAAATACATTAAGGCAGAAAGTGCCAAAGCCAACATTCATATGGTTATACGGTTTGACCGACACAACCATAACTTCATTGTGAAAGAGACAATCGACCACAACGAAGGTCTGCCAAGACAAGAATATAGGGTCATACTACCTTCTCGTTGGTGCGATTGTGGCAGGTTTCAAGCATTTCGTATGTCTTGCTCTCATGTCATTGCCGCTTGTACTTATACCCATCAAGACGCGCTGCAACTTCTGTCACACATTTACAAATCTGAAACGTTGCTTAATGTTTACAACAACAACTTTCCTTTGGTAGAAAAACCAGATTGTTGGCCTACATACGACGGCGAAATAGTGTGGCACAATGACCAAATGCGAAGGAACAAGAAGGGTCGTCCCAAAAGTAAGCGCATCACAACAGAAATGGACGATCTTGACAAGCTGGAAATAAAGTGTGGTTTATGCCGTCAGGTCGGACACAATCGCAAAAATTGTCCGAATCGGGCGTCTGCCTCGACCACATAAAAATTGTAATACATAAAATCTTTCCTTAATTATGTTGTAAACATTAGGGTTTTCCGTTAACAGATTTTGCTACAATAACTATTGCGCGTACAAGAAAAATACACGATATTCCATCTACGAAATTACAACTGTTAACACAATTTCATCTGACCCATGCATCATCAACATTACATCGCTGTCTGTTTTGACTTCCTCCAACCATACATTAGGTCTTCCTGTCGCATGTGAGGTTGTTGTTCGTCTTCGTTGGATCCTTCGAATTTTCCCCCCTCCGCAATGTCTCCATCTAGCCATCGCATCAACTACCGCTTCAGACACTCCATGGAGTGAATGTGCCAGAATTTCATTTTCATCGCAGGTTTCGTGGCGGAGAAGATAACGTAACCATCTCTGCTAAAAATCATGGGCGATGTCATGACGCAAATAACAGAGTAAAAAATAACAAAACAGTGTGAGAAAGTGTGAGAAACAACGGAGACACGGACAAAGTATTTATAAAACAATATTTTACCCTAGTTTTGCCCTAGGAGCCAAGTGAGATGGCGCCTCCTCTCACTTTTAAAGTGCATGCGCCATCTCACTTGACTAAAAGTGAGAGGAGACGCTAAATGAGATGGCGCCTAGGGCAAAACTAGAGGTGGAGGCGCCAAGTGAGATGGCTCCTCCTTTGGAGAGTCATCCGAAACATGGTTATTTGCGTAATTTTTTTCGAAACGCGGTTATTTGCGAAATTTTATTTTAATACCTGATTATTGTAAAAAAAAATTCATCAAATCAATGTGACTCGGTGCCACAATTTTATAAAAATGTTAATTATTTAGTTTTTGTATTAGTAAGTAAAAGAGACATTAATTTCCTGTCTCATTTTAAAATAGGAGTCTTTCATAAAATACCTTTAAAAAAAAAAAACCACAAGAGTTTTATAGATATATTTTATAAAATCACGTAATTAAGTTATTTTTATTTACAATTTAAAAAATAAAATTTGTATAAGTAACCTTATAGAATTGATAAGTATTATTATTTTTTTATTAATATATTTTAACAACACTCTAGTATTAAGTATTATATATTTTAGTGTCTTAGAAATCGAGAAATATTATTTATTTACGCAGATAGAGTGATAATTAAATAGTATTGACAATAAAAATAAATATTGATTATTTTTAGAATATGAAAATTTATAGAAGGTAGTTATAATTATGAAAATTCTATATATTTTGAATTTATCTTGTCATTAAAACTTTAGAAATAAAATTATTTTTATAGTCAAAATGCCAAAATTATTTTTAAGCTCCCACTAAATTATTTTTCTGATTTCACCACCGAGCAGCCACAAAATTTATAATTCAACTCATATAAATGGATGTCTGTAATTACATGTGTAATTGCAGTCCTACTTGAAATAGCCATAACCATATTGGCAACATGTTATAGCCATTGTAGTCCTAGTTGAAACAACCATAAGCATTATGGTAACATGCCAAAATATTTGTATTCCATAACAAATCCGTTCTAATACATAATGATTGTTCTAACTAGGTTTAAATATAGATGCACAAATGCAATAAATACACAAAAAAAAAATCACATATAAATCTATCAATGGCTTAAGTGACTGTAATGGCTATAACAATTATGAAAGAAGAATGTAGTTTCAAAGTTGTGATAGTTTGAGGTAAGTTAGAGGATTAGATTGAAATTAAGAATAGTTATGATTATTTAGAAAGTAGTCCCTTATATGTTTTAAAATATGAAATTGGTAACTTGAAATTGTATAATTACAATTCTCAATTTTCTTTTCTATACCATAATGTAAATTAGTTGAGCTATGACTGCTTCTATATTTAATCTAACTGAAATAGTTATATTTTTTCCTTAAAAAAATATAGTTTAATCCTGTTTGTGTGTCTAGTTCCAACTGCATTGCTACATCCTGCTACATAAGAATTGTTGTTTAAGACAACAATATTTATTAGCCATAAGAATTGTTGTTTAAAGACAACAATATTTATTAGCTTATCAGCATATGTCTTTACAAAACTGCATCCGTCTATGAAGGGACAGGTTGCATCAATGAGTTTGAAAATCAATCATAATAATAATAATCTATTGTAATTTACTTTAACTAATACACATTGGAGGAAGAAGACAGTAAAATTATAGTCCAAAGCTTGAAGAGTTTAGTTTAAAACATGTAAACTTTGAAGCTTGAACAGTACAGTTTTGTAAAACAATGTAAGAATTGTTAGATTTAATTTATATTTTAGGAATATCAGAGCTCTGGTTCGAAACCACGAGGAAAGTATTGTGTGATTGAGAATTACAATATTCTGAATCTGTGAAATTTGGGAAACACTGTTTTATTGAGTTTCTGCGTAAATTACACAAGGCAGAAGATGAACGGAAACGGCAGCAATATCCATTCCAAGCTTCCAGTATTTGATGGCAAAAACTGAAATCGTTGGAAGATCCAGATGCGCGTGTTATTTGGTTCTCAAGATGTATTCGATCTTGTCACCGATGACTATGATCTGTTAGAAGCAGACGCAACAGAGACCCAAAAGATAACACATAGAGCGCTAAGGAAGAAAGATCAGAAAGCGTTGTTTTATATCTATCAATGTGTGGATGCGAACGTGTTTGAGAAGATTGCTGATTCTGAAACAGCAAAGGCTGCGTGGGACACACTGGTCAGATGTTACGGTGGTGACACATCAGTGAAGAAGGTGAAACTTCAGTCTCTCAGAAAACAATATGAGAATCTCAACATTCGGGACAACGAGAAGGTTTTTGAGTACATATCTAGAGTGATTCTGATCACTAATGAGATGAAATCTTGTGGAAAAACTCTTTCTGAACAAGTAATCATTAAGAAGATCTTGAGATCTTTAACTTCTCAGTTTGGTTACATTGTGGCAGCAATTGAACATTCCAAAGATCTGAACACCATGAGAGTTGAAGAGCTGCAAAGTAGTCTAGAGACGCATGAGTTGCATATGACTACGAGAACTTCTGAGAGGGAAGTAGAGCAGCAGACTCTGAAAGTAACTTCTGGTAAGAAGTATCAGAAGCAGACTTGGTCAGAAGCCAGGAAGAAAACTAATGATGGTCAAAGGTCAGAAGCTTCAAACTCTGATAGGTAGAAGAATGTCCAGAAGGGAAGGAGAAGTCTGACAAGAAGAATGTTCAGCATTACTGTTGCAAGAACTTTGGTCACTATATCAAAGATTGTTGGTCAAACAAAGAAAGGAAGTCAGAAGAAGCAAATATAACCATAGGAGAGTCAGATGATGAACCTGTGCTATTGTTGGCTTCTGAACCTGATGATCTGAATTCATCAGAATGGTGGTATATAGACACAGGGTGTTCAAACCATCTTACTGGAAACAAGAAATGGTTGATTGATTTTGACTCTGGGAAGAGTACAAAGATCAGATGTGTTGATGATAAATACCTCAATCTAGAAGTTATGGGAAATGTCACAATCATTCTAAACAATGGGAAATCAGCAGTGATCCAGAATGTATGGTATGTACCTGGCATGAAAAACAATCTGATGAGTGTGGGACAACTGGTTGAGAAAGGTTTATCGGTTACCATGAAGGACAATCTTCTGAAACTATATGACTATAATCAGAAGCTGATTATGGAGTCAGAACAGGGAAGGAACAGAATATTCAAGGTGAATGTTAGAACTGCAGGCTCTTAATATCTTAGTGCAATAAGTGTTGTCAAGGAGAGTGAGCTGTGGCACAGAAGATCTGGTCATCTGAATTTCATAAATTTAGGGCATCTGAAATCAAAGAATCTGGTACATGGATTTCCTACAATCAAAAAGCCTAAAAAGTCATGCAAGGTGTGCATGGAAGGGAAGCAACCAAGATTACCATTTGCATCAGAAGTAGCTCCAAGAGCAAAACATGTCTTGGGAGTAGTGCATTCTGATGTGTGCGGTCCTTTTCCAGTAGCATCAACTGAAGGGAATAAATATTTTGTGTCATTTGTTGATGAGTTCACCATAATGACATGGGTATCTCTCATAAAGTTTAAACACGAGGTGTTTGCTGAATTCAAGAAGTTCAGACTGAAGGTTGAGAATCAGAGTGGTCAGACTCTGAAGATTCTTAGAATTGACGGTGATGGTGAGTATAACTCCACAGAATTCAGAAGATTCTGTGAGGAGAATGGAATTGAGCATGAGGTTACTTCTCCCTATACTCCTCAACACAATGGTCTTGCTGAAATAAGAAACCGTACTTTGCTTGATATGGTGAGAAGCATGCTGAAAGAGAAGAAGCTTCTTCATACTCTGTGGGGAGAAGCTGTTGCAACTGCATGTTATGTGCTCAACAAATGTCCAATGAAGAAATTTAAGGAAATAGTTCTTAGTCAGAAGTGGACTGGAGATAAGCAAAGTGTTAGTCATCTGAAGGTGTTTGGTTCTGTATGTTACAAACATGTTCCTGAAGCCAGAAGACAAAAGTTGGATGGTAGAAGTAAAGTAATGTTACTGGTGGGGTACCACAGTACAGGTTCGTACAAACTTTATTGTCTAGAAACTAACAAAGTTCAGTCTAGCAAAGACGTCATTATAAAAGAATTAGAAGTTTGAAATTGGGAAAGGTCTCGTCCTGACTTTGATGAGAGAACTCTTAAAGAAAATTCGGAAGCACATGTTTCTGAAGCTGGTAAAGACTCTGACTCTGAAGAAGATACAGAAGGAGAAGATAATTTTGACTCTGACTATGATGGTGATCCAGACTCTGAAGAGAGTCAAAGTTCTGGAGAAAGTCCAATTTCTGAAGCAAGCGCTTCTGAAGGGGAAAGTTCTGGTGTCCAAGGTTTTGAAGGTCCAGTTCAGAGGCAACAAAGAGTCAGAAGCATCCCAAGAAGATTTGTAGAGTTTGACATGTTGCAAGACACTGAAGTAGACTCTGAAGGAGAAGTTATTCAGTGTGCAATATTAGTAGACTCTGAACCCGTGAGTATAGAAGAGGCTCTTAAGCAACAAGTTTAGTTACAGGCCATGAAATAAGAACTTGATGCTATAGAGAGAAACAAGACTTGGAAGCTGACAGAACTTCCAAAAGGAAAGAAAGCCATCAGCGTCATATGGGTCAAGAAGAAACTAAATCCAGATGGATCAATTGGTAAACACAAAGCAAGATTAGTTGCGAGAGGATTTCTATAGAAACCTGGGCTGAATTACTTTGAAGTGTTTGCACCTGTAGGGAGACATGAAATAATCAGACTAATGATTGCAATAGCTGCTAACAAGAATTGGCCTATGATGCATTTAGATGTAAAGTCTGCATTTTTGAATGGTCCATTACAAGAAGAGGTATACGTATCACAACCTCCTGAATTTGAAAAAAGAATCAGGAAAGGACGGTGTTCAAATTACACAAAGCCTTGTATGGATTGAAGCAAGCACCCAAAGCTTGGAATTTAAAGATTGATTCATTTTTCAAGGAACAAGGGTTTCAGAAGTGTGAGATGGAGTATGGTGTTTATGTTCAGCATACTTCATAAGGTAATATGATTCTGGTCTGTTTGTATGTTGATGACACATTACTCACAGGAAGTTCTGAACAAGAGATAGTTGAGTTTAAGAAAGTTCTAATGAATGCGTTTGAGATGATAGATCTTGGGAAAATGAGTTTCTTTCTAGAGATGGAATTTATGTACTCTGAGAAAGGAATCATTTTGCATCATATGAAGTATGAACTTGAGCTTCTGAAGAGATTTGAGCTAGAGAATTGCAAAGTTGCTATCACACTTGCTGATACGAATCATAAGCTGGACTCTAATTCTGATGGAGAGGATGTGGATGCTACAACCTTCAAACAAATGGTTGGTTCTCTGAGGTATTTGTGTAATACCAGACCTGATATTTGTTATGCAGTTGGAATAGTTAGCAGATTTATGAGCAAACCAAAGTGGTCTCATTATCAAGTTGATGTCAGGATTCTGAGGTATGTAAAGGGAACTCTGAAGTATGGAGTGTTATTTCTGTCTGGAAGAAAGATCGAATCAGAACTTCTGAGTTATTCAGACTCTAATTGGTGCGGAGGTAGAGTGAACAGAAGAAGTACTTCTGGGTACTTATTCAAATTTCTGGGAGGTCCTATTGCTTGGTGTTCCAAGAAGCAACATGTTGTTGCATTGTCAACCTGTGAAGCTGAATATATTGCAGGCGCTCTAACTGTGTGTCAAGCTGTGTGGATTCTGAACTTGTTGCAAGATCTGAAGATTGAAGTAGCCAAACGTCTGAAGCTGGTGATTGATAATAAGTCTGCAATCAATCTTGCCAAGAACCCATTGTTGCATGGGAGAAGCAAGCATATTGAGACTAAATATCACTTTCCGAGGAATCAAGTTCAGACACAATATTAGAAGTTATGCACTGTAGCACCCAGAAGCAGCTGACAGATATTCTAACAAAGGCTATCAAGACTGATTAATTTCTTCGCTTGAGGAATGAAATTGATGTTGTCAGTTTTGGATAAAATATAAATTAAGGGATGATGTTAGATTTAATCTATATTTTAGGAATATCTTTTGGATATTAATCTATATTTTAGGAATATCTTTTTAGAAGATATTATTATATCTTTTTATATCTTTGTTAGAGGATATTTAAGATTTTATTTTGTGTATAAATATCCTAGTGAGGTAGCTCAATGTAATTCATTGTAAATCATTATTTCTTATTTTGTAGCCGTCATTAAGTATATTCCTTTTGCCTTTTATCTCTTCTTTGTGCACCAAGAAGAATGATGTAACAAAGAATACATCCATATTTGAAAGATTTAAACTAAAACAAAACCATTTGAATAAGAAAAAGATTACATCCATATTTGAAAGGTTTAAACTGAGACAAAACAAATCGACTAAGAAATAGGTTTCTAAAAAACAGGTTATTAGTAGAAACTTTAACAGACAAAAAAATGAATCCTTTAAATATCAAGAAACATTTTTGGGTATTGTTAAAAAGTAATGTAACATGACCAAAACTTATAAGCACAACCAAGATTGAGAAACACATACCTTGAGAACGGGGGAGCTCTTGTTGGGAAAACAAAAACCTTGAGAATGAGAGATAGAAAACCTGAAGCACATAACAGAACTGCAAAAGATGAAAGGTGAAGTTAAAGTAAATGCCATGT
Organism: Vicia faba; assembly: GCA_948472305.1. Taxonomy (NCBI): domain Eukaryota; kingdom Viridiplantae; phylum Streptophyta; class Magnoliopsida; order Fabales; family Fabaceae; genus Vicia; species Vicia faba. Next base: position 529,838,035 of record OX451735.1, on the reverse strand, counting down.
AAATAACTGCAAAACACAACAAAGGATATATATATAGTTTCTTGAATTTTTTTTTGAATAACCAAGTATTGAATTTTTTTTTTGCAAATAACCATGTTTCGGAAAAAATTACGCAAATAACCATGTTTCAGATGACTCCCCAAAGGAGAAGCCATTTCACTTGGCGCCTCCACCAAGCTTTTTGCCCTAGGCGCCATCTCACTTGGCGCCTCCTCTCTCTCTTTTAGTCAAGTGAGATGGCGCATGCACTTTAAAAGTGAGAGGAGGCGCCATCTCACTTGGCTCCTAGGGCAAAATGTTGTTTTTATAAATAATTCGTCTGTTTCTCCGTTATTTCTCACACTTTCTCGCATTGTTTTATTATTTTTTACTCTGTTATTTGCGTCATGACATCGCCCATGATTTTTACCAGAGATGGTTACGTTATCTTCTCCGCCACGAAACTTGCGATGAAAATGAAATTCTGGCACATTCACTGCATGAAGCGTCTGAAGTGGGAGTTAATGTGATGGCTAGATGGAGACATTGTGGAGGCGAAATAATTTGAAGGATCCAGCGAAGATGAACAACAACCTCAGATGCGACAAGAAGACCTAATGTATGGTTGGAGGAAGTCAAAACAGACAGCGACGTAATGTTGATGATGCATGGGTCAGATGAAATTGTTTTAACAATTGTAATTTCATAGACGAAATATCGTGTTTTTTTTCTTGTACGCGTAATGTTTATTGTAGCAAATACTGTTAACGAAAAACCCTAATGTTTACAACATAGTTAAGGAAAGATTTTATGTAATACAATTTTTATGTGGTCGAGGCAGACGCCCGATTCAGATAATTTTTGCGATTGTGTCCGACCTGACGGTATAAACTATACTTTCTTTCCAGCTTGTCAAGGGAGTCCATTTCGGTTGTGATGCGCTTACTTTTGGGATGACCCTTCTTGTTCCTTCGCATTTGGTCATTGTGCCACACTATTTTGCCGTCGTATGCAGGCCAATAATCTGGTTTTGCTACCAAAGGAAAGCTGTTGTTGTAAACATTGAGCAACGTTTTAGATTTGTAAATGTGTGACAGAAGTTGTAGCGCGTCTTGATGGGTATAAGCACAAGCGGAAATGACATGAGAGCAAGGCATATGAAAGGCTTGAAATTTGCCACAATCGCACCAACGAGAAGGTAGTACAACCTTATATTCTTGTCTTGGCAGGCCCTCGTTGTGGTCGATTGTCTCTTTCACAATGAAGTTGTGGCTGTTTCGGTCAAATCGTATAACCATATGAGTGTTGGCTTTGGCACTTTCTTCCCTAATGTACTTCATGCAACTTTCACTCCATAGTTGTCCAGATTGCAACACCGCATTCCACATTTCACCTCTTTTGGCAAACAACGAAGCCATCCTAAAATACGTAGATTTTACCAAAGCAGTGATCGAGAGGTTTCATATGACTTTGAATACCCCATTCATCGATTCAATTAGATTTGTTGTCATGTGCCCCCATCTTTGGCCATTGTCGTATGACCTAGTCCATTTTCCACCGGAATATTGTCGATCCACCTACCGGTTTCCGGATTTGACAAATGGATCTTGTTGCGGTAATATTTGAACGTTGGTTGTGTCAATGAATATTGTTGTACCCCAAAATTTTCCCTCCCATATTCTTCAAAGTTTTGACAAGCATCATCTCAATTTGTTCAAAATCTCTCAAGGGTTGCACAGTCAAACCATCCTCCTAAGCCAGTCAAAATTAGGGTTTTGGTTCTTGCAAGGAAGTTGAGGTTTTCAAGGGCCCAATCAAGTCACATATGCCTATACACATTGTCAAGCATCTACATGCCAAGTTTCAAGGCTCACAAGGTCAAGTTGCACAGTCAAAAACCCTAATTGCTTCATAATCAACTGTAGGGGTAAAATGGTAATTTGGCAGTCAAAAGTCAAAAATTTTGGTCAACATCTTATTTTTAAGCCACAATCATCATTTGATCAAGTCTTGATCATGATTCCTCAAGAATGGCTCAAAAATCATCAAGATGCAAAAGTTTCCATTTTTGGACAGCTGAAAAGTCAACTGTAACTTGACCAAGGCATAACTTTTTCATGGTTCATCAGAAAAATCCCATCCAATGCTCATTTTGAAGGGGATGACATTTCCTACAACTCATCTTCACATTCCAAGTCCAAGAAATGCTCTCATAAAAAGTTATCAATTTCAACATTATAGGTCATTTTCAAAAGTCAACAAAAAGGCACTTTAAGTCAAAGACCATAACTTGATATTGGTATATTCAAATGACATGGGACCAAAGGCATTAGTTAGAGGACTTCAAGACCTTTCCAAAATGTCCAAAAACATGTTCATATGATCAAAATTGAGCAAGATATGCATTGGAGAAGTTGGGAAATTTTTGTGAAATGGCAAAAGTCAACTATCCTTGAAACTTCAATTTTTGACAAAAGGGCACACTTTCTTCCACTTGATTCAGCCTTGTCATGCCACCCACGTGTCCCATAATTAATTTCAAGACCAAACATTTATTTTTTCATTTTTATTTAATTTTTATGGATTTAATTCATTTTAATCCATAATAATTCAAATAAAATCAAAAAATTTATTAAATGGCATCTTTGAGGTTTGAATGACTTTCATGTGTCATATTCCACCTACCAAATTCGTGCCAAGCTCATTTATGCATAAAAATTCAAAATTTGAACAAACTTGGAATGTTCTTTAATGGTGTTAAAGTAAAATCCAAAAACTTAATTGCAATGGATCATTGGCTCATAATGTGACCTAATTCCCTTCATTCATACATATGCAAGCCTTCCCAACCTCATTCACGACCTGAACATTGCACAAACGGCCATTACCATATTGAAAAAATTCAAAGAAAGTTTGAAACTGAATTCCACCTTAGAAGCCCTTTCATGGAGATTTAAGGATTCAGACCTATTGCTGGAAGCTTCAGGAGTGATTTGGGATCAAAACCACTTGCTAGAACTCAAGGAATCGTCCACTTCAGTCACACAGTTTGCATATTTGTCTCACAATCATAATTCATTATTCCTGCATCATTGATGAAATTTTTTGTGTGCTTTACATTGCTAACACTCTTATGAAGCTAATGGTGTAAGGCAATTGCATTATGGAGCCCTGAATCACAAACCACCATGGATGATTTTTAGGGTTTCCAAGCTGCGAATTTGGGGCTTTGCTGTATCAGTAAAATCAGAACCAATGATACCCATGGTTGAACTCAGAAGGACAAGACGAACTCAAAACTACCCTCGCGCGCAATTTATCTTGCACCCATTTCTATTCGCTATTTTTGACGTTTGCAGGTTGTGGGGGTTAAAAACCCCCGCTATTTAACTCTGTTTCTTGCAGTTTCAGGGAAGAAGACGGTGACGTGCTTGCATCTGGTTGGTCTGTTCAAAATATGCGCGCTATTTTTTTGTTTTTCAGCACATGACTTGTTTATTCCATATAATATTACTTTCTTATTGTTATATCAATTAAATCAAATGGCTCAGTGGAAGAACGCGCTGGCAATGATCATTGGGACCTGGGTTCGATTCCCAGGTCCCCCAAAAGCTTATTTCCATTTTTCTTAATATATTCATGTGCAGGTTTCTAAAGGTGGCACACCATATGCCCTCACGCTTCAGTATGCCAAATGGCCACTACACCAATCTGATGGCCATGAGAGGATGACCATGATGATCCTTGGTCACTGTACGTGCATGCAACTCCCCAAAGTCAAACAGGCTTGGCAACCAATGGGCCTGAAATTGCTGCCTAACACCTCCAATCTGGCCCAAACACCCCCCTGGGTTCTTATTTTCTTTTCCTTTTTCTCTTTTTATTTTATTTTCTTTCATAATTTCCCTTTTTATTAATTATTAGTTTTATTAAGTATTTAATTAACCAATTAACATTTTTCACAATAAAACCAAAAAAAACATTTTATTATTTATTAACTTATTTTGTAAATAAATTCTAATATTAATTAATTAGTTATGTAATTAGAACAATTTTAACATTTTTTTAATAAGTAAAATTAATTTAGAATTAGGTCTTTCACTTTCAACTTTTAATTTCTTTTTTTATTTTATTTCATTGAAAACATAAAAATACAAAAAAAACAAAAAAACATTTTTTTCTTTAATTAAATAATTAATTAGTTAATTAGGTTTAATGTTTAATTTAATTCTAAAAAGGGTCAACACCCTAAAGACGTTCCCGATTCAATCTTCTTTCGCGCTTTAATTTCTTTTAATTCATTATTTTGTATCTGTACAGAGTATGTAATAGTTAATTAGGATTTTATCGCCTTATTTAAATTCTCGCACTTTATTTTCCAAAACGTTTTTTTGTTTTTGGCGATGTATAAACCCGCGCCTTGTAATAGTTAGAATTTATCTTTCCGCAATTTATTTTCCGCACTCCTAACTGTTAAAAAATGCATGAAAGAATGTATGAATAATAAAATCAATCCGTAGCTCACAAATAACACGTACAAGATAACCTTAACTGAAAAACAACACACAAAGCACATGCCACTTCTAGGGTACGCCTCACTGGTTGCCTCGACGTAGTCATTAAGTATAGGGTGTCTTAGAGGTCGCCCTCCTGTCTAAGATCCAGTTGCCTCGAAACGGTTGCCTCGGATAAAAAGGATCTAGGACATTAGGGTTACTTATAAGGTGTCCTACTATTGCTTTGGTGACCACATTGTCCCTTATAACCGAGTTGACCCGAACACCTCCAACGATTGTGCTACCTACCTCTCAATGGTGGGATAGCACTATCTAAAGGACTGTTACACAGCCGAATTCCTTAGGGTAGGTAGATCTCATGGGTACTTGCTCTTTCAAAACAAACAAAAACAACTTTTCGCACCTACACTTTCAAAAGGTTTTCAAACAAATATTTCACACACTCTTGAGGACAGGTATAAGAGTTACTTAGAAATTTTTCAAACGAAACTTTTTCAAAACCCACACACACTTGAAAAGCAAACAATTTTTGAAAACATAAGAGCAAGTACCTAAGAGCCCGTGGATAACCACAGATAGAAAGGGCGCTAACACCTTCCCTTTCTATAAATCTACCTCCCGAACCGAGAAACATTCTCAAAGAAGGAATTTTGCTGTGCTTTTGTCCTTTCCATATTAGAGAACATAAAAGACGGTGGCGACTCTTGCTTACCGCGACATTTCGCAAACCAGCTTAAAAAACAATCAGTTTTATTTCCACCGATCACACATATCCCGCATTCATAACCACTTTCCTTAGTGTTTTGTCCTTGATCTCCCTCGTGAAATTTTGGATGATATGTCTAACGCAATAGACATGCGTAGAAGAAGGGTCATGCCAACCGTTTGTAGGATTATTGTAGGCACTTTCAATGGATGCATGTCTGTCCGAGATCAAACAGAGATCTGGTTGAGGAGCCACATGTGTTTGCAGGTTTTTCAGAAAAAAGCTCCAAGCACCACCAGTCTCCCCCTCGACTAGGGCAAAGGCAATTGAGAAAATGTTGTTGTTGCCATCTTGTGCAACTGCCATCAGTAGCGTGCCTTTGTATTTCCCATACAACCAAGTCCCATTAATTTGTATAATTGGTTTGCATGATGCAAACCCTGTGATGCAAGGTTGAAATGCCCAAAACACTCGACTGAATATTCCGTTTCCATTTAGTTGACTACCATCTTGGGCGTATGCTGACACTATTTCCAGAATGTAAACAATACCCGGAGAATAAGTCTTGAGTGCATTAAGGTAGCGAGGAAGTTCTTGGTATGACTCCTCCCAATTTCCGTACACCTTTTCAATCTCCTTGGTCTTTGCTAACCACGCCTTACGGTAAGACAGAGTATAGTTAAAAACCATAGTGATGTGGGTGATAATGGTTTTCACCTTCAAAGATGGGTCCTTGCTGACGAGTGGTAGGATTTCTTGACAAATGAGATCGTAATTAAGTTTTCGATGGTCCTGTGATTGGGTAGAACTGACACAAGTGTGGGTAGACATGGAACCTATGACCCAGCAATCACCTCTTAATTTGTATGATGCAGTGAGCTTGAACATACAATCAGGGTGGACACACTTTATCTTGTATGTTTATGGGTTGACACGGTCCACCTTAAAATCGAACGAGTTGAGCATGTGGAATTTTTTTATGGCTCTGATGCATTCTTCTCTGTTACGAAACTTGTCCTTCTCTTTTAAATTTTCATCCGACTGCATATACAGATTGAAAAATAAATCAGAAGACGGTTCATCTCCGCCCATGTTGAAGTTTTTCATGTGCGGAGGTGGTGTGTAGATCTCGTTTGCAAGAATACCAGGTATCCCATCGTCTTCGGAATCATCATTCACCATTTCATCAAACTCTAACTCGTCATCTTCTTCTTCTTCATCAACTGCATCTACCTCTGCTTGTTCGGTCTCCAAAGGATCAACCACTTGTGTCACCTAAGGCTCTCGCAACATAATGTACAACTCAATAGAGTCGTACCCAGAATACACATGACTGGAAAACATATTCTGAAGATCCTCGTCATCTTGAACCTGCACCTACACTGTAACCTGTAAGTCTCCTCCCATCACCTCCAATAGTGTTACATGCATTCAGGCATGGCTTCTCCAAGGCTGCCACCTATCCTGCGCCTACTCTGCACCTACACTGTAACCTGTAAGTCTCCTTCCATCATCTCCAATAGTGTTACATGTATTCAGGCATGGCTTCTCCAAGGCTGTCACCTAGCCCGCGCCTACTCTGCAACCCGTGCCACCCCTTATTCGCCAATGGGGATGGCGACACCTTTCATTTTTGTACTCTTTCTCCAAGTCCAATGGCGCCTCCCTTAATGTCCAATCGTGTTACATGCATGCAGAGATGCCTTCTCCAAGGCTGCCACCTAGCCTGCACCTACTCTGCACCTACATTGTAACCTGTAAGTCTCCTCCCATCACCTCCAATAGTGTTACATGCATTCAGGCATGGCTTCTCTAAGGCTGTCACCTAGCCTGCGCCTACTCTGCAATCCATGCCACCTCTTATTCTCCAATGGGGATGGCGACACCTTTCATTTTTGTACTATTTCGCCAAGTCCAATGGTGCCTCCCTTAATGTCCAATCGTGTTACATGCATGCATAGATGCCTTCTCCAAGGCTGTGACCTAGTCTGCGCCTTCACTGCAAGAGTGACACTTATCATGCATGCATGCACCAGCTACCACCTAACTTACTCTATGAAATTTTTTTGCCTATAAATACAGAGCATAACATACTTCTCTCGCACCCACAATCGTCTCACTCTCTGCTACAAAGTCTTTCATAATCTCTTACAATTTCTAAGTCTTTCATAATCTCAGGCATTTTCAACAATGGCTCTTCTCACAATGGGCGATTCTCACAGAGGCACAAGGGACAATATTGCAGCATTTGTATGTTTCTTTTATAGTTATACATTTTTTATACTTCTGGTAATGCTTTGTTCATCTTACTTAATCTTACACCTTTACATTATTAACTCAGGATACCAAAAGATTCAGAATCCGGTCTCACAACTACCTGACTCCCGACCCATTTATTGTACCATATCTGGAATACGCAGGTTTCAGACATGTTATAAAGATCTCTAACTGCAGAATTGATTCAAAGTTCATACTTGCAATGTTGGAAAGGTGGAGACCAGAGACCCATACATTTCACATACCAATAGGTGAATGTACCGTCACGCTAGAGGATGTGTACATGTTACTGGGTCTCCCTGTCGACGGTAAGGCTGTTAACGGGTCGGTTCAACAACCCAATTCTCTGTGTGAAGAATTGTTGGGCAGGGATATGGTTGAAGGTGGTGGTGCGAGAGGTCAGGGTATACTACTAACTGAGCTTAAAAATCATTATGCAACTTTGGAATTAAACGAAAGTTCCTCCGAGCAAGACAGGGTAATAAAAGCTAGAAATTATCTAATGATACTATTTGGAATCTTTTTATTTCCTGAAAGTACGAGAAATAGTGTAAATTTTATGTATTTAAATTTACTTAGAGATTTCGAAAAAACTAGAAAGTATAGTTGGGGTTCTGCTGTTTTAGCCCACCTATACAGTTCCTTGTGCAAAAATGCAATCAAGGAAAAATGTACATTTTATGGCTGCGCTTTTTTACTTCAAGCCTGGGGTTGGTGGAGGATGGAGTCCCTAAACTCCGTCAACAACAACATATTCGTTATCCCGTACGCAACAAAGTAAGTCATCAAGTTATATCATTTATTACTGTTCATCTCTTCACCAAATATATGCTAAAAATAAAATATTTTTTATTTCCTTTAGGTATTGCGTGAGGGGTATGGATTACGACAAGAATCCAAGATTCAATGTCGCACTATACCGCAATCTATTGGATCACCTAGGCCCGGATGATGTACGTCGTACCTTTCAACTTTTCTACTTTTAAATTATTTATATATTACGTTTTCATTAACCTGATTTAATTTTATGTGCAGTTTGTCTGGAGACCATATTTGGGTTTGGGCCATGAACCAAACCCCGAGGATGCAGCAATTTGAAGCGCCAAGACTGCAATCATACGGTTCAATGTTGTGGAAATGCACCACAACGACCGTGTGAAGATGCAGTTCATAATGCATCAAGAGATACCCAGTGATCCGACTTGTTTGTCCCCGTGGCATCTCAAAAGGGTCGACGACCAGTGGGGTCTTACCAACTGGAAAGACTTTGCTCCAGAATGGTGTAAGATGTGGCAGGGGCGTCACCGACATGTCTTGCAATTCCCAGTTTTCATCAATCATGGTAATATGCGACACACGAATCAGTATTTATCTTGGTACAGGTCGGTTAGTAACCCTGAAATGCACGTGTCTCATCCAAGGTATTTTGTTGACCCACGAACACAATGGGCACAACCCTCGTTTCCCCAACAACAAACCCAACACACATCAACCTCCCACCAATCCCCAGACGAAACAGAACCACAAACACCCAACCACAGTCGCCACCATAACACAATTACACCCAAATGCCCCACAACCAACCACAATCACCACCTTAGTACCAATACCCCCATATGCCTCACACCCAACCGCAATTCCAATCACAATACCAACACACCCGCATACCACACACACAATTTCAGTCTTCTGTATATCCCAATATGGACCCCTCAACATCCAGCCTTAGCCCTGATCTGGGAATGTCGGAAGATTATGAACCAACCGACCCAACTTACCATCAACCACAATATCACCAAACCACCCAACATCCTCAATACCAAACACCCCAAGATCCATTTCCTTTCTACCCCCCGTACTCAGACGATCAATGCTACAGACCCACCATGGAACCCCACCCACCGCCAACACGACCAAACTTTGAGGGTATGAGTAACCGACTGTACCAAAGCGGATCTTCTAGATATGGAGATCTAACTGATTTCATGGATCCAGAACGCATTGACTTCGTTGGGCCATCGACCCTGCCACAACAGGAAACGCGACGACACCCAGCACGGGAAAGACGAGGACGGGGATGCGGAACCGGGGGTCATTACCGGGTTCCAGGGGACCACTGATTAATCTTTTTTTTTAATCTGTATTTTTTTATGTAATACTTATGGGTGTAATCATTTTTTGTAAATAAAAAGTCAATTTTGTTGATCCTATAACGAATACGCAACGCACCGGATTGAAAAAAAATTACGAAAATTGCTCTAGAAATGCACTAAGGCGCCATCTCACTTGGTTTAGGGCAAGCCCTAAGCACCTAGGCGCCAAGTGAGATGGCGCCTCCTCTTAAATAATAGGTGTAGGCGCCAAGTGAGATGACTCCTCCTTTGAGGAGTAATCTGAAACATAGTTATTTGCGTAATTTTTTCCGAAATATGGTTATTTACGATTTTTTTTTTAATACCTGATTATTACAAAAAAAAATTCATAATTTCTTATAACATATATGCATAATTATATGTGTCAAGAAAAAAAACAATAGTAACAGAAATTAACTGTGCTTTGGCCTACTTTTTACAATACGATCAAAACCTGCCTAAATAATTTGAAATTGAATAACGATAATAACTAATTATTTAAACAAAAATCCAAAACAAAACATGATAAAAGAATATAGTGCACAAAACTTAAGAGTTTCTTACAGCTTCCATAAGTTGCTTAACTTCAGCTTCGAATAGCTTTGAGCCAAGTCTTTGCAATCCTACTTTTAGTTCTTCATAGGTGATTGTACATATTCGTAAACACCGACTTCAAACCTCAGATCTATTGACTTATCCTAAAAAGAACTTCACTGTCTATTAGCTTATCAGAAACATTTCCATCTTTAATCCAAGGTGGCTCTAAGCATTCATGCAATATATGAATCAGTTAGTGAAGATATAAACTTGATATACGTTTTTTCACATATAAATCCTTTTCACAAGTATAACAATCTTAAGAGCTAATAAAAAAACCAAATGAAAAACTACCTATTACATTATGTATCAGAATTAATATGCAATTTTTAAAGAGAAAGTGACAAAACCTAAGCAGCCACGTACAAAAATGACAAAACTATAAATGGTGGTGTAATAAAACCGCGGCAGTTTTCTTCCAACTTCCCCGACACAAAGTGGTATTCTTGATTGCCACATTTATGTATTTTTCTCATTTCCATAGTTTTATAAGATCCAGCTTAATGTGAAAGCCCACCAATACAAGACATGAATAGAGTGTTGTATTACAATTGGGCATTACCTTTGATCCAATAGAGTGTTGTATAAAATGAGTTTTACTTTGATGGATATTTCCTAGACAACATTCTGGTCTATAACACATCCTGTTACATATATTTTAGGGCCTAAATTAGTGAGTGGTGCTTTAAGAAAAAATTGAGGGATTATTACTAATATTCTGCATAGAATCACACTAATCGAGGAAGAAAATAGTTTCCACTTTTCGTGATTTTCTTTGAGGAAAAGTATTATAACATTTGAATAAAAAAGTCTTAATTACACAATATACCAATTCAGAAGAAAAACATTTGTTTATATTACTTTTCTCTTGTAAACAATTTTAAATAAAAATTGAATACCGAAGTTATCTAAACTTACTATCTCATTGGTATTAAAATTAAAATACAAAAGGCTGACTTGCAGTTAGTTAATTTTGTAGCATTATGTGCTTTTTTTTTACTCATCTTAATTTTTTTCTTTTCATTTATCCCATCGGATTTATAAGGTTATGTCAAAGGAGTAGTGGTAACTCGAGTATCAAATTGAAAGTATTGAATTACTTGATCGAGCTCAAGAACAAGAGGAGAGAAGAAGATATGATCAACATCAATCAATCAATCAATCAATCAATCAATCAATCAATCTATCTATCTATCTATCTATGTATCTATCTATCTATCAATCTATCTATCTATCTATCTATCTATCTATGTATCTATCTATCAATCAATCAATCAATCAATCAATCAATTTATCTATCTATCTATCCATGTATCTATCAATCAATCAATCAATCAATCAATCAATCTATGTATCTATCAATCAATCAATCAATCAATCAATCTATGTATCTATCAATCAATCAATCAATCAATCAATCAATCAATCAATCAATCTATGTATCTATCAATCAATCAATCAATCAATCAATCAATCAATCTATGTATCAATCAATCAATCAATCAATCAATCAATCAATCAATCAATCAATCAATCAATCAATCTATCTATCTATCTATATCTATCTATGTATCTATCAATCAATCAATCAATCAATCAATCAATCTATCTATCTATCTATCAATCAATCAATCAATCAATCAATCTATCTATCTATCAATCAATCAATCAATCAATCAATCAATCAATCAATCTATCTATCTATCAATCTATCTATCTATCTATCTATCTATTTATCAATCTATCTATCTATCAATCTATCTATCTATCTATCTATCTCTATCTATCAATCTATCTATCTATCTATCTATCTATCTATCTATCTATCTATCTATCTATCAATCTATCTATCTATCAATCTATCTATCTATCTATCTATCTATCTATCTATCTATCTATCTATCTATCAATCAATCTATCTATCAATCTATCTATCTATCTCTATCTATCTATCAATCAATCAATCAATCAATCTATCTATCTAACAATCTATCTATCTATCTATCTATCAATCAATCAATCAATCAATCAATCTATCAATCTATCTATCTATCAATCTATCTATCTATCTATCTATCAATCAATCAATCTATCTATCTATCTATCAATCTATCTATCTATCAATCTATCTATCTATCTATCTATCTATCTATCTATCTATCTATCTATCTATCAATCTATCTATCTATCTATCTATCTATCTATCTATCTATCTATCTATCTATCTATCTATCTATCTATCTATCTATCTATCTATCTATCTATCTATCTATCTATCTATCTATCTATCTATCTATCTATCTATCTATCTATCTATCAATCTATCTATCTATCTATCTATCTATCTATCTATCTATCTATCAATCTATCTATCTATCTATCTATCTATCTATCTATCTATCTATCTATCTATCTATCTATCAATCT